>CM016512.1:1200000-1800000 GCA_004936725.1 Alternaria brassicae
TTGGCAAGGTTTACGCTGGTGCCGCCTAAGCGCTCTTTTCCCTCTTTCTTTCTACTGCGAGACGGGTGGATGAGGCGTTTCGTGGTAAAAACTTGTCTGTTTGTGTATATTTTGGGAGCGGTGCGAATACCCTAGGACAGGCTTTGTTCTCCGGGTCATACACGGGATAGAACGATGGACGCGCAAAAGCCATCACTTCATAACATTGCTTTTTTATCTTGGTTTAACTTCTAGTCACCATCATGTTTTAAGAGGTGTAGGAGGTTTGGTGTAGCGATATGAGACGAATACAAGACTGTTGATATTAGGCCTTGTCCCTTGCATATTGTGAAAGCTGATCTAGTCTTTCCTCACAAGGTATGTCTTGGTGTTTTGCTGGCGCAAAGGCGCATGATGGTACTACCATGCTGCTTCAGCTGTCTTGTGTCGACTGTTTTGAATTCCAAATTATAGAGATGTATCCGCTCAGACGCTTATGGATAATCGCTCTTTGAAGTACTGCTTGTGCCTGATGTTTCAACAAGTATGGAAGGTCCGACACTTGTGTGATTCTGTAAGAACACCACCCATGACAAGCACATGTTGCCTACGCCAATCGTACACTAGGTATAAAAGTACAATAACGCCGTCCATACGCCTGCGATGGAGATTTCTATGCCGCCCTCTATTGATTTTCCTGCTTGGTTTGTTGCTGCTGTTGCTGTTGCTGTTGTTGTTGTTGCGATTGCTGCATGCTCTGCTGCATAGCATTCTGCCCCCAATTCTGCTGCTGCAGCCCTGCACTGTTCGGTGGTTGTGAGGTGTTCGAGTTCATGCGTTGTGGTCCCGGGGATTGTTTCATCTGAGAAGTCTGACCCTTCCATCCCGGAAACAGCTCCTGGAGCTTTGTATACAGCTTAACGAGCTCGGCGGGGGCGACAGGGGTCGACATTATGGCAGGCCCAGGCTGTAATTGTTGGCCAGGCTTGGGCACCTTTTCTGCGTTCTGAGCAAGGTATGCAAGGTTTGCTTGGAGGCGGCGCATGTAGCTGGGCTTGTTAGCTGATGGCGCGCATGCGAGGTGCAGCACTCACTCTACGTACTCCTTGGATGGCTGGGGCTTGTCGCCTTCGGGCTTCCCTTCTGGCGTGGGTCCTACTTGGCCGGCCTTGCCCTGGACCTGGAGTTCGCAGACCTCCTTTATGAGAATGCTGTTGATGTCGAGGAGTGTGGCGACGCGGTCTGCACTGCGCGTCTGGTTGAGAGGCGACACGGGCGACGGGGGCACCTGTTTGACTGGCGTGTGGACCTGGGGGTGCTCTGCCTTGACGGGCAGCTGTAAATTCATGGGCTGCTGCTGGCCGCTGGTCTGCATACTACTGGGCGACTGTTGTGGCTGGGGCGTCGCATAGGGCGGCTGTCCGGTGGTGCTTGCGGGCGAGGCAGTCTGGCGGTTCTGGGCAAATTGGTGGTGGGCGGGCGAGGGCATCGTCTGCGCATAGGGCGTGTTGGAGTAAGGGCTCGGCGATGACAGCTGGTGTTGCTGCGGGTGTTGCTGCTGCTGCTGCTGCTGCTGCATGGCGGCTGTTCCATGGTGTCATGTCAGCCAGGAACGCGCCCAGTTGCGGCCATGGGGCAGGACAAGAAGACGCGCGCGCCACTGGCTTACCTCGCTGCTGGAGATACGGGGCTCCAGGCTGGATTCCATTACTGCCCATGGCGCCACCCAGGGCCGGGAACGATGCGGTCTGCCCATACTGGCCGTGGGGGTTGGCTTGTTGCTGAAGCCGCGCCTGTGGATCGAATTGGGCGTGTTGCGGGGAATTGGCGAACTGGCCGCCATACGCATTAGGGTTATTGAAATCCATCGTCGCCATTCATTGGCCACGTCGCACGACTCGGATTAGATTGATCGGTGGGTTGATGGGAGAAAACGTGCGGTTCGTGATAAGCTTGGGTTTCGGCTCCAGAAGCTTTGCAGCCCCCAGCCCAGGCCAGCCGAGCGAGTCATCGTTGGCCTTTGTTCGCCCTCGACTCCATGGCCAACACTTTCTTCACGAGCGAGCGCGGGCAGCACTCGCAACGGAACATGGCAACATGACAGTATCCTGCATTGCTGCCCACTGCACCAGCCTGCAAGCATGTCGTAATGCAGCGCCTCAAGCAACCTCTCACCTTCCGCATCCTTGTCACATGGCCCACAAAAATGCTTGACATACTGTATCCCCCGGCATAGGACGCGACCCTTCCACATCTGTCACCAGGTACCACGGCCTGCCATGAATACTACCGTCTAGCCTGCATCTGCTATCCAACCCTCGTATGCACTGGTGCCCTCATCGGAAAACGCCACCTTGTATTCGAGATGAGCTTGGCAACCGAGTGTAACTACATCATAGGCTCTTATCCTGTGATTCTAAGCGAGCCCTAGCTCATCACGCCAAGTGTGGATAGCTTTGTCAACCAGGATCCAACTCCTCAACATTCCTTCCAGTGTGTGTGTGATACATCCATGTGGCTGCATGACGTTGCAATATAGCGCCGACGAGTATAGTCTTAGTGTAGAGATTGCAAAATGTGCTCACACCTCGGCATCTACACTACATATTTCGGGCCGACATAACATGTACAGTAGACATGGCAATCCACACGGTAATCATGTCAACTCCTTCATCGTTCCCGAAACACGTCCTCCTTTGTGGGCGTCTCTTTGCGGCGCACTGCCACGAAGTACGCCTCCTTTGATTCCTGGAGCCAGTCAGCAAGGAATCTCCACTGCGCAAGAAAACGTACGGCGCGTGACGACTCGGGTTTCTCTCGGTACACTTTGGCAAAGAGACGCTTCAGCTTCGTCTCGAACGCCTTCTCCTCTGATCCTTTGTAGTACTTGCAAAGAAAGTGGCCGCCAGTTTTCAGTGTATCGAAAGTGAATGTCAGGGCAGCCATGCACAAGTCCTGCAAAAGTTAGTCAGGCCGAGACTGGGCTGCAGCAACACCTACCATGCTGCCAGCGTGGTCCCTGAATCCGTTTCCGCTGGTGTTCATCATCCTAAAATATGGGTCACTAAGGCTCTTCTTGTAGAAGCCGGCCGTTTGGTCCCAGGGTTCTGACATGTCGCTGAGCACCACGTCCACTGCCCTGCCTTGCCGTGCATCCCTCTCCTCCAACGAGAGCTCTGATACATCACCTTGGTCTTTGTCACTGTCCTCTGCTGGTCGCCCAATTGGCTCGAGTTCTGCACCGTCCAGGTGAGCTTGTCGCTCAATATCAACGTATCCCCGTTCCATGTCGTCGAGCTCTTCTTCAGTAATGCCCTCGTCCGCCTTTGCAGATACTTGCCTCCTAGGCCGGCCCAAATCCGGATCTCGGACGTAGGCTCGAACCTCGTCCTGGATTACAGGTGATAGAAAATCGCCTTGTATGGTGGAGACGCCTCTTGGTGGTTGTGCGGGTATCAAATCTATACCTATGACGCGGCCATCTGGAGTAGTACGATTTGCAGCGACCTGAACAAGTTAAGATGCGATCGCTTGAACAGATGTGGCCGGCAAACCTGAGACCATGATCCTGGTGCAAACCCCTGGGTTATATCAGTTTCAGCCTTCCAACAAGGCATACATACATACCAGATCAACGATAGTTTGCCCAGGCTTGAACAGCTTGTGCTTGTCGTTCAGCTGTGGCGTGTCAGTCACTGCGCATTTCTAGAAAGAAGCGCAATTACCTCAAGCAGCTTGAACGCAGCGCGACTCTTCAAGCCTTGAACTCGGGCTTCCTTCAAGAAGAAATCCCTGCCTTGGCGTGACTTCCACCTAGTCGAGGACGAGGATGAATATCGAGGTGAGGGCACATCTCTTGGTCGACGGATGTCACGAGTCGCACATGTTGAAGCAAAGCAGGTTGGTGCTACTGGGCGACATGGAGATTCCAGTAGCAAGCTATCGGCAAGCTGCCGGAATAGACGACGTGACAGCATAGAGAAGGCGCAAAGGTTGATACTTTGCGTTTGTCTCACGGATCTTCAACATCCTTATCGATAACGGACTTGAAAGCACGGCTCATGTCAGTTCAGTCGTAGTGCTAGTTCTCCGCAATGCTTCCTGTAGAAGAGAAGGCAGCTCCATTATTACGAGGTTGCGAGCAACACGAATCACTCTGTCGAACAAGGTGGGTTGGATATTGTGTTTGCCATGACGAGCACTCTCCGGAGCTGGAGATGAGGTCATTCCCGAGATATTATCGTCCCTGACCGAGTTGTCTACAACGTCCACGGCCGATGTAGTACCCCGCTGTCCTCTAGTGTCCAGTGAGCACGCTATCTCAACTGAGTGTGGGGTCGTGTGCTCATGGCAGTGTAAGCTTTGGATGCATTCAAAGTATGTGATGATGGAGCGGTAGCTTTCCGAAGGCGAGACAGTTCCGCACGCGACGACAACCATTCAAGACGAACCGGGTCTACCAAGGTCATGAGCGGCGCAACTGGAAGACAACAGCTGATGGGAAAGGAGTGAATGTGCGCAGCTGACTGTCGTGCCTAGTAAGGGGTGACGGAGGCGCAACGCCAGCTTCCCTCCACCTGCCCTGGTGTTCCCCTGACGTGTTGCTACAATGCGCGTCGAATCATGGTGGTTTGACGTCAGCCCTGCGATTCTAGTGGGTGCGCAGTCAGCCCCATCAAGGGGCTGATGCCGGAAGCAGAACAACGACAGGTGTCAGCCGGGGGTCAAGTATCAGATGGCGAAAGACCGGGCTGTCAGCGAGTACCGTGGTTGTTATACACATGTCTGATGGCATTCGTTGATTTGTGGCGCTAGCCTAAAATCTGCTCCTTCCCCCGGCAGTATCCTCAAATCTCCACGACCAGACCACCCAGACACGACCACACCAACGAGCCGCGATACCCATGACACGAGCGCGACTACACCTACACACTCTCACCTGAATGCTGCCTTGCATGGAAGATCGAATTCACCGTGAACCGACAAGTCCTGCTCGCCTCGTACACCCGACAATCTGTCTTCACCTCGGCAACACCAACACCAACTTCCGATGACCTCGCCATTACGTTGCGCGACTTTTTCTTTGCTTCGATAGAACCTGTCCCTGTTCGGACAATCTTCACTCTACTTCTGCAGTAGCAGCGCCGCGTTTGAACTAGCACCGACTCGAGCCATGTCGAAACCATCGGAGAAGCCGCAATCGCAAGCACCCGCAATCATGAGCGACGAACCTGGCAACGGCATAAAAGTGAGTGCTGGATCAATCTCTCATCGCATGCTGTCAATTGACCCCTCATCGCAGCCCCTCGGCACGCCCGACATCACCAGCCTACAGCGTATCCGCCAGGTCTTCGCCCAGCCCGTTCTGGCTTCTTTTGTTGCCGGTGGCGTAGCTGGCGCTGTATCACGAACTGTCGTATCGCCGCTCGAACGCCTCAAGATCCTGTTCCAGATCCAGAGTGTTGGTCGCGAAGAGTACAAAATGTCCGTACCCAAGGCACTGGCTAAGATGTGGAGAGAAGAGGGGTGGAGAGGTTTCATGGCTGGAAACGGCACCAATTGCATACGCATCGTGCCATACTCGGCCGTGCAATTCAGCGCATACAACGTCTACAAGCGGGTAAGCCGTTGCTCTTTCCTTCACCGTGTTTTCTGTTTCTAGCGAGCGACTTGCTTTTTGAACTTCGCCGAGGAAGGGATGATGAGCTGGCAATGGTCTGGGGTTGGACGGGCGGTGAAGGGTTGAACGTCCAGGAATTGCAACAAAGAAAATGGTAAGGGCCTGGTCTCTAGTTCTCGCAGCTGACTTGCTCTAGTTCTTCGAGAGCACACCCGGTGCGCCCCTCGATGCCTATCAGCGACTACTCTGTGGTGGTCTTGCCGGTATCACATCCGTAACGTTTACCTACCCGCTCGACATCGTTCGCACCCGTCTGTCCATTCAATCCGCGTCCTTCTCCGATCTTAAGAAGGAAGCTGGTCAGAAGTTACCGGGCATGTGGGCACTGCTTTCGAACATGTACAAGACCGAGGGTGGTGTCCCGGCGCTATACCGTGGCATCCTTCCTACAGTGGCAGGTGTTGCGCCATACGTTGGTCTTAACTTCATGGTCTACGAGATCGCCCGTACCAAGTTCACACGCGACGGCCAGAAAGATCCCGGTGCTATCGGCAAGCTAGGAGCGGGTGCCGTCTCCGGTGCTGTCGCGCAAACCATCACATATCCCTTCGATGTGCTACGGCGCAGGTTCCAGATCAACACCATGAGCGGCATGGGATACCAGTATGCAGGAATTGGCGACGCCATCAAGCAGATCGTCAAGACCGAGGGCGTTAGGGGTCTTTACAAGGGCATTGTCCCCAATCTTCTCAAGGTCGCACCCAGTATGGCTAGCAGTTGGCTCAGCTTCGAGATGACACGTGATATGCTCATGGGCAAATGGAACTCGGACTTCTTGTAGGGCAATCAGTCCCAACATCAACAGCATCGGACTGAATTGCGGCAAAACGCATTCCCTTCATACGTCGCTCCAGGAGTACTCTTTCGGCTAGAGGATAGATATTTCATGACGACTAATTCTTCGGAGAAAGAAAGATACACAACATTGTCTACCGACAGTGGGTGGCATTTTATAATGTCAGCAACAGCCTTCACTACAAGACATCAGCATTGCATTTGGGATCAGCAGGGCTTGGGGGTCTGATTTGAGGTCTACCTCTCATGGATATAGCGAAGGCGTTTGAGAGGGTTGTGGCTATTGCAAGTTGCACAACATTGCATGCACGTTTCCTTTTACTCGTCTTGAGAGATGAAAATGAACCCGGCAAGGATGGGCCGTGAAGCATGCATAGAAATAGAAGTATTTGAGTCCGATGAGCGGACATGACATGACTTGTAAACATCAAGAGACCATGAATAATTGAACGTCCTAGCCTCGACCTTGAAACGTACAAGCAAAGATTCAACCATAACTAGGCATCGTCGTAGACCTCCGATACGATCGCCTGAATCATTTCCTATAAGATTAATCACGATCGAGATAAGTACTGTTCTTCATCAACCTCGATTCACTTTGCCCACTGGGAACGTAAATACTGACATGCTCTTGTGGTTCTTTTGGTTTTGGCCCATAGTTTAGTTCTGTGTCTGGTAGGGTCATCCGCTTAACAGAAGACTGCGTCATGAAGATGTGACATGCTACACATATGTATGCAAATTGTTAAATGAATTTGATATTTGAGATGGCCTATATGACGCTGCTATAAGATCAGCGCCCAAAGACTTTTACTCCGACTGCAAGAGAAGATGTTACAGTATTTACAAAAACCCTCTATAGCTGACCATCCTTCCTCAGAGTCTCATTGCCCCATGGCTCGCTTGTCAAGCAAGTCAACCCACCAGCTGGCTCACAGCTCTTCCTTCCGCTCAATGGGCCTGGTGACGGCAGCTTGACGCCGCCAGCCGCGTACTCTCGTCCCTGTTGGCTGGCGAGAGCCTCACCAGCGCTCGCCTCTACGTTCAGCGATCCCTTGCCAGATCCGCTTGCAAGGCCCTTGTCTCCGGGCTGCGCACCGGTAGTCTGTGCGGCATGCTTGAGGGCCTTGAGCAGGTTGACTGTCGAGTCGTATGTAAGATCCTCATAGTAGTCGTCGTTGATCTGAACCATGGGCGCATTCGCACATGCACCAAGGCATTCTACCTCGGAGAAAGTGAAAAGGCCGTCTGGAGTAGTCTCGCCGTGGTGTACGCCCAAGACGTCTTCGCAGGCCTTCATGACGGAGTCACTGTCGCAAAGCATGCATGGGGTCTAGGTGCTGTCAGCTGCTGCGCTCGATGTCACATCTGAAGTCAACCCACAGTTGTGCAGACCTGGACGTGGAACTTGCCCACGGGGTCCCGGTTGTACATGGTGTAGAAAGTCGCAACCTCATAAACACGCATTGGTGGCATCTCCAGTATCCGCGCAACCTCATTCATGACGCTAATGCTGCAGAATCCGTGCTGGCGTTGTCCCAGGTCGAGGAGCGGCATTACGGCGGCCTTCTTGTACTGCGAGGGGTACCGGGAGACGACCTCTTTGATGAGTTCCTCATTTTGTGGTGTGAACTTGAAGGGAATTTTAAGATTATTCTGAGGCGTATCGCGGTGCTACAGATACATCAGCTCGGTTTTCAGCGCAGGACGCAGAAAGGACATACGACATTGAGCGAGCCACTCTCATTCCACGACGGTCGCGATACGCTGAAAGCGCGCCATTGGGCCCTCTGAAACTGTCGCGAGGCCCGCGGGGCAATCCTGCATGCAAAAGGGACGAGTCTCGAGGCCATGGTGGGTTGTGCGGCGGGCTGGAGGCGATGGCGTCGATTGAAGATGTCAACGATGAAGCTCATCCGGAATGCCAAGACAATACGCAGGGATCGTTGCAATCAGCCGTCCCTGATTGGCTAATCCCAACTCCCCACTCCGTCCTGTCTTCTACCCTCCTTCACTCTTTCTCGCATAGTTCAGGTCTTCTCAAACATCGCTTCATGCTGCAGACGATCGATACTATCACTTGATCGCCGCTCTCCCGAGTCTACATGGATCTAGGAACTCGCTGCTTGAAACACATTACGGCCTCTGCTGCATCCAACCATGCCCAGTGTAGCTGAGGCCGCCACGTAGCTATCCCCACCAACACCGTCGTCTTGCATTTTGTCGCCTCTGCACACTGCGGAAGCTTCATTTTTCACTGGCATAGCCGGCACTCTAGCCCGCGGCTTCCTTCGTTGGCAACGTGCCATGTTAGCTTCTGAGCAAAAATGGCTCGGTACAGAGCCGCATCGATGCTGGTGGAATGCGCCTACGGCGGTCAACCACGTCTGATGAAACTGTGGGTCTGCTAACACATGAGCTGGGAGCACCTCGCGACCTTGCAGCTTTGGCAAGTAGCAGTCGGTGGGCTTAGGAACGCACAGGAATCCTCTCTGTGCCGTCGTAGGTGGAAAGACACCGCAGCCAGTGCATCTAGCCAATCGGCTGCTGTTCGCCTCATTGACGGCGCTCTGCGCGGACGCAGGGGAGACCGCTTTTTGATGAGTTGTACTGATATTTGCACCATCAACTCGATACCTTCACAGGCTTAGAACAACATCCGCCTCTCCCAGCCTTGTTTCAGAGTCATATGATGCAGCTACGTGTACGAAGCCATCACTCATGCAGCACTTGACTAGTACATGTGGGCGGTCAATGTCGTCGCTGTATAAGTATTAATCACTGCTATCATAGCATTTCCTAATTTTCCTCTCCACAACCCCTCATCATACCCCGTCGTAAATTGCCGACCTACCTTTGTGTTCATCTCCTAGATCACCCACATCTTCACCCAAGATGTGCAAGTACACAATCACCATACTCGAATGCGGCCACAAACAAAATGACCATGTCGACACACACAACTGCCCCTACTTCGAAAGGACTAGCGTCACCTGTGACCGTGAGAACCCTAAAACAAAAGATCGCTGCACGATAAAAACCTGGAATGAGAACGGAATTTGCAGCAGATGTCTCCGCGAAAACGAAGAAGCCGCCATGCGTCGTGATGAGGAGAGGGAGAGACAATTCAAACGCAGGGAGGCCGCAGAAAATGAGGAAGCTCTGCGCCGTGGAGAGAACTCATCGAGAAGAACCGCAGGATAGCAGATGAGAAATGGCGGGCCGAGAAAGAAGCCGAGGAAGAAGCCAGAGCGAAGTCATAGAAACAAAGAAGAAGAAAGCAGAGGAAAAGCGCGGCTGAGAAGGAAGCTGAAGAACGAGCCAGGGAGAGAAGCCCATGAGAAGAAGATCAAGAAACGCACACGAGAAGTGGAGAGAAAAGCAGAATATGACGATGGAGAGGCAGTCAAAGTGCAGGCACGAATGGATCAGGACATGCAAATCCATGATACAAAAGTCTTTGACGAAGCCGCGCGGAAGAGGAGAAGGAAGAGGAAGAAACCGAGTCTGAGGGAGTCCGCAAGACTGGCGCATACGGAAAGGAGCTACCAGACCCAGTAGGCTCAGACATTGTACATTGTCGGCGGCATCTGCTAACCTTACTTTCCCCATAGATCCGATCAGGACGCCGAGACCTAGGAGGCGGCGTTACGGAACACTGGACCGAACGCACAATAAGAACTTCCAGCACAACAAACGTGATCCCAACTAGAACGGCCGCGCCACCATCACCACCCGCCACTCCACCGATGAAGAGCATACCACCACCTCCTCCTGCGCCAGCTCCCAAACCCGCAGTCACAAAATCCGCTCCCCGGCCTCCACCAGCTCCCAAACCAGCTCCGGCACCCCGGGAAATAAACTTCTCCCTTCCTGCCGTCGGCGAACAAAAGATCGGTCGCTTCAAACTCGGCGGCCGAAGTGTACCTATTCATGAATCCCAAGACATCCCCATGACACGCCCACAACCTCAGGCATACCCACGTCGCCCGCAAGCCCAGCGCCATTTGCGCGTCTAGGCAGTGCAATTGCACCATCCGACATGCCTATCGTACGGGAGCTCAAGGGTCAGGTTCCGCCTGTTGTACCAGCAGCCATGGATTCCAAAGCGGGATTGAGGAAGACGACTGGGCCAAGGAAGGTGCCCCCACCGGTGCCGGAACGCATGGGTGTGGATCCCAAGTTGGAGGCGCTGTTAGTAAGTTTTGACTACACGACATGCATATGAGGCATACACTGACTTTATACCTGTAGGCGAGGCAGAGAGCTTGGGAGCCCGAGGATGAAGGTGAGACGGGTGCAAAGACTGTTACGCCGCCTCAATCTCCATCTGGTGTTCAGGCACGTAGATTAAGCCCAGTAGAGTTTGATACTAAACGTAAGTCGGGCTGGAAGAAGGAAGAGGAGTGAACATTTTCAAATTTGCATACAAGGCGTTAAGCGAGCAATGTGTACGGGGTTTCAATTCGTCCACGGTATATGATGTAGCACACCAATCCTGTTGCAACGTCCTTTCCATCATGGACAGAAATTCATCATCGGTTCTAGATATCTCGTTTTCCAGCACATGTCTTCGTCTGGAATGTACCTTTAACAGGAGGCTTATCTAACGTAGTATTCACGCTTCAGGAACTCGGCGACATGGTCTATTTCGTTGTACTTAGTCTTAGAGACATCCAAATTCTGGCGCCTCTGACCACACTCATCAAGACTCTGACACTACATCGTGAGTTAGCAATAGAAACCATACGCAAACACGGTTGCGAGGTGGACGGCATAATTGATGAATGTACCATATCAGAATCATGCTTCGCGTATTCGAAGAATGTATCGGCCTTCTTGATGTAGTCCGGTATGTAAAGGTTGTTTTGCAACATGCGCAACGAGTCACTGGCGTATCTAACACTGTTAATGCGTCTTCCGCGACCCATGAGCATAGACTTACACCTTGACATTCCCCTCGAACCCCACCTGCTCCATGACGTCCATTACTAGCTTAGCAGAGACGATGCGGTCAGCATGGTCGAGCTGATCGCCATGCTCGTCGGTGGTGAGAGCCTCGAAGTAGTTCAGCATACGAATATCATCTGGCCGCCTATCGCGAAGGATCGTTGCGATGATGTCCTTTAGATTCTCGATAGTGTAGGTGGCCTTTCCGTCAGTAGTGGTGATGCAGGGAACCTTGGCGTTATACAGTTTCTCCAGTGACTCCTCAGAGTACACCTTGTAGCCTTTTCCGAAGTATTCACTCTGGGGAAGATGAAGGTAAAAGATCTGTACGTTCGAGAGTCCGAGTAGTGAGGAGGCGGATACGGTGTGCTCGCCGATCTGAACCGTCATATCGTTGGTAACTGCGATATGTCGGTCAGTCTCGTTGCGCATAATGGTGACGTCCTGCAGCGGCTCACGTGGTGTTGCCTCCTTGAGATTAGAGACAGATTGGGTGTCATCCGCGCCAACAGATGACACATTAGACATGAACCTGTAAGCATTCTCGAGACCGCGCTCCAGCTCTAGTACGCGAGTGTGGTTGGCTGCTTCACCACCGCTATCTGCTGTAAGTACGACCGTGGTAACGCATTTGAAGACGTAGAGGTCGTGGTAAAGGTCTGGATTCTGAAACAGCAGGCTGTCAACAGTATGAGCGGTGAAGTAGATGGAGCCACTGCGAGCATCAGCTTTCCCATCTCCCAAGCCCTTGACTTTGCAAGTTACCCTATACACGGAAATGGAGGCTCAGTTGAAGATAGTGCCGTTGTTGCCAAAAGCGTCAACAGGGTGGCAAAGCACGAGAAGCAGCGTGGCGCAACCATGTCGATGAGCGGACAGTGCCAGTACGTTACAACGTAAGACGAGTGAGCAAGATCGATTCGAGAGCGATGGGAAGGTGTTGTTGGAGAAGTGCGGGTGTGAGGTGTGAGGTGTGAGTGTGAGATTCATTGACGCCCCGAGTCCTTATGTTTACAGAAGGAGCAGCCATGACAACAGCCAGGAAGGCGCGTCCTACTAGTCTTCACCGACGCTCTCGCAATCTCCCAAGATAGGCAGTCGCCATCGAGTATCGAGAAGTAATTGAATTGTAGCTAATTAGTTTTGTCCCAGTCGTCTGTGGGGCATGTTCTCGGATCTCTAGGGGTCTTCACCAAGAGTCGAACCCGTCTTGCGAATAAAACAAGATAGCATTCTAGGTATATATGCGAAGGAAAGAGGATTACGAACGAAAACAACAATGCAACTTAATGCCATGATATCATGACCTTATTGTCGTGATCGAAACCATCTCAGAACGCCACATACTAAATTCACACACACACACAGTGAAGATATGGGTCAAGAAACAGGGAACACAATCTTGTCAAGCAAAATGATAAGAAAGGAAATTCATAACAGGAAGAGAATTACTGAAGCAAAAGACGCTATCGAAATATGCTTTGCAAAACACTCTCCAACTGCTTCGCCAACGGGTCCTCGGGCTGCTGTCGTGCATGATCGTCAAACCGTGGTGACAGTTCAATGGTGGCATCAGACGCGTCTGACCCCGGACTTTCAGACCTATGACGTCTTTTACATTCTCTGCCAGACTCTCTCGTGATATCTGATCGGTCGTCATCCTTGCGCCGTCTGTGACGCTTGTGACTGTGGTCGTCCCTGTGTCTGTGCTCCATGTCGGAGTCAGGCGAAAGCTCCCGTGAAGGCTTCCGTGCGGGTTCCTCTTGTGAATTCAGGTCGAATTTGACGCTCTTCTCCTCTGTTGGCGTTGGACTGGGACTACGCGTCTCGTCTACAGGACCTGTTCTAGTATCAGCAAGGCGGTCCAATTCACGGGCAGGCATCGGCCCTAACCCACCACGCGCAGAAGCGAAGTTATAGTGCTCGTTACCGCCATGATCAGGAACTGGAGCACTCACATTATCACCCCCCCGTCGTGGCTGCCGTGTTCTGTTGCTGGGGTGCATACGGGTTGCCGAGATGCATGTCTTCGTGCGGCGGGTTGACAAACTGTGAGGGATGGTTCGGCTCATATGCGCTTGGAGGAGGAGGGTAGTCTGCCGGATTATACGGAGGGTAAGGGCTGTTAGGGTTGTGGTCTGCTGGAGCACTGGGGGGAGGTGGGAAGTAATTCGTCTCAGGAAAGAAACGAGAGTCGTTAGGATGGGCAGTAGATGGCGTGGGACTATCATAGGGGCTGTAGGTGCCAGTGGAGTAGGCTGAGTCTTCGTCGCCTGTTGATGTTGAGTATGCTAGTTGCGGTATGAGCGAGGGGTGGACTCACGTCGTCGTTCAGCTTCCTTCTCGGCCTTCTTACGGTCGCGCCGCTTTGCTGCTTCGTGAGCAGCCAAACCAGCGACGCCAGCAACCGCCGCCGTCTCTGCGACCGTTCGTGCTCGACTCTTGCTCCGGCTCCGGCTCCGACTTCCTCGTCGTCCACCAGAAGAAGAAGAGCTTCGTCGCCGTCTGTTACGATGCGAACGGCTTCGGTCCCGGCTTCGGCTTCGGCTTCGACTTCTGGCGGGGCGATCGGTGTATACCGGATCACCGCCGTACTCTACTAAAACAGGTTCACTTACTGTACTTCTACGCCTGCTACGACTACGTCCGGTGAGGCGGGAGAGCACTGACCTCGACCTTGACGGCGATCTTGATTTGGACCGCGATGCCGCCCTGACCTCCTTCTTAGCCTTGCGTTTCTCATATAGTCCAGTAACAGCTGCGCCAGCAACACCAGCAGCAGCAATTGGCACACCCTGTCGAATCCGGCTGGGCGAGCGCTTGCCCTTGCGCTTTCGAGACTTGCTGCGGCTACGTGCAGTGAGACCGGCTACAGCAGCAGTGGCAAGACCGACTTGTGCTGCTCTCTTCTTGCGATGCTCGGGATCTAGGTGTTTGCTCGTGCTACGAGACCTACCCCTGTCAGACCCAACAACTGAGACGGACCTGGATCTCCTCCGGCTCTTCCTAGAGCGCGATCGACCTCCATGACGTGACCTGCTTCGGTGGCGGTCTTCTATGACCGTCTCCTCTTTGACCGCTGTCTTGTTCTTGTTCCTCTGACCGGCAGCGTAGGCAAGGGCTCCAACACCGGCGAGGGCAGCAAGCGTGCCCAATTCTTTCACTCTCGACTTGCTGCGGTGACGAGACTTGCCACGCCGACTGCCCCTGCCGCGATCAGAAGAGACAGACCGAGATCTATCACGGTTGTTAAATCTATCGAGAGCTACAGCGCTCACAGCGCCTAGCGTGCCGTAGCCAAGGGCATTCCCGATGTTGCCTCCAGCGGCCTCACCCTTTCTCTTACGATGATGTCTGATGATTTGTCCAGCGGCCACTCCGGCAAGAGCGCCTGCAGCAACATCACGTTTGGTTCGAGTCTCGCTGCCGCCCCACGTGTCCTTTTCCTTGTGGATGTAGATATCGTCGTCACTGTAGTAGTTCTTATCTCCCCATCGCTGGTCATATTCACGCTCGTCGGCGTATCGGTCGTCATAACGGCCACCGCGGTCGATTTCCTTGACTCTGCGCTCGTAGTAATAGTCTTCCTCCTGGCGCGGACGGGCAACCTGTCTGTCTTCTTCAGTAGTGCGCTCAACAAGCTCGTAGGCTGGCTCTTGGATACGCTCGCGGATGATGATGGGTTGTGGGGCCTCCTCCCGGATGATGATGGGCTGCATCTGCATCTGCATGGGCTGAGGGGCTTCATTGCGGATGTAGATGGGCTGGGGCGGTGGTTGGGGGGGTGGGCTCAGGGCGGAAATACTCAGTGGACCTCGAGTACTTCTCCAGTTCATAGGGCTGCTGTTCGCGTGGGAAAATGTCGCGCTCGCGCTCGTAGTCCCGGGAGATACGGATCTCGGTTCGCGCCGGCGACGGGGAACGCTCATATTCGCGCTGGATGCGGTACTCGGAACGCTGGGGGGAGGCTTCGCGCTCACGTTCGGCGTAGTGGTAGTGTCTCACTTCCCGGGCAGGCTCTTGATGGCGCTCAATGACATAGTCCTTGACGGAGCGGCGGTCGTCGAAATCGTCGCGCCCGCGGTGGACGAGGCGCATCTCGGATTCGTACGTGTCTTCCTCGAGGCTGTGGTCGGGCACCTTGTAGCGCCGCACTGTTGTATAGCCAGCGCCGCTGCCACGCGCCGATGTCGTGTCCCATTCGCGCTCGCGCTCGCTCCTCTTGTAGATGACCGACATGCTGCCGTGTGGATTCGTGCAAAGTCCAATAGTGGGGTAAGTTGCAGTGTGCTCAGAAGTGGGCGCAGTGCAGCGCAGATATCAGGGACGGGAATGTTGGTAGACTCTGGCGTCTAGTGCTCGCCTACTGGGCCACTCGCTCTGAGGCGTGGGCTTGGATGACTGCGTACGGCTGAGCGAGGGCGGCTGCTCGCACGTGTCGATCGCGAGTCGGGGGCCTGGGGTGATTGGCGAGCGTGGTGATCGATCAACACACTCACTATCGTTGGAGATGCGCGATGCTGGTAGCCTGGTAGCCTGGCAGCCTGGCAGCACTGCGATAGCAAACGGAGTAATAAGAGAATGAAGCTGGACGACGAGTAGAGACGGCGACGACGACGTCAAGTATCAGGATTCGGAGGAGGCACCCTGGAAATGACGTCAAGGCCACCACCACCTCAACCGATTGCACGCTGGACCATGTGTGTGTGTGTCAAAACCACTTTTCCGTGACTAAATATCTGTGCAGTCAGGCAGTGCACGTCTGGCTCAAGGCTGTCTGGCTCACCCTCTTCGCAGAGAAAATGGGCTCACCGCGCCGTCGCAGCCCTACGATCGAGCCACGACGGGATCGCGCGCATCACACATCATGCGAACCACTGCCTGCAAGCTGTCACATTCGTCACAAGTTCCTTTTTGTGGGAACGTAGAACTCACCGAACATTGCGCCATCACTTTTGTGCATAGCCCCGCATGCGGTGAGCGCTCGAGCTTGTGGACGGTGCTCATACTGCCCGTGGCCCTTCTGCTTCGCAGTTCGAGCGGCTGACAACGACTCATGCCGCTGACTGCCCGTCCCGTGCCAACTCTTTGCTACCCGTGACTCCATTAGAGCCAGACCTGTGATAAGACACGACTTGGGCCCAACTTGGAACCTAGCTGCAAGACAAGAACTTGCCTGCGGCACCGCATGCGAAGCCCAAAAGTGAAGCGACCCAATACATCAAGGGTTACCTTGCAATACTCATGTATAATGCTGCGGAAGAGCGTCTTTCTGACGCCATCTGTGGGAAAACGCATCATTGGGGCTCTTGACAGTTTTTTCCCCTGACCGCAAAGTCGCCGACGCCCTTGGGTCGTGACCGAGAAGACGCCTACCCAACGTACTGAGCACCTCGCGGCCCTGCGAGCAACAAGCCAGAACCTCGTACAAAAGGCCGTGTTTGCACCCCATGTACTTCGATCGACGGAGACGTGCATCAGAGTACTGTAAAGATCGGGATAGCATCTAACAGGCTGTTCCATGCAAATATCTGACCACTGCCTGCACAACCCAGTACATGTCCTCACGACCACCAGAGGGCAAACATACATTGCTACAACCGCGCCGTGGAACGCTCCCTCTTGATCCAGTGAAACTGCTCCTCATACCCTTTCGAAATGACCACATGGACACACTTGCTGGCACTCTGACACCAGCCGCATGATTGCCACTGGGCATGTCTCAGATCGAATGAATTTTCCATATTAGTTGAACAGCAACCATCATCTCTACAAGTACTAATACAAAAACAAACGTGTGTACTGCCTTGATTCAAATTAACCCAAAAGCGACTCAGTACGAGCGAAAACCAACGCTGCGCAGTATAATGTATTCTTCCAACCAAATGGCAGTCTACCCTGTTCTCTTCCGTTATCAAACGATGCCATACACCCTCTTTGCAATGAAGTAGCAGAGGAGACCGAAAGTGATAAGACCTCCAGTGATGGCCCAGAACCAGTTGAGATTCTCAATGTCTTGGCCGGGGACAAGGCTAGGTTTGGTTAGCATGTGATTTTACCAAGATCCGACGACTTGACTCACCAGTTCATACCCCAGACACCCGTCACAACGTTCATTGGCAGGACGATCGTTCCGAGTACAGTAAGCTTGCCTAGAATATCTGACGTCTTCTCTTGACGTTCGTTCATCCTAATATTGATCTGGGCGAGATAGTTGCTGTGAGCACGAGAGAGGAGGCTGAGGTGCTGGTTAGTTCACGGTCCTACAACTGTTCAAGTTTGACTCACTTCTCGTAGTGACCCAGATTGCCTGTCATGGTCACAATATGATCCTGAATATCTCCAAGATACATGCCAATCTCATTGCGAGGTGCGATGTCCCACTGCTCGTTGCAACGCTTCGCGAAACCCTTGATGACATCGGCCTTGTTGCCCAACAAGCGGTAGAGACTCATAACCTTCTTCCTGCATTCTCCAACGCGTCGCAACATGTCTCGACCGCTCTCCTGCTGTGATTTTACCTCGGGAGGCTCTTCGTAGTGCGGGTTGTTGTAGCTGTACGACTTCTCCTTCTCTGCTTCCTGTTCCTCTTCGCTCGAATGAAGTCGCAATATAGCCTCGTCAATATCATCAACCTCTTCTTCGATCTTCTGGATCATAGGCGCATACGCATCCGTGACATCGTCGATGATGGCATACGAGATCCAGTCGGGTGATAGAACAAGGTAGTCCGAGAGTTGGCGAATTCGGCGGCGGACGTTGGCCGGATGCGGTGTCATAGAGAAGTGGAAGCTTATCACACCTTCTCTGAACACAACAACGTACAAGTTGACGGGCTCCAAATAGTCTTCATTGTTTTCGTCTTGCTCAAACGTACGGTAGTTGATGAAGTAGTAGTGCTTGAAGAGCTCGACCTTTTCGCGCTGCTCCTGCATCAGGATATCTTCCGAAGTCAACGGATGGATGCCAAACGTCTTAGAAATGACCTTCATCTCAGTCTCTGTAGGGGACATGACATCCAACCACCAGGCAGGCCGTGGGCCATAACGCTTCGGCTTCTCGCCCTCAGACTGATCGTTCTTGGGTGCGTCTGTGGGTCGCGGTGTAGTCGATCGCGTTTGCTCACCAGAGGAGAATTTGCCGTCTGCTTTCGAGGTCGACCGAGTTGTTGCCCGAAGTGTAGCCATTGGGGCCTGCGTGCAGCATATCATCCTCCGTGTCTGAAGAATCGCTGTCCTCGTCCAAAATTGGTGGATCAGGGACGAAGAGGTTCCTGAAGCTCTGCCCAGGTTGCAAGAGCTCGCTGATGCTCTGACTGTGTATGGTGTTGTCGAAAGTCTCGTTGAAGTAGGTAAAGCGGTAAGGAGCGTCGCTATCCTCGCGATGCCAGGCGCGTCGTCTTGGCCGGAGACGTCCTTCGACCATGAGTGGCTCGCTAACCTTTCGCATGCGCATGCCCTCAATAGTGCGCTGCTCCTTCTCCTCATGTGCCCAAGCTTGTAAAACGTCGAGATTGGGCCAGCGGCGGCGTCTTCGGCGACTCGTAGGCTCACCAGTCGTAGGAGCGTTCATGTAATCTTCGTGTCCCATCTCAGACATGGCCTCGTGCGGGAAGCAAACATCTTCGAGCCCAGAAGTCGTCATACGGCGCCTGAAGTCGCCCGGAGTAGGAGGAGAACCCGAGTGACCATCCTCGTCGATGTCGATGAGCGCATCCCGAGACGGACTGTTAGACGTTCCGGGGTCGGACATGTGGTCTAGATCTGTCGGGAGCATGACGTCGTCCAGGCCACCACTAGCTTCGAAGGCTGGGCTGGTGGGAACCGACGGAGGGTTGTTGACATCGTACTCGTCGAGGTTGGTTGAGGAATGATGGTGTTGCGTGAATAATTCAGGCCTGTGTTCAGGCATAGACATGTGTTTCAGGCTTTTCATGGAAGTCTTGCTTCCTCTTCGAGGTTTACCGTTGTTGGAGCCATAGCTAGTGCCTGTCCTGATGTCGCGCTGAGAAGTGGCCATGAGTGGCGTTCTATCATTCGCATCATCGTCATCATCGCTGTATTGGACCTCCTCGGGAGTATGCGACAGCCGCGACCGGCCGAAGGCTTGGGATGGTTGGAGGCGTTGGGGCGGGTTCGCGTTGGACTGACTTGCCCTCGGCTGGTACATGGACGTTACCGGCACGCTCGGTCTCCGTGTTCGGATTGTAGGTTGTTCACGATGGTCCAGCAGAGCTTCAGACTCGAGGCTCGTGCTGCTGAGGTTGCTGTGGGTGCGGTAGAAGCCGCTGTTGCTTCCTCGCGACTGGCCATGGCTGGCGACATTGGCCAAGCTCGGGCGCTCATCCATCGAATCACCTTGTGCCAGATCAGCTCCTGCTGCGAAAGACTGTCTCCGGTTGCGCCTCTTCTTCCCGCCACGATGCGTCTTCTTCTTCTTTGGTGCCGCAGAAGAAGACGAAGCTTCCAGCCCTGGGCGCGATGGGTTGTCGGATGCTGCAGCTGCCGCGTACGAAGGGGCAGCATTGACGGAGCCAGACCCGGCAGGGCCAGACGGATTCGATGCCATCGCAGGTCAAGCGCGTATCAAGATAACAATGGCAGACCTAGTGCTGTATGAGAAGGAGGTGCAGCGATAAGCCACCGGGATGCAGACACGGAGGCGGTTGGGGTCAAAAGCGCGTGAGAAGTGTTGAGTGAGGAGTTGATGCGATATTCATCTTGAATCCGGCAGTGACGTTATTGGATGTCCGTGCCTAGCCAGTGGGTCTAGAGCTTGTCTAGCCTCTCCAACTTTGCCGGTTCGCATGTGTGAACTCATCAGGTGGATCCCACTGATGCCAATAAAATCCGTGTCTTTCACCAAGTCTACCGTGTCGCGCCTTCATCCGCGCACCCCGATCGCCATGGCCGTTGGGCATATACTGGTAGGCTGCTCTATGTAACTTCGGTCGCGTGCTCAATTTCCTAGTTGGTCGTGCCGGCAATAACTCCTGCATGCACCATCCTCTCGCCCTAGCGTTTCATTCGACGCCATGCACTACTTCGTCTTCTCATGGTAATTCCGTGCGCCACTAGTCATCAATAGACTGGATACAAACATAGCATTTCATACATTTCTGGCCTACGCGTACCTCGCCCCGCTGTACATGTCAGGTGGCGCAGCAGTAAGATAACAGCTTGTTTTTTCCATTGGCAGCTCTACAGAACATAACGATACATCGATCCGTAGTTCTCCACGCCGACTGCCCGCTTGCCTTCACCACGCGCTACCGCCTCCTGCAGCGCTACCTTTTGTTGCGCCAACGTTCCATACTGCCGATCCAGTTTCTTATTCTCCCAAACAAGAACCGACCTCAGCAAGAGAGACAACAGGCAGAACAGAAACATAAAACCAGCACAAACTGACTGGCCCTTAACATACAACGGTGCCTCCGACTTTGGATACAGTCGGGTGCCAAGCAGAGGTCCACATTGTCCGATCAAGTTCAGAATGACAATACCAGTACCCCTTCTCGTGTCAGAGCCCTGATTGTTGGTGACCCATGGAAGGACATTGCCAATAGCTGGAAAGATACCGGCAGCAGCCATGAAGACTCCAAAGTACCTTGCTGCAACGCTCTTCGTTGTAGCCAGAATGACATAGCCAATTCCTCCGATTGCCGTAAGGATAGCGATCATAATTCCTCTTTGCTGTGTCCGGTCTGCGATATAGCATGTGGCGATGACGGTGAGGAAAGAGAGGAAAAAAGGCGGTGCTGTCAAACCCTGTGCGTTGACACTCGAAAACCCCATTTCGTTAAGAATCGTAGGCAGGAAGACCGGTAAGGACGAAAATGCAACGTTCCCGGAAAAGTACATGAGCTGTTTTTTTCATGTCAGTCAAGTACTTTGATCTCGAACCCATGGACTTACACCGAGTATCCAGCATTTTACATCCATCAGACCCTCCAGCATCTCTTTGAAGTTGATGCCTCCGATCCTTGTCGCTGCACCGGCCTGTACCACGCCGCGAGCTCTCGCAACCACTTTCTCTTCTTCTGTCAAGAATTTGGCTTTCTCTGGACTGTCTGGCAGAAAGAAGAAAACGACGGCCGCCATCACGACAGTTGGCAATCCCTCCACTATGAACAATACTCTCCATTTTGCTATTCCAGTGTCACCACTTGTGATGCCGTATGCCAACGCGCCAGCAAAGGCTAAACGTAGGTATATCATGTCAGTGTACGTCTCGCATCAAGTTTGTAGAGGAACACTTACTGTTCGCCAATGGGGCAGCCGACAGGAAGAGTCTAATTGTAGGCGTACGAAGTCAGAACATGTCTCATGTGCAGTTTGTACACGGAGTTGACTTGCCCACATCTCAGTCCAAGCTCATGCCTCAGGTAGAAGAAAGAGAGTAGAAATGGAACTCCGGGCCCGTAGGCAATCTCCGCAGCTCCCATTATGAAGCGCAATGCCATCATGCCTCCCCATGAAGTCGTCGCAGCTTGCACGGTCGAAACGAGGCCCCAGACGAAAACGCAGCCCGCTGCCCATTGATGCGGAGGTGCGACTTTCCACATGATGGTGAGAAATCCGAAGACGATGTAGGAGACGTAGAATATGGTCAGAAGCCACTGGTATTCCGAACTGCTAAGGTCAAGATCTTCCTCCAGGCCAGCAATTCGTGCATTGCTGATAGTACACGTTAGCCATGACCTCTACTTGGAGATTGGTTCTGCGTACCCAATGTTTGATCTGTCCAAGAAAGCTAGAAGATACAACGCCGAAAGCAATGGAACAATATGTGTATCCAACTTTCGTCGCACGCGTTTTTCTATCTCTGGGTCGATTTCGTCTGGCTCCTGCGCGATTGGTACAGCTTCAACATCTCCATTGTCTTCTTTGATCGATCTGAGCTTCTTCTCTCCGTCATCGTCCACAGTTTCGGGCTCCTTAGAAGCGAATGAATGCATATTCACCTACTCGTAATCTTGTGATCTTTTAGAATAAGCACAACAAGCACGAACGAAGCATCAGCAGGGGAGCAGAAATATAAGCACTCGCAAGATTCGTGCCGAAAGGCTTAGAAAAGTGCCGAGATCGGTACAATTACACCATATGACTGTAGTGATAGGCATGTTTAGTGGCTGCTTCGGGAATAAGGTTTGCCAAGGTGGAGTTTCAGACGGAGAGATCGACAATAGGGTCGAGGTGATTTTGGGCGGAATCAGGTCCGCAAACTGGAGTATGGCCGAAGTCAACGTGCGTACACGATATTCCCAACGAGATGGAGTCACCGCTTCTAGCTCAGACTGCAACATGGGCCGTTCCGCTCGTCATTGGTGTCGGGGTCTTGTGGCAACATGAATGTAGTGTCATGTCAGTATGCAGATGGACTGATTAATCATGACTACGATATCCAATCAAGAGGACATTGGAGGAACAAAGTTGTTAGGTTTCTGCGTGTCTCCACTATAGTAGCCTTTGCAACGAACCTACATAATAGTGACAATAATACATTTTCGGCTCGAGAAAGCAAGGTGCCTTAGGTATCATTCAATGTCTCTCCAATTCGATGGGGCGTTCAATGGTCACAGTAAAGAAATAAACCGGACCGTTGCAACGCCAACGATCCACCGACCGACAAGAGAAAAAACATAAGTGGTGATGCACGTGTCTCTTCACATGTCAGAGCAAAACAGAGACCCACATGCTCGGATCGGGCTGAACATTTGTTCCTGTCCCGGGGCTGGTATTGTCGAGACATGGATCGGTACATCGCATTCGTGGAGTAAAACCTGTTTATTGTACAAGGCCACGTACATGAGAGCGGGACAATACTCTAGTTGTGTCTTGCCTCTGCATGCCAATCAGGTACTACAACAATCGTGACGAGACTGTGACATTAATAAAAGAGAATCTGGTTCTCAGACTTGATTTGGCAGTAGGCAAATATCTCGAAGTCTGTGACGAAGTTGTCAAGCTTCTGCGCTAGATTTCATGTTCTCCGTTCTTATCTGGCGGCTACAATTCTTAAGAAAGATGACCTACCCCTTGAAGCTCATGTCTAATGCTCGAGAAATTTGCTATTCAAAAGATTTGATTATGAAAGGTCATGTGCCTTGAATCCGTTTAACACCATTGCATAAGTCCAGAACGGTAACAATTTCCAAATATGCTGACACGGTGAAACTTCATCAAAGACGTTCATTTCCACTATCGATCTAAAAGGGGAATCACATGGTTACTAGCTACTCGCATTTCGTCGGGATGGCACACAGCCCTTAGCTCGGAGAAAAAATTGCACAACGCCGACGCCCCATACTGTGATGATGATTGCAATCATCACCAGATTGTACCTATAGGTCTAAGAAAAAGCCTAGGCATAACAAAGCCATTGCCTAGTACGGGCTGTTCACGATATCATTCCGACCGAGATAGCTTCCTCGTACTCCACTCCTTCTCGCAGCGCCAACGCGACTCGGCATCGCGATACTCTCGCGCGTCGGTCGCTGCAAGGCCCTCTTAGCTACCATGTCGACCTCATTTGGCAGCGCAACGATGAGGTTCTTGTCTGAGCCGAACTTGAAGTTATCTGCTTTGACCTCCTCGGCGTAGCGCTTGATGTTGTACGGGTCTCTACGGTTCGCCAGAACCTTCTTGAGGCTCCAAGTAACGATGAAGGGGCCAGTGGCAGAAATGATGGTGGTTTCTTTATGGTCGAGACCAGTGTTGAAGCGTGCGGTGGTGAAGGAGATGGGTGCTTTTGTCTCGTGCTGAAATTGGGCGACGTGGGCAGGTGTAAGGGCGAGACGACGCGGTTGGGGTTTGTCATCTTTGGCGAAGGACTTCTCAAAACCGAGTTTGCCGTCGTTTTTGCCGCCCTTTTGGAGGGCGTCAATAAGCAGAAGATAGGTTCGGGTAGTGGCGAGAACCCAGCGACCGTCTGCTGAGACGTCCATACCGATGATGGGATCACCGAGCGCGGGGATAAGAGTCTTAGCGTTGATACCGAGTCTGTCAAACAGACGAATGTCTCCCTTCTCAGATGCAACAGCAATATGGCCCTTCTCGGTAGTCGCGGCGGCGGAGAAAGCGTTCTTTGTGGCATACTGTTTGAGCTGGTCATCGACGAGCTTGTTGCCGGCCAAACGGGGATCGACACGGTAGAGCGCATTATCGGAGAGACCCAGGAAGGTTTGCTCGCCGCTCATTTGGGCGAATTTCTGCGAAAAATCAGCTTATTATCAGGTGTGTGGGATGGACTATACGTACGTTCTCTGGTGCAAAGACCTTGACAGGAATGTTGTCGTGCACCTTCCACTCATCAACAACGGTACCGGTCTCAAGATCCATACGGTACAGGTTGTTTGGGTTATCCAGGTTCTGAAGAATCATATCACGATCCTGCTGATGCAGCATAACCTTGTTCGGGTTGAAAGCCTTGCCCCCCGGTGTCTTGATGTTTGAGATGGTTGTGGAAAATTGCAGCTGGTTCTCGGGCGTGTGTTTGAAGACACCAATCTTGTTTCCGCGCACAACAAACGACCTGTCATGCTTGTAGCCAACCGCCAACTGCGAGTTCTGGTCTCCGTCCGTAGGACCAGTCTCAACGTCATCTTCTGACTCGTCGGAGTCGTAGTGCTCGCTTCGCTGTTCGTTCGTGCTCTCGTATTCCTCCTCCTCTTCTTCTTCCTCTTCCTCCTCTGGCTCTTCGTCTGGTGCATCGTCCATGGTCAGGTCCTGGAAAGCTTCCAAGACATACTCTCGGTCCGTATCTTTTGCCTTGCCCCATTTGACCTTGTTCAAGTGCTCCCACAGAGCTTGCATCACACCTTGCTGAATGTTCTCGAGGTCGTCTTGATCCTTGAACTTTAATAGCCACGAGTACGCCGAGCCGTCGTCTAGGTAGTGATTGAAGATGAAGGATTTGTATTCGTAGTTGAAGACGGGATTGATGTCTTCGACGATGGGTTGTCCCAGCCACTCGCGCTCTTGGCCAGCAATGTGTAACCAGTAGTTCCAGTCCCCAATCTCGGTAACGGTAACACGCACTTTGGGGTCTTGCTTCATGAAGGTGCCTGATGGAAAGTCAAAGAGGTGAAGCTCCGCCTCTCCTTCAACCAGTGTCTCCTTCGCCTGGGGCTGAGCGGCAGACGGCGGCGCAGCCGTAGCCTCCTCCTGCTCTGGCACAGTGCCCTTTCCTACGACCTTCTTCGCCATCTTTTCCTTGGTTGTGTTCGGGAAGAGCTCTTCGGTGGTCGGTGGTTCGACGGGAAGGGCGCGAGCGCTGGAGAGTGTCGGACTGGTGACGGGGCTCGCGTCGGGGATGGGCTCTTCGTAGTACGCTAGAGCTGCGAGGTCGTCTTCGGTCGCGTGTTCGTGGCTCCTCCTAAACTTCCTCTCGTACTGGCACTGCAGAGCAACGCGCTCGAACAGGGAAGCAGTCTCGGGCTTGACTGACCGATCGCACACAAACTCCCAGAGGTCGTCTACGTCACCGCTGAGGTCGCGCCACGCAAAGATCTTCTCGCCAGTCGAGCGTACGTCGTCGCGGAACTGGAGGTCTTCGTCGAGCAGGAACGTCTTTTCGTCCTTGTCGCCTGCAAGTGCGTCGAGTGCTGCGTCCTCGTTTTCCTCTGCCAACAGATCCTCCTCGCCTTCTGCGTATGCGCGTTGGATAACAAGCTGGTACTGGAACTCCTGCCCGGTGCGGCGGATGGTAGCTGTTGCGTCAGGGAAGATGAGCTCGCTGTATCCCTTGACAGAGCGGGGTCGGACGAGGTAAAGCTGGCCCTGGGCGATCTCGACGATGGTTTCCTTGGAGCTGTCGCCAAAGACAAATTTACTGACTGGTGACACAGATTAGTGTCGTCTCAGCAACGGCGGGGGAGGGGCAGCGGGACGGCAAGGAGAAAAAGAGCAAACAAAGCTGCAGGCGGACTCACGGTTTCGGAGCATGAACATGGCGACGACGGCTGAGTGGCGGGGCAAGCAAAGAGCTAGGCCTTCATTTAAGCAGCTCAGAGGAAAGGCGCACGCCAAAGTCCATCTAGGTGAAGGCTAGGGTTGTTTGCACGAGTTATGATGATGGGCACCAGGGTCTAGGCAAACACGCAGGCAGCCTCGCTTAGCGACGTCATGGGTAGGTAGGGCTGAGACCAAGCTTGCACTTCGACGGCAGGTAATGTGGATACGAATACCAGAGCACTCTCTCAGCGCGAATAAAGTCTCACTCAGTCAAAATTTATGAAGAACATGGCTCTGAGACAATAGCCGAACTATTCCTCGCGGTACAAAACTACTCCCCCAAGGGCGCCACTCGCTCATTGTTTACTAAGATTGTCTGTCTGAAAACTCTCTTGACACATATCTGCCGCCGTGTTGCACTATCGGGTTTTTAGAGCAGCTAAACTGCTTGAATGTCATACGAGAGGAGAGGCTGATTGCTATTTTCGGTTTTTGTAGTTGGC
The DNA here is from genome assembly GCA_004936725.1 of Alternaria brassicae. NCBI lineage: Eukaryota > Fungi > Ascomycota > Dothideomycetes > Pleosporales > Pleosporaceae > Alternaria > Alternaria brassicae. The sequence goes on from CM016512.1 coordinate 1,226,862, forward strand.
AGCGCTACAGATCGCTGCTCAGGTCTGGGTATCATGACTTTTGTTTCACTTTTCAACTTCTCTTCTGCCACCTCATCTCTTCACGGCGATTTCTGTGCGCCCCACACGATGCTCTCCATAAGTGCATACGGAGATGAGTCGAGATCCAGCCCAAGAAGCGGCGATTGCGCGAACATGTTCTCGGCGTCTCCATTAAGTGCATTTTTGATGTCCTGTGCAGTAAAAACGTGCATCGTGGGAGAAGCCTGTGAGCCCGCTTCGCTCGCCTTGCGGTTGTGCGTCGTAGTGATCCTTAGTAACCGCTCCAGAGCTGAGACGGATCGTGTAATGGGCGTGGCGAGCTCGGCAGGATCGACATCCTTTGTAACATCTGTGAGGACTTGGATCACATTCTGCAGTAGATTGCGCGCTCGTTCGTTGCGGTTGTGTTCGCCAAGAATACCAAGGAGCAGGGCCGAGCTCAGGGAACGATGCACAGCGGCCCAAGAACGAGTGGCGAACGGTGTCATGTTTTGCAGACCGAGGAAGGCTTCGACGGTGTTGGTAAGGCTGTCGATGCATGTATTGCGCAGTGTCTTGGAGAGGTCGAGATTGACAGTGGCTGGACTGATGGCTGGTCGACAGAGCTCAGATGTGACGTACGATATGTGCAGGTAGAGCGCCCAGTGTTCGAGCTGATCGCGCATGGACCGACATCTCCTGGAGTCTTTGAGGTAGTCTGCGGCATCTATCATGATTTCTTGAAGTTCGTTGCGATGTTCGGTAATGCGTATCAGGGCGTCATGCGAGTTCTGTGGTCTTTGACGCTCACGCACGATATCTAGACCCACTTTACACAGTCTGTACATGCTCTCGACATACGTCCTTGTCCCCGGCGCTGTGTGCTGACTCATGGGCACGGTGTGATCAATCGTGGTGGTTGACGAGGCTCTATCGTATGAGACAGACAGCAGCGAGTCTTGCCAAAGAAGTGCCCACCATGTCTTGCTTCGGATAACCCTTTGCTGTACTGGCGTTGACGGGGGACATTGTCGATGTAGCCCTAGCGTCTGCGAAAGGCGGACTGTTAAACCCATCAGACTCCAAGCGACGCCAGCGTTCATGTTATTTGAGATGACGTTTCCGAGGATCAGAAGTGTTTGTATGTTCTCGATAGTCGCGTGCGATAGGAAGTTGGTGAACCGTAGGCATTCGAAGCTGCAACAGACGTAAACCTGCGATGTCAGCTCCCGCTCCCTTCGCGACAGACTTGAGCATTGGCAGCCTGAAGCCAGTATGGCAAAAACCATGCCTATCCAGTGGAAGTCTTTGCCATATATCTGCTGGTCCGTGATGCCGTTGGTGCCTTGTGCACTTGCGCGGTTGATCAGGAAGAGCAAAAGGTCGGATTCGATGGCCTCGATGTCGGCAACGGCGGGATATACGGCATGCGCGGTTTCGCGATAGCTCCTGAAGAAACTCAGACATTCCGAGTCGCTCGGCAATGCGTTTGCAAGCTCCTGGGCGCGTGCTATCGACCCGTGCGGCAGGCCCCAAAGGTCGACAAAGGGATAGGTAGCGCTCTCGTTGTCCAGGCCGAATATGGGTAGCATGCTCTTCTTGCCTAGGAGATCTTGCACGCCCGGCGCCCACTGTGTGTCTCCCCTGCCCAAGGCCATGACGAGTGCCGGTACTGAGCTGGGTCCGATGTGTATTGTCTGGCCGGTGATGTCGTTGCGCGTGTGTATCCCCTGGGTTCGAACATGGCTCTGCTCTCCGTCCATGGGCGCTGCCGCGGCCAAAGGCGTGTTCCCGGAGCCATCCGCAGGCGAGAAGCCGTTCATGGGCAGTGGTATCTCCGCGACACTGCCGACGGCGTTCTTCAAGTCGCTGAGCGACTTTTCGGCCTGCTGCAGCTTGCCGCAGATGCGTTCCCAGTCCTGCTACAGTCAGCGTGTTTCCCTCTCCCTGCTGTGTGCATGCGCACCTCGCGGGGCAGCGTGACGGTGCCGCCGTGTATGTGGACGAGGCCGTTGGAGAAGTCATGGCCGTTGTTCTGCCCAAGCCCCAGGTTGACTCGTTTCGCAGGCGGATGCGACTCGCTCGGCGGGTGGTAGGTACACAGCTCGGGGTGTTCGCGGACGACGCACGTCTTGCACGGCACGTTCTGGTCGCATTTGACCTTGCGCTGCCGACACGGATAGCAGGCCTGTATGGGAGTAGAGCGTCAGCGCGTGTTTGCGGGGCAGCAGCTCCTGGCGTGAGTGAATGCGCCGGGTCGTGTGGCCCAATTCGGCAGTCCAGCGAGGCCTTCGTTCCAGCATGGCGCCCTATGTAGCGCATAAACACCGGCAGCGTACCTTGTACTCGCGCGCCTTCCGCTTCCGTCTCAGGATCTCGTCGACGTCGGCTCGTGGGGGTGTGTCCTGCACAAATCCATTTGGCGCGCTGGAGTTGTGCTGGTCCTTGAGCTCTTCCATGGTCGAAGCTCGGGGGAAAGTCGTCAGAGGTCGTTTCTGGCCCGGATGGTCGCGCAGGTGGAGTGTCGACTTGGAGCCCCACTCCCCTCCAGCTAGCCCCAGCTAGTCACACGACTAAGAAGCTTGACATTCGCTACGAGCCCATTCCTTTTAACAGTAATCTAATTAATGAATGACTAGCATATCCTACATGGTATACGCCTGCAGTGCAACACCAATCCAAGTCGAAGATAATCCGGCAACATATCCCTACATCTCAAGTCTGTCAAGACTCTGTCCTGCTCACTACGCCCTCTGCTTCTCCTCGCTGTTCTCCGTCTCCATCTCCGTCTCCGCACTGTACGCATAATGCGAGCGCGCCCGGATCCTTGCTCCGTAAACGTAGAAGACGAACGGAATTGCGCAGCAAGCGAGCCCGATAAAGGCAAGAAGCGAACTGGCCCACTGATCACCCAAACGGTCGTACATCTGATTCGTGAACAAAACAGCGCCTGCTCCCCAGAAGCTGCGCAGGAACGTCTTTGCTGCTAGCGCTGACGCAGCCTGGTGTTGGTACGAATCGACGAGATAGTTGTTGGCCGAGTTGTAGAGGAAGATGAACCCGAAGCCCACAGAGCCGCCTCCGAATGCAGGACCTGCCCAGTGCGTCTCTTTCTGGCTTGTCCATGCGAAGATGAAGACTCCGATTGGGATGAACCAGCATGAGAACATCATGGGGATCAGACGTGCTTCGGCTGGTGGGTGGCCATTGTGCTTTTCCGACAGCTTCATGTAGTGCTTGTTGACAAGCGGCGCGCAGGCAGCCGAGAGCAGAACACCGCAGATGAGTGGAATGAACATGAGACCTGTTGATCCTGCATTCCAACCCTTGCCTTTCTGGTACACGATCGGGTATGCGACGAAGAACATGTAGAGAAGACCGTACAGAACGGACATGTACACCGAGATCAGAAAGACGATGAGCTCGCGGAAGAGTAGCTGGAACGGTCGCAGGAGGAAGAGTTGGAGGCGTTGGCTGAAAGGTCGCAGGTCGAGATCCTGTTCCGTGACGAACTTGTCATCGCCTGTCTCGTTGCGCATCTTCCTCGCTCTCCTTGCCAGAATCTGAGGCGCATACGTCTCCGGTACGGTAAACGTGATGAGGACCCAGACGATACCGGAGAGGATAAGTTGGATCCAGTAAAGCCAGCGCCAGCCACCAGCTTGACTGAGGTAACCGCCAACCAAAGGCCCAACACCAGGTCCGATGAACGGTGCTGCGCTAAAGGCCGCCATGGGAACACCTCTCTCTTCGTTTCTCCACATATCCGCCAGCGTTCCTCCAACGAGCGTCATGGGTGCCGAGAACGCCACACCAGCAATGAAGCGCGTTACCAGCAACGTCCCAATGTTCTGTGCGACTGCTCCTGGAATGGTGAAGATGACAGCCATAGCAAGCGTGACAGCATACACCGGCCTCCTTCCCCATATCTCTGACGCGGGAGCAAAGGCCATTGGTCCAACACCGAATCCAACCACAAAAAGCGTTATGGTCAATAGCGCCACCTCCTCGCTAACCCCAAACTCCGCACTCACACCCTCCAGATCCGCTGTGATGACTGCTGAGTTGAATGCAACGACAAAGCACGTCACTGCAACACACATGGTACACCACCACTTGTATGCCTTACTCCAGTTCTTAGGGTTCTCTTTGTCGTCAATGGTAAAAGTGACCAGGTCGTACTTCTCCATCTTGCCGGTGTTGGATCGAACTTCGCGGACCATCTGTCCCGAGACGGTTTCTTGAGTGTATTCGTCGAGATTGGCGCCGTTCGAGAGTGTGCGGATAGGTAGGTTGACCATGTCTTCAGCCGTTGGTGCGCGGTGGAGAGGTGCTGCCTTTTCGCCATTGAGAGTTGTTGTATCTGAGGAGGAGGATGGTCGGCGAGCGTGTGTTGGGTCGTTAGAGGGACTGGCAAAGTCCCGCGACCTGGGGAACTGAATACTTTCTGTCGCCATGTTTGTTGTTGGTAGACCTCGAGGTCTTGAGCGTGAGGAGAAAAACGAAACGTCAAAGTTATCTCGTTGTTTGTGGGCAGACTGCGCAAAAATGCTTGATATATAAGGAGTATGCAAATCACTCCAATAAACGTAAAAGATCGACCACTATCGTAATAGTGATTCTGTACATTCGACAGCCTGATAGCCTAATAATGAAGCAGGAATCAAACACCAGGAGTGTGTTACGGCGAGATGCGCAAATACTTCAGAGTGATGCAATCCAAAAAGCTGATCATCGACATCCTCGAGCATGGCAACACCCTCCTATATACACATACGCACGTCCAGCAGGTTTCCCCTTGATAAGGTTCCTACAACCCTTCGTACGATAATATCTCCAGTAAAAGACTCATGCTCATCATGAGGCCCGGAAATCTCTCGGGCTTTGGGTTTCAACGGGGAAGCATAGTTTGGTTCGACGGGAAGGGTCTCGATAGTGTCCGCAAACTAAGCAGTCTTGGGTATCGCGTCAGTACCTACCCTGCAAGCACGTTGCACACCGATCATCAGAGTCCAAATCCGAGAGATGCCCGATGACAACACGATGGTCAAACCTGTATCTTGGAACGTGCAGAGGACGCCTGGAAAATAGCGGATCGATCCGCTTGTTCATATGTATGTAGACGGCTGAACACGCGTTGACAAGTTGTAATGTCTGATCAATCATAGGGGGTTGCTCTTATCTGAGGTCCTCCGTGCGAGGGGTTGACGTCATGTAGAAGATTTGATGCTTGATCGATAGATAAAACAGGGTAAAACGAACTATCGCACAATTTTTCGGCGAATTGTAGATCATTGCAAAGACTTTTAGAGACTGAATTAGAAATGCTGGGCGTTTCGAGGATTGAGAGGATGATAGTATGAGTGATAGGTTGAGGAAGATTGGTGGATGGTTTTCTTGTCTCATTGATAGGAAATACAGAACATGATGCGATCTTCGTCCTGCTGGTTGTTATGGAGTACAATCGACTTATTGATACCTCAATCTACCATCTAGTATAACACACACCATGAGTTGTGGCTGAACAGTGTGTAGTGTTAATAAAGTATGTGACTAAATTTTCTGTTTAGGCGATGCCAATCAAAAGGTCTATAGTGGCAAAGAATTGGTACATGTCTTAACGCATTTCAATTCGAAGGGACAAGGGGAGGCGTGATTGAGCAGCCCCCGCCCCAAACTATTGTGCGTCGTTCAATCCACCTTGATTGATCTGTAGATCTTGAGGGTAAAAAGCCAACTGGCGAAGAAACCAATGGTGCCTGATCGTACGATTAGCATGTGCTTCAGGATTAGAAGTATAGATTGCAGCTTACCCGTGAGAACGAAGACCAGCGAACTCAGCAAGGCCGAGTATCCAAGATAAACCACACCACTTGTCCAGCTAGTCCAGCTCACATCCTTGATCCAGTACAGCAAGCAACTAGCGAATACATATACTGCACTCGCACCAGCCGTGAAGAAAGACCTCCATTGCCAATGGTAGTTCTCCGCGCAAAGCAAGAAGTAAATCATTAACACCGTGACCGCCGCCGACGTGATGATCATGAGCCCAAAGCAGATGAATAGGAAACCGAACATGTAGTAGACTTTTGAGAACCAAATTGAGTTCATGATGAAGTAGAGCTCAACGAAAATAGCACCAAAGGGAAGCACACCGGCTAATGCCATGGACGGTAGGGGTCGCAGATAGCCTCCTACAGGTGGTATTTGTCGCGGGATCTGGTTCGTGCGAACGGGTGGCTCGATAGCGGCTTGCTTGAAACCAATCCAGGAACCAGCGACACTCAATGGAACTGAGATGACGAACCAGATGATGACCACCACGAGCATTGTAGTAAATGGTACGGCACCGGATGCGCCGCGACCCCAGACGAAGAGGTTCATGAGGAAGAAGACGCCGAAGACGATCGCAGGAAGGGCGACTGGGGTATAGAAGAAACACAGTTTCCAGGACTCGCCGTGGAAAAATTTGTAGGTACGCGCCGCGGTGTAGCCGCCGAAGAAACCGAAGAGTGTGTAGAAGATTATGATGACGGTTCCGAGAGCACCGCGGTTGCTGGGAGAGAGGAAGCCGAGAAGCGCGAATGCTGTCATGAATATTAGCAAGAACTTGACGCGCCCACATATTTTGCCAATTTACCTATAGTCAACGCTGTCATGGCAAAGAGCTGGGCTCCATTGCCAACCAAAACCGACAAAAGCAGTGGGTTTTTGGGTGGCCTGAACACATCACCGTGTACTAGCTTCCAGCCGGAGTCATCCACCGTTTCATCCGCGTCGCCGCTTTCGCCAAAGTCCTCGAGTGCGAACTGATCTAGTCGGTTGTATCGCGCAATATCTTTCTTGAGAGTACGCACGAGGATTGTACTGACCATACCAACGAGGAAGATGACAATGACGGCTGAGTTGATGAGAGAGAACCAGTGGATTTTAGGATCGTATACGTGTAGATACTTGTCCCATCGTGTCGCAAAGGGGGTCGGACTGGGCCGCCAGTAAACACCGTATGTAAAGACGACTAGGTTGGTATCTTCATCGTTCTCTTTCAGCACGACTGGGGTCTGGCCGTTGCACGTTGCCTGATCATCACCCTCCCTCTTCGACTCGGCCACCGAGTATGGGTCTACAAGCACACCGACGACACGGAAATTACCCGGAGAAGCCTCGTGGTAGTCAATGACAATATCGTAGTGGTTATTGAGCATAGGCTGCTCCCCATCTACAAGGCCCAGCGCGAAGCCTGGTTGATAGAAGGTTTGATCTGAGCCCGGCTCCCTAAGCGATTGTGCCGCAGGTAGTCCGTCTATCAGCCAGTTGAGGTCGTAGCCTTGGTATATCCTGCTGTTCACAAACGCCGCGTCCTTGCCCGGATACGGAGCTTCACAGAGAAGTTTGCACGTCTCGTTTACGCCCATCTTCAGCCCGAACGGACTTGTCTGTATACGATCGCCAAACAATATGCTTCCTAAGCTCTCTCGAATTTCTTTGGGGCCATCTTTTTCGCGACAAAAGTGGAACGGCGGATGGTAGTAGTCGAAGGAGAAGACGGATCGTAACTTGGGATCGTTTTGCGAATCGGCAGGCGTCAGTCGATTGACGTATAGCGGTACGGTGTCTCCGGGCTTGTATGAAGTTGGCGCGGTGCCTGGAAAGTAGAAGGCCGACGCTGGCGAGGGTGCAATGGTGAATAAGGATGCCAGCAGAGCGCAGGACGTGGGTATACCGAGTCGCCGCATTGTATGTGTGTTTGGCTATGCAATGTAAGTGAAGCGCGTGAAAGTGGCTTTAACACGTTGTGGAGCGGGCCGGCGTCAGCTCGAGATGCTGGGCAGAGTGCCGAAACGTAGCGTCGCAGCGATAAAGTTGCCAGAAGTCAATAATGGAAGAATGCAATGCTAGTGTGTCTTTACAGACGTGGGTTTTCTATAGCGTGCAGATGATGATGATGATGATATAGCAAGGGGCACAGTACTAGCAATGTGTTGTTTCGAAGCTACTTGTTCACAACTCTGATGTTACCCAGAGGCCGTCCAAGTAAGCTGCGCTTATGCCAAGCGGGATTCGGCACTAAGCGTTCCGCAGGGTTCCAAGGTTGCGTCAGAGGCCAGACTATAACTGGCAGAACCGACATTGCCTAGGTGCTTGATTCAAATGCCTAGCTTGAGACAACAAAATCGACACCTTCTTGTGCGGTGCTGCATGGAGGGCTCTATGGTGAGAATCACAGCCATGCCAATATGTACAAAAAGAAGAAGTTTGAAGTTGTTTCTTGCATCCTCCACCGCGTAAATGAATTGCGCACTTTGTATACATCATTCATGATGTCCGGTACGCCAAGGCGATGTTATCCACCCCAACAGCAAGAGACAATGGTATGCCAATCCCACAAATGCGCTGTGATATCGACTCTAACGAAACAAGCATAGAAAATGACACTGGGTATCGACCCCTTCCTTACACAAGACCATCGTAAAGAGACAGGGCGGAAACGATAGTCTCGTCGCGCTTCGAGCCCTCCTTGAACTCAGCCATGTCTAAGCTGCCGTTTTCGTCCTTGTCCATCATGCGGAAGATCTTCTTGACGCGCTTCTCGGGCGTGTCTTCGTCTTCTGGGAGCTTAACCATGGAGCCGACCTGTGCATGTCAGCAATGAAGGCATTTGTTGGCGCCTCTGTGTGCATACCATTTTGTAGATGGCTTCTACGATTGCCAGCATCTCTTCGTAGCTAATCTTTCCGTCCCCGTCGATGTCGTACAGCTGGAATGCCCAGTCCAGCTTGTCCTCCATTTTGCCGCGACTCGTGACGCTCAATGCGCAAATGAACTCCTTGAAGTCGATTGTACCGGATTTATCTGCATCGAAGACATTGAAGACATAATCTGCAAACGATGACGGATCGCCGAATGGAAAGAACTGCTTATAGATCTTTTGGAATTCCTCCTTGGTGAGCATGCCCGACGGACAGTCCTTCAGGAAACCTGTATGTACTCAGTCACAGTCCGGCCAAGTTGCAGCCCTGCAGTCGCACCTTTGTACCATTGCTGTAGCTCTTTCTTGTCGAAATGTGTCGCTTTCTGGAGATCGGCCAGCTCTTGCTGTGATAGTTTACTCTGGCTGTGGTAGGACACGATCAGCTTTTGTTTCTGTGTTTCCAAGCACTTGATTCCGCAGCGCAGCCCCAACCCGTCCTCGAACTCGCGTATGGCATTCGCCAAGGCTATGTCCTGTATATCCTTGTAGTGCGCATATCCAGACTCGTCATGGCGGGGAATGTCGCTGTGATGGCGGCGCGCAAACTTGAGATGCGGGTGGTCATGTTCCAGTAGCGGTATTCCATGCGCCTGTGATGGGACGTGGGGCGGCGGCAGTGGATGCGCGTGCTTGTCGTGACCGATGTCGAACTCTGATTGCATGTTTGTGCGGTGGGCGATCGAGTGCGAGGTCGAGCCGGCAATGTTTGCGCTTAGACAGAGAGTGCATGACGAGGCGCGTGTCCGAGGCGAAGGTGAAGGGCAGGAATCCCCAGACGACGACGGGGTGCAGGCGCGAGGGCCCCGCAGGACAAAGCGACAAGGAGAGAGAACTTACGATTTACCCATGGCTGGAAGGTGTGCGGAGGATCGCGGGTGGAGAAGTTGGGGGTGCACCGGACTATTGAGCGAAGGGAAGCGGCCAGGCAGTTGGGAGGTGTAGGTAGGCGGAGCAGCAGTCAAGCCGTGGGAGCTGGTTGCAGGTGGCGGACCAATCGGTGGCGGGGTGCTCTCTGCCTGGTGACGGGGAGGCGCAGCACTCTGGGAGGAGGCGAATGCAGTGGGCGGTATACGAGTCTAGGACGTAGGTGTGAACGGGCAGAGGCAAAGACGAGCGGAGGATATGTGCTGCTCGTCGTGACAGCCCGGGTTCCAGCCAGTCGACACAAATACCGTAGCGGCCACGCCGAGAAGGGCCCCCGGCCGCTTCGTCATGTCCCGCTTTCGCATGCATCTTCGGCGGGCAACCCCGCGAGTCTAGCAAAGCGCCCGTGGGTGATTCGCGCCCGTGAAGGCCCGGTTTCATCGCTGCCAACGTGAATACCGAGCTCCTGTCACGTGTATGCGCGTGCTCCACCCGAATCACGTTCCTCGCGCATCGTTGTCGTCGTCTCGCACGCCTGCTGCGCTTTCTCTCCGTCACACCACCGTTGCCCCGCCTGCCCGCCAGCCATGGACGACGTTCTGAACGAACAGTTTGAGCGCGTCGAAAAGGCCTTGACAACGCTAGTCGACTCCATCGCGGCCTACAACCCAGCCACGCAAGCTGCAGTCGATCTGGTCGCTGCTGATGACGAGCTCAGTGCAGGACTGGACCAACGTATGCCAACGTGCATTTCCGCCAAGAACACTGACTAACAGGGTGCAGTCGCCAAACACCAGGCAAACCATCTTCGCATCCAGCACTTGCGCGCAGAAGCCGACGCGCTCGAAGAGCAGCTCAAAACCTCGGTCAAGAAGCTCGCAGAGCTGCGCCATGAGCTGTTTGATACCTCCGTAACAACATTCCCAGAAGACTCACGCGCCGTCCCATTCGACGAGCTCTTGCAATACGCGACCAACATCTCGAGATACACAGTCCCACCGACGTACCGTGAGCGCATTCCTGCAGCAGACAAAGACAAGGAAGACGAAGACGTTGGCTCAAGCGGCGCTCCTACCAACAGTGTCAATACGCCTGCGCTCCCATCAGAGACCGTAGAACCAGCCACCGAAGCTGTACAAGGGCAGAAGAAAGGCGAAGATGCTGTTGGTCCTGCGCTTGAAATTACACCCGAAGAAGAAGAATGGCTAGAGAAGCTCAAAGCAAGCAACCTGGCATGGTACCCGTGGCCTAGCAACGAAAAGATTCGCGCGGGCGCTCTGTTCAGTCTCCAGTACTGGCGCGAAGTAAGTCGGAATCTGTAAAATTGCTGTGAGACATACACTAACTTCATGCCTTTCTTTGTGTAGAAGGGTAAAAACTTGGACGAATTCAACATACCTGCACATTTGAAAGCAGACAGGGATAGGGTACTGCAGGAGCAGCAGCAGCAGCAGCAGGATGTGGCTACACAGGACGTGGCTACAGAGTCTCCAGGCAGATTAGTCCCAGATCAGCCTCCCTCTCAAAATTCACACCGCCCCAAGCCACTCGGCGTCTTTGCAGGGTTTGATGATTTCGACGACTGATCGATCTCAGATCATAATAGGCGACACGTCGAATTGGACATAGGAAGGAGCTTGTGTCCCATGGGGTATACATATGATAAAAAATGTACCCTGAAGGTATACACCATTACTTTCCTAACAAAGGCGTAACCTAGGAATCTACGTATACCTTCAGGGTAGACTTTACTGAAGCAGTGACTTGGAGATACAGCTCAGAAAACACGACCTGCTTTGTAGAATATGTATACTTCTAGCGTTACGTTAAGCGCGCCAGTCATCCATACTACAGTCTGTATGATGTCGTGCACCAAGCCGTTACCACATATCAGCCAGACCTTCGTACTGTATAGTCGGCTATCGCTTCGTGTGACGCCCGATGTGACCATTTTAGATGTTAATCTGACACCAGGCTCCACTGGGACTGTACGTCTCGAATTTCCACACATATGCTGAAGAAGCTTCCATGCTCATAGCCGTGTTTAGGTGCCTAGGTGAGTTTAGCGGTGACTGGACCCTGAGCAACTAGCCCACGTTTGGTTAGCACCCAAAATTTCCAGAAGCCGTGCTTGACTTTTCTCGAAAGTCGCGACGCGACAAAGTCTGATACATCCATCAGCAAATCAGTAGAAATGGGCAGCAAAACACGTAAGAGGGAGCGCGAGGCGGATCAAATTGAGAAAGTGGACGAAGCCCCTGCAAAACGACGCAGACAAAGTAATACAGATCAGGTGAAGCTCTCTAAGCTTTACGCAGACCTGGCAGCCGAAGAAGACGACGTTCGTCTTGAAGCCGCCAAACAAATCATCATCAACTTTTCGCCTGAAAACAAGCCCGCTGCCAAAGACGTGGAGGATGCGCTAGTACGCCTGATCAGAGGTCTTTGCAGCCAGCGCAAAGCAGCTAGGGTCGGATTCTCGCTCACGCTCACCGAACTGTTACGGCAACGTTTCGCAGCAAAGAAGGATGATGATGAGGATTCGCAGCTTGACGTAGCATCCGTCATCAAGATGGTAGAGGAGAAGACCAAGGCTAAAGGCAACGTGCCGGGAAAGGTAGGACTACAGGTGCGCTGGATGTTGCGAGACTAACAAACACAGGAAAAACGTGACCACACCATTGGAAAACTCTTCGGATTCAAGGCCATCATGCAGTCATCAATACTCATTGAACCGGAACTTTCGCTGGACTCTTGGAACAAGCTCTTAGACAGTGTCTATCGAATGGCACGCGACATTCCCTGGTTACGAGAAGAATGCGGGATGGTACTTGTTGAAGCAGTAAGGAGTCTGGGAGGCCAATCGCAGTACCAAAAGTGTGCCGAGGAAATACTTGAACGTCTCAACGCATTCAAGCTCGTCTCTACACCTGAAGGTGTGGCGGTGTGGCTTACTGTCAAGGCCGATTATCCAAACGCGCTGCCCGAGGGTGTCTGGCACGATAAAGATCCTCTCGCAAAAAAAAGAACGTTCTCGGCTTGCCAAGATCTTGAAGGAGGACTTCAACAAGAGTGAGCTAGGAGACGCCAAAGATGAAACCACGAAAACCGGGACCACGAATCCGAACCCGTCTTTCACCTGGGACCTGGTATTTTCCGAGATATTACGAAGGGATAAGCAAAGCAAGATCGATTCCAAGGACAAGGTTGAATTTCCGCAGTTCTGGATCGACACTGTAGACAGTAAGTTGAGATATCTGAAAAGCGGTTAGCTTGTATGACTGACTGGAATAGGCAACCTCTTTTCTTCCTCAGCATCTCACGAACGCAAAGCATGGGGCTTCAAGCTGCTGAGCAGCATGATCACCCGTGTGCCAGATTGGGCTGTGTCTCCGTTGTTCAGTCCAAACTTAATGCGGACCCTCATCAACCAAAGCAAGAAGGAAGACCGGTTCCTTTATTCGGCTGCGCTGGTTGCGTTGGGCTCCATTCAGGTCAGAGTCGATCGGGAAGGTGGAACGGCCCTTCCCATCTTTGTTGCGCTGACCTCGAAGCACGGCAGCATTGAATTCGACCGCATCACTAAGACGAAAACGCTCGAGCAAATCCTCGGGTCGGCAGACGACAAGAGCTTGATGAAGATTATACGACATCTCAAGTCATTGATCCTGCGCCCCGAAAGCGAGGAACAGACAGTTGCCGACAGCCGCCGACAAGCCATTGCCGATCTGCTGTTGAACACAGTCAGGCAATACAAGCGATACGAAAAGTTCAACGAGAAGATCTTCAAGAAAGAGGTTGCCCATCGAAGGGAAGGTCGCGCCGCAGATGAGCGAAAATCCAACTGGCTGCGAGAGATTTTGGAAACACTCGTTGAGTGTGCTTACTTCATCCCCTCGAAGAGTGCGGATACCAAGAAGGTGCCTCTTCCTGCTATCAGTGATCGCAATCAGACAATGTTTCAAGAGCGTTTGTCATCTTGTTTAACCAAACTACTGGATGTAAAGTTGGGTGCTCGCTCAGATGTCGCCCTCATGGTTTTAGACATGATAAGAGCTAAGAGCAGCAAGTCTGACAAGTTGGATCTTGCCTTCAAGGCAGACGCATCGGTTCTGAGCACCATGGATAAGGCATTAGATACACTGGACACCATCTCGGCGACAGTACGCATACCACTTCCTGTTCATCAGTCGTTTGACTAACATAGTGTTACAGGGATCGATAGGCGGTAACGAGCTGGCCGCACAAGGCTTCATGCTTTTGTACTCACTAACGCTCTTGCAAGTCTACAATGGCGAGGGAGATGCCGTCATGATGCTTGATGATCTTGATGCCTCCCATAGAGCATTCGAGGCGTCACGAAGGGCGCCATCAAAGAAGAAGAGCAAGGCTTCAACGGTCGATGGTCAGAATGCTTTCGTCGAGATTGTACTCTCCTTCTCAGGAAACACTCGGACACTATTCCGACGAATCGGAGAAGAAGCGTTCGCTATCTTCGCGTCGGAGATCAGTGTTGAAGGACTACGGTCGCTGACTGAAATTCTTGACACCGAAGAGAACCTTGAGGGACAAAAAGAGCTGTTCAACCAGGGTGATGAAGACGCTGAAGAGGGCAACTCGAGCGATGACGAAGAAGATGACTCGGGTGTTGAGATGGTAGATGGGGAGGAACCAGACAGCGACGCTGCTTCTAAATCTTCTGGTTCAGGCTCTGAGGGCGATGCCAGCGATAACAGCGATGACAGCAACGCGAGTGACGATGACGAGGAAGATGACGAAGAAGATGCAGAGTTGACTCAACTCAACAACATGCTGGCCATGACTCTTCAGACTTCGAAGCCGACTGTCGACGGTGACGCGGCAGAAGAGACGTCTGACGAGTCAGACATGGACGACGACCAGATGATGGCGCTTGACCCACACCTCAGTAAGATCTTCAAGGAGCGAAGTAAGACAACAAGCAAGAAAAAGGAGCGGGAAGACGCCAAGCAGAATGTTGTGCAATTCAAGTCGAGAGTTCTCGATCTACTTGCCGTGTACATGGAGAAGCAATATTCCAACCCGCTCACACTGGAGATCCTCCTCCCAGTACTCCGCCGTACCCGAGCTAACGCAAACAAGCAGACGGCAGATAAAGCAGCCAAGATGCTCAAGTCTTTCTTCGATACCCGCACGAAGCGCAAAGCACCTCTCCCGAAGCCAGAGAACGTTGAGGGTGCATGGGAGCTGCTGAAGGGTGTCCATGAGGAGGCGAAGCTAGGGAACGGTGCGAAGGTTCATGCGGATACATGTGGCTCCGCCAGCTTACACGTAGTCAAGGTGCTTGTCGGTCTCGACAAAGCAAACTATGCGGGCGTAGTGGATGTTTATGCGGAGACGCAGAAGCAGTGGTTTGCGGACAACAAGTCTCCGTTACAACCTGTACTGTTCACTCAGTTCCAAAACTGGTCTGTCAATGCAAGACAGCAGGGGAAATAAGTGGGAGTGTTCAAAGAAGGGCAAGATGTGATATAACTAGCACAGTTCATGGTACAGTTAATGGTTAAATTCATCTGAATTTCTGAAGACAGCATCATGCTTTTCATGAAGTCAGGCCTAAGGTCCCGTGGTACAACTCTCTCTAGGATGCAATGTTACCTTGGACTGCATGACGAAAGAGGCAGCATTTGACAGAGAATTACAGTTCCTGTCAGAGCCACCAAGTGCCCCCGTGATCTGTCCCTTTGCCCGAGCTTCACGGCCAAACTCACTAGAGATTGCTCCCTTCCTCCCTCCAGTAACTTCGCGAGAGTAAAGTCCAGAGAACTACGTAGTCGTGGCCATCTCTACGAGTAGACATTAGCTCTAGTTAGTCCAGGTTTATCGATCGCCTTTCGGCTACTTGTTGCAGATACAACATCCGGCGTTGAGAGAACAGGACCGTCTGCAACCTTCGCCGCGTAAATCACTGTGCCTTGTGTCATTCTCTGCAACAATACGACACAATCTGATCCCCACACGTTTTCCCTACACGGAGCATTTGTCTTGTGGCAAGGTAGAGCCTTCGCGTAGCGATTACCTCTCTTTCGGTATTGGCCGCAGGTACCCACTTTTATCAGCCCCGCCGCGGGGAGCTCTGGAAGCCTAGCCTATGTCATACCAAACAATTCAATTTACATGCAAATCGTCGCGACGCTCAACACCGCACCTTGCTTCCCTGCAACTTCCACCGGCTATGGCTTGCACGCACGTAAATGCGCCCGGTAAGCTTCCAGAATCTGTCCTGGATTCCATCGTTACAGAGCGAAAGAAATGCAGAGTGGCAAACAGACCTAGAGCGCCTGGTTGTCGGCTTTGGATCTGTAGCTGCGTCTTCAGCTTGCACGATACTAACGCACCCTAGAGCTTCATCCACCGGGGCCAACGCAGTCTGTATACCGGGAAGACTGTACGCAGTGCTTTGACTCGATCGATGACCCCACCGGCCTCGATGTTTGCCTCTACTGTTTCAATGGTGGATGCACAAGCGACCGAAACCATACTCTCCTCCACGTATCGTCCACCAGCCACCCACTAGTCCTGAATATCAAGCGCACGCGAAAGAGAGTTACGCGCGCTGAGCCTCCGCAGAAGATGACGAAGCTTGCCGTTGCAGCTGAAACCGAGTCGGACCGTTACGATACCACGACGCAAGTCAAGTGCTATGAGTGTGGCGTTGACGATGTAGACAAGAGTTCGGGAAAGCTGCCGGATATTGTGGACGCAGTCCTCAAGGCAAACACATTCGCAAAGCAGCAGGAGGTCAAAGCGTGGGAGCAAGAGTTGACCGCTTGCGAACATACGCTGTGCATGGAGCAACAAGCGGCGCGGCAGATCGAGTCTCAGAACCTTGGTCACTGTTCAGAGTGTGAGCTCAACGAAAATCTATGGCTTTGCTTGTCCTGTGGCAATCTGGGTTGTGGTCGTCAGCAGTTCGGTGGCGTCGGTGGCAATTCACACGGCGTAGGGCACACAAAGTCGACCGGTCATCCTGTCGCAGTCAAGCTCGGATCTCTCACTGCGGATGGTACGGCCGACATCTACTGCTACGCTTGTGACGAAGAGCGCATAGATCCAGAATTACCGGACCACCTAGCACATTGGGGCATCAACATCAAGGATAGGGTGAAGACGGAGAAGAGTCTTACAGAGATGCAGGTCGAGCAGAACTTGCGGTGGGACTTTGCTATGGTGACTGAGGATGGCAAAGAACTTCAACCGTTGTTTGGATCAGACCTCACAGGCTTGAAGAACCTGGGAAACAGTTGCTACCTCAACAGTACTCTACAGGCTCTTTTTTCTATCCAAGAGTTCAAGGACCGATACTACCTCCCTGATGAAGCTCCACCGGAGACACTGCTCCCTGCCGAAGACCTGGAAACTCAACTACGCAAGATGGCGGACGGGATGATTTCAGGCCGATACTCAAGGCCGGACAGCAACGTCATCACTAACGAACACAGCCCCGAGATCCCGCACCAGCGCGGCCTTGCGCCTGCCATGCTAAAGCACCTGATCGGGCGAGGTCACGTCGAGTTCTCAACTATGCGACAACAGGACGCGTTCGAACTGCTTTTGCACGTACTGCAGCTCGTTTCACGCAGCAAGCACATTGGGCCCCACAAGGACCCAGTCGGTGCTTTCCGCTTTGCCATGGAGCAACGGCTACAGTGTGTTGGCTGCAAGCGCATTCGATACAAGACAGACGAGCAGGAAAACATTTCTATCCCGGTTCCCATTCGCAGAATACCAAAAGATTCGCAGATGGACGTTACCGATGGAAATGGCAAAAAGGAAGAGAAGGAAGAGTTTGAGTCAGTCTCGCTAAAGGAGTGTCTCGACATCTTCACAGCCGAAGAACTAGTTGAGCTTACTTGCGGTGCATGTGGCAGCAAGGACGGATTTACGAAGAGGAGCATGTTCAAGACCTTCCCTTCAGTATTGGCTGTCAATGCCAGGCGCTTCGAACTGGTCAATTGGGTGCCTACTAAGCAAGATGTTCCGGTCATCGTTGACGATGAACCGTTCTCCTTCGACGCCTACAAGTCAAAAGGATTGAGTGAAGGCGAGGAGCTTCTTCCAGAAGATGCAGACACAGGATCGGCTGGAGGCTCAAAGTGGTCGCCTAATGAGGCTGCGCTGTCGATGCTTGAAGCCATGGGATTTCCTAGAATCAGATGTGAGAAGGCTCTACATGCGACGGGCAATGAAGATGCCGAAGCAGCGATGACCTGGTTATTCTCACATATGGAGGACTCGGATATCGACGATCCTATCGACTTCAGTACTGGTTCTGGGGAAGGCGCGGCTGCTGCATCTGTTCTCGACCCTGAAAAGATTGAGAACCTAGGGGCTATGGGTTTCAACGCCCCCCAAGCACGTCAGGCATTAAAGGAGACGGGCGGTGATATGGAGCGTGCCGTTGATTGGCTGTTCAGCCACCCGGATGCGCCTGGCGACTTCGAAGAAGGTGGTAGCTCCGAGGCACCTGCTGAGCCGACAGAGAAGCCACTGGCTGGTAATGAGACGCTGCCTGCAAACTTCCAACTCCAATCTATTATATGCCACAAGGGTAGTTCGATACATGCAGGGTGAGTATCGCACTCGCGCTATCACGCATGAGAAGTTGCTAATGCTTGGTAGACACTATGTCGCGTTTGTGCGCAAACAGTTGCCAGAGGAGCAAGATGCATCATGGGTTCTCTTCAATGATGAGAAGGTTGCCAAAGCAGCCGATGTGGAGGAGATGAAGAAGTTTGCCTATGTGTATTTCTTCAGACGTTTGTAAGACAGCGGGTCTAGGCCGCTCATCACGGACTAGCATAGCGAAAGCGGAGTTGTGTCGGGTTAGCATTAACATGGATGATACGGCGAACGGAGAGTGGGTTGGGAGCATTGCGGCGCAAGCTGCTCGATAGTATCAGCATAGCGCGGAGTGACGGTAGGCGCGACATGAATGAAGTTGCAGTCTCATCTGATAACGGTGCAAACGGAGATGATGTTCGCTGGTCGGTCAGGTGGAGCTTTTCTCCGAGCTGATTCCAGAATATGTGACAGGTGTGGGGTATGTCGTGCACGGACTTACGTCGCCGACCATCGCTTTTCCCATCATTACTTCAATCCCCGTCGCCATGCACCTCCACTGCACCTACACCAACACCAACCCGCTACCTAAACTACTATCACATCTCGACATTCACTCGAAAGAACCTCGAAACACCGCACATATCGATCGCCACCATGTTTAGGAGAGTCGCAACAGCAGTGCCCGCTCAGGCCGGAAGAGTGCTCGCAACCGCCGCCAGGCCCAGCATTGTTTCGCCCATCCGCACAGCAGCAGCACCTGCAGTCTCAGCAGCTGGTCGGCGGCAGTACCACGAGAAAGATAAGTTGCCCGCCCTTTCTGTCCGAAAAATCGATGTGGTGGCGATGCAGGACTTCCGTCACAATCACCTCGTCATCGCACCACCATCTCCGCCTTTTACCCGTTTGAGAACGCGCAACTAACATCCGCAGAACTGCTCGACCACTACAACAAGCCACGCAATGTCGGTTCCATGTCCAAGACTGACGGCGACGTCGGCACTGGACTCGTCGGCGCACCCGCATGTGGCGACGTCATGAAGCTCCAGATCCGTGTCGACCCCAATAACAACACCATCAGCGACGTCAAGTTCAAGACATTTGGTTGCGGTAGCGCGATTGCTAGTTCAAGTTATCTCACCGAATTGGTTCGCGGCATGACACTGGAGGATGCATCGAGGATTAAGAACACAGAAATTGCAAAGGAGCTTTGCCTACCACCTGTAAAGTGTGAGTGTCTCATATCGCGAAACCGATGAGAGGGATGATGATACTAACTTCCTATAGTGCATTGCTCTATGCTTGCCGAGGACGCCATCAAATCCGCCATCTCCAACTACTACACTAAGAACCCCAACGCACGGCAAACAGACCTTGGCGGCAAGTCGGCACCACTGCCAAAGGTCGAGATCGAGACTGTCTCTTCCGCGACGGCTTAGAGGATGGCGACGATGGCGATGTAAATTGATACCAAGGGGATGAGAGAGAGTGGATGAGCAAGGGAGTTGCTTGATATTGCCTGCATCTAGTCTTTCGCTACTCGATATACCGGGTATCAAGTGGGTGTTTGAGCGTTGTGGCGGCTGGATTTCTGTGTAGTAGGCTGGAGAAGGAGTTATATGTCATCGCAATGAACAAAATTAGTAATGCGAAAGAATGCCATGAATTGGTTTCTGAAACTGACGAGTCCACATGAACGAACAACAGCGGATGGAACATCGTGGGAGTAGGAGATGGAAACCTGGCGGGCTAGTTTAGCCATGGTATACGACAGCGGAAGTCGGCTAGACGCTTGCCTGATGAGCTGAGTGTCACGCCATGCAAGTGCTCTAATCTGATAATCCTGTACATGGAATCATGGACGTGTGAAAGTGCACGACAGCCTTGTGACACTGCATGTGCCCCAGAATCGCAGTTAGATACAGATGGCTCCCATAAACTTCCCTTTCCATTCATTACAAGTAACATGCAGTCTCCGAGGATATGTGGTGAACGATGTGAAGGACCCATGACGTTGGACCCTGCCGTGGTTCGCAACCAACCCTGGTCCTCCAACTCTCGACCTCGAATCGATCCACGCTCCTCAACCTACTCTCGGTAACTCCCCAGTCATGTCAGCGGTACAACAAGATGAAGCGCCGCCTGCTATACGATTCAAGCGCCGCAAGATTGCGCATCCGAAGCGCGTCTATGCCGAAGACGATGCGCCTACCGTCTCCGCCTCACTTTCGCCCGACGCTGCGACTCTCAACGACGCGCCTCCGCCGTCGAAAGCAGTCCACGATGAAGAAGAGTCGGTTCCCAACTTGAGAGAGATATTGCGCAAGCGAAAGCGCCCACGAGATCGCCTCAAGGAGACGTCTCGCAAAGCAAACCCACCACGGACAGAGTTGGTGCAAGTAGAAGCGCCCCAGCCAGGCCAGTATACAAGTCGCTTCGTCGCGCAGACGGGGCAGGTGGTAGATTGCGACGACAAGCAGATGTGAGTGGAATCTTCCCACGATTGCAAAAGGCTCCAACGAGGGCAACATCAAGCATCGAGGCTAATGTGCTAGGTCGGAATATGTAGAAGCTCACATGGCTGAAAAGAACTATCGCCAGTACGGCTGGCCCATACCAAATCACCTTCAGGTCTCCGTAGCAGCCATCGCACCAGATCTGCGATATACCTTTACCTCCAGCTCATCGACGCATGGCACGTCTAGTAGCACCGATAGTCCTGCCGATAATGAGCACAGCAACCGGTTGGCGGCAGGCCAGGGCAAGCTCCAAGAAGTAGACCTGGGCCCAGAAGCTGCTGCGCGCACAGAACAGGCCTGGAAACGATGGGACAAGGGCGAGCCCGAGCCACCAGCAAGCAAAGCACGGCGAGACAAGTACGGCTACGCGTGGCGCAAGTCCAAAGCCCACGGGAAGACGGAGGAAGACAAACGACGCGATCAGATGGTCGAAGCTGTGCTTCGAGAAGCCAAACGTACGTCAACTCTCTGTTTCCTTGGTCTCTTTACCCCTACCTTCCCAATCTCCTCACTAACATCCACCTCAGTCGATTTCTTCGACTCTACCACCCCCGCAACTCCCCACACCACCTCTGCTGCCAATACTGAAGACGCACTCGTCGAGCAATTTCGCACAGAGTACTACGAATCCATGGAAGCAAAACAACAAGCCCGTAAACCAGCTGCTCCTGCCGTCAAGGGTGCGCCGCCACCCATCACAGGCCCCAAATTGGGCGGCAGCAAGAGCGCAAGAGCCAAGATGCACAAGTTACAGCAGGAAGAAGCTGCAAGGAAAAAGAGGTAATGCTTGTTGTATGGATTTTCGCGGTGCTACAGTGTCCCCGTGTGCGACATTATGCGCACATGTATTGTTTGATTTGATTGTTCTCTTTGGACTTTTCCCTAGGCTGGCTGCCTTGTTCTACGTATTGATTCTGGTAGTAAGATTGATGTTTGACAATTTGTATAGTAGCGCGAGGATCAACGATGGACGAGTGCTCGAGGGATGGGGGTGGAGGGGTACATATGTTGAGAAGACTACTTGGTACAACAGGAAGTGACATGAGGTTCTGAGCGACTGGATGTCTCTAGGTACTTTCCCGGCACAGTAAAGGTTGACGACGCCGCGGGTTTACATAGCTAGTTCCTGCAGAAGGTTCCTTGCTGCGATCCGAAACATGGTACATTCATATCTTACATACAAGCAAACAGACATGCTCAACGCCTAGCTGCGTATATCTTAACCTAATCATGTGACGTCCAAAATACCTATCCATAGCACCCACAACAAATCATCTCAAAGTTTCCTCGGTGCAGCGGCTGGTTTCTTTGTAGTCCCGTTTGCCACAGGAGCTTTCTTCACAGCTCCGTTCACCTCCGAAGCTACCTTGGTAGGCGCTTTCTTCCCCGGCGCAGAAACAGCATTCATCTTCTTCGCCAAATCTCCCGTCTTCTTGACCGCTTGCCCATTGCCCACCTTCTCCGGTACCTGCACAGCGCCACTAGGCGTGACTTTGATTGGCACACCTCCCGCTGTCATGAACGTTGTCCCCTTGTTCTCTTGAGCCCTTTCAATCTCATCCTTGTCCACCTTGATCTTAACACCGTTTTTCATGGTCAGTGTACCGGTCTTCTTGGCCTGTTCGACTTCTGTTTGAGGCACTTTGATCATGACACCTGAGGCGGTCATCATTTCTTTCATCGGACCTGTAGGTTGCGGTGTAGCTTTCTTGGTTGTTGCTGCCGTAGGGTTTGCTCGGGCGTGCGCGGCGGTGTCGGGCTTTGGTGCTGTAATAGGGGTGGGCTTCTTTGCTGACGACGTTGGGACGTTGATGGCACTTTGGGCTCGCCTTGCGGCTGGAGTGGTGGCAGTTGGCGTTTGTAAGGTCTTTGTTGGTGCACCTGGTAGTGCTGTACTTGCCCTCCTCATCCCATTTGGCATTACAGCGCCACTTGCTATGGCAGTTTCTTTGACCAACTTGGCTAGATTTTCTTGCGTTAGACGTTGGACTTCTGGGGCTTCTTTTGGTCCAGCTGCTTGTGCTGCACCCATCTGTGCGGCGCCTTCTATCATCTTTTCCAGTTGTTCTGGGCTTGGAAGACCTTTCATCTCGCCGCCTTGACCCAGTAGCGTTTTGATGTGATTTTCGAAGAATTCTTTGCCTCCGGGTATGGGTAGGTCTTCGGGTGAAGCGCCGTAGGCTACGGTCAAGGCCATCATAACGGACGTTATCGGTGCAAAGATCTTGACGAACTCATTCCAGTTTCCGGATTTGACTTCTGTCTCAATCTGCACTGCAGGTCGCGGCACTGTTCGGATGGACTTATTGCCATTGCCTCTGCTACTCTCGCTCTTGATATCCATATCCAGATGGTTCTTCCAGAAATCCTCTGCGGGAAATCGGTTGTGCCGACTAAAGTACTCGAGCATGTAGTCCTTCTCCCTCCATCGGTTCCTCAGCCAGACCTCAAAAGCGTACGTGTTCTCATATGGGATGTCATCGAGATGAAACCGTCGCCAATGCATATTCACTGACTTTGGAGGTCTTCCTTCGAAGAAAGAAGAGCGCAGGGTGAAGATGTCTTGACCAAATTGACCTTCTGGCACACCTTCGTATGCGATAGTGCAGTCGTACAACCAATCTGTAGTATCTCTTAGCTCATTTAGACAGAACTTCAGACCGGTGCTACGTGGGAGTAGCTGGTGCTTCATGTCTTGTAAACCATTCTTCTGTGCCCATTTCTGGCTCTTTTCACGTGTAGTCTTGGACAGGTTCGTTCCTTCGGGAAATATAATAAGCCACATAGGATCTCCCTTCTTGTTCAGCTTGCTCAGATGTTTCTTGAATGTCCTCTGATCTTCCTCCCATTTCCTGGATAAGAAGATGAAATTATAGAATTGGGCACCCCATCCAATGATAGGGATATTCTTCAATGATTCCTTCAGGATAATGTAGATGAACCCGTGCATGTTGTTCGTGTAAGCGATCCACCAGAGGTAAAGCCAGTCAGTGTAGAGTTGGTGATTTGCCATGAGAACCATGCGATCAGCAAAGTTACATTGCAAAGATCCGTCTTTACGCTTGATGAGTTGACCGACCATGCTGGAGTCGCCAGATACACGAACGACGGTTGGGGCCCACCATTGGGTTAGGCAGGTGATCAGGATAGCAAAGCATTCTTTAGTGTATGCCATGTACCCATCGTAGAACTGTGGGTCAATGAGCTTCAACGGGGCGCCCAGAAACTGTGATGCGCTTATACTGTTATGCGTTAGCTGGTGTGTACCTGGAGGCCGGCACAGAGATATGCTTACGCCAGAACGCCAGACAAGAACGTCGAGGCTAGTGTAAAGGCGCGTTCGGCCTGGGTCAGTTCTCCAAACCGCGGTGGTCCAGCTGGATGCGCCTCTACATTTTCTTTCGAAATTCTTAATCCAGCGCCGAGGTCATCTTTCTTCTTCCTCTGGACAGCAGCTGGTACAGGCCGCTTGGATGCTGATTGGCTGGTTGGAGTCGGCTTTGGAGTCGGCTTTGGAGTCGTCGCCTTCTTCACAAGGGGTTTGGTAGCCGACGACTTGGTAACAATCGGCTTCTTCGTAGCATTAGCAGGCGACATCTTTCACAGTTCGCACACGAGCGAACATTGAGGTTCAAACGTCAAATACGACTACTAGCACCAGTGGCGGGCTACCCGCGACGTCAGTGCAGGGTAACGGTTCGAGATCAAGATGGATGCTCCTGGCTCCACTTCCGTGTCGTCAACCCCTGTCAGTGAGCCGTCGGATGACGTCGATGTGTGGCGGCGTACGACCAAGTCAGCAAGCAAGATATTCGAAGCACGCCGGTACGCCTTCGTTAGGTCATCAAGCTACTTCAGTAACACTATACTCGCTCCGCAGTAGATACCAACTCTTAAAACCGCCTCCACCGCACCGCTTCTTCCGGAGTTCCATTGTACATACACCAGAACTACGGTACGTTGTATCTTTACAGCTGTCGGTCCTGGCGCATGTCCTAGTAGTGCACGCGAGCAGCCTTCAAATATTCATCTCGACTTGAAGCTGACAGACATAACAGACTCAATCCAAACCTATACCTCGCATTCTCCACCATGCCCGCAGCCTCAGTAGCATCCGCGCCCGTCAAGCGCACCGCCAATAAGACCACTGCTTCAAGGTCTACGAAGAAGCCTAGCCAGAGCGCAAACAAGAAGCCTCAGACGAATGGCGCAACCAACGGAGCGTCGCAATCTCAGATGTCACCATACACTATCATGGCTTCGAGAATCGCAAACCGCGTCGCTGAGATGGCGGAGAACATGACTTTTGTCGAGCGCGAGAAGTGAGTTTCCCTGAATTTCCCAGTGGTAGCGTTTCTCTGGTTCTGGTTCCGACGGCGTGGAAAATCAGGGCTGCGCTATCATCTGCCGACAAGAACTTGAGCCCCTCTTGCGTAGTCTAGCATCCCGATGTGCTTTTGCTAACAAGAATTTCGATAGGCCCCAGCAGCAGCAGCAACAACAACAACAACAACAACAACAACAACAATCTGCTCCGTCAAACTCTGGAAAGAAACCACCCCGGAAACTCGAGATGCGCATGCCTAACAACGGTGCTTCCCCAACCAACATCACTTTCAGCGCACCCTTCCTCGACAACACGCTCGCCAAGCTACTCACGCTTCAAAACCGCATGTTGACAGTCAGTAATGACATCGCCGCGTGCGAAGATGTAGACGACAAGACCAAGCAAGAACAATTTGCGCAGAGCGCAGAGCTGAGTCGTATCATTGCGCTGATCTGCGCTGAGAAGGCTAGACAAGGTGCTTAGTCTGTTATCTTCTTGTCTAAGGCAATGAGCAGTAATGAGCGTTCCTTTTTCAATGGCGTTATCGGATACGGAACGGAAACGGGTTTATATTAGTAGCGCACTATGTACGAATAGCATGACCGACGACAAACATAATGAGTTGAACACCAAGCATACATCACTGTGATACTCAGCCTCAGCGATGTACAGCATAGCGTACCGGTGACATATGACTGCAGGAAGCTATCACACGAGCTAAAACCTGCGTCGAAGATCGCCAACCAGGACTTTGGTTCAGGTCCACTTTGCCGTGCCACAATAACGTCATTTGACGCGGGGCGGCAGCGAATCCCCTGCATACTACGGGTAGCGAAACAGGTTCGAGCTGTGGTGGCGCTAGAGGTATGCATCATCGGACATCATGATCTGGGGTCCAACAATCTAGAATTCGAGAGCTTTCTTGCAATATTACCATAGCTCTTTCCTTGAATTCAGCTTTCGATCTCAATTGGAAGTCGAAGTTTACTACACGACCTGCAAGATGACAAGCTTTATCTCAAACATTATCTGGAACTCGGTGGAGGGCTTTGTAGATGCTGGAAAGAAAACGGCGGGTGAATATGGTGGGAATGCGCTGATCAAGGCTGGAGACATGATTGAGAATAGTGGCAGGAGTGTGGGAAATGGTAAGTTACTCCCGACCTTGCCCGTTACAGGTCTGTCTGTTCAAAACTCAAAACATGCGTCCAGGTATCGAGAAAAAGGCAACAAGCTACGGCACTAAAATCACTGGTCAAACATATCAACCTACAGCCAAAGCCATCCCTTCTACAGCACGAAAGCCTATAGTCAAGCGTTCGAACTCGACCCCTGCAAGCAACAAGCCGACTACCAGTGGGACGCCCATAGGTGCAAAGAAGTACCCGGGGAGCAATCAAGTCAACGGCGCGGTCGGAGGAGCGAAGAAGGCTGTTGGAGGAGTAAATAAGACCGTTGGAGGTGTAACAGGCGGCGTATCTGGAGTTACCGGAGGAGTCGTAGGCCGCGCCAACAGCACAGTGGGTAGCGTAACCAGCAACGCCACAAAAGCCACCGGAGATCTTGTAGGCGGTGGTCAGAAAGCTATCGGCGGAGCCACGAGATCGATTCCTCCTTTCAAGGGCCCCAGAGCCACTCCCACACCAAACAAGACTCTTCCAAAAGCTTTCCCAGACACCAACAGCATCCCGAAACCCACATATCCAACGAGCAAGAAGCCGATTGTCAAGCCTGGTCAGCCAAAGCCGTTCACACCACCTATCGAGCAGAAGAAGCCGGATCCAAAGAAGGTTTATCCAGGGACAAACACGTTACCGGGAACGAGAAGGACGCCAGTGCAAGCGCAGAAGTACAAGCCGTTGCCGACACTTGGTTCTCAGGTCAAGCAAGGGCAGACTATGACACATATTGCTATATAAGAAGATGGAAGGATGTATGGTTTGGTTCAACAAAGGTTTCATACGGTTTCAGGATATGGAGATTACAGATGTAAGATTATGTGATGATCTAGTTGATTGTGCTGGGGGCAGATGCGGATATCCACAAAGCTCACCAAATTTGTTTCCTTTTTCGGTCACACTCAATGGAAATGAGACACGGAGCCATATGCTGCTGCGATGATTGCGGCACTGGAAAGACGCAAAAGTCCAGTAGATTTTTCGGTTGCCTCATGCTCCATTGCCCAGTCGAATGCAAGTTCAACGTGTTCTACAATAGCAAAATATTGTTGCGCGTCATGGCAGGCGACGGAACGTATTTTTTTAATCTACCTTTCCCTTGTAATTCTTGGCTCAGCAACAGCAGCGATAGTCTCTTGGCTTATGTATTAGCGTCAGCCATCGCTATATGTGCTGTGGTGTAGTGTTCTAGCCTACTCTTGTCTTGTAGGGTTGTTTGGGGGACAGCAGTTGTAGCCTTCTGTGTTTTCTATCAGCATTAAACATCGCTATCTGCGCCATCATATAGTATTTCAAGGTTTCTCTATACTTCAGTCTATCCATTCGGATACCTTTGAGGGCCTCCAGGTCCATGCAGAACATTGCAGACTGAAGCACGAATGAGGTTTTTACACTGTTTGATAACAATAAAGCTCTATAAGACGGAACCCGAAGAACATCTTGCCCAAATAACTGTGCATTGCAGGCCCATGTCTTGAACGTAGTGAGGTTGCAGTATTGTTTCCGCGTCTGAGTCTGTTCGATATCTTCAATCTCGCAAGAAGTGTAAACAGCCTGCAGGGAGATGTCGCTTGCCGGAGAGCTTGGAGAGGGTGAAGAAGCGGAGACAAATATCGACGCGCCATCTCCATCCGCCTGGCTAATAGTATCCCGTTCTGGTTTGGGTGATGAGGCCGTATCATTATTGGCATTCGCATAGGGTTTGGCAGAAATGGGCAGAGGATTGGAAGATACGGGAGATTCTGTCGCACTGCTGGGATAAGGTTTTGGAGTGAATCTACCCTTGAGGCAGTCGACGGCTCGCCATTACCTATCTAATCGAGAAATCAGTATTAACGACCGGCTTGTGGGTGCGCTCACTTACCTTCCACAAAATCCTTTTTCGCAGCTGCCGCAGTTGCAATCTTGCCTATTGCGAAAGCACGTGCGTCATTCACATTCTTGGAGAGAGACTTGTTGAAGTCGATGGCGCCACGATTCCACACTTCCGGGTTGTTGAAGTGTGTGGCGCAAGCTTCAATGTTCATCAGATGTCCGCGGACCATGAAGGCCGTATAGACCCACACAGTCATAGCTGAGACCTGGTCATTGTTGACGAACTCCTCGGGTGGTTGCTTGATGGAAGCCAAGTCGGCGCTCATGGAGTCAACGACATCGTCGCGTGTGAATCCGCCGATCTTCCCAACATTCTTGGACACGCTCAGCTAATTGAGGAACACCGGCAGGGTTGGCAGAACGGTCTCTGTGACCCAACCCTTGAGTTTGGGTGGCGGCTACTTGCGGAGATTCTGAACTCGTGGTGATCTTCGTGTAATCAGACAGTGCGTTGAAGGGGCCGAGTTCAGTATCAATAGATTACCCCGATGCGCGCAGAACGTATGACGTCAAAACAAACGCATGAGAAATTTGTAGATAACATCTCCGCCACTTAACGAAACAAACCGCTTTGCTTGTCCACGGCACTGACCATCGCATGCTTAGCGTCTACCGATCATTATCATTGTTCCTAAATTACGTCCTGATCTTGGATATGAACCAAAATCAGGAGTGGTCTGGGCACGCAAGGCCGTCCACACAGAGCACGGGAACGAACGAACGAAGTTCAATCGTACCTACCTACCTGGGTAAGGTTGAGATATGATGCAGTATATCTATATTAGCTTGTCTTTTGCCGAAAAGAGTATGTGTAGACTCCAAGCGTTCTCAGCGGTGCCTAGATGTAGTCGAGTGGAAAGATAAGAGGAGAGTGATACCCAGGCAACTAGACTCTAGAGTCACCAAGAATAACCTTAGCGAACCATACGTTCGTTAACATCTTAGCGCTTTTACATAAACCAGTTTCAAACCTCAAATAAAGAGCAAATCATATCTAAACATTAGAAAAAACCTTACAAGGACGATGTCAGCATCAGTGTACAAACATTCTGGAATATCCACTCAAGCACGTCGAAAGGAAAGACCATATACCGAGAAGATGCAAAGCTTACAGGCTGGAGTATAGAGAAAATGAGCTAATGCGGAGTACAAGAATACGAAAACAAAGAGTGTACTAGCAGCTTTAGAAGGAGAGGTATATATCCTGTAAACGGATTGACACTTAGCAATCAAAAGTTTGAGATCTCTGCTTCAAGAAATCGTTTCTAAAAGCACTT
Source organism: Alternaria brassicae (assembly GCA_004936725.1). Lineage (NCBI taxonomy): Eukaryota > Fungi > Ascomycota > Dothideomycetes > Pleosporales > Pleosporaceae > Alternaria > Alternaria brassicae. Next base: position 1,256,255 of record CM016512.1, read on the forward strand.
ACTAGTCTTCTAATTCCCTAGAAGTAATACATAAGCATCCAATGCTATCTTAGCGGATTTTCAAACAGCTATCGCGCCAGAGACAAAGTCAGCCTAGGAACAAAGTTTATAATTATGCTGTTTCCTAGATCAAGTTCGGGAGGTTGTGAGGCTAAGTATTCTGATAACCTAAAAACATCTCAGTAGCTGCACATATAGCTAACAATACGCACGTGTTTGTTAGTACACGTCCAATATGTGTACGCACACAAACTAGGCACTAAGCTATGCAGAAGCTACGAAGAAACAAGGAATGTAGTACTGAAGTGTTGAAGTAAACGAAGTATACAATAGGTGGGCAGACAGTTTGCTCGCTGAGATAGGGGTAATGAAGATATTTGACGTTGCAAAGTCTAGGTTCGATCCGGACAGAGCTAAACTTCCTGCCCCACCTTTTGTAGCGACAATACTAGAATGCATAAGAACACTTACTGACGGGAACAATTCTATTACTTTATGCGGCTATCGCTTGACCTGACTCTTCACTTCGCTTGCTGGGTCAATAGACTAATCTGATTGTATACGAGATAAAATTACTACTTTTCATCAATCCATCAGGCGTTGTGGCGGAGTGGTTATCGCGCAAGACTAGAAATCTTGTTCCCTCGGGAGCGTCAGTTCGAATCTGGCCAACGTCGTTTTTTGTCAAGACGATATCCTCGCAGGTGGTGGAAGCAAGGAATAGTTCATATCCATTTTTCGAAGTTTGCCCTTTTTTTGCGCGGACGAGCTAGCCTTGGAATTGTGAACATGGATGGGCACATAACTATATGGCCTGCAATAAACTTCAAAGCAGACATTGTCTCAGTATGAGATAAACTAGCAATAGTTAGCATACATTGATATAGATCAAAGTTTCTGTCAGAACGCAGCCCCGCACTACTACGCCAGGCAACCAAAAAGGTACGTATGATCAGTGAACTACTGATTATGGTGCAGGATAGTATATATTGTCAGCCAGGCCTGGCAGCTTCATATTTGAGACATAGGTAACAGGCACTGTGACATTACTCTTCACATCCTAAGATACCACCCCTACAATGCTTCTTCGCCCAACTCCTACTTAGTCGACTGTGCAGATGACCTTGCCCTTCGTCTTGTTCTCCTCCAACAATCTATGCGCATCCTGCACCTTCTCCCACGGCAAGACCTTCTCAATAAAGAGTTTGAATCGTCCATCCTTCATCCTGGGCAAAGCGTGTTCTACAAGCTGATCCCTGAGCTTGCCCTGATACTCTTCATCTCTTGATCGCAAACTGCTTCCTACAAATGTGCACCTTTTCCTGATGAATGCGCTGATATCCGTACCCTCTGGCACCTTGATTCCACCCATGAAGCCCAGGTTGACAATAATGCCGTCTTTGGCGACAGCATCAAGGTTGTTTTGGAAGTAGGATGCGCCGATAAAATCAATGATGATGTCTACGCCCTTGTTGTCGGTCGCCTTCATTACTTCCTCGACCCAGTTCTGAGACGTTGTGTTGAAGGCGGCAGTTGCACCGAGTTCTTTGATGGCAAAGTCGCATTTGGTGTCTTGACGTGCGGTTGCATAGACGGCGGAGGCTTTGTCGGCGAGAGACAATTGTATACCAGCTATCGAGACTGAAGAAGCAGCTGCATGCCAGAGGATAGTCTTGCCGGCGGCGAATTGACCGACGAGGTACATGGCTTGGGTCGCTGTGATCCAGGTCTACCAAGTCTTTGTTAGGGAATAATGACCACAGGGAGCTGAAGGTGGTCTGAAAGCTGTAGGAATGATAACTGGGGTATTAGCTTACCTCAGGGATACCAGCGCATTGTTCCCAAGTCAATTCCTTTGGCTTCCTCACCAGCATATGTGTTGATACTGCAATGTACTCGGCATACGCTCCTCCATATGCTAGGCCAAACACCTCCTCTCCCTTCTTGAAGCCCTCCTTGCCTCCACCCTCTGCACTCAGTTCCGCAATGGTGCCAGAGAACTCCACGCCAAGAATCTTGGAAGCACCTGGTGGTACAGGGTACTGTCCTTCGCGCTGTAATAGGTCCATGCGGTTCAGACCGAAGGCCTTGATCTTGACAAGCGCTTGAGACTTCCCGAGTTTCGGCTTCAGGACATCGGCGATGTGGAGATTTTCGATGGGGCCTTTGCCATCTTTGATGTCTTCATGGAATCAGCGACGTCAGTTTGTAGAAACATGAGTATTTTTGTACACACCTACAGCGCGCATTGTGTCGCTCATCGTGGCGATGGAATAGTATCAATTGGTTGTTAAAAACGATTTCAAATATACCGGAATTTGGGTAGTGTGCAATTATAATCTGTTAAAGAGGATCAGAAGGATTGTCAGGAAGTCGGAAAAGTCAGAAGTTCCTAGGTCAAAGGGTAATTGCATGGTCTATTCCGAGGCCATTCCGGCAGCTACGGAAATGATTGGTGATGACGTTTGCAGAGGGGCAGCTTCACGAGTCATGGAGCTTGCAGTTATGGTGGGGTGGTGTCGGACAACATAGGCCGCGGGAATAAGATGCTTATAAAGGTATTTGGTATCATACAGCTACCTTGCTCATGCGACTGCCGGTCCAGAATGTCGAGAATGCCTACATGCCATCTCTGCATACAGTTAAACTTGCTAGTTGCCCTGCGCCAGAATATCGATCACTCGAACACTTGAATGCCATACTTTAATTAACAAACAAGCTGTCCTCGTTCAGGTCGTACTGTTTGATGAGCTGAGCGAGCTTGTTGGCCTCCTGAGCAAAGTTGAGCTTGTATAGATTTTGGACCTGGTATCGGGGCCTCGAACATGTTAGCGGGTGCCAAATCATCAACCTACACTACACTTACTTTGGCTGATCTTGGTATGTCTCCATCCTAGCCCGCACTCGGAAGTTGAAGGTCTTGCATGTAGCCTCTTGCATGGCGTTCATGAAGTTTTGTGTACCGTTCTCGTCATCATCCATCTTGATCTTCATGGCTTCATTTGCTGACATGCCGACAATGTCTTGTCCAGCTTCGTCGAAACAGCTAAGCCACAGCGTGCCGGTGTGATCACCAACATTGACATTCAACACATAGCGGTATTGAGGCTCAGGGAAGGCCTGTTGGCACTTCTCGCACCACCAGGAACCGGGGTTCTCTTCGAAGACCTTCTTGTTACAGCCTTGTGTCGAACACGCAGGATATGCGACTGTAGTGTTCTTGACATACAACACAGACGCCCGGAGGCTCATGAATGTCGGGGTGTCCTGTAGGTATGCTTCCTCCTCTACGATCGCTGAGATCGCCTTTGCTTCGTTCTTGGACCCACCTGAAGCTGGAGCCATGTTCTGGTGTGTAGAAAACGTGGCATTCTGCCCAGCAGCGTTGTACCATCCTCGCAACTTGTGAGCCTCATCGATATCTGGATCGACCATCATAGTGCCGGAGCTCAGCAGACTTAGACTTCGTCCACCGAAGTCGGAGACCTTAGCACCCTTGAATGCAACAATCGACTCCAATGGCGCTTCAAAGGTTTCGGCAGTTTTGCCCCAGATGGTGATCCTGATTGATGTCTGGCTGTCATCGGCTAGCGTCAGCTCTCGCTTGCTGTAGTCCTTGTTGGTATTCTTTGATGTTATCGTAGTAACTTCCGCAACCTCTTTCAAAACACCGACAGTATCGATGGTTACATCCTTTTCGATGCCGGCCACATCGGCGATCTTGGTGAAATTGAATCGTATCTGCGGTTTATTTTCCTGGTCTTCGGCCTTCTCAACTTCGGTATCGCGTTCGAACTGCAGTTCATAGTCGTTGGGCAGATTGGAAAATTGCTTCTTGGCAAGCGTAACTCGGCAGGGTGCTGAAATGTAGTATACAGTGCCCACTTCAAAGACGGGGTACAGTTTGTCAGCGACTTCGGTGAAAGCTGTCGCCCGAATCTCGCCAGTATCGTCCAGCAGGTTTACGCTGAACAGCTTGCCAGCCCCCTTCTGGTTGTGCCACTCCTTCATGTCGCTCTTGGCGGTGCATCGTGCGCGAATAGTCCATTTGTGCGCGTACGGCGAAAGAGATTCGATAGGATAGAGGTGAGGGTGTGAAGAAGTACCAGGATTGCCCTGATGAGTAGGAAGTGACCGCTGGGGCTGTGGGGCGGGTGCCGGCTTCGATCCGTAGAAATCGTTGCCTGAGATGGCTGCGGGTTGTGCTTCAGCAGCCTTTGTGTCAAGAGCTTCAGGCTGTCCGATCTTGTCGAGTTCGCCGTATTGCGACAGAACCTCGAGTTCCATGATGATCAGAATGCTAACAACAGTCAGATGACCTCTCTCAGGATGGGTAGGAATACGCACTTCTTGTCCTTGACGCGCTGAGGGTTGTACTTCAGAAGGCGTACTATTGAGCCCTTCTTAAGCTGGCCAGATGTGACAATGTCGTTGGCAGCTGCACGGGGTCAGCTAAGTTCTTGCCGTGCCTACGCTTGACATACTGGTTGCGATCATAGTCTGGATGAAGTTGCGTATGTCGCTCAGAACGACGCGAAAGCGCTGCACTGGGTTGGCCTCGCCCGCCTTGGGCTCCATGGTCTTGATCTGCACGCATTGCAAGACCGGGTGCTCTACGAAGCAGCCGCTGGGCTGGAAGATGCTTCTAGGTGGCGTTAGTGTGGGATGTGTGGTGAAACATGGCGTTGCCTACTGAATAGCACCTTGCGTGATTGCTCCCTCTGCCATTGTGACTGTGTGATGTGTGTCTGCGTGGTGTTCGGATGGCGTGTGTGGGTGGCGGCACAGCGAAGTTCACAAAGCGCGTCGACGCGTCTCGCCACGTGACTATCTAGCCCCGCTCTAGCCTGATGCACGCCTTCCAAGGCTGGGATGGCTGCGCGGGGCTGCGTAATGGGCTTGGACCCTTCACAGCTGCGGCTCGTTTACGACAGCCCTCAACCAAGTCACCAATCACAACCACACAACTCACAGACATCATGGGGGACAACGACATTGCCACGCGTGCGCCCGAGAGCGATGCGCAGGAGACGCCCAAGGAGCAACCTCAAGAGCCAAAGCCAGCAGAGGAGAGCGTCTTTCCTGGGGACACCAGGGCGCAAGAAGGGCCAAGCATGGGTGTAAGCCAAACCACTTGTTCGCTCGGGATGCTGCATACAGGCATATGCTAAGTAGTTAGGAACACTGTACCACAGACCGCCCTACGCCCTCCGGCGAGAAGCCGACCGGCGACCTTACGAAGCTAGGCGGCGTCGAATGCTATATTGCGAAGCCGGCCGACTACCCGCATTCACCCTCGAAGCTCATGCTTATGCTCACTGGCGGCACAGGCGTCAAGTCTACCAACAACCAGCTGCAGGCCGACAAGTATGCTTCGGAGGGCTACCTAGTCGTCATGCCCGACCAATTCGACAACGACCCAGCGCCGAATACTGTTGATATGACAGAAATCCCCAAAGATGCGTCATGGCTAGAGTCAGTCAAGCTGAGGACTGCAGAGGGCATCAAGTCATTCATGATCGACATGTGGCTCGCTCGGCATACCCCAGAGAAGGTCCTTCCGCTACTTCACAAAGTTGTTGAAAGTGCGAGGGAAGAGTACGCCGACGCTGTTGCCAACGGTGGAGGCATGTACGGCGTTGGCTATTGCTTCGGCGCCAAGTATATCCTCATGTTGGCCTCGGAGCTGCCCGATACTGTCGCTTGGGGTCAAGAAGCACAGAAAGATGTAGAGCAAGGCACTATCAAGAAGGAGCCTGTTCTCAGGGCGGGTGCTGTTGCGCACCCAACCATGACATATAAAGAAGACCTCGAAGCTGTCAGGTCTCCCGTCTACATTGCCGCTGTCAAGGATGATCCCATGTTCTCCGAGGAGGAGGCGTTGACACCTGGACGAAGAGCGATGGAGAACAACAAAGTCGAGCATGAGATACAAGTCTTCTCTGACGTTCCTCACGGTTTTGCCGTCTATGGAGATTATGAGGACGCCAAGATCAAGCAATCACAAGCACAAGCTTTTGGTCAGATGCTGGGCTGGATACAGTCTCACTAGGACTGATTTGTGTATTGATCTCGAGTGCTTCGGCACCCTTGTACTGACTTGCGGAGGCTTTCCATCGGTTTATTGTGCTGGTGAGTATACCATGGCGTTTCGGTGGGTGGGAATGGCGGAAGCCACATCTGAACTCTATCCCGTCAACAACTCCGATAGACTTCAAAAGCTTGTGCGCGTTTTTCCTTCTTCAACTCTTCTACCCTCGGCTTTCCGTCCAATCACACTTATTTTGTTGCAATCGCTAAAGTGCGATCAATGGGCGAACCTCTCTCAGAGTGCCCAAGATCGACACGCGGCAGATCGTAAGTAGCTGATGCCTATCGCTCAGTGTGTTCACCGCTTCTCTTGCGCTCCATCTGATCAAGATTTGTTTCTTGGCTTATGCAAAATGACAGAATGGCGTGATTAGACCCCGTGACAATCTGAATGGCTAATTACATTCATGTACTGATCCCTGCTTCGACACTATCTATCCGACCGCCATAAACTCATGTGCAGAATTCCAACACTGCCGTATTGAGTAGACGTGACAGCGCTCCTGCATCCTTGGTTTGCGAACGATTACATATAGGATAGAGTTAGGAAGAACGTCGTTGACATCTCAAAGCCGATTAGGTCATGTTCTGCCGCCAACATCATGTATCCATTACTTCTACTGACCGCAATCTTTTTACAATGCCGGCATGTAGCTAGCCTACGCATTGCAAGCTCTCTCCTGTGGATCGAGCACACACCTCAATCATATGCCATTGAAAACTTCTACAACGGAACCACACCTGCGACACTGTTGTCCGGCGGTGTATCTTATCTCGCTTCGAACAAGACTTTCGATCTCAGCGCCAACGCCGAGACACAGGGCCTCAAACAGTACGCCAATCATCGCAATATTCGCCTGATCTATATCATCTGTGAAGTCCCGTACCGCCTCATTGCCGATAAACGAAAAGGTATCGCCAAGCTTGAAGATCTGAAGGGCAAGAAGATTGGCGCATTCCCAGGATCGAGCGCAGAAGTGTTCGTACACAATATGATGAGTAGTGTGGGCGTGCAGGATCACGAATACGAAAAATATGAGACTATCAACGCCATGCTTTGCATGAGGGCTCCGTGCAAAGACAGTGATCTTCCGAACCTGCTCAAAAATGGTAGTCTGGATGCGTACGGAATATGGGAGACGTCTGTCGAGCTCGGCGCTATGGCTCTAGGAGAGAACGCGATAATCTTCCAAAACGCATCGATATACAGAGAAGTTTACGCACTATACTCTACTACCGAATCCTTGAACGATCCCTCTAGGCGCAAGGACATCATAGAATTTGTAAGGGCGCTTGAAAAGACTATCGACGTGTTCACGCATCAGCCGAAGAAGAACAAGGTGTTTGACTATGTAGCTAAGGCTGTTGGTGCAGATGAGGGAGTTGTACAGGCTGTTTGGTATCACCATAAGTGGGGTGTACGTTGGGATGATGGACTGATAGACTTTTTGGTAGAAGAGGACAGGTATTTGGCAGAGCAGGACAATAGAACGGTGACCCCAAGGGAAGAGCTGGAAAAGTTTCCGGACTTGAGTGTCATCGATGAGTTGTGAGTGATGAAATGAGTCCACACAGATTTACCCGGATCGGGAATTTGCAGTCTGTATTCGACTTGCATGCATGTGGTTATAACATGTAATATGTTTCCGAGTGATCCTCCAGAGTATGCAACGTGGGAAAATGTTCCACTGACACCGAGGCACCCACCAGCTGGACCCTGCATGACTCGCATCTCAATAAATTTCCTGACCCCTCAACTACCCCTCCAAACACCTCATGGACGCAACTCCAGTCTCCAACATAGTGACCATGGACGACGTCGAATTCGATACCCAAACTGATCTTCAGACCCAGAGCATCTTGCTCGCCGCTGCAAACCACGATATCACCTCCCTTCGCAACCTTCTTCGCAACTCTTCCGCAAACGTCCAAGATTCCGAGACAGGCTTCACACCTCTACACGCTGCGATCGCTGCTTGTGAGCCCGAAGAAGATGATGCAAAGCATACCAATGGAAATACAAACGGAGATGTACCTGAAGAGACAACAGATGAGATAGGAAGCGCTGTAAAGACCATCAGGTTTCTTTTCGAGAACGGTGCGATATGGAATGATCTGGATTCAAACGGGGAAACACCGGGATGTATAGCGCACAGGTTGGGTCTGAAGGAGCTATATGAGCTCTGCGTTGATGCAGGTGTGCGTGCAGAAATGCTGCTGAATCGCATGGAGCAATACCAACTTCTTGGAGACGATGATTCAGACGAAGAGGATGACGAGGAAGATGAGGTCGAAGAAGTAACTGAAGGTGTTGAGGTAGTGGAAATAAGCCAGGAAGAAGCACAGGGCGATGCATCGACCGAGAACCCAAACTATCTTTCTTCGAAGCTCACTTTCGACCGCGACCGATTGCTAGATGACTCTTCAAATGGAGTCATGATGGAGTGGGAAACAACACTCATGCGGAAATCCGCGGACTTGCTAGTGCCGAAAGAAGGGCTTCGTGTATTGAACGTAGGCCACGGAATGGGCATCATAGATGGCATTCTCCAGGACAAGAGACCAAAGACTCATCACATAATTGAGGCGCACCCAGATGTTATGAAGCGTATGAAAGAGCAAGAGTGGCACGAGAAGCCAGGTGTTGTCATCCATGAGGGCCGCTGGCAGGACATTGTACCCGACCTTGTCGAAAAAGGCGAGTTATTCGACGCTATCTACTTTGACACCTTCGCCGAAGAGTACAACGCACTACGCGAGTTCTTCACGGAGCATGTCATTGGACTCCTTGATCCTGCTGGTGGTTCCGACGGCGAAGGAGGCAGGTTCGGATTCTTCAACGGCATGGGAGCAGATCGCCAGATTGTCTACGATGTTTACAACAAGATTGCTGAATTTGATCTTTTCGAGGCTGGTTTCGACACAGAGTGGGAAACGGTTCCCGTACCTAATCTGGATGAGAAGGGTGAATGGGAAGGCGTGAGGAGGAAGTACTGGGTACTCAACGAGTACAAGCTGCCAACATGCACTTTTATCGGTTGATGGGTAGAAAAGCTCGAGACATTGCCTCGTACAAAGGAACATCGACAATGAGTAGTGTTGGGGTTTAATGGTACGGCTACAACAAAGCCAACGAGCTTGGTAAAGCGATTCCACTGAGCCGTACTCTGGTACACCGCGCTGAGACAAAAGATGATAATCTCTAGTTGCCATTTAACCCGTCCATCAGATCATGCATCTGCAACAGCTTATTATATCGGTTCTGCTGCGGTTCAACAAGTTGCTTTGCTGCCTCTGCCCCTACAACAGGTAGCGCTTTCAATCCGCCGTTCTTCAGCTTCTTCGGTACCATCTTGGGATCTAGCAAGTCGACCTGCACAAGAACAGAAGCTTGATCCCAATACATGTGCTCTGAAACCAACTTGTCTCCTCTTACCGCCACGATGCTGACCATGGGTATCTCCACTCGCTTATTCGTTGGTGGTACACCTGGTAATATCCAATCAACCTCGTCCGAATGTGTAAAAGACACAACCATCTCGTCCACTATCCGATTGACGCCCATGGTCCTGGAGACCAACCGTATGGAGAAGTCTTCTACCAAGCTAGGCACAAAGAACTCTCCATAAAATTCCGCGAGCTTCTTCCTTCCCACGCCTCCCTCCATTGTCGGCAATATCGTCACATGTGGGCTGTCCTGCGTCATATTCTTTACGACGCTCATGCTCGCACGATCCGGGTCATCATCCTCGAATCTCGCGTTCCAATGACTCAGCGCAATCGGTTCAAGATCCATATTCTTTCCAAATCCTTTTCGCACGCATGATAGCGCTCTTGTCCATGCTAGGTTGGCTTCTACCTCCGAATACGCTCGTGATGACGGGTCTGCAAAACCTGTGGCACTCTTCTCGTATCGATACAATTTCCACTCGCACATATCAGGTCTTGGACTAGCCTGACTCAAGCCTGCGATATGGACCTGCAACTGATGTGAGTTCGGATACATGGTCTTTGGACTGGGCAACAAGCTCGGATAGAACGCTATGATCGCACAGCATTTCGCCAGCGGTTTCTGGGCTGTTTTCAAGACGACACTGGCTGCATCTCCGTAGGCTATTATTGCGTAGTGTTCGCCCAGATTCAAGGGTTCGGATAGTTGTTTGAGATTTCGGATGTAGGCTGCCTGGGTTTGCGAATTAGGATCGTAAGGGAGATATTGCGCGTCGTAGCCTTCCTCGCGCCAAGTCAAAAGCGCTTTCTCTGGTGCTGGCAACGCGCATGTTAGGTATATGCGTGACGGGCCAGAGTTGAACTTTAGGAAGCCGCCTGTGCCGGGTTTGTTGTCAAAGGATGTTATAGACATGTTAAGCGACGTGGAAAACGGGCAGCTAGCCAGGTGTTGTCGGGAACGAATTGAACATTAATAAGACTGCCTCGATATAGTCGGTAGAATTCTTTAGGTCGGACTCGCAATGCGCGGGGCTGGAATTTCAACGGCTTTTATTTCCTGTTTCTCCAGACTGAGGTGCGTGGCCCTGACCTGATCCCCAGCCACGTGCGACCAAGTTTCACGTAGAAAGCGCGAGCTTCGGACGATGCAGGATGACGTCATGTTCGAGATTCGAAGTGGGCCGGTCGTGTGGCATGTCTAGAACAACCACGCTGTTCCTATTCTTCACACTCGAGACTCACAAAAGTTTGACGGTTCTTACACAATGGAGCCGGGAAGCGCGATTATGCCATACTTTGAAATATGGACTATATTTAACATATACCTGAGTAGCTCCTTATCAACAACAGTTTGGCACTTTGGCGGGCAAGTTTTCTCCTTCCAACCGCACTAAACTTTTACTAACATCCTCTGAAGAGTGGTTAACGCGCTGGCCTGCTAGTCCTTCATTGGAAAGTTAGCCAGTTCCTTCGGGAGCGTGTGTTCGAATCACACAGGTGTCGCACCTACCATGCTTTTTGCCCAGCGTCTAGCTTCTGAATCGAGACGGGTTATTGTGATGTCAAACAGCTTTTTTTGTGCATTAGTGTTTACATTCATACGATTAAGCGTTGAAGCTTTACATGTAATAGGGTGGTAATGTAGTCTGTAACAGAACAGTCAATATCCTCACACTTGATTAGTGTTTCCATTCTATAGGGTGACACTCTTGACGGAGTTATCTCTATTCTGTACTAGTTCATTATATACCCTCCTGGGGAAATTATTCGCCGCACTTCCACAAGAGGGGCGTACTGCTGGATGACCTTGGACACCAACCACGCATATGTGTCTGTCGGACTGATATGTTGGTCGCGATACGCCACCAAATCCTGCACTGCAGTTGCTCTCTTCCTCATCCTTGCACCTCATCTCAAGTCCGGCTAACAGATACAGGTTGCACTATAACTTCTTTGTTGACAACGTCTGCTTCTTTCATTCTTTTCGGTGGAAGAGTCGCATCGTCGCCGAAATGCTTTCTCTTCAAGTCGGTCGCCCTCGTTGTCCGCGGACAGTTGTTCAATCCGGGATCGACGGCGCAGGATCTGGGGGAGTTTCTGCGCAAGCGTATGGTGCGGCGCCCAAAGATCCACAAAATACCATCGTCAAGATACAACGGGCATGATTCATAGGTTATAAACAGTAGGTCCTTGCAAGCAACTCGATGTGCATATTGTTCATACAGCGTCCTGTTAGAGCATCTGACTGACACTGATCCCCAACGACATACCACAGCCTACAAGCCGCATCTGCCTGACGTCATTCCATCCAATAACCATAGTCAAGAGCGCTCTTCAATTATGTTTCATGTTATCAACAATCTTCTGCTTTTCTCACATACGTATCAACATGACCGAATTTCCGATTCACGTATAGCTCAACAGCCGCTACAACGTCTTCGACGCTTCAGGACAGTCACCGTGTTGTGTAGTCTTTGGTCTTTGTCGGTTACAAAAGTCTTACACAGGCCCCCAATCAATACTCATTGAAAGGGCTGCTTCAGTCTTCGATGTGCCTTACGCGCGCTGACTCATGGATTACTTATGCTGTATGAACAACACCTCAGGGAAGCTACGAGGTCGGTTGAGGTTGATGTGAGCTTGATGAAGGGAGTGGATGCGAGAGGGTCAGGCTGCATTTCTGCTCCATCTCCGATCCATCGGAGAAAGAACTGTAAGGACGGTCTCACAGTACATCTCTGTGACATAAACCTTTGGTGTACATTAGAATTGGTTCTGAAGCCTGGAAGGAGGTGCAAGATGAGGCCAGCAAGCCATGATCTTGGAGTCAAGGGGCGGGTATACAGTGATCGAAAGCAGTTCGCGGACAGCGACGGCGAGGAGGCGAAACTGGCCAACAGTTAATCTCACAGCCATGCAACCTTCAAGGTTGTCGATACTCTATCGTTCCCACCAAGATGAGGGACGAAGATACGTCTATTCAAGGGCGCTTCTCTAGAGATTACAGTCGTCAATAGTGGCTTCCAGACTGTGAGCATACAGCCACGAGAGCACCAAAACTGTCTTGTCCCGTGGGGTCCTTCGAATCCGGAGCTTGACACCCTTGACAATCGCCCCAGAATCATCGACCAGTCAAATCAACATCACTCACCAACATTAAGTCTCTTCGTGTTCAATGCTGCGACGGATGATGTCGTGCGTGGGTGCCACGATACCAGCATCTGCTACTTGAGGGGTCTCAAAGCCGACCTGTGATCTCGGGTGTACGAGTTGATGATTTTGAAGCCTGATATCCCGGAAATTAACGTAGTCGATATTAGCTCAAAGATTAGAGGCTTTGAGGACGGACGATACAAGATTTGGGTGCATCCAAAGGGTTGCCGATGGTGGCGCGACGTGCTGGGGAAGTAAGAAGGGGAAGGCGAAAAGGTTCTGACACGTTTGTGGAAGGACCTGACTGTTCCGATTATGCTGAAATCACAGGATGAGTTGGACGTAACCATCGAAGATGTGGAAGTAGATGGAATTGTGTGAAAGACGATGGGTAGCTTCGCGAGTGTTAACGTACGCGCACTGACGTCATCCTGAACGCGTCGCGTAGCACAGGCGTTACAGAGCTGTTGCTACTTTTTCTACGCGCAAAATCGAATTGAACACATTGATATGCTAGTGATAGATGCTACACAGACCATCTTTGCAGTAATGGATTTGTTACAGTACAAAGAGGCAAGTGGAGCCGATTTCGGAACGTCGGACCATTTAATTCGACGTGACGCCATGTCAAAAAGTCCCCGATTTGCTGATCTACATCGCCGCCGGAGACGCCCTACCAGAGCTTCAAAACACATTCTAGCGATCTGATTGCTTCTACAAACTTCGTAATGGCTTCGTTCTTCCCTCGTGCAGCTTCCCGAGCTCTTCGCTCCTCAGCGCGCCCTGCCTTGAGGATACAGCGCCCTGCTGCCCCGCTACTCCGTCGCGGATATGCGCTTCCAGCTGAGCAGCCGCGATTGAGACTGGGGTCTATCGGTATGTCATGTTCGAAGAGGGTTATAAGTAAAAGGACGAACAACACTGACTATGCGTAGCGCCTAATTTCCAGGTGAAGACTACTCATGGCGACATGGTGAGGATGTCCAGCAAATGGCTGCGGAAGGTATGCTGACTTCAAATAGGACTTCCACAAATTCTTGGATAACAAGTGGACTATCCTGTTCTCGCACCCTGCCGACTTCACCCCTGTTTGCACAACTGAGCTTGGAGCCTTCGCAAAACTCAAGGATGAATTCGATGCGCGCGGCGTTCAGATGATTGGCTTGGTACGTATCCATCGCATCTATGATGGGCCAAGATCAACTTACTGACTTATCACAGAGTGCTAACGACCTAAGCTCGCACGACCAGTGGATCGACGACATTAACGAGACCTCCAACACCACGGTGAAATTCCCAATCATCGCCGACGCCGACCGCCACGTCGCCTTCCTCTACGATATGATCTCGCAAGATGACCTCGACGCGCTTCAGAAGAACGGTGGCATTGCCTTTACGATCCGCTCCGTTTTCATTATCGACCCAGCGAAGAAGATCCGCCTCACGATGTCATATCCCGCAAGCACGGGTAGGAACACTGCAGAGGTCCTGAGGGTCATCGACAGCTTGCAGACAGGTGATAAGAAGGGTATTGCTACACCCATCGATTGGCAGAAGGGTCAAGACGTTATCGTACCGCCCAGTGTCAGCACCGAGGATGCGAGGAAGAAGTTTGGTGATGTCAGGGAGGTCAAGAAGTACCTGCGCTTCACCAATGTCGGACAATAGACGGACAATGAGTAGAAGTATGGTGGAATATAAGAAAAAGACCTTGTAGTCTCAATACCTGAATATGCTGCCCAAAACGCCGCGACGCTATGACATTGTAGCTACCCAGTTCTAACTTGGCTCACTACCTAAACACTTGCAACTGGACTTCATATTGACACCCATCAGTACGGGATTTCGCCATGCTGATCGATTGATTGGTTAATCCGGATAGAGCTGACTCACAATGGTCGAAAGAAGCAGTCTTAGCTGTACTTGGTGTACTCCTCATGACTTTGTTGTCGTACGTTGGTCTCCTACTGAGAATATGCATATGTAGACGCACAGCATCAACTTCAGAGACTGTGTTCTGCAGAGGTTCGTAACCATGCTAATTTCAATCCGATATGCCATTAGCGAGATATGATGCAGATGGTGGCTACTCTAATGGGTGCACTGATGGGCTATGGCTGAGGGGAAAGTCGAGGTTAAAAAGAAGTATGCGCCATATTGTCGTTGTGTGCTGAAATATATGGATAATTTGCAGCAGTGCGATCCGAAGTTGTCGAATATGCAAGGCTTGAGACTCAGCCGCCTTTCATATGCCTCTTATGTATGAATCGGTTTGTGGCAAGGGGTAGCTCCATCACATCTTCGTCCTCAACAGTGTCAACACCCACCCAATTATTTCTTCTCGCTAAAGTTCTTCGGTTCTTCGAGTGATTCTACTTGCTGATCTTGCTTTCTCACAATCGCTGCGCGTGCACCACTTGCGGGCTTACTGCTTTTAGGCTCCGACCACCACAATCCTTGGCATTCACAGTATTCACTACCACTTCGAGACAGACCACCATTGCTCTTGGCATCGATGACAGCCAGGGTTATTTGTATCTAGGTAGGACGTTTAAGAAGCAACCCCCTCCGTCATCCCAATAGAAGCGCCTTCTATGATCGAAAACAGCGTTGTCTTACTTGGTTCCTTTTCCAGTTCAGTTCGTATTGCGCAGTATTCAATCACACGCAGTCATTTTCCTGTCCTAACATGTTACCAATAGATGAACTACGGACCTGAACCTCGGATGGCATAGAATCATCGAACCCGTTTCGTACAATAACCTGAATCGACACTGTATCCATTGTGCATAGGTGACGGCGGTTATGCCACAGACCATCCTAGACTTTGACGAGGAAAGACAGTTCACTTCAAAAGAGTTCGAAGCAACACAATCATTCGTCGTGTGTTGAAATTTTGATATTGCGGTACCAATGAACAACAATAGTGGTCAAATTGGTATTATGTGGCGCCACGCGACTTGTACAAGCACTTTGGTGATGAGGGATTTCTCAGGATTTCTTATGTGTGATATGTTAGCATCGTAAGAATTGTATGGACTCTTACCAGCATGCATTTCTATCCAACCTCAACGCAAGGGTATCTTCCACAATCGCCTCTACGATCCAGCTGGTGCCGCAAACGACAACCTCACGACCTGGCCTCCATCACCTCCTGCTTCTTTCTTCCATCCAAGCACCTCATCCTTATTCCTCTCTTTATTGACCTCCCACGGGTTGATAAATCCAGCGCTCAGATTGCCCGTCTTTACACCTTGGATAGCCAACTTCTGTTTCGCTTGAGCAATATATGCATTCAAATAACCTTGGGTAATGAGACTTCCGCAAATACACTCCATCTCCAATAAATCAAACTCGTGAGTATACGACTGCACCCCTTCCATACCAACAAAATCCGGGTCGATGTATGTCGATTTGCTTGTTGATGCATGATCCTGGAAAATATGGCCGAAGTTGCGACGACCTGGTCCGCGGTCTTGCGCGGCCATTGCAGCGTTCTTGATGAGTGAACGCGCCTCAAGGAAGCGGAAGATAAGCACAGCTGCATTGAGATCGAGTAAGGCAGCTGATTTTGAAGCTTCCCCTATACTCCCTGTGAGGATAAACGTCTTGCGGAGAAGTGCCCACCATACGAGGACCTCGCAATAGTTGCCGATTGGGTAGAAAACTCGGTACTTGATCATGAAGTCTGCACTTGGATGTGAGAGGTTCAGATTCGTGATCCGACGGAAAGTTTCGAGATCACCCTTGCGAATCGCACGAACGAGCGGTTCGAATACTTCCCGGAAGCCCACGCATGCAGGGTCGTTGTAAATATGTTCGTTTGGAAACCGGCCAAGGATGATGTTGGCAGCGACAAGGCAGACAGCAATCAAGCGACGTTGCCCCAGACATTGCCTGTGGCAGCCTCTGTAAGCTAATTCCAGAACGAGCTGTGCTCCGTAGAAATTGGCGTTGCTGAATTGGTATCGCCCGAGATAGTAAAGATAGGTGATGCGTTCCGAAGCTGGATAGATGTGTATTGGTGGTGATGAGTTGGATATGTTGTTGAAGATTGTTTCGCAGCTTCCAAGCTTATCGGCTTGGAACAAGGTCTTCAGACATATGTTTGCCATCTTGTAAATTCCAACCTTCTTTCCGTCAGGCTTGCCCTCTTTGATGCCACCGGGTACCGTGTTACGGTCGTTGAGGCATATGATGAAGGCCTGCCGTACAATGTTGGCTGCTCTTTCTGGTAATGATTCGCTTTGCCCGTCCTCGTCGACGTCAGTGGTGATGAGATGCATTGTCAAGTCGGGTCGCTTCTCCAATCCAATCGCCACTCTCGCGAATACCTTTGCATAATACATGATTGTGGGAAGCATCAGGATGCCTTTGGTAGGGTGCTGCAATGCGCTGTTCGCTCGTCTAGGATAGCATTAGCAACAGGTGCCTTGGGGCTAATACTGGTCAACTCACGATTGAAGATCGGTCATCAGCTCAAACACCAAGACCAGATTCTCTGCATCCATGTCCCGGAGGAAGGTCATCCATCCCACCAGGAAAGTTACCAACGAACCCCAAGACTGTATAGGCCTGCCCTCTTCATCCTCAGACTCTGCTGTCTCAGTCACAACTCGTTTGACAAGATCCTCGAGACGTTTCTCAGAGCCTTCATTGGTTGCAGGGTAATTCTGCTGCAAAGATTTGATGAGCTCTTGGTGATCTGGCGGAAAAGCATTGCCTTCGCCTGGTTCTAGAAGCACAATCGATTGTAGTTGATACGAATCCCCGGCCTGAATAGCGACGTTGACCGCTGTACATAAGCGTGTCTCTACATCGGGCTGGCTCCGGAAGAACGACATGGCTTTGAGAGCCACCGTTGGTGATTAAGTGAAGAGTTGAGCTAAGCGGTGGAGCTCAAAGCAACAGCAGAGCGCTTTCAGCTTAGCGTCAGGTCCTAGCTTCCAGACTCACCATCCGCCTTATCCCTGTCGCCGATCCGGAAGAAACACCATCCATTCGTCCCAACACTTTGGTCGACTTTGGCCGCTAGGATGGTGTCTTCAACCCAATTGATTTCAGCAACTCGAATTTCGAGAAAGCGTTCAGTAGGAGATCTTTAAGAAGCAATGGCGAGTGCGGTCCCAGCTTGCGCGGCTAGGCGCAACCTTGCAGCCTTGGAACCTTTCACATGTCAAACCAATGTAGCGGTCCCACGGCGAGATCACAAGTGGCGATAGGCGAAATACAACTTCTGGAGCTGCAGGTTTCTGCAAGGCTTTGTAAGAGGGGATGGATATCACCTAAAATAAATCGAGTTTATGCACCTTGGAGTTTTGTGACCGTCCCTCTGCATTCACCTTTCCATCTCTATTCTCTCATGAAATGAGAAAGTCATTCGCCACGATGGGCTACGTCTGGAGTTACATCAAGTATTTCCTCACTCACCCCGTCCTCTTCATATACCAAATTTTACAACATGTGCTCGACTGGGTATTTTCCCCAATGCCGCCACCGCCGCACCCGAATCTCATGCGCCCGAAAATTGCTGTAATTGACGCAAGTCTAACATGAGTGTCCGCTGCATCACACATTGTAGGCCATGGCTTTGACTGGCGTATGTTCGAAGCGGGACCTAGAAAAATCTTGGTGGAATCTGGAGTCGTGTAAACAAGCCCTCGACGTCGTACGCTGTGGTAAAGCATCCTGGCTCCGCAGCGACATCTTGGGCTACGACGAATCTGATACTGGCATGGAATTCCACAAGCGTACTCAAGGTGTTCCCAACAACAATCCTGGCTTCGATAGATTGATTGAAGCGGATGTTGTCATCATGGCAACAGGATATAAGCGTCTAAGCCTAGGTTTCCTGCCAGATAAAGCCTTCAACGATCCATACCAGCCACCGTACTGGCACCTCCAAGTATTCCCGCCTGACCACCCTTCCATCCGGACAAACAACTGCACACATGTCAACGCTATCGGTACGGCTGGAAACTACCACATCGGCATCTACACACGCTTCCTGCTCATGTACCTCGTTGACACTCTTGCTAGACCGTGCACTTTGTGAATGAAGCGCTGGATCGATATGACACGGCTCATTAAGAGCAAAGCTGAAGGTGGGGGTTTCGACTTCTTCACATATTCTGAACTCATCTACTGGTCCCTGTTTACAATTGCGATTAACCCCTTTCGGTGGAAGTGGGCGGCCTTGGTTTTATGCGGTGTCTGGAAAGGCTTGCCGTTGAGCTTAGCGGAGCCAGAGGATCGAGCGAGGAACGGCTTGGGTACGAGGCATATCTTAGGTAACGATGATGACGGGGAGGATTAGGCTCTAGTGTTTTTGAAGCTTAGGTGAGCGTGACAGAGTGGTATATGCGGGTTTTTGATGGAGTAGGCACGGATGAGTTCGTTCTTCGATGGGTGACACAGATCCCCTATCACGAGAGCGCACAAGACGCTGTCATTGGAGATATTGTTCATGCACATGCCAGACCGTCGTGCTCTATCACATCTCTTAAAACCGTCTCGATCAATGGGAGTGGTGCCGGAACCAGTGTCGCTACAGACCAGCTCTTGCATCCCTCCTACAGAATAGGCAACTGACGTTTGCGACGTGGAAGTGCGACGCAATCCCATCGGTGTGACACGGGACTTGATTCGAGAGGGCGCGCGGGCGATTAAATACTGGATGTCGTATTCTATGAGGGTAATGTCCAACGTGTTCAGTAGGAAAAGGAGCAGGCGGTGAAGTTTTCCTATCGATATCGCAGATTGCATGGTCGGTGCCTCTGCCAAAACTCCACCCCCTTTTGCACATTTTGCAAAGTTTGCTCTGGAACGCACATAATTCACTGACTCTTTCAAAGCTTTGTATAATACGAACGGGTTGTGCAAAGAGGAGCCGGCTGGGTACACATGAGGCGCGTCTGACCCCATGCATCGCCATGGCAACAATGTTGCCAATACGCGAGAGTCGCCGGGCAAAACCACACCGTCGTCCGGCGGGATGAATCGTAAAGATTGACAATGGAAGACGATGCGCAATATTGTGTTTAGAAATGTCAAGGGTTCACCCCGCAGAAGGACGAAACAGCGTTGCAGAATTTTGCCGTTCTTTGTACTGGCGAAGTTTAAATCTGGAATGTGACAATGCTGCGGAAGCTCACCGGTTGTCCCCGCAATCACGCTGAAGGCGCGTGTCACAGCGTCCCGCGTTGTCTCAGAAGACGCAGGCTCCGAGAGACAGGAACACGCAAGATCGCAAGCGAGGGCGCCGCATGCAACGAGGTGAAAGCCGTGCATCTTGTTGAAGCGTGGAATCCTCGAGGTATATTAATACAAGTCAATCCTTTGTCTGACGAAAGAGGGTCTGATGGGCAACGTGCTGACCGAGAACGGGACGCAAGGGATCATTTCCGACGATGGCTGACACTCGCGAACGCTTCAAGGAGCTTCAGGCTTCAGCTACAGTCTGGGTTTTCATGGTGAGTGACCTTTGGGCCCGAAACATGTCCCGCGATAGTTTTGAGAATCATGATCAGAGTTTTCTTTTCTCACATAGTGTCCACCGTGATGTACTTGATGCTGCATACATGTCGGAAGCGTCCGGCCAGGTGCTGACACGACAAAGTTGAAAAGGCACCATGACAAAGCGCTTGCGGCTAAGCTGCCACGACGGTGCATATTTTCAGGGTCTCGAAACGCGAGGGCTGCTTTGGCGGCATGGTCAAGCGGGTCCCGAGGTCTGGGGTATATGACGCAGACCCTGTGGTGAGACTCGCATTCGCCTATTTAGGTCAGGTGATGGCGCGAAGACGGTTGTTTGTGTACTCGAAGCTTGACGCGTCGCACCTGGAGACGAGACGATAGTTTTTCGAGGCGCTTGCAACAAGCGCCACATGTTGGCCTTGGCGAGTGTCTGATGATCCACAAAAGGAGGGGTCAGTCCGTCGGTGGTGGGGTCACGACGATCGTGTGCCGGTTATGAAGGTTTTGTGCAGAGGAGTGGTAGTGGTGGTGGTGGTGGTGGTGGTAGAGCCGCCGTTCTCGAACAACGACTCAGCTCGCCTCTTAATGGCACCACAGCAACTATGACAGCGGCCCCCGGTCACCCCGAGAGGCCATGGCTGATGTTTGTTGTTGTTGCGAGTGCTAGCGAGGGTGGGTGGTCGAGCGGTCGACAGTTATCTGAACTGGTTTGCAGAAGTGGGAGCAAACCGGCGGATAAGAATAGCAAAGTTGGCAGTTCATCTCAGCCTTATTGTCTATGACGTTGGCCGCATGTCGCCATCACGATCGCAGAGGGGAGACTTCGATCGCGAGCACGGAACTAGAGTGATAGCGCATTGGTTGGAGCCATTCCTGTTTTATGCAGCCGCTTAGGGCTAAGGGGATCAGAGGGCGAACGGGCCGGAGGGAGCTCACGACGTCCAGCCAGCGGCGCCTGCGAGGCTTGCGAGGGCTGCGACGTCGGTCTCGCTGGACCGAATTCAGACTGTAAATCTCCCGCCCGGCCAATGAATCGCTGCAAGAGGAGGCAGCCAATTACGTGCCTCAGGCGCCATGTTACAGCGAGGCGGTTCCCTGGCAGAGTGCCTGGCAGAGTGCCTGGCAAAGACGCCAGGCTGGGAGCTGGCCCGTACAATGACGAAAGAATGCACAGATTCAGACGGAGCTTGCCCGTCCGAAACATGTTGATTCTCACGTGTGCTGATGAGGCATGCTGTATGCATAGATGATGCTAGGGCTGGTGGTTCTTCGGTAGCGAGTGGGCAGCGCCGTCGGTTTCCCTTGGAGACGCTTTCTACGTTACGCAGCACGGCTAGAGCACTCAACGCAGAACCACTCCGAGGAGAGAAATTCTCTCGGCGGCGCGAGTTTAGGCGGAGAGCAAAGGTATGGTTTCACGCATCGTCGTGGGCTTACTGTACAGGGAGCATGCATTCCGCGTGCGTCTGATCCGTGCCGAGCTAGGGCATTGCTTCTCTGGCAACGCGACGCTGAGGTGCAGGTGGAACTGGCTGGAACTGAGCGTCGTCGGGAGTGATTTCAGGGCCAGGTTGAATGAAGCTGGACAGGTTGGATGTCAGTGCTGGCGAGGCAACACTTTAGACATGGAACAGCTGCGAACGCTTGTTTACTATGCACGTTCGGCTTCGCGTGATTAGCTGCTACTGCTACTGCTACTGCGTACTGCACTGCTGCAGCTACGCGACCGACTAGGCGGAATCGCGATCAAATCAGCAACCGGCGTACCTGCGGCGGCATTAGAGGCTGCGGATCAACAGCATCGCTCTGGGCTGGGTCGCTGGGTGCATAGCCGGCGCAAGCAAACTCCAGTCCCCAGTATTCTTTCTTTGTCCCGTGCTGAACATGGAGGCCTCCGGCGTGTGCAGGCGGCTAGCTCCAGAGTGCAAAAGCCCACACGCCCTGGTCGTCGGCCCTAACCTGAACCCAGCAGCGGGCTACCCCAGCAACCACGGCATGCTCAAATCCTCAAATCCAGCTGCGTGACCTGGATCCGCCGCTCCTCCTCTTCTTCCTCTTCTTCTTCTTCTCTACCCTTCTCGCACCCAAGAAGGCCCAATCCCCTCTTTAAGTTGGCTGCGGATCTTGGACGACGGTTGCTTTGCCTGGTTTGCTATTAGGAAGAGAATATCGTATAGGCAGTCGCTACCCCGTTCACCACCCATCCGTATGCCCGGAGCCCGGCTCGAGTATCTCTCTCTCCCACCGTCACGACCCCATTGAGCCATCTCACCAACTATCTCACCCCACCCACCATCTTCAGATTGGAATTAGCTTTCCCGTCTTGCATGCTCTTATCGCCAGTATCGCCTCTGCCCGTCCGACATCCGTTCAGTGAACAAGTGCAAACGTTCGCTCGCCCGTTGCCCACCACGACGCCCGCCACGACCACGACCACGACCACCACGACCACCACCAGCCCGTCATGGAGATGTCTTCGCCTCTCGCCGCCATGCACCCGCCCGCCATTCCCGGCCCCTGGGGCTACCGACGCGACCTGCCGCAATCTAAGCCGCTGTTTGGCGGAGCACACAGCCTGGGTCCCAAGAGCTTCAACTTTCGCGACCTCAGCATGAAGAAGAGTGGGGGAGACTACTTCACCCTCCAGCCCATGCGAGGCTCGTCGCCCACCACCAGCCTGGCCGCCGACATGTCGAGCAACCTGCACATGGACCAGAGGTACAATCCCTCTTTGTCCCTCTATACTTGCCAATTGCGGTACTGACCTCCTTTGTTACAGCCCCCAGCTCCAGACGCCTCGCCGGTCGCTCTTCACATCGAACCTCTTTCACCAGATTGACACACGGGGTAAGTGGCTGTGCATTCACTCCAAACGGGAGGGAGGCATGAAGCTAACCGGCCCAAACAGAAACCACGACCCCATTAGCTCGATGGGAAGGCGTTACGACTCCGCCAATCCCCTCGTCCTCGCCCAGCTTCGCACCAGACTCCATGGACATATCCCCTCTTCCCCACAAGGCACCCTTCAGCTTCATCAACGACCGCTGCCTGCCCCTACCCTCTCCCTCCCCCGAGGTGACCCCAGGCTCCGACAGCGATATGCTGACTCCATGCGACGAGCTACCCACCCCACCCGCATACTCCACACCTTCGCTCGACGTTCCACGACCCGTGTCAGCTGCCGAGTCAGTACACCAGCTGCTCCATAACTTAGTCCATGCTAATACAACCTAGTCGCCGAAAGTCGGCTCTTCTCAGGCCCTCTCTTTCGCGCCACAAGAACTACTCCACTAACACCGTGTCGTTCAAGGACCAAGAGAAGCCGACTAGCAATCCGCTGCCCGCCTTCCAGTTCGGCTGCGGTGACTTTGCCCGGACCTCTTCTTCATTGAGCTTGGACGAGTGCTTCACTGCCTCACCACCGCAAGAACGTCGTCCCACCTCCAATGGCTCCCTCTTCGCGGCCAAACCCAAGCCCTTCTCTCTCAACTCTACTGCCGCTCGTGCCAATGGTTCTCCCCTCGCCGCAGTCAGGAAGCCTGCCGGTCCTCCTTCCCGTCGTCCTAGCAAATTCCGCAGATCGTTGAGCATGTTCGAAAGTCCCGGTGAAGTGATGAATGCCAAGCAGGAACAGGATGAATACCAGCCCAGCGGGCTTCAGTCTGTGATGGATGTCGATGATGCCAACTCACTCAAGCTTCCCCATTTCACCACTAGCGAGCCAGAGAGCCTCCCTCGTATCACTCATGAGACCTTGGTGGAAGTCCTTGATGGTGCTTATGATCACTTGTATGACAACAAGGTGGTGGTTGACTGCCGCTTCGAGTACGAATACAATGGTGGCCACATTGAAGGTGCATTGAACTTCTGTGACAAGGAGAAGCTTGCCGAGCGCCTCTTCCAGGCTCCGTCAACTGACAACACTCTTTTGGTACTGCACTGCGAGTACTCAGCGCATCGTGCTCCTCTCATGTAAGTTCACCCAACACTTCTGCCTCGTATCATCTCTAACAACAACAATAGGGCCAAGTTTGTTCGCTCCCAGGATCGCAAGGAGAATGCGCATCAATATCCTTACCTCTCGTTCCCTGAAGTCTATATTCTCGACGGCGGCTACAGCTCCTTCTACCATTCACATGCCACACGCTGCTATCCCCAGAACTACCTTCGCATGGATGCCAAAGAGCATGAGCAATCATGTGAACGCGGCCTCAACAAACTCAAGTTCAAGTCGCGTGCTAAACTCAACCGTGCTACTACCTTCACATTCGGGCAGCACTGCCAGATGGAAGACAGTCCTACAGCCATGGGCCGTACAAGATCTGGAAACAACCTCTTCACCCTCAGCAATGACTCTCTAGATATCGGACGTGTCAACGCCGCTTCCCGTCGCATGGCCTCTTACTGAGCCTGCACAACAACCAACCAATCAACACTATAACGAAACTAAACTAACTCATGGCGGATTGATTCACGGCGTTATCGATGATTGCTGCATGGCATTGGATCCCCACAG
The DNA here is from genome assembly GCA_004936725.1 of Alternaria brassicae. Lineage (NCBI taxonomy): Eukaryota > Fungi > Ascomycota > Dothideomycetes > Pleosporales > Pleosporaceae > Alternaria > Alternaria brassicae. The sequence continues at coordinate 1,280,940 of CM016512.1, forward strand.
CATTGGCGTTTGCTCCTTTTCCATTTCCGGGGCGTTCGAGCGATTCCATTTGACCTGCATCACTATCGGAATTTTTGCACAGCGGCACCAGTCTGCATCTGATCTTTGGGGTATTCTGTCCCCGTTTTCGTTTCTATACCCCTTGTCGCGGTGCCGTGGGCCCGGACAAAAGTTACCATTTCTTGATAGGGATTGCTAGATACCCATCTTGTCTACGGCGAGCGTTGAGCAGTCCAAAGAAGGCTGCCTCGTGAGCTCATTCATTTCCTTTGTCCCTAGTACCCATCCTCAGACGGATCTCTCCTGGCCCAGCAGCGCTGAAACATTGCCTGCACATGTTCTTCAGAACAAGAATCTAAGAATCATCACGAAACCAAGTACACAAACAGGTCTACGTGCCTTCAAAAGCATTCATCACCTACACGGCACCTTCTGCCAATTTCCTTAATACAATTCATTCGGTATCATATTAAGCTGCACCCAGACTGGCCTCGTCAGCATCTCTTGCATCCCGTGCCATTCACCTGATAAAGAATTTGCGATGCATTAACCCCATGCACAGCTTATATGTTGAGCCACCTGGGCAGACACTAGCAATAGCTCATATTGAAATATCGTGGTAGCGACGGCAGTTGATCGCTGCGCTATGCTAGCTGTAGCAGGGCAATTTCTGGTTTGTTTGCCTCTTTCGGCGGTGCCAACGTCGGGATCACGACGCGGCATCTCCCGCAGGCGCTAGTGGTAAGCGAGAAAGCTCCAGCTCCCCGCATCACGCATCCCTGCCCCACCGAACATCTGCATCTGCATGCACGCTTGCTGCAAGCCAACACACACATGCATCGAGCTTGATACATATTCCAGATCTCGCTTCATCACCTGCAGTGTCTCGGATGCTTGCCGACCGCGCCATCTCAGATCGATACTATCTCCGCCTGTGCGTCGGGCCTTTCGAACACGCTTCTTTAGCATCTGGATTTCAGAAAAGCGATAGCATACACCCACGCGACAGACGGCTCTACGCGCTTACGCACCCTGATTTGACTACCTAACCCGTTAGACGACGTTGGCACACACACACACAATGGACATTGACGACCTTCTTGCAGAGGTCGCGGTTGAGTCGACGCCGAGGGAAGCACGCGATTTACAAGAATTGACGAGGTGTTGGGTCGCAGAGAGGGTTGCACCAGAGATACTGCCATGGCCTGAGGATCTCATGGGAAGAGTACTGGAGAGAGTCCAGAGACAGGTGAGCGCATGGAATACAACACGGCACATGCAACAAAGATAGCTAATGGCGCAGCCAGATTGAACTTGTAGAAGACCAAACGGGCAACATGGACCCGAAAACCAATTTCAAACTCATCATCATACAAACCGAACTCGAGCGATTCAAGTTTCTGGTCCGCAGCTTCTTAAGGGCGAGGATAAAAAAGGTAGGGACATTTCTTACTCTCTACAAATCTCCACGACGGTATACTGACGCACATGCGTAGATCGATACACATCCTCTACATATCCAATCGCTACACACTGCCTCCCTTGAAACGCCCTTCACGCTTCTCTCTCCATCCGAATACCAATATCTGACATCGCATCAAGCGCTCCTCTCCTCCCACTACACCTCCTCGTTCCTCTCACAATTTCCCGCATCGCTACAAAGACTCGATGATACGACGGGTGGCATTAGCATGATCGATAAACCTGATGAAGATAAAGCGGTGTTTGTAAGGGCGTTGCGCGATGTGGGGGAGATATTCGTCGAGGGGACGGATCGCAGGTTTGAGATGAAGAGGGGTGATGTTTGGGTTGTCAGGTGGAGCGCAGTAAGGGCCTGGTGTGTGGGCTGTGGAACGGGAGATGTGGAATTGATGTAAGATGGTCGCATGGGGATACCGATCAAGAGAAAAGCAAGAAGCCGTGGACGCGACATGGCTCAAGATAGGCCATACCCGATCACACAAGAAAAGCACTGTGTCTAGTTCGACACGAAACTGCTCTGAGTGCAAGCGGGCGCTGGAGGGCTCGGCTTCTTCCAAGAGCAACATGACAACTTGCTGTAGTAGAGGTAATGACGGTCAAACACTTGGAACACGTTTCGAGGGAACGAGTGCGTGCGTGCAAGCTGCATTGCTTATGATTCTTCAGTCAACCGGTAGAGAACTATCGGCCGAGCAGATCCATGGAAGCCCACTCTTTCAAACGTTGCAGATGGTATTGAGAATGACGCCCGCCACCATTCTAAACTTCATCTCTCATCCTTCAATAACTCTTATGGGGTATTGAGAGTTGGATATGTACTCAAAAGCACGCAGTAAATTTCCGTCGTGTCCTGCAGGTCAATGTTTTTCCAAACAAAAGGTGGAAATACGTATTAAGCTCCAAAGGAAGTCTCCGATTTTGGAAATGCGGGCCTTTTAAGGATGCGATATGGTAAAGAAAAAGAGCGAGAAGAATGTGATCAGAAACCTCTAGGTATAGCTCTACTATCCAAGGAAGGATCCCAGAAGAAACATGTCCCGGTGTCCTCAACTGAACGAATAGTACCCTGCCAACTGTTCCTGGACATGACTAGTAAACACTCCACTAGTGAAGATCCCGCGGCAATTGCCCGGATCACATATCCAGCATGCCTTTGCATCTCGACACTGAGATATCCAACTCATACCTCCTCGCCAGTCCACACGAGTCGAAACTTGGGACAATGATAGCTGGCAGTACTTCACCCTCCCACAGACTCATATCAATCTCTTTTCCGGCACCGACTCTTACCAAGTCGTGGAGTACAGATAGACGGATATAAATACGCGGATTCGCCGGCTGACAGATTTGTCTTGAGCGTAGAAACAGCAGTCCGGTAGCGGATGATATGAGAAGTGAACGGTACTCAGCTCCCTCGCAACATATAGGCCACACCACGGCTCTGATGCAGCATGCATCTAGACACATTAGTCTCATCTCCCTTGAGCCCAAGACCTGCGTTGGCTTACACTCGTGACTCTTGTGTACGCCAGTCTCTTACGATGTATAGGAGACATGTTCACCTCACGCATAGCTTTTCACAATGTAACATCATCAGTAACAGCGATTCCATTGCTTGCTATCAACGCTTCTACACCTCCAAATTCTACTGACCCCTCTATACTCAAACAACGGTGCTGTACCCTCCACCATACCCCCTCCTCCCCTTCCACCTTAGATACCACTTCCTCCCCTCATCCGCCCAAAACACACAACTCGCCACTGCGACAAGATGCGCGAGATCGCCCAAGCCGAGCGCCTCAGTCTGAAAAACGCTTTGCAACGGAGGAAAGTAGATGACAGCTAACTGGCCAAGCAAACTGCCCGAGACGGCATAATTAAACATCTTATTGTCGAATATGCCAATTTCACCTGCGAGGACGGACTTGCTGGAAGAGCGGCAGGTTAGTGCGTTGAACATGTCGAAGAGGACGAAGCAGGTAAAAGTCATGGTTGTGTCGCGCGCGGTGACCATGTTATCGGCAGACATCTCGAGGTAGTAGATTGTGAGTGTGCCGAGCATGATGATGGTGGCGGATTGGAGGACGCGCTGAATGAGTGGTCGAGTCAGGACACGGGCATGACGTGGGCGAGGGGGCAGGGCCATGACGGCAGGGTCGACGGGTTCTACACCGAGGGATTGCGCGGGTGGGCCATCCATGAGGATATCTGAAGTTGCTGGTTAGTAGACACTGAGAGGAGGGGAAAAATGTACTCACTGATCCAGAGAATCTGCATGGCATTTAGCGGATTCTGGAAGCCAAGGAATGTACTCAAGAGTACTAAGCTCAGTGCCGCCGCGCTGGTGCTGAGTTGGAAGGTAAGGAAGTTTTGGATGTTGTAGAAGATGCCCTTGCCCTCTTCAATCGCGTTGAGGATGGTCGCAAAGTTGTCGTCTGTCAGAATCATATCTGCGGCTTCTTTCGCAACATCCGTGCCCAGTCTACCCATGGAGATGCCGATATCTGCTTTCTTGAGCGCGGGCGCATCGTTGACACCGTCGCCAGTCATTGCCACAACGTCACCTCGTGATTGCAGGGCTCGCACAATCTTCATCTTGTGCTCAGGACTAGTTCGCGCAAAGATTGAGGTTGTCGCAATGGCTTGTGCAAGTTCTTCCTCGCTCATCCGATCCAGTTCGTCACCACGGATAACCGAGCGTCCAAGTGCTGAGTTCGGCATAATGGGCATACCCAGACTCTTGCCGATGGCGACTGCTGTGGTCTCTGCATCACCCGTGATCATGATGACCTTGACCTTGCCGGCGATCAGTCTCCGAATGGCTCTCTCGACGCCCTTTCGTGGGGGGTCGTTCATCCCAACCAATCCAGCGAACACAAGACCGCGATACTGCTCATCGTCGCCAAGTGCTGAGTTGGTAGAAGGTGCAGGTGAGGCGGTGCCACTGGCATTCCTCTTCTTTCCTCTGGATGCACCACTTGCGAAGCCGAGCACACGTAAACCCTCTTGCGCCATTTGATCAGCGGCCTTTATGGCTTCTTGCTTGCGTGCTTGGTCCAGCACCACCTCTTTCCCTTGTGCCGTTACGTACATATCACAACGGTCCAGAACTCTCTCGAGTGCACCTTTGATGTAGGCATAGTCGGATCCAGGGGTGAGATTGCCAGAATTACCGCCAACGACGACACCCATCCATTTCCTTTCCGAACTGAACGGTGTCTCGAACTTGCGGTCGCCGAGCATTTCCCGAATGTCCTCTTCTCCGAAAGCGTCCATTAGGTCAAGAAGAGCGACATCGGTAGGCTGGCCGACCCATCGGCTCTTCGCTGCGGTGTTGTCATCGCCTCCAAGAGTTGACGATAGTACCGCCGCAGTCGATGCTGAGGCAGCCTGGTCGCTCAACAAGCGAGCATTGTTGACAATATTGCCGATTCGTAGTATATTACGCGTGGGTGGATCGAGGTCGGTAGAGTCGTGCTTCGTCTTGACGTGAACCGGTGCTGCTTCATCAAAATGCCATATCTTGGTGACAGTCATATGATTCGTCGTCAGTGTGCCTGGTTGTGGTAAGTAAGTGTATGCTGCGTGCTAGTGGAATCATTCGACTTACCTGTCTTGTCAGTGCATACGACATTGACCGAAGCCAGCGTCTCGACACTGGGTAGCCGTCGAACGATGGCGTCGCGCTTAGACATCCTCAGCACACCCAGCGCAAGCGTGACGGTAACAATAATCGGTAGTCCTTCCGGAATAGCGGCGACGGCAAGCGAAACAGCAATTTGGAAGACGTCCAGGAACTTCCAACCACGCCATAGTCCTACCAGTCCAATGAAGGCGATGACTCCGAAAGACATGTAACTTAGATCTTTGCCCAGGCGGTCCATGGAAAGCTGTAGAGGCGTGCGCGGGCTCTCGATTTGCTGCAGGGAAGCAGAAATAGCGCCAAACTCCGTGTTGCCTCCTGTACCGACGACGATTCCCTGTCCATAGCCCGACCTAACCAGTGTACCCATGAATGCGATATTCTTCTGATCGTTCAGCCGTATATCAGCGCCGACCGTTCCAGCGGCTTCGGACGCGTAGAGAGGTGAAGATGGTCGTTGTATGGCCGGCGGAGGCGTGATGGTGTCTGGCGACTTGGAGACAGGCTCGTTCTCTCCGGTGAGGTTCGACTCGTCGATGCTGAGGTCCGCTGCGTGCGTGATGCGGATATCGGCTGGTATGCGGTCTCCCGTGTGGAACAGGACCAGATCGCCCGGTACCAACAATGTCGCGGATATGGTAGTAGACTTGCGCTCTGCCGCTGCCAGCGATGCCGTGGTGTCTTTCAGGTTTTCCAACTCTATGCCCTCAGCTGGCGTACCGTTTGGTATGCGGCCGCCCCGTGGTGGCTCCGCCCCAGCGCGAATAATGTGTGCCGAGTGCGGGACCAGTTGATTCAGCGCCTCTATTGACTTCTCGGACCGGTATTCTTGTACGAAGCCGACTGTCACCACAATCGTCACGGCCACAGCAATGCTCACGGCGTCTTCCAGATTGTCCAAGATCAAGGATACGCCAGCAGAGCCCAGTAGCAGCAAGATGAGCGTCTCCTTGAACTGCTTGAGGAATCGGAGCCAGAGCGGTTCGGGCTCCTCGTGGGGGAGTTGGTTGGTGCCATGGATGTGTATGCGCGCCGAGGCGTCAGAGGCGGAGAGGCCATGTGTTAGCGACGTCGAGAGTTTCTGCGCCGTGTGCTGGACTGAGAGGAGGGAATGGGCCGATGTTATTGACTGTTCACACATGGTCAGCGGGCGTCGCCAGGGCTACATGGCAGCGGTGGTGGTGGGAGCGCATGGCGTACCGAGAGCGTGGTGCTCCGCTCGAGGGGCGGCCCTGGAGGCTGCAGCATTGGCGAAGAGGGCCGCGAAGACTTGGAGGGCAGGCCCGAGGCATTGTAGAGGGGCAATGAGGGCGTGGATGCTCGTGACATGTTGGCATGGCCAGGCGTCGATGGTTGCGGCCGGCCGTCCAACGTGGCCTATCCGTCCAAAGCTAGCGTAGAAAAATATGTCTACTGACTTGGATTATCGCATTGGTGCTAGTAGTAATAACAGACGTGTTCGGATCGCGAGCGAGCACGGCGAAGGGAATCGGCAGACGGTTGCGTGCTGTCTTTGGGCGTGTAGTTGCTGCACGTCAAGCAGCGGTACTCGCGAGCAGGGGTTGTCGGAGCACCGTCGCAGCACCGCCTTGGCAGGTACATTTCCGCTGCACCGTCAAGTGATGGCGCGCTTCGGCCTTTCTGCATGTGATGTCATACTTGCTTCTCCCCGAACCGTAGACGGGAGCAGGGACAGCCTTGCTGGATCAATGTATAGTCACAAAAGTACATGCCGTCTCAAAGTTGGACTAATAGCAGCTGTGGAAAAAGTAAAACACCAGAATCGGTAATGAGAGTACTAAATGCATTCCGTCTTCCAAAGCCAATGCAACTATCCTGACATGAATATACAATCAACCAGCTTTCCAGAGACACCAGTTCCCACAGACACCATATCCCACATCAACGCCAAACGCCTTCCAAACCAAAACAAGTCATGCCAAAAGAAGGGTATCCAGCCAACACCACCAGATGGTACCAAGTCCCAAAGAAAGTCTGTCAAGTGGACGCATTGTTGAGCTTTTACGCCGACACGGACACTTCAGGTGGTCCCTGGAAAATAGCCTCGGCTGGTGCATCGGGCTCTCCTGCAGGTGCGGCTTGAGCCTGGGATGCCAGCTCGCCACTGGCCCCCGTCTCTGCCCATTGTCCCCAAAGACCACGCTTAGCGCGGATACGTAGAGGACCACCAAGCTCGTTGGCTGGCTGCTCAACCTTGATGGCGTCCTTGGTCGCCAGTACCAGCATCTCGAAGAACATCTTGGTTGCGTCTGTTCGTGATGTGCGCGCCTCTGGGAAGACATGTTGGAAGACGATGCTGTTCTTCTGTCGTTCCGACTCGTTCTCTTCAGCTTCAGGTCCGAACTGTTCCCGCAAGAAATGAACGGCGTGTTTGGTGCCTAGTGACACAGGTCCAGCCTCATCGGGGTGGACCAACGGCGCGGTTGTGTCGTCGAAGTTGTCTGGCACAGGTGAGAAGATATCCTCCTCATCGTCGCCAATCTGCTGGAAACCGGGGTCGTCAGGAAGTTGAACAATGTCATCCGATCCTCCAAGCGTGGCTTCGTTGTCGCCACCAATGCCAATGTCACCACCACCCAAAGTTGGCTCGTCTTGCTCAAACTCCAGCTGCAATTGTGGCGTCCTTTCTCCTTCGGCTGCTGCCTCATCTTCCGTAGCACCATTGTCGACGTTTGCACCGTCGCGCTTGCGCTTCTGAGCTGGGCGTGAGATGACCTCGAGGGAAAAAATGCCTCGAAGCTCTGGAGCCCAGCCTTGGCTTCGGCCATCACCCAGAATGCTTGAGACAAACCCTCCAGACTTCTGCATATTGAGCAAAGCCATCAGAAGAGGATCGCGAGGCAGGAACGAAGCAGGCTTGAGGATCTTCTCACGATTGTTCTGCTGCTCCCTCAATTGGTGGCTTGAGATCATGGTTTCAGCATCGGCTCCAATCACCCTCCTGCGCTTGGCGCGAGCTTGATGAATGGATTCTTCCTCTTCCTGCTCTTGCTCAGGTTCGAACATGGTAGCGTTTTGCTCAGCAACCTCCTGCTCAAGACGTGTAGCCTCTTCCTCTCCCAATTCGGAGAGTGGCGATTCCTCGCGCTGTCGCATAGGGAAGTCGCCGGCGATGGAGGTACCTGCTGGAAGTTCCGTGTCCATGCCACCCATGGTGATGTCCAAGTCGTCGTCCAGATTGAGGTCCAGGCCGCGTGCGAGTTCAGTTGGAGGATCGTCGCCAAGATCTATGCCGAGATCGTCGTCGTCGACAATCAGATCCTTACCCAGCCCGGTAAACTCTTCAGAACGACGTCGTTCGAGAGGTGCGTTACGGCCGACTTCAATGCTGGTTCCCTCGTCATAGGCTACTGTTGGCTCCAAGTCATCGCCCTCTCCAATGTCCAGGTTGAGATCGTCATCTGGAAGTTCCATTCGCTCCATACGCGCCTGTTCAATGCTGCCAGAAAGAAATTGGCTGTTGTCCCAATCCGGAACTGTGGTGTTGCCAAGGTCGAGACTGCCACCAAGCGGCTGCGAGAGAAGGAACGATGGGTCGGGCATGGGAGCCAGCAGATCAAGATCGGTGATTTGGTCTGGTAGTATCAGGTTTGTGGGATTGGCGACATGGGTCTGGGAGGGCATGTCGATGTTTCCAGGACGGAAGGCCTGTATGTAGGTCAGAGGTGGTTATGTCGCGCAGCCAAACTTGAATCTTACCATCTTGATCTTCCACAAGGCCTCCTGACAGTCATCTTGCAGGTAGTGCGCCTTCTTGCTGTAGATGCGCACCTCACCAAGAAGTAGCTGCGCGTTCAATCGCAACGCAAGTGGACCGCCAGCAGCCACCTCTGGTCGAATGATGACCTCACAACTCTCTGGGATCTTGTGCTGCAGCACCTGAGCCTTGGTAAGCTTTTTCTGCTGATTGGAGGCGAGCCAGACGTGCGCAAGGGCACCCTGCTTGAATAGAAGATCCTCTGGAAGAAACATGGTGGTGGTTGAGTAGATCGCTTTGTGGGCGGGGTGATGGAGGAGTCGCGCGGTTGTTTACGTCGACGCGTCGCGGATGAGTAAATGCGCGTGGCGGGGAAAGCGCGCCGGCAATCTCAAAAGTGGGCCCCCAGAATGCGCGCGGATGCAGCGATGGCGGCGATGGTCAAGAATGGTTGAGCGACGATGGTGTTGAGAATGCGCGTGATCGTGGTAGGGTTGATGAGGCTGGCGAGGGCTGGGATTAGACGGCAAACACGATCCAGCGGCGCTCGCTTAGTCATGTGGTTAGCTAAACTTCACTATCCACGTCATGCTACGCTCCTCCTCTGCAACCATCTATCAACAAGGAAATTTTGGAACGAGAAAGCTGAGCGGATTTGATTCATTAGATGAACAACCAGGTGATGAATTGAAGAGACCGGAATTAGTGCAGACTGAACTGTCGCGTTCTCGGCGATGGCACGTTTAATCCAACCCGTCGGTCGGACTTCAGACGAGAGCTTCAACAACTACACCCTTCAAACGCGTCTGTTCCATTTCAAGTCCAGACTGCTCGCTTCCACACAAACAACAAGAAGTTTTTTTTTTTTACCTTATCCCTAAAACCCTTCTTCAGCCACTGCACCAAACTCTTGATCAACGGCGTGCGATCGACCAGAACATCCTGCATAGCATGTCGATCAGTCACTCTAATTCTAGGTCAGGCTTCAACCGTCAGTCTGTCCAAATTCTCTAGCTTCAGAAGGTCTGCCAGCCGGTATATGGTAATCGCGTCATCTAGTCCCCTGATGCGCGTCTGATCAAAAGCCAGAGTGTTGCAGGCGTCTATTTAAGATCCAAGGCCCACTTACAAGAGTCTGTAGTCATATATTCAACTACGCGACAGAGCTGTTCGAGCCACTGCAATTAGAATGGGTCGCCACCACGCTGACTATCTGCGACGCTGAGGCTCAGGGTTTGAGATCGGGTAGTGAGGTCTTGTGGGAGTGTTGCCTGGTGATACATGCTCTTCCTTAGCTCATATGGTAGCTTCAGAAGTAGCTTCAATAAGGGGGAGAGTAGCTTGAGCTGTGGCATTAGCTGGGGTCATTTCTCTAGTGCCTACATCTGTGTGGGCGAAGGGGAGTACGAAGAAAGCCATTTGTTTCCTAGGTCACATCATACCTTCAAGGTGGTTGTTTGCGAGAAGTAAAGTACAATAGTCTCGCTAGAAACAACAACAACAATGTCCTGTTTCGGTACGTAGCTCTGTGTGCACCAATGCGTGAATACTTATGCTGTAAATCACCCACAACCTCTACCTGTTTCATAATGTCAATGAGCACAGTCGACTTCTGGACCTTCTGACACGATAAGCGATGGATCTGCACGATGATGATCGAGCCCACTGGCCTCCACAAGGCTGAAGGGGCGAAATTCGGGGTACAGAGTTGTCCGTAGGCAAACTTGTTGAGTCTCGACTACGCTTGGCCATGTGGTGGGTGCGGATGGACCGGACGCTGTAATCAAAGGTCGCAGATCCGACGTGTGGGATAAGCTAGAGCGAACCACTCGCATTTTCGGTCATAGTCGAAACTTGCAGCGATTTCGCAAATGCAGCAATTTGCATCCTCCGCGATCAAGCCAGATTGCATGGAGGAATCTTTGAGCGTGGGGCGATTTCGGTTTGTATGCGTGTGGACGCAGATCGTCATAAAATAACAAAGTCTCGAACGCGGGCTCTGGACTCCACTCCAGCCATCTTCTGATATCAGGTACATACGCCATCTCGTCGGCGTCGCAAGCTTAAGCCCGTAAACCCGCAAATGTTTCCGGTGTCCAGAGGGCCGGTCCATTATTTTTTGAGGCAGCAGTGGAAGGGCCACATGGCACACATGCGCCATGATTACTGCCTCGCGTAGGGCAAGGTACAACCGCAGCACCACGTAATCATAGAGGGCTGAAGTGTGACAAGCTAACGACATGTGTGGACTGTCGCGAGAGGCTTTCTTGGGGCTTGGTGCTGACGAGTGCACGGATGAAGTGGCCGTGCAAGTCTTCGCCTGGTGTCCAAGATGGCGCCCACTTTAAGCCGCCTTCCAGAATCTGGTTGAAACGAGGTTTGCCGTCCCTGTCCTGGTCAAGATAACATGGCCGTTTGTGTGCTGAGACTCCGAGTCGCATGTCCATGCGTATCCTACCTGATGCAACAAACTTGCCGGCAGGCGCCTGGAATAGCAGCCGTTGTGGCGGAGTGTCACCGAGTGCGTACGAGGTATGCAGGCTACAGGCAAATGCCGGCGTTGACGGGAAGCCAAAAAAACAAGGTTTTGACGCTAAGCCGGCGTGATGGACAACCAGGGAAGGGTCTCGTGCATGCGTAAGACTCGTAAGAGGAGAGAGACCCTTGACATGGAGTAAGAACGCACTGACCAAAAGACTTCTGGCCTCGGGCCTCTCCACTGTATAATCTACCATGACACACACTTCTTCTGGACGCATCAACTGTCATAAGAGTGCCGCTTCCATCGTCGCTCCTGGTCTCCCACCCATCTTTTCCAGGTTTTCGAAACGCACCCGCAATTCCTAATCTGCGCTCCATAGCTATAAGCAGCCATCTGTCGTGCATCTTGCGCATCTTCACATTGGCTCCATTCGGTACTTGCAACACGCTATTATTGGGCCCATCAGTGCGCTACCAAGACACGCCAGCGGACACCATCAATTACGGCTACTCAGACGCCCAATACGCAACTATTGCCCTGCATATCTTGAATTTACTGGCTACATCATCGGGCGTTGACCTTCCTCCATCATATATATTACGAAGTCGACCCTCGGCTTCAAGATTTGCCCAAGTTCAGCACACTACCAATTCTCTCCCTCGTACACCACTGCACTACCATAACAATCCTATTCAACGACATCGCAACCAACAATCGGCAATCCTCAAACACACCAAGCCACAATGTTCTCCTGCGCCAACTACGAGCGAGGATGCAGGGGCCGCTGCAACGCTATGAACGGACGATGCGATAGCTGCCACACGCTCAACATACAAGTCCGCAGCAACAGCTCCTCCTCCACATCCTCAATCAACAGCCTGCCATCGGCTGCCTACTCGGCAATGACCAATTCTTTCGCATCGCTCTCCCAACTCAACTCGTCATCGTCATCGCAAAGAGCGCACTAACGGTCCGGCACTTGATCTTCACATCCTGAGCGCACACTATCATGACATTAAACGAAATTATTTCCGCGTTAGCGACTTAGCGATCCAGTGTGCCGGAAACACTCTTCGAGTTCGACTATGCGATTTGGGACAGCATCGGAGCACATCGGTTTAGCATTTACATGAAGCGACTTTTTCTTTCTGTTGCATGATATACCAATTTCCTTCTTTCCTCATTCTTGAAGGACCACTGCAGGCGTTTGGCAGGGCAATAGCCAGGAGGACACACCTACGACGCGTGGCGCTAGGCACAGTTTCCCTCGGAGGACTTGACAAACTCCAAGCACAACAACAATCATATCCGTATTACCTCACTTGCATTTGACTTTGCATCATCTCGTGATTACTTCGGTGTCTCCACTGATACGCAAACACCGCTTACGGCACACATCACACATACAACGATACGTAAAACAAGACTCTTCTCAGCTCCACAGTCTTGTCTAGAACTCACTCTCCATCCATCCGCCCATCATCACGACAAACTCACATCCGCAAGCTCAAGCTTCGGGGCTCCATGCATTCCTTCCTTCCTTCCACAGCATTGGCGGATCCATGCTTCCGCTCAAAACGCCCATCTATTTCCTTATTCCCTATAGCTTCTTGCACAGAAAACGTCCGTGATGATCCGTAGCGAGGATCGCAGGATAAAAACCCACCTCAGAGGCATCCAGACCCCGAGCGCACGGTCAACAGACACCCAAGGTCTAGAAGTCGTGATCGATCGAGCGTTTCGCTGGGGATCGGTTCGCTGGGGTCGAGTAGGCACATTGGGGTTGGAGGCATGTGGTGCAGCGCAACGTTGGCGGCCGCTGCGCTGTGACGTCAGTAGTGCTTTTCACATACCCTCCTTCCTTGTGGTTGGCAGATTTGTGGCAGGTGTCGCGTTTCAGCTCCGAATGAAGTGGGCTCTTCTTTTGTCGTGATAGCGGGACGAGGTTGTAGCACTTTGTTCTTGCAATGTTGTGATGTGTTTTGCTTGATTAGACTTTGGTCATGTCTCTTACCCGACATAGTGCCGCGGAAGCCAACCTCGTACAACAGATGAAAATTATCAGGTGACAGGAAAGCAGTCCCGGAGCCAATAGAGCCTCGCAGGCTTTCCTGTTGCATGGTGTTCTTGCATTTCTGTGCCCACGATTCATGCACTTGTGCCCATTGTCTCGCCGAATACTGCGCATCACAGCAGCACCTGAGGTGTTGCAGTTGCGCCGATAGATGCATGCAGGTTGCTGCGGCTACAACACCTTCAATAGCGCTGCATAGGGTCATGGACGGGCTCTTCAAACCCAACATGCAACTTTACTGCAAGACAGCCGACCCCTAACATTGACTGCTCGCCAAATCTGACGCGCATGTCAAGGCTGTGTTGTTGTTGTTATTATCGAGGCTACCATGTCGATCAGCGAATCCTTCGCGCCCAATTTTAGTACTGCGGATACAACACCTCCACCACTCTAACTTGTACTTCCTTTTGCGCTCGTCAATGACAGCCGATCGGAGTCGATGGCTCGAGGTTCGGACATTCACCACCGGCAATCGTGTATAACTAGCGAACTGTCTAATTAGTGCCATCGACTGGAGGGTCCATAAAAACGGTGTGTTGCTAGTGAGAAAAAGCGTGAGACGTGGCTTTGCGGGAGGGGAAGACACTTGTTTGTCTACGTCATCCCGTGAGAAGAGTTCTCCAGGTCTCCACCATGGTGAACAGTCTGGAAAGGAAAGTCGATACGCAGCGTGGATTTTCCAAAGCCCCACGTTGGATGGGAAGCTTCTGCTCAGCCCAGTCACGTGCCCTGAGCATCACCCGTGGGCGTTCGTTCTCTTGAAGTAGGAGTAGATGCATGCTACTGTACAGGCGCAGAATGATACATACCAACATCCGCATGACTTACAGTCTGAGACGATTGATAGCTGTCCATTTCACGCCCTTCTCCTCGATACGCAGCAAGCCTGGTTGACATTCGGTGAAAGGCGCTGCGTAATCAACCCTAAAGCCACGACCCTACAAACCTCACAACACATCCAACAACATTCACCTATAAAACCAGTGCGCGACGTAGTACAAAGCGACTTAGTCACACCTTCCCACGCCTGCAAATGTCCATCTATTCCTGACCTTGTGACACCCCAGGAAAATTCACGCTGACAAAAGCAGAACGGTTGTTGAAAACTACCGAGATCGCTACCCGTGTAAGAATTCGGGTCACGTGGAAGCGCGACAGTAGCGCAGTTGAGCCGACAACGGTATGCATGACGGGCTGATAGGTGGGACATGCAGTCACACGGCTCAGAGAACCTATAGCTCAACAACGATGTTGCTTACTCAACACTGTCTTGTGGTGCGTGAGAGCTGTTTCTAGAAGGAGGAGGCTCGAAGTGCATACAACCCTACCCGTGCAAGGAAAGCTTAGTTGACTATGCAGGCAAACGATGGAAGGGGGCAATGCTAATTTAGAAAGTGGTAGAATGGTGTATGTTATCGAGGAAGGCGGGATGAGAATATGATGCACCAACTTTACTCACGATCCTAGCACTGTATCCAATCGATACTGTGGCTACCTAAGGCTGAGCCGGTATACGAACCAGCCACAATATCTATCCATAATCATTCTATCCCATCTATCGTCTCACATACCTCGGACAGGCATGTATTTCGTGCGTCCCACTAACCCACGGTTTAGCCACCCCGTGTACAACCCTGTACTAGCATAATCACACATTCCCATGCCCATCTCAAATCCCACTCTGAACAGTGTACGTAAATAAATCCCACTTACCATACGCCACGCACACAGCCAACCTGTGGCACAATTTCATACAAGCCTCGCTGTCACTCGCGCCCATTATACCGCTATTGCGCTGAATAATCGCGGGAAGAACGATGAGAAGAGCAAGTAGCGCCATCGAACCGGACGTAGCGAAATGATTATCAATGCAGACTACGCGCATGTGTGTCTCCCACATTCCGCATCATAGGGCTGTGGTATGCAGTACATATCCCCATTCGAAAGGAACGAACTTTCCTGTTTGCTGATGCGAAACAGCATCAGCTTTCCTCCTACCTACTTCTTTTTTTTCTTCCTTCTACATTGTACTTGGAGTACTTGCCAAGATAGGCCTGCTTCTTCTTCTGAGCACGATTACGAAATACGTGCCGTCGTATAAGCTCTTCAAGGAGCATGTCGTCGTCTTGGTCAGATACAGTCCCGCCGAGCAAAGCTAACTACAAAATCCGCTTTCGACATGGTGTGTTTCCTGATTTGGAAAGTCAGGCTACCAGAGCAGACATCAAGAAGTACGACTACTTCTTCGGTGCGGAGCAGAAATGGGTTGGTACGCCGGCAAGATGTACGTACACACCCGTTTAGCTTTGCATAGAAGAGTGATATGAAGTGGCTTGTATTAATGACTGTCCTGCAGATGACTTCGTGGATGAATCATCGCTTGTAGCTGGAGAGTTTGAGAACCTTGGAGGTGCTAGCAGGAGGAGGGCACCACGACATTTGGCTCGCTCGAGGACAGCGGAGAAGAATTCGCATTTGGAACCAAGAAAAACACCAAGGGCGAGAGAGCAACGCGCGCGTCCGACGAGTGACGCATGGCCTAATCGATTTCTCGTACCTGCAGCGCCGCAAACCATACACAACCCATGGCAGCTTCCGTCGCATATCCGGCGACACACAAGCCCAGCACCCGGCTCGGTATCAAGTCTCTCTAGCTTGGACGAGCTCTTACTAGAGAGTTGGCATTCTGACTTTCCCTCTCCAAATCCATACATCACCGCTAGCCAAAGTTCACTAGTGGCATGGCCGATACCTGACCCGATCGAAGCGTATCTGTTCCAATTCTGGGTCGACAAAGCAGCGGAATTACTAGACATAAGAAGTCCTGCCAGTGTCTTCAAGACGGTGGTCCCAAAACTTGCACTGGCGAACCCGATGCTCATGAACGCTATCTTTATGATATCCGGACAGTACATTCTGCGGTTCGATCCATATTTCCCCACTAGGCCGTATGAATACCACGAGAGAATATTGCGCAGTCTTGTCCTGCATCTCGCAGAAAAGGGGAGGATAGAAGATGAAGCGACGTTGGTGGCTGCGATGCTATTGCGGGATTTTGAAGACTTCCACTGTACGTCAAGATGAACCGAAATATGTGATATCCTGTTGACAGTCAACTAGCCGGCACGCAGGGACAGACACACTTTTCAACATTTGAGCTCTTCCATGGCCCCGAAGGCTGGATTTTCGACATGGCTAGTCCCGTTGTGCAGGCTGCTCTGATGCTACATGTGCATGCTGAAGCTAGCCAGGCATTGCTCAATCAATCGAGTCTGCGTATTGATTATGAGACGTTCATTCTACCAACGCTGGCCTCACCAGTTGATGAAGCATCGTGGGGCAATCGGATATTATGGCTGAGTGCACGTATCCTGCAGTGGGCACAAAAAAGCGTGCGTATGGTGAACGAGTGGCAGTATCTTCACATTTTGGTTGACGAGTGGGAACGGAGGCGTCCCGCTGGCTTCGATAACTTTTTCTACCGTGAAGAGAACCCGCACATTGCGGGAGATCTTCCACAGTTGTGGTTCTCGAGTGCTTGTCATGGTGAGTCAAAGTAGTCAGCGTGCAAGTTGCTTGTTAACGTGCCTGTAGCGGATGCGAACCAACACCTACGAATATGCCGCATCGCGCTTGCAGTGAACAAACCTGGGATGAACACGCAAGACACACGTGGGATGATCATCGCAGATTCTGCATACGGTGAAGTGTTGAGAGGATTGAGAGAAATGATAGCTATCGCTCGGTGCAACACGCATTGTATTTCTGCGCAATGGAAAGCCGCCTATACAGTACACAAGTTCGGCAGCGTACTGCAGGATGAGCAAGACCGATGCAAGATGATCGAATTCTTAGAAGAGGTGCACGCCACAGGCACGCCGACGGGGACGTCGATTGAGCATCTCAAAGAACAGTGGAGTTGGAGTTGAAGCCGTTGCGCAACAGGAATGAATCGATTATAGTAGGAGCGATGAGACTTTGGTTGTCACGAAAATCACCTGGTTAGTGATCCAGCAAGGAATAAACTGCCCATAGCCACGCCTAGGAAAGTGATAAGAATAATCCGGCCCTTTCCGGTCAGGGCGAGATAGGACATGACGCCCACGATAAGCTCCCATCGTCGAGCGGCGTCCCTTCTAGCTTTCCACTGTGGGTTGACCTCAAAGGGTGGCCGGGACAGAACGTCATTCACGTCCAGCTTGATGGGCTTGTCGTCGACGCGAACTGAGAGAGCTACCGGTCGGTGATCCGATGTCGGCTGTACTGGCAAGGCAGTATAGATCTGTGGTTCCAGATCTGATGGAGATGCAGACGGAAGGTAGAGAATTCGGTCACACCACGAGGGGTATCGGTGCTTCGACCACTCCCACTCACCATCCTCTCCTGATGGAGTTCGCCTGGACGCATTGGACTTGTTGCCATGTGAAGTGGTGTATTTGTATGTAGGAGGGAAGTTGATAGGCAGCTCCTGGAGACCATGCAGCGTGCGTTTAGCGCTCTTCTCTCTCATCAGCTGGTCCTTCTTCAGCAGTTGCGAGTAGTGTTGCGGCGACGAATCGGACGCGGTCGGCTGGGGGTATGATTCATGCGCCCCTTTAGCTGGTGGGGTATCGTGGGTGCGATAGTTCAGGTCACCGTAGAAGAAAAGGTGATTACCAGGCGTGAAGAGGCCGTTGTGGTCGGCTGGGGTTTCGGATGGGGACCCGAGCAGCGGCCTCTCTTCGCTTGAGCTGTATGGGGAGTCGTCGCTATTCACAAAGACCAGGTTCCGAACCAGGTTCTCCCAGTCTTTATTCCTTGCATCCACATTGCTCTCCATGGGCGCGAGATGGGCGGCAGCAAAAGTGAGATCCAGCGTGTCTTCGGACTCGGGGCACGACAGGCCAACGCGCATGGCTACTGCGCCCTTGTTTCCCATGTTGGAGAAGCCGACGCCGGCACCTGCCGATTGTATCCATTGTATCCTCTGTGTGACGTGGGGTTTTGCGAAGAGCATCAGAGCAGTCATGCCCAGGCTGCGCGTCGCAATGTGTTGGAGCGGTTCGCCGCCATTGCTGCGGAGGTCTGCGGCAAGCTGGACAGTCGTCGTCACGCGGTCAAAGTAGGGCTTCAGATAGGATCCTCCGAGGAACGAGTAGGCAATGGGCGCAATCTCCTGCAGCGATATGGCGACGAGGTCAGGTAGAGGTGTGTCCTTGGGGAGGGCATCGAAGAAGGAAGGCGCGAGGGACTGCGGGTCGACAAGGTTGCGCGCAGCATTGAAGGTGAGGAGGTAGAGCTCGAACATGGCCGGTCACGATGAGATGGCGTTGCTGACTGCGCGTCGGTCAGCACGATTACGGCTTGTTGAGGGCGATCACCATGTGGGACAGGCGATGACGCAGGGAGTACCAAGACGGCGCAAAGGTTGCACAACCCAAGAGAAAGCTTGGAAGGTACGGACAGAGCAGAACAGTGATATCAACAGCACCTCTCAGACGTCCGCAGACACTTGCACGCGATGCAGTCGACGTCTTGTAAGTAGTAACGCGCGGTGTGGTGGGTGGCTGCAGCGTGGGGTAGCAGGCGGTCAGGATTTGCTGGAGCAGCCCCCGGCCCTGTGTAGGCAGTAGTGCGGAGAGGAGATGCGGTTAGCGCGGCCCCACTGCGAGCTCTGGAGGTGGAGTGCCAACCGTGACGGTGTGTGATTTAGATGGAGAACGTTGGGTAGAGGACAGGCCAGAATGCCAGGATGCAGTGTGCGGAGGTGGGAGTGCATGCGGGATGGGCTCGCCAAACCCTTGCCCTGCATACAGCTGTCGTCAGAGGCGTTTCGTCAACAAAACGCGGTGGGGGAAAGCTCAAGCTCTAGGAAAGACCGGAATGATTGGGAGCTGCTTCGGCATCGTGAGCCCTTCGCCTGACGTCTGCACTTGGCCCGTCTTTTCTCTTGCCCGCTTCACTTCGCCCTTCTTAAGCCTTCACGCTGCCCTGACAGTCACGGTCGCATCACATTTGACCCCGGAGCCTTGGAGCATCACCTCGATATTCCATCACCCGTTGACGATTACAGTCACCCTCTTAATCCAGAGCTCCTGTACAGCTCTTGCAGCACCCAATTGAATTGAGCTTTCAACTACAACCATGTTCAGATCTCAACTTTTCCGTCAAGTCGCTCGCGCGGCCCGAGCCCAAGCTCCCCGTCCGGCGTTTCGACTAGCACAGCCAGCCGTTTCCTCACTGCGACACTTTACATCGTCGCCTAGCCGCTTCGACAAAGACCCAAACGGCGACGAGGTCGACGCAGCAACAACATCGGGTGAGCCTGGCGAGAGCGGAGACCACGAGGGTCAGTATGCGCGGACTCGAGACGACATCGTCGTAGAGTACCCAGAAGAGAAGGACCTGCCACCTTCAAACCCCGTCGTGGGCCGAGGAGGGGAGCATTTCAAGCGTACCCTGGCTTCATTCTCTATGGAGGGCAAGGTAGCAGTTGTTACCGGCGGAGCTCGAGGTCTAGGCTTGGTCATGGCACAGGCGTTGGTGACCTCTGGAGCTGACGTAGCCATTGTCGACATGAACAAGGAAGAGGGTGAGCGCTCGGCGCAGGGTCTCCTTGACATCTTCAAGAAAGAGAACCCCGGATCTAGGAGGTAAGAAAATCGAATGCAACTACCCGGCGCGAGCTGACTCGAGACACAGGTCCCCCAAAGTTACAGCACATTTCTGCGATGTCTCAAGTCCTACATCTGTCAACCAGTCCTTTGCCGAGATTCTGAAGAAGCACGGCAAGGTCGACAATCTCGTTACATCAGCTGGCTTCACCGAAAACTACGATGCCATCTCCTACCCTCATGACCGCATACAAAAGCTGTGGGGGGTCAACGTTGACGGTACCTATCTGTACTCGGTGGCAGTGGCGAAGCACCTCATGGAGAGGAAGGCACCAGGAAGCATTGTCATGATCGGTAGCATGTCTGGAGCGATTGTCAACGTCCCGCAACCACAGGCTCCATACAACGCCGCCAAGGCAGCCGTCCGGCATCTGGCATCCAGTTTGGCGGTTGAATGGGCTGGTGCTGGCATTCGTGTCAACTGTATCTCGCCTGGATACATGCTCACTGCGCTGTAAGTACATGGATAGACGATGACTTTGCGGTTGTTGATTACGATATAGGACCAAGAAGATTCTCGACGACAACCCGGATCTCCAGAAGCAGTGGACTTCCCTGATCCCTGTCGGTAAGATGGGACGTCCTGAGGATTTGATGGGAGCTGTCACTTTCTTGTCCAGTGACGCGAGTTCCTACGTTACTGTAAGTGATATCCGGATGAACCGATGAGCGAACGCTAACCAGACACAGGGTGCCGATCTCCGAGTCGATGGAGCTTACACATGCACATAAGCTAGAGCTCGATGTACTTGATGCGGGTCTATGAGGGGTGGGAGGCTGGAGAGATGTAAGATAGGGATAAGAACGATATGCTCTCTATCTGGAGCGATAATTCATGCACCCGCGACATGTTCAGATAACCAATCATGTACATAGAGGCGCTTCATGCCTGCCCTTGCCTAGGTGAGCCTGCTTGTCGTCGTCGTCAAGAAGCAATACTAGGGGGTGTCACAGACTTGGACGGACTGCGTGGATCGTGTCTTAGTCATCCCCATACATGTTCCAACTCTTGTGGCCGTGCGCTGTGGCGCAGGTGCAACAACTCCTCCACCAACCGACGGCCCTGCATAAAGCTCTAGTCTCTCAAGCAGCTTCACGAGGGCTACGTTTGTCGCGCCATGTGGCATAAATAGCGGCACACTACAGCATAACTGACCATCGCTTTGCTTCTTGGCCGGCCCGAAGCCATGTTCAACATCTCGAATTTGGTGCAAAAGGCCCAGCAGTACATCGAACCCACGCTCAATACCATAGCCGCTCCCGCATCCGCAGACCGCCGACCCTCCAAAGCCACTCTCTTCCGCTATCAATTCCGACTCCCTGATTCGCAGAACCCGCTCCAAGAGATCACCGCTGAGCTTACGCTCCAACCCCACCACTCCACGAGGGGCCCTGGCGACGTCACATCCGACAAGGAGCGCAGCCAGGGCAACCACTATGTGGGCAAGCTGCACCTCAGCGAGCAGTATCTCTGCTTCTCCACACAGGGCTCGAGCTTTGCCAGCACCGCCACCCTGAGCTCTTCCAGCAGCTTCACAGGGCAGACTCATGGGGCGGGACCTGCAGGCAACGGTTTCACACTTCCACTATGCGGCATACGGCGGGTAGAACGACTGCACAGCCAAAGTTACATGTTCGCGCTCGCTATCACGACGTGGAACGGCATACCAGACTCCAAGTCGCAGGCGCCTGCTGGCCAGAAGCTTACGATTCAGCTCGCGGGGTCGCGACAGGCATGCGAGCGCTTCTGCGATGCTCTGAAGAAGGGACTGAGGGAAGGCGTGAAGGAAGTGGATAACCTGCGCAAGGTAGTGGGCCAGTGCTATTCAGAGTACCTTCTCACAGATGCCGAAGAGAAGAAGGCTGGGGAGGATGGCAAGCAAGCGCGAGAGCACCCAGATACCGGCCTGGGCATGATCTTCAAATACCCAGGCAACGCGCGAAAACTCCGGGACGCGACAAAGATACGGCTATGGCGCGAATATCTCAGAGGTATATCCGTCCAGCCCCCGCAGTGGCGTTGCTAACATGCTGTAGATAACGGCCGAAGCGCGACCCTCATCCGACAACCCACTTTCCATAAGCTCATCCGCGTCGGTCTGCCAAATCGATTGCGAGGCGAAATGTGGGAGCTCACGTCGGGCGCCTTCTTCTTACGCTTACAGAATCCAAACCTCTACACCGAAACCCTACAAAAGTTCTCCGGACGGGAGTCGCTAGCCATCGACGAGATTGAGAAGGATCTCAACAGAAGTTTACCGGAATATCCGGGCTTCCAGAGCGAAGAGGGTATTGGCCGGCTTCGGCGAGTGTTGACGGCATACAGCTGGACAAATGAGGAGGTCGGCTACTGTCAGGCGATGAACATTGTGGTCGCAGCATTGCTGATGTATGTGTATCCCTTGATGTACAGCGTCTTCCATCTAACAAACCAAGTTACATTTCCGAATCGCAGGCCTTTTTCCTCCTTTCTGTGTTGTGTGACCGTCTCCTGCCTGGCTACTATTCGCAAACCATGTACGGCACCCTGCTGGACCAGAAGGTCTTCGAATCGCTGGTTGAGAAGACTATGCCCATACTGTGGGACCATCTGGTTAAATCAGACGTCCAGTTATCCGTTGTCTCACTACCCTGGTTTCTTTCGCTCTATATCAACTCTATGCCTCTAATCTTTGCTTTCCGCGTTCTTGATGTATTCTTCCTCGAAGGTCCAAAAGTTCTCTTCCAAATCGGTCTGGCCATCCTGCGCATCAATGGAGAGGAGTTGCTCGATGCTGCAGACGATGGCTCCTTCATCTCGGTCTTGAAGTCCTACTTCTCAAGACTCGACGAGTCCGCCCACCCGAAATCAGAGAATCCTAAACTACGAGCTGTCACTCGCTTCCAAGAGCTCATGGTAGTAGCGTTCAAGGAGTTTGCCGGCATCACCCAAAATACCATCTCTGAGCAGCGAGCAAAGCACAAGGATGCCGTGCTTGAAAATATTGAAAGTTTCGCCAAGCGCACGTCAATACGTAATCTCGGTCCCGATAGCAAGAAGTTGAGTGTGAATGACCTCGGATTCTTGTATGACAAATTCTATGCCGTGCTGTACGAACGACAGCAAAGAGCAGAGATCATGCAGCAAGAGGCCGATCGAAAGGCAAAGGCCAGTAGGATGAAGGCAACAGAGGTTGTGACTGGCATATCCGGAAGTGCGGAAAAGGGGCGTGTGGCACTCGGACCTAGCCCTACACAGATGGATTACGATGGCTTTAGAGAGTTCCTGGCTGGTAAGTCTAAAGTATCATCGATCCGCCAGTACCTTAACAGTGATACAGGTATCGCAAAGTGGGCAATTACTGACTCACCGAGCTCCCCACCTGAGAGTAGTGGTACTCAGTCTCCTCACTCGTACTTTGGAAACAGTTTAAGAAAACGACTACCAATGTCCCCATGGGGCTCAGGACCCGAGCCAGCAGATCATGAGTTCATGCGACGCTTGTTCCGGCGCTGGGATGTAGACATGACTGACTCATTATCGCTGCAGAATGTTGTCACTGGTTTTGCGCATGTCAAGGGCACCAAAGACATCATGTCCAACATCAGCTATTTTTTCGAACTCTACGATGACGACGGTGATGGCAGGGTAGATCGCGAGGGAATCTTGAGGATCTCAGAAGCCCTACTCTTCTTGTCAAGGCGAGGCGTCCACGACCCGACTCCAAATGCATCCTCATTGGACATAAGCTCTACGGCAGGCTCCGGTCGAGTCGGTCGTGACGAACAGTTCTTGAGCAGCGTCTCCGCCTTCATTCGGCATTGTTTCGAATATGCCGACCCCGATCATCCATCGAATCAGACGAATAAAGCCGTCGAACAGGCTCAAGAAGAGGTCGATAACTTTGCAATTGGCGATGATGACGAAGAAGATGACTTGATCGATTTTGGCTCTGAGCCAGCAACGCCACAAGCCAAGGCAACAACATTCGACAAGTCTGAACAAAACCCGCTGTCACCAACACCATCAAACCATACTGCTAAATCAGACGTTACAGAGCGCAACGACAAGGCCAAGTCGGCAAACCTTGCGCTGGATCCGAACAAGCCTCTACATATAACTTTGCCTACTTTCCGCATGGTCATCCTTGCAGATGATGCCTTACTGAATTTCTTTGAAGTTGGGTTTTCATCGTCTTTCCGCCTGGCCGACGAGACGCTTTCCTCAGGTTCCAGCTTCCACAACCTCACCACCTTTGCGAATGCTGGAAGGCAAGGTGGTGGTGGTGGACTGGGTGGCGTTGTTGGCGGCGCGGGCGCGGGCGTTGTGCCACCCGGAAAGGGCCTGCGAGGTATGCTCGACAATATCGTCAACGACGGAATGCGTGTGGCAACCGAGGTCAGGAGAAGATATGATGAAGCACAGAAGGAGCTGGATAAGGAGGCTCGACATGGACGCGAGGATGAAGAAGACGAAGAGGAGGTTGATGCAAAAGACTTGGACCTGCTGGAAGGGGCAGAAACGGCAGATGTGGGTGCGTCGAAAGGAGAAGCACTGCCAGAGCTCCTATCACCTACAGGTACGGGAGAAGAGATTAAGACGACGAGGAACCGGTCGGCTAGTGATGCGAGTAGAAGAGTACTTGAGTTTGAGCGGTAGCATTTGGATCTGAGTATCAGTGATCTTCTTGGGGTCGGGAATCATCTCAAAGTCTTACTTCTGGTCTTTTCCATCACTAGATTCGTGTATAAAAACGTTCAAAGTTATTTGCTCTTCATAGATACGGATGCTCTCGGTGTTGAGAAAAAGTGAACTAGTCACAGTGAACTTAGTACTTCTTGGAACTATGTAGAAGCGTCCACATGCAACTCGAAGAAACATGTTTGTTCTGAATTGTAGATTCTGCATCCAAGCAGTGCTTAAATTTGTTCTCCAGGCATCAAACATCAAAATCGCCCACCTATATACCACACTTATCACTCGCCGACAACTCGCATAGGCATTGCACAGGCAACCTATGGGTGGGGGAGGTGGGTTCCGCGCTGTGCTCTACAATCTATCTGAAAGGGTGGTTTGAGAACCAGGTCGGAGAGAGGTAGGAGACTGGCTGTTTAGTAACAGTTGTGTTGAGCTCTCCACAGCTACCCCGCAGGTCTCGTACCGGTACCTGGCCCGCGGTTCAGTTCTGGACGAAGCTCACTAAACAGCTTTCTCCACACTCAAATGTATTTCACAATGCACGCGTATCTTTCCTTGCAACCGATGCATTTTCCGTGTGAAGATGCTTCGCTCGCTCTTTGCTCGTGCTGTAGAAGTCCCTAGACGGGCTCATTGCGCACGACGAGGTCTCCTGACGCAGGCACATAGCGTCGGACCTACCGAGGTATATTCCGAGCTTTCCGATGATGTATGTGATTGCGGAGACTAACGTTCTGATAGCCGCCATTGCTAGAGAAGACAGTGCCGCAGCATTTCAAGGGGGTTGTGAGACAATATGGTGACCGTGACGCGTACGTGTCGTTCTCAGCGAAGCTCCAAGGACGGGCGGGCTAATGCTCGAGTAGGGTAATATCACACCACCAACGTATACGTTTGAGCTACGATACACTCGATCGCGACTCGAACAAGCTCGCAAGAGGACTGCAGAGGCTTGGTGTGAAGAAGGGAGACAGAGTCGCGGTTAGCTTGGGCAACAATGCTGAATTCGCTACTCTCACGTACGCGCTATTCAAACTCGGGGCGATACTGGTATGTAGGCGTCAACCAGAGGAGTGCCCACTCACGGCTAACAGATATACAGGTACCTCTGAATCCCTCTTTCAATGCACCTCAAATTCTCAACGCCATCAACCACCTAGATGCCGCACATCTCATAATCGGAGCTGAAACGAACCTCCCACGTAAAGATCCACGATCCAACATCTCGCTCCTCACACACTTGATCCCCAACCTCGCCAGCTCGAGCCTCGAATCCGAACTTGTTCCATCGCTGAAAAATGTCGTGCTGGTTGACAACGCGCAAGGGAGGATAGATCTGGACAATTACAGGAGTTTAAAGAGGTACGAGCACGTCATCGAAGACGGTGGCCAGGACAATGCGTTTCCAGACCCAGGGCTGCATCCAGATGAGATCGTGAACATTCAATTTACCTCTGGCACTACGAGCATGCCGAAAGCTGCGTGCTTAAGTCATAAGAGTATCTTGAACAATGGCAACAGTATTGGTGACAGGATGCTGCTGACGCCCGAGGACGTTGTGTGCTGTCCGCCTCCACTGTTCCAGTAAGTCCTCGCAGGATTCCAGTATCAACGTCAACTGACTCTCCATAGTTGCTTCGGATGCATTCTCGGATACATGGCTACAGCTACGCACGGCAGCGCTATCGTCTTTCCAGCCGAAGCCTTCAACGCCGTCGCCACACTCGAAGCCGTTCGCGAATACAAATGCACAGCTCTTTACGGGGTACCTACTATGTTCGTAGCCGAACTCGAGCTGCTCGCTCACGGTGCCGTGCCCAAAGATGGCTACCAATACCTCCGTACCGGCATCGCGGCCGGCTCTGCGATTCCTTCCGAACTCATGCGCAAGCTACACAAGAATCTGAACTTGACTGAGCTGACAATTTGCTACGGTATGACCGAGACTTCTCCAGTATCAGCCATGACTACTACGGACGATCCTATCGAAAAGCGCATCGATAGTGTTGGCCGTCTCCTCCCGCACGTCCGTGCCAAAGTCGTCAATCCGTCAAACTGGTCGCAAACCCTCAACGTAGGCCAGCGCGGCGAACTCGCAGTATCTGGATACCTTCTGATGAAAGGATACTGGGGCGACACAGCGCGCAC
Organism: Alternaria brassicae; assembly: GCA_004936725.1. Lineage (NCBI taxonomy): Eukaryota > Fungi > Ascomycota > Dothideomycetes > Pleosporales > Pleosporaceae > Alternaria > Alternaria brassicae. The sequence goes on from CM016512.1 coordinate 1,307,818, forward strand.
AGAACAAGTTCTACAACCGGATGGAGACGGCAGGCTGTGGATGCATACTGGTGATGAGGCATCTATGGACGAAGAAGGATATGTCAAGATTACTGGCAGGATTAAAGACTTGATCATCAAAGGAGGCGAGAATATTCATCCTCTTGAGGTAGAGAATTGTCTCTTTGCCCATCCTGCTGTCAGTGAGGTTAGCGTCGTAGGTCTACCTGACGAGCGTTATGGCGAGGTTGTTGCGGCGTTTGTAGTCAGACATGCGGGCGATGACGGGAACGTGACCGCGGATGAGGTGAGAAGTTGGGTCAAGGAGAAGCTGAGCCATCACCTAGGTAAGACTATGCATTTCCAGGTTCTTGAAGCCTAGACTCTGGGCCCTCGTAAGAACGACGCTGACTGTACAATGTAGTGCCCAAGTACGTCTTTTGGGTGGACAACTATCCCAAAACCGCCAGTGGAAAGATACAAAAATTTAAGTTAAAAGAGCAGGGTATCGCATTATTGCAACAGGGGAAAGGTCTGGTCTGATGTTACCATACGCCCTATACCCTGTAATGAGCCGATTCGTACGACATAGCGGACCTGATAACAAATTCACAACAGAGACTCTTCTACAAGCTGCACACCTCAATCTAAACAAATTCGGGTCGGTGCAGTCAACTAATGACAAAGTACGTTACTATATGTGAGGTATGTGGGTCAGCTTACATACCTTGCTGCATGTAGGCGAGCGCTTTGTATAGCTTGGTACTACTTTCCTTTCCCAATACGGTCAAGAGTGCCTGCAAAAAATTCGTCATCGATGTTGTCAATTACTGCGAACTCTTGTGTGGTGTCAGGGGAGGCTAAGTATTAATATATGTACCTGTTGCAGTTCGCCTCACTTTCGGGCGTGTAGCTTGACCGATCGTTAAAACTCAACATCTCTTACCGCAGAAACTTATATATACGTTTTGTCCTGCTCACAAAATATTCCCAACTCTATCGCCATATATTCGAAACGTTTATCTCCTACTACCAGGCCGGATCGTTGAACTAAGGTCGCGTCACAACACACGCCAAGATGTCCCAGCCAAGGAACACAAAAACGCCTACTCCCTCAAACCCCTCCTCTCTAAAGTCCCGATATGAGATCCGTAGACTGGAGTCTGAACATATCCCCTGGGCCGCCGCAATTCTAGCACATAGCCAGGGTTTTCACTCACCAATCTGGCAGTACCTTTGGCCAGACCGAGCACTTGGCCGCTGGGTCTATATGGGCGCTACACAGATGGAGTACCTCGTAGAACACCAAATCGACTCAGGGCTCTCGTACGGTGTCTTTGACACAGACTATCAGTTCAAGACGAAAGAGGCTGAAGAAGTGGGCGGGAAACTGCTCTGGGATGTAAATGAACCAGCAGAAGCTAGCGTGGAGCAAACCCAAGGACGGAAAGCAGAAGGCACGAGATTGCTCCGACAGATGGATTTCCCATTGATCAGCATAGCACTATCGTACGATGACTTTAATAGGCTTGATCCCGCAAGAATGGGACCGCTGCTTGAGTCGCTGCCCGAGTTCAGTCTACTATACGATACCCTGGACAAGCGTGACCCGAGAGATCCTTCGGAGTGGAAAGCTACTGCGTCGGGGCAGGTGCTGCGGCGTAATGGCACGTCTACACGCCATGACTACGAGGGTGAGAAAATTGCATCCGGGGCGGCGCGTTGGTTGAGGCGCGAGGCGAAATTGATGGGATTCAGAGGCATTCAGATTGAATGTATTGCAAACGCCGTGACGCATCTCTGGAGTGATGGCGTTGAGGAGCCGTTCAAAGGAAGGGTGATTAGTGAGTTTGACACTGAGACTTGGGAGGATGAGAAGGGGGATAGGCCGTTTGGGTTGGCGAAGCAGCGGTGTACCAAGTGTTGGGTTGATCTATAGCCTGATGATAACTGAAGCGGCAGTGGCGAAATAATTTGTGAAATGTTGGTGGACAGTACTTGACATGGTGGTTTTGATCAACCAACGATATTGCCTTGGGATAAGATCGATGTGTAGAACCATCGTAAAATCATAGATAGGAGTAAACAAACTGTAAACTTCAATGCATTGGCGCCGTCCATTGCTCGAGCAGCATATCGACGATATCTCTGTCGGCTAAGTGTAGACTGTCCTCGATCTCGATTGGCTTTTTCTTTCTCCTTTTGCCCCAACGAGGCATCATATGCACCTTCTGTACCGAACCTATCTGCACCACTTACTATCGGCGTCCTCATCCTACAGAAATCGCTGTTGTCTTGTTCTCTTTCGTCATACGGTGAAAAGCGCTCAGTCGCCGGACGTGACCCAGACCTTCCACTCGCAGCTTCGGGAGAGTAAAGATCTTCAGACGTCCTCCAATGTTTAACAGGACGCGACTCATCGTCCTCGTCATCTTCTACAGGGCTTGGCTGTACAGATGGCTCCGTCGCCTCTGTGTCCGCAAGTGGTGAAGCTAGCATAGGCATAGGCATAGGGGGGATCTCCGTACTGCGTCATCAGCTCAGTCAGCCACAGCGATTTGCCGATATTACTGCTGTTCCGGCTACGTTTGAGGCCATTTCTGGAATGTTTATACCGTGGCCTCTCCACCGAAGATCTCGATGGAGGCGTTCCTGTCTCGCTGGGAGAAGTCGGCAGTGGCGCCGCCACATCATTATTGGCGCTTTCGCATGAAGGCTGCTCTGTACTTGAAGTTCCCAACGACGAGCCCGAATGTTTTATCTGCATCTGCTTCGTGTGCTGCAAGTGACTCTTGACCGTTTCATGAAACTGCGGTTTAGGTAGCAGCAGCAGCTCTGCTAGAGAATTTAGCGGCTTTCTTTTGTTGTGCTGCTCCAAGGCCATCAACTGATTTTGATAGTCTTGTAGAGCTAGGTTAGAAACTGCCGACCGAGATTGTTCACTAAGCACTTCTGGAGGCGACTCATTCGTCTGAGGTAGCATGGGCTCGTTGAGCATAGGCATAGCGGGACTGCGCCTAGATTGACCCTGTGCTTGCATTGCAGCTTGTCGCTGCGTCTGAACTTGGGTTTGCTGTTTTTGTTGTTGCATTTGAGTCTGTTGACAGCTCGGAGGCATATCTTGCGGATAGAACTGCGGAGGTATTCCTGGAGGTGCTGAAGCAGGGTCGAAGTCCATGTTGAATACGGCCTGGTTAGACATCGGCGGCGATTGTTTTGGTGATGGTTGTTCGTTCCTGGGTGCTGGAGGCGGCGGCAGCGGCATTGGTAGCCACTGCTGAGGATCATGACTCATACTCCCGCCTATCTGTTGGCTACATTGACCCATGATTACCTCGGGCATAGGCGAGCTGGTATGTGAAAAAGTAGCACCTGATGGGACTACATCGGTAGGCATGTCTGATGAGAGTGGGTTGAGATGCAGGTACGTAGCACGTGGTCGTACTCTTCTCATGGTTGCCCCAGGATTGACATCATCAGGTTTACTGGCAATGACGAATTGGAGGGGCGGGCCTTGTGCAAGAGGAGACCTGCGTTGATGTCCAACTCGTTTTCTGACAAGCTTTGGCTTGCTCGATGAGGCCATGGAGTCGTCGATAGGTCCCTGTAGTTGCCCCCGCTCTTTCTCGGTGTCGACATCGTCCATGTCTTCGTCTTCTTTTTCGCTTAAGTTAGTAAAGCCACCAAGTAAGGAGCTTCTACTGAAGGTATATCCACTACCCTCAGTGGCTACCAACTTGAGTGGATGATTATCCGGACTCAAAGATGGTGTTGTGGAAGACCCATTCGCCGATGGGCCTGCAGCTTGAGCTAAATTAATACTCGTTTCGAACTTACGGCAAAAGCCTTGGTACATTTTGTGCACGTGTTGCTTTCGGCAGGTCTTCTGATTGGTGTCGAGGCTCTTCTGAAGCACCGTAATACGCTTGAGCAGTTTTGTAACGTGCTTCGCCGCTCTTGACAATTCCCTAATAGATACATGTTCATCGTCTTTATCCGTCATCGTGGCGTCGCTGTCGGATTTGTCAGAACCGTCTGACCTAGAGAGATTGGTAGTGATATTGTTTGTCTGAGTCTTGAGATTCTTCTCCAATGGGGTCAGTCTTATGGTTGGAGTGTTGGCCATGAGGTCCAATGTTGGGATACGGGAGGCAATGTTTGATCCTTGAAGGGTCTCGTCATCATCAAGTGCGACATTGCAGAATCTGCTTTCTAGCGCTTGTAAACTTTTGAGTGAGTCTTGCTGCCGTTGGTGCAGTTCGCAGGTCTTGTCGCGCTCTTCTTCCATGCCGCTTTTTTCCATCTTGCTACGACTGTTGTCAGCTGAGTTTATAGGTGCCAGCCATTTTATTGTCTCACCCTCGCAACTGACCTTGCGCCAATTGCAACACGTGCAAAAAGAGCATGAGGCTATTCTTCAAGCTCTCTAGCCTCTTTCGATTTAACTCAATCCGCTGCACCTTCATCGGCCATGTCAGCTTACCCGTCACTCTCAAGGTCTGTTTTCCATCTTTTCCTATCTTCCTTCTCTTCTCCACCATTTCTGACACTTCGTCGAAGACGCCTTCGCACTTGTTGATGATGTTGTTAGCGTCTTGAATAGCCTTCTTCGACACAATGGACTTTGCGTCCTCAGACTCAAACACCTTCCCTACGCTTTCAAGTTCATTCGAAGTGAGTTCTACATCATCGGCGATGTCTTTGAAATATTGGTCTGCTCGCGCGGCTGAGTTCGTGAAGTTGTACAATGCAACGCTGAGCTTGGCTCCAGCCTCCGCGATTTGGATGATTCTAGCTGCAAGGCCCTCGACTTCGGCCATTGGAAGACGTTCGGTGCGCGCGCATTACTCGTACGCTTGGAAATATCGCGTTGTTATACTAATCGCATAGAGCGCGAGAACGAAGGTGGGTCTGAGGGCCAATGTGGATTCCATAGAGGCTAAGCCTAGTCCCTGCTGCGGCTGAGGCGCATGCTGTGTGTACTTGATATGGGGGCTGAAGCGAACGAAAGTGTCTTTTTATGAAGTGTATGAAGGTGCAAGCACTTGTAGTATGCCTAGCTATTACATACTCTACGCATGGTAGATTGAAGTATCACTACGTAGGTAGGTAGTGCATGTGCCCTCATTTTAATTTTTTGTACGCTCGCCGATCTCAGTCCCCCAAGGCTGCGCTCCGCCCTGCTGAGCGACACTAATCTTGCACCACCTGCAAGCTTCAATAATTTCTGTGAAGTCGCAATGTCTTGCTTAAGAATACAGCATAGGCGCACACTTGCTTCATTTCTACGGTCGAGACGGGCAGTGTGCAGGCGCCGACAGAAATATCTACGACCGAAACTACAAACTTCAGGATGTGTTGGACTGAGACAATCCCTTACGTCGCTTGAAATCACTACACATAATGTCCGTTTCCACAATTGCGAGACAGATGTACGTGTAGGCCGAAACAACTGGCTACCTATTAGATACATGTCGTGTTCCCTGAGTTGAGTGGTTCAGGGTCGTGCAGGATTTTTGAAGGTACGGATAGGTCTGGTACATGACGAAAAAGAACTAGGTTCTGGGTACATGGTGGAACAGCATCGTGATTCAAGAGGAGAGTACATCAATTATACAGCGCTTGTGCCTCTTCATCTATCACCTTATTATTTGACATGTACAAGCTCAGGCGTTTGCTGGTAGTAGTCCTGTTGTCCATTGCCGTAGGCGTAGGTCGCTTGCTGCTGCATAACAGGCGCGTACACTAGTTCAGTCCTCTCAATCGTCTGACTCCAGGAGATGTGTTTGGCGATGTAAATCAGAATTATAAAAGTCAGAACTTGTGACAATCCCCAGATAAACGACAAGGCCAAGTGCGCCTCGCTCGACATTATAGATGGATCGGGCCAGAAGTCGAAGGATGAGAAGACGATCCCCAGTATGGAATAGATGAACAGGGTGATATAAAGGCCCGTCACCCAGCCGACGAGGTCCTACAGATTTGTTAGTGAATGTGACAGTAGACGGTATTTACCGTCAACTTACGCCTCCGGGCAGACGTCTCGATCTCAATGCTGAAATATTCGACAGCGAAAAAGCCGCAGAGATGATGACGCTGATCAACCATAAGATGTCCGCTGTGAGAGAAAAGGCTCGTGCAGTGAGGATCGTGAGTGCAATGTCGAAGTCCCAGTCCATGCTGCTCGTCGAGACGTAGCTAAAAAGTGCTAAGTCCACAATCATAACAGCGGCCATGACTCCAATGATGACCCAAGATACGGTCTTAGATCCGGAAGATGAGATCTGAAGTTGCTTGAGCAGCATAGAGTTCAGAATGTAGACAAAGACAAAGAGCAACGCCCAAGCAGCCAAAGAGGACATGACTTTGGAGGCTGCCGATAGATTCACATAGTCGTTGGCGCTCAGGTTACTACACTCATACATAAGTTTACCTATGAGAGACAAAAGGTGGAAGCTTGGAAAAGTCAGCACTCATGAAGTCTATGATGCAGGAGTTGGACTTACAGAACTTGGAAGAAGAGTGCGACAACGAAAGGTATGCCAATCAACTTCTTTCCGGCCCCGGCTTTTCTGCGAACCAAAAACGTCGCGATAAAGATTCCCATGAATAAGGCGAGGAATATCACATCGAATGCGAGGCGGGCTTGGTCAAATGACGTAGCGAATGCTTCCGAACACGCTGAAGCCGTGTATCCGGCGCCACTGCCACCACCGCGTCTTGGTGCCATGATGAACGCTGTGTGGTAATGCAAGCACAAACCCGGGGGGTTGACTGCTGATACGGTCGCTGGTTGGAGCCTCTGAGGATCTTGGGATGCAATCCAAAGCTCAAGAGATGGTGCAGCGGGACTTTCGCAAAGCACGGTTCACGGCACTCGAGAGTATATGAGCATTGACGGCTACATGCTAGGTTGGCGCTGCGCCTCCCCACAGCCTGCAGCCTTCGTGTATTGCCTTATCTCCCGAATCGAATCAGCGACGGTTAAAGCGTCGCTAAACCTTTCAAGGCGTTTGTTGGATGCCTTGCGTGGTTCCACAAGGATTGATGCAAGAGTGCGTGAGATTCAGTGGACGCCTTAAACAGGACGTTACAGCCTCGGCGCGTAGAACCACGGTCTGACAATCCACGATTGCAATGCTTCTGAGAAAGCTGATTATGAGGGCATGGCGATTCGTCGTAGTCACGCCAAGTCTCCCAGACGTCCAAACGCGAAGGAGGAGAGCTGGTTAGAAAGGCCTCGGGCGTGATTAATTCCGGCCCCGACCCGAGACCTCAAACTAGCAGCGGTCTGCGAGTAGTCCGGGACGATGTGATACAAACGAGGCGTCTTCCCAGAACGACAACATGCAAGGTGGCTGAAAATGCACGTGACGTGGCTGATTCGGGAGCGGATGTGCGCTTCCGCAATGCAGGACGCGGCATCACATCATCTTCGTCTTCGTCTTCGCGTTCTATCAAGACACGGAAGTCATCTTTCATCAGCTGCCATTGACGCGCACTGGTTCTTTCAGAGACCAAGTGGTCAATTGTCCTGATTCATCTCATCATAACCTGCCTGTCGTCTCACATCTGGTCGTGAGTCCGCAAAGTTCGCCCGTTCCGATGAATCCGTTACAAGGGACCCGTGCCACGACACTTTTTTGACTTTGACAACCACGAACAGCCAAAATCTCCACCAGCCAGACAGTATATATCGCCAGGCTTCCATGTATCGACTAAATCTTGAACTACCAAATACGACACAACATCGAGGCTAGAGAGCCAAGAGACCAATCTGACATCGCTGACGCATGAGAAATCAGCGATGACACACGTACTGCAAGGACTCTCGACGCGACCACCACTCAGCAGCCAAGATACGTGGACAGCCAACGCTGCATCGGAAACACTGGATGTCGATGGCGCAACAAAACTGGGGTCTCAAAACGATGAGCAGACAGAAGAGTCGCGAAGTCGAAGCACGACAGCTATACCATCTGATGACAGCGGTTCAGAAACGCAGTTGGTCGAAAGGCCGGGGGGCCGGAGAAATAGTATCCAAGTTGTGCTAGAGCAATCAGGCAAAAAGGGCGAGTATACCTTCACGGCCAAAGATCCTGTCTTCCAAGAGGTTCTGCAATCCGGGCTGCGGCGAGAGGCCGAGAAGCTCAGCGGGAAGACCAAGGGCAAACCACGGGATCTAGTCTTCACGCAACAGTTTACCACGTTCGATCGCCAAAATGCGTCCGCTGCGCACTCTCCATTCCATGGGTTTTTCACGTTGTTCTGGATTGCGATGGCTCTGCTACTTGCGCGAATAGCAGCAGGGAACTATAGGACCAAAGGATCCGTATTTGGAGACGCAGAGATACTGCACTTGATGATCGACAAAGACTTGTTCGTCATGCTGACAACTGATGTCGCGATGTGCGTGGCCACCAGCTTCGGCTTCTTTCTGCACAAAGCCATCGCTAAGGACTATTTGACGTGGAACGGTTCGGGCTGGCTTATACAGTCCCTGTGGCAAACATTCTTCACATCTACCATTATCTGGGTTACCTTCTGGCGAGACTGGCCTTGGACTCACACCGTGTTCATCGTCCTGCATGTTTTCGTGTTACTGATGAAGCAGCACGCCTACTCTTTTTACAACGGTTACTGTATGACACTGCTCAGACTGTTGAAGACTCAAACTAACTGCCAACAGTATCGCGGGTATATAAACGACGTAATCTGTTGAGTGAAAAGCTACGTCAGCTCGATGACATCAAAGCGCAAGAGGACACAACCCAGACATCTCTTCTAGCTCAGGCGTTGACAGCCTCCGGTGTCAACAATCCTAATCGAGGTGAATTGACACAGCGAGGAAGCGTTGGGCCAAAGTACTCAACGAATCTGTCAAAGGAAGAATCCGAGATTGCAGCTATTAGCCAAGCTATTGAGGCTGGAAACCCGCTCGGCTCGGAGCAAATTGAAGCCTTTCGACGCGTTCTCAACACCGAGATTACAATTCTCGACGAAGAACTTCGCGGAAAATGTACCACGACAAATAACGTCTATCCAAAAAACTTGACATTTTACAACTTCGTAGAGTGGGCGTGTCTTCCTACACTTGTCTACGATCTGGAGTACCCCCGCCAGGAGCGCATCAACTGGTGGTACGTCGCGGAAAAGTCAGCAGCCACGTTGGGAGTTATCTGGATCATGATCGTCATCTCGCAAGCATATATCTACCCCGTAGTCATAGAGACCATGCGACACAAAGAGGCTGGCATACCGCTCGATGAGCGATGGAAGGAGTTCCCCTGGGTCGGTAAGTGATACATCACTATGTTATGATAGAACTCTCAGCTAATCAGGTCACTCAACAGTATCTGACATGCTCTTCCCCCTTCTCATCGAACAACTACTCAGTTGGTACGTGATCTGGGAATGTCTACTTAACGTGTTGGCAGAAGTCACCAGATTTGCCGACCGAGGTTTCTACGGCGCATGGTGGAACTCTGTATCCTTCGATCAATACGCCCGCGACTGGAATCGACCTGTCCACAACTTCCTGCTTCGACATGTCTACCACTCATCAATCTCTTTTTTCCACCTGTCCAAGATGCAAGCGACGTTCTTTACTTTCCTACTTAGCGCTATCGTGCATGAAGTTCTCATGTTCTGTTTGTTCAAGAAAGTTAGAGGGTATCTGTTTACGTTCCAGCTGACGCAGCTGCCACTTGCGGCGTTCAGCAAGACGAAGTTTATGAAGGGGCGGGATACGTTAGGGAATATTGTGTTTTGGTTTGGTCTCTTCATCGGACCCAGTGTCATCACTAGCTTGTATCTTATCGTTTAGATGTACTAGCACATATTAGATTTCCAGGTTTTTTTTTCTTCGATGAATATGCATGCTTGTCAAATCTCACCTGCGTTTCTTCGATTAGGATTGAGCTGTTCAACCTTCCAAAGTATTCGCACTTTTACTCTTCTCCTCTTTCAACACTTCCAATATCCTCCGCGTCAGCCTGTCACGCTCAGTAACATCAACAGTACCATACGCATCCTGCGCTTGCTCAAAGACCTTCCCCTCCCATCCATCACCGAGATTCGGCTTCCCCAAGTCCTGCCAGCAATCCTGTATTGTACCCCCGATATTCTTAAAGAAGCCCTCTAACCCCGCCGGACCACCGCCAGCGTGATAGCTCTTGAATGGCCCGGCGACTGCCCACCGTGGCCCCATACTACTCTCCACAATACTGTCCAGCTCCTCGACCGAGACAACTCCTTCGTTCACGAGATGAACCGCTTCGCGTAATAGCGCAAAGGCCAGTCTATTTGCTACAAAGCCCGTTGTTTCTTTCTTGATGTGTATTGGTACTCTTCCACGGCCAGTCCAAAACTCCTGCGTCCGTTTGATAACCTCTTCCGACGTGTCTGGCGATGGCACGAGTTCTAGTAACGGCATGATGTGCGGTGGATTGTACGGATGCACCACCAATAACCTTGACTTATCCTGCATGTCCTGCGCTTGCTGTGACGCTGGAATCCCGGATGTGCTGCTCCACAATAGAGAGTGTTTTGGTGCGTGTTTCTCTACGTTGGCCCATAGTTCTTTTTTAAAAGCTAGATTTTCTGGGCCTGATTCCTGAATGATGTGGGCGTCTTCCACCGCTGATTCGAGGGATGTAGCGATGCGGATGTTGGATATGGCCGCCACAGACGGCTCTTCTGCGAAGAATTTGGGTAGGTTTTCTTCAACATATTGGCTGATGTTTGGACGCGTATCGTAGATGGTGAGTTGGGAAGGACCAAGGAGGTGCGAGAGATGGAATGCGGCAAAAGATAGGCCAATAGTTCCAGTGCCAATAAGAGTAATCCTAGGATCTTTGTTGCTTTCTACTCTCAGTATGGGGTCTTGTTGCGATTCTCCTGCGTCGTCGGACATGTTGGCTGTAGAAGTGATGTATCGGTTCGGTTGGTCGTGGTAAAAGGTGGGGAAAGTCGTAGCAGCTGTGAATCTTGTTATGACCAGACTTTGTGTGTGAAAGATCCCGAGATTTCACTTAAGCCTTGAGACTATAATGATCTACTATGCGGCAATGAAGCGGCTTATCCACACCCAACGTCAGAGTGTGTGTCGATCTTGCCTGTTTTCGGGTGACTCGGTAGCGGCTAGAACCCCGCCCTGCACCATATCCCCGCTCCACGATCGACTCGCAGACTGCGAATCCGATGGGATACGTGCGCCGAGGAGGGATACTGGCGGTCGCCTATGAGAAGACATGGATGCGGGACTTCCGACGACTACCCTTTCCTCGTTCAGGCGGTTTATCTTCCATTGCACTTCGCTGCCCATTGCGACTCTGCAGCGCTTGCTTCCTTGCATCCACATCCAAGTAGCACATAGTAATTGGGCGGTCCGTGAGCTGATTGCATCAACATGGTAGTCTTCAAGTCAAGACAACCACCCATCGATCGTTCGTTTCCATCCATCTGCTACGGCACCACACTTACTAACAGCGATAGTACCCACCGGGCTGACAGATTGGGACTGGCTCTTCGATTCCAAATACTCGCCTATCAATAAATATGCACCAAACGAACTTGCTGGTTTCCAAAATGCGATCACGAAAGAACGTGTGGATTGGGCTGATGTCAAGAAGTACTCCACGTACATTTCCACGGCACTTGTCAAGAAGTATAGTCTGAAAGAGGGAGAAACGGTAGCACTCTTCAGTCAGAATACCGTATGGTACCCGGTAGCAATGTTTGCAGGTCTCCGCGTCGGGGCGAAGATTAGCGGTGCTAGTCCGGCGTACAATGTCGAGGAGATGACATTTGCACTGAAGACTGCGGATGCAAAGTTCTTGATGACGACGCCAGATAGTATGAAGATTGCTGCGGCGAGCGCAAAGGCTGCAGGACTACCTCAATCCAATGTCTTCTTGTTAGAGGGCGAGTTACCGGGATACACTACAGTTCAGGATCTGATTCATATGGGAGAATCGTATGGCGAGTCGGGACAGACACCAGCGTTCAAGTTGCCGCCCGGCAAGAAGAACAAAGACATCTGCGGTTTTCTATCCTTCTCTTCAGGAACCACTGGTTTACCAAAAGCTGTCATGATCAGCCATCAGAACGTCATAGCGCAATGTCTCCAGATCCAGCAGATCACACCAGAGAACCAGAAGAAGATCATGGCCGTACTACCGCTGTTCCACATCACCGGTCTGGTCCATCAGATGCATTTACCGGTCCTACTTAACGCCGAGGTCGTTATGCTTCCACAATTCACGATGGAAAAGATGCTAGATGTTATCGTCGAGTACAAGCTCAGCGAACTGTTACTAGTCCCACCTATCCTCATCAGGCTAGTGCGGGATCCATTAGTCGACAAGTACGACCTCAGCCATATCACTCGCTTCTCCTCTGGTGCCGCTCCGCTCTCGGAAGAGATCATTCAACAGCTTCAGAAGAAGTTCCCAAACACAGGCTTCAAGCAGGGATATGGGATGACGGAATCATGTTCATGCATTACTGCGCATCCACCGCAGAAGTTCTCATACAAGTACGCGCACTCTGGTGGTGCGATAGTAGCCTCCACCGAAGTCAAGATCATCAAAGACGATGGTACAGAAGGCGATGTTGGAGAAGATGGCGAAGTCCTTGCTCGGGGTCCGCAGGTCGTCATGGGCTATCTTAATAACGAGAAGGCTACTCGCGACACTTTCGATGCCGACGGATTCCTACATACCGGAGACCGCGGCGCTATCGACGAAGAAGGCATGATTCACATCTCTGACCGCATCAAGGAGCTCATCAAAGTAAAGGGCATCGGTGTCGCGCCAGCTGAGCTCGAAGACTTGCTTCTAGGCCATCCGAAAGTCGACGACGTCGCAGTCATGAGCGTGAAGGACGATTACTCTGGTGAGCTGCCGAAGGCTTACGTTGTCTTGAAGCCAGGAACGGAAGAGAATTCAGCGGTAGGGAAGGATATCATTGAGTATGTCAAGGAGAAGAAGGTGAGGTATAAATGGGTGAAGGAGGTGGAATTTATCAATGAGATACCGAAGAGCCCTTCCGGTAAGATTCTAAGAAGGATACTAAGGGACAAGGAGAAGAGTGGGAAGTTTGGGCTGGTTGTCAAAGACGAGGTTAGGGCGAGGCTGTAGATGCCAAATACTATTGGTCTCTACCCTAAGAAGCCTAGGTAGCAACGCATGTCTCTGTAGGCAATAATGAACCCCATGTTAGATTTTTTGGTGCATTTCCCGTCATTCCAAGCTCTTGATCAGGTATGGGTTCTAGGTTCTAGGCCAGACCCAAATGGAGTTTGGTAAGGCAGCATGTTTCCACAAGATAGATGCCGCTCCTCGAGAGAAAAATGGCGGTCTTTCTGGGTTGATGCATAAACAATAAAGTACAGTCCTGATGGCATCTTTGTGGATGACAAATGACGTGTGAGGGGTCGGCGTTGTGCCCCTCCGACAGGGTGTCTGAGCAAAAAGTATTTTGTCCAAGGTGCAATTCGACATTTCTAAGCAATACGCTACCAAGACTTATATAACATCGCGTATCCAACAGGGCGCGCTCTTTAAACCTCTTGTAGCTGCAACTCTGCTACAAAAATCGCTTTCGAGAAAGCCCACACAATGGCCAACACAAACTCCACGTCGAAGCAGCCCCAGCACGAAGATGATGACATCGATGTACATGATGTGGACAACACACTTGACGCCGAGGAGGCGGACGAGATTGTAGAGGACGATGGCGACGTTCCCATGGACTCCGGACGACGAGGGCGACGAGGGTCGCCAAGAAATGCAAATGGAGATCAACCTACAAAACGACTCGGTCGCGCATTTCGACGAGCACAAGGACAGCATCTTCTGCATAGCGCAACACCCAGTGCACCACGAGATTATCGCGACTGGAGGCGGCGACGATGTCGGCTATATTATCGACGTGTCTTCGGCCGCAGCGGCACAACCGAACAGCGGCGGACAACCCACAGAGCGCGAAGGGTTGAAGAGCATCTTCACACTGGACGGACACAAGGACTCGGTCAACGCCACCACATTCACGCAGCCGAAGGGACAGTTCGTAGCGACCGCCGGCTTGGACGGCAAACTGCGCGTGTGGCAGGGCGTTCCCGACGGCAAGAAGTGGAAGTTCCTAGCAGAGGCACAGGAGGTCGAGGAGATCAACTGGGTCGCGCCAAACCCATCGCCAGACCACCCCAACGTTGTCGCTCTCGGAGCAAACGACGGCTCAGTGTGGGTGTATCAGATCAGCACAGAGAAGAATAACGAGCTGCAGGTGCTACAAGCATACTACCTCCACACCGAGACCTGTACTGCTGGCACATGGTCGCCCGACGGTTCCCTCCTCGCTACCATCTCCGAAGACTCGAGTCTATACGTGTGGGATGTATTCGGCGATGCCGCATCACAAGGTCTCACAGCCACTACCGATTCGCAAGCTGTGGTTGGTCTGACAGGCCTGGACGAGCGCTTCCGCGTCGAGGGTGGATTGTACTCAGTTGGTATCCCACCATCGGGCGCATTCGTCGCAGTCGGTGGCCCTGAAGGTCAAATTCGCATCGTCGGCCTACCGCGACTGTCCCTTGCCGCACCCGCACAAGCATCAACCTCGTCGAGTGGTGGAGGTGCAAAGAACAAAGCTGGAGGAGGCAAACAAGCTGGTGCTAAAGGCGGCGCGTCGTCGGCCGGTCAAGCTGGACAAATCCTGGCCAGTCTTCAGGCTGGAAGCGACAACGTTGAGTGCATGAGCTTCTCCTCCGCCCCACTCACCCTCATGGCCGCCGGCAACGTCGACGGGTCCATCACCCTCTTCGACACCGCACATCGCTTCGCCGTCCGAAGGCGGATAGAAGATGCACATGCCGACGACGAGTCACCACAAGCTGTCGTTAAGCTCGAATTCGTCGCCAAGGAAGGTTCAGGGGGTTGGTTGCTGACCAGTGCGGGATACGATGGAGTCCTCAAGCGATGGGATGCACGAGGGGGAACAGCTGCGGCTGGAAAGGGCCTTGTGGGTGAATGGAAGGGACACAGGGGTGGTGGTGAAGGAGGAGGTATCATGGCTTTCGTACAAGGAGCTGGCGAGGCAGTCGTCACGGCTGGCGACGACCATGTCGCGCTAGTTTTCAAGACGCCTGTCTCCCAGTAGATTCCCCAGATATCCAAACAGTAACTACCCCATACCAACAACATCTTACTCATCCATGCCGTTCCAGGTACACGTGAGCATACTCGTCCACCACATACAACTCTAAAACACGGGTCACACAACTATCACAGTATCCACTTGGAGTACCTCAACGTGACTGAAATTATCACAAACGCGTCTGTATCGCACCGGCCAAACCCTCCACCACCATCAACACCCTTTCCATAAGTTGCTTCATCTAGACGGATCCCTCTTGATACGTGTTCCTCCCCCATGACAAGGCAGAAGCTATTGGAAGCGGACTGACATGCCGGCGGTCGTGTTCTAGATTTAGCACACGCTACTGTGCATGTGGCGCTGTGTGCAGACGGAGAAAGAGGGTTCGCGGTGGGATTAGCCCATGTGTCCGAACCTTGTGTATGCGGGATTCAGGTAAGCTCTGAGAGGGCTGTTAATGCTCTGTCGATTATTTCTTTCTGCTGTGCAAACGTGCTGCGTGAGGAGTAGTGGTGATGAACGTGTACTTGGACATATTGGTACATGGTTGGAATGATGGTAGTAACTTCGTACGTATATGCCGAGGGAATGCTCTTTACTCCAAGGCCACCAGCCATCTACCATCTACCATCTACTGAGCAAATACGAGAGTACCCAAAATTACTCATCATGTTGTACATTAGCCTTTCTGTTGGCAAAGTAGACATAGACATGCACCTCACTGGTACTGCACTCCCTCTGCATACACACCCCAAGAGTAGAGCCCGTCTCCCATTGATCACGGCAGAAAACGCCGCCTCAAATCGCTTGCAACGCCGCTAGAACAGCCTGCAACGAAAAATGTGCTTTTTCGCCACTAGCAACCTGTCGCGCTTCCCCAGATGGTACTATACTTCCGAACCTCACTACTCAACTAGACCTACGTCAGTTTAAACGGGTTCAAGTCGCCTACTTCCACCTCGATCGATGGATGCAGAGAGTTTGCTGGTCAGTCCACCTCCTAGTGTGCGGCTTCCTTTCAGCCCTGTGACGTTCGATGCTCCACTTGTTGTCCCCACACCCGTTGGTAGCATGTTGCTTATCTTCATCTTACGTCTGCGCCGAAATAGGTCCATACGAATTTCCTTATACATTGGGAGAGGTACGTAAGAGGACCAGAAAGAGGTTTTTCTTTGGATACATGCATGCTTGCAATGGGTGTGTGTGTGTGTGTGTGTGTGTTCTCGGAACCGAGGAGAGACATGTTTGATGGAGCCGGGCCGGAAGATGTGCCCGGGCCAATGGCAGACGAGGCTTGCAATATTGTATGTCGCGCTTTACAGAGTTTACGCATGTACATAGACATGCAAGCCTAGCCATCTTGATAGATAATTTGAAGTGATTGTAGCAAAAAAAAAGCCGCTTTGTTTCGTAGCTTGATGCGCTGTATCGCGGACGTAAACTTTCTCAGGTTGATATCATGGCTTCCGAAAAAGGCACCGGCGGTTCGCTCTTCTTTCCCACAGACTGCGCTCCCTTGTTACGTTTGTCGCTGTCAAGCGAGAGATCTTCGCGGCAACGTGTGTTCCGTCGAAGCTATCTTTTCTTTTCGATGATTGAAACTCTTCGGACCGACAGCAGAGAAACATTACGCGAGCTGCAAGATTACATCGGATGTTTGATGGTATGACGCCATAGTGAAACCCCTTGTCTCAATCTCTAGTGCGTGGAAGGGGTAGGGACAAGGGAAAGATGCGAAATTCTGAGTACGCTAGTTGGGGGAAGAGTGGCGATTATCCTGGGTCTTCTGTCCGGGCAGGTCTTCCGCAGGCCAATAAGAGTAGGCATTGATTGTGTGATACCTGTTCGCGGCAGACTTGACATGTGACAAAAGTGGAAACTGCTAGACATACTCGGTAAGCGATGCGCAATCAAGACAGCAGGGTCCAATGTTATTGAGACGTGGGGTCGACGATAATCAACAGCGATGAGATGTATAGGACAGCACTACAAGGAAAACAAGGCGTTGATGAAGCTACTCATTCATTTAGAGTCGAATATCTGGGAGAAACAAGTAATTCTTGTCGCTCTATATTTTACTTTGTTAATTCTAAAAGTATGCTTGTAGGCGGCGGGACACTCATCCAGCCTACTACTCAAACGCCATATCGTCAGAGTCGTGGCCACTGCAGCGGTTACCATCAAGCTAGCTGGTCATTGTGGCAGTCGAGAGAAGGAGAAGAAGCTTTTGGTTGCTCAAAGTAGGGCCAAAAGCCCAGGGGTATCGTGAAATCATTGCAAAAGGTGAGAAGAAGGCCGTAAGCCGGCATCCCGCATTACATGTCGAAGATGAAGTCAAAGCGGTGTGGGATGCGTCAGTAGTGGGATGGCTCGAATGCTAGCATGTCCAAGTTGGCTTCCTATGCCTCCATGTCGTCCATGTCTTCATCGGTGAAGTCCTTTAGAAGTTCGAGACCACCAAACTCATCGGCATCGGCAGAAGTCATGGAACCCATGCTCATCTGTCGTGCATGTTGATTAGCAGCGCTGGAAGATGGCATGTTTTGGCTCTGGTTGCTGTTGTTGTGCCGTGATGTTGCGTGATTTCCAGGCATACCAAGCGCAGGCGCATCCATGCCGAAGACCGCCAGCACATCTCGCTAGATACTCGTCGACAGCCCAGAAGCCACAGCCGGCGTGGCGCAGTACTTCGTTCTTGAGGTCGAGGACTTCCTCACGGAGGAGGGCGACGTTCTCCTTGAGCATCTTGTTCTTTGCTGAGAATTCGCGTGCGCGGCCTTCGAGGCTGTTGATGTACTCCTTCTTGCGCTGTCTGCACTTGTGGGCAGCCAACCGGTTCTTCTCGAGGTGCGTCTGGCGAGCGGAAGAAACCTGGAAAGGGTAGCCATCTGCAGTGTAGGCTTCGACCATCTGGGGCTGCGACTTGGGCCTGCCCCGCTTGCGCTTAGGCGGCTCGGGGTTGCCGTCGGCATTGTCTTGCTGGTGCGGGAAGGCGGGGCTAGGCAGTGTACTAGCAGCCAAGCTCTGATTGGCCGAATCTTGACGACTAGTGCGTCGTCGCTTTGCAGGCACCATCTGAGGAGAAGCTTCTCGCTTGGGCGGCCAAGAGGACGTCTCGTTGCGGAGCTGCTCGACAGGAATTGAGCTTTCGCGCTCTTCGCGACAGGGGTGGACTGGTGAGTCCTCTTCGGGCGGAGTGACTTGACCATATCGCTCCATTGTGGCGTGTGTGAGTAGGGAAGGCGGGATGGAGAATGGCTGTTGGGTCGGGATGGAGGGGCCGTTGCTGAAAGCAGTCAGCCACCTATCTTGCTGTGGGTTTGCACTAGGAGGTTGCATGGCAGTGAAAGCCTCACCGGCCCAGTCGAATCGGGGGAGCTGCTGGACTGCTGTCATGGTGGACGACCTTGTTTGTTGTTGGTGTGGTGTGGTGAGGAGCAGTGGGGGCAGGTGTTGTGCAGCCTGGAGCTGGGGCTGAGGCTTCGTTATAAGTGCAAGTACGGGGGCAGTTGTAGAGCGGAGACACAGGCCGAGCAGGATTGAGGAAGGCAAAGCGATTGGGGATGCAGAGTTTAAAGTGCGACTGAGCGAAGATCGTCTGCCATGGGATTTCAAACAATGGGGGCTTTGGCAACATGCGGAACTGAGGAAAGCGATTAGAGCGAGCAGTGGCAGGGACAGGGGTAGGGGAAGGGGCGGTGGCAGGGGGAGTGCGATTGGTCGGTACTGGGCCGCGTTACGTAGTGCGTCGTCCAGATCGACAATATCCAAGGCAATCGCAGCCTAGCCCGCGCCTACACTGCAAACTAGGACTGCAGCATCTCGATCGCTTGCGCGCCGCTTGCCCGTCTCGCTCTTCATGCCGCCCGTCTCAGCTCTTTGGCCGATTCTGCCGTCCCTTCGCCATGTCGTTGTCGTGCTTTTGCATTCTTCTTCCGCCAACTCGCATCTTCTTTTGCCCGCGATATCTGTATGCTTCGCTAGGTGCTCCCTCCCAATTGCGCTAGCTCGAAAACAATGGTAGCACAGTCTCCTCCGTCCAAGTCAACAAACACACATGCACATTATTCTTGCCCATCATCTACCCTCCTCTGCCATCTAAAACTCCCTACTACCTAGCTGGACCGTTTACTGGAGTTGGCCCTCTCTCCCCGCGGCCACTCGGAGCACCATGTGAAATCCCGAGGCGTTCCCGCCCTCGGCCCCGGCATAGACGGACCATGGGCTATGACGCACGAAACGGCTCGCTCCGCGGACACGTTGAGCGTCATGCGTCAGCTCTCCACTCTTCAACGGCCCTAGCTGCCCATGTAATCTACCATGCAAAACGAGTCGCTCGGGTGCCATAATCGCTCGACCTGGTCTTCTCCCGCAAAACACAGATACTGAGAGCGCAACCTGAGCTTTGCTGTGAACCGAGCCCTCACCCAATTAAGATTGCTCAACACTACACTCTTACTCAGTGATTCTTCCAGCGCTCGTCCCCCCACAAACGGACTAGCAGCAGCCAAAAGTAATTTCTACTGGCAGCGTTGCTGCTCGCTAGCTCCAAACGAAACGACCTCGATATCCGAGTAGCGCTCGCCGGGAATTTGTCCATCTGGATCCGTCTGATTTTGCCTGTTGGCCACTACAGGCACCTGGTACAGAAACTGAGAGGGGCTATGCACAAGTCGCCTCACCAACAGGGGGGAAATTGCAAAATGCCATGTTTCTGGTTTAAAATCCGATTAGCCCTTCCATTGCCTTGCTGGTTTGCATCATCGCACCTTAGCTGCGCCTTGTCTATCCAATCAATGCCGCACCCACCCATCCGTTGACATGCGACAATTACCAAACTTGGCAGGTGGCGGCCACAACAACCGCTCCATCTCGCCGAGGTCGTGGCCTGAAGCCCTTCACTATTGCACCCGTGTACTCGACTGCCCTTTGAGTTACGCTTGGTATACCATTGCGCTGCCCTCGATTACTGAACGGGTGACCCTGTGCTCCCCGTCATGTGCTGAAATGGAGGGTGCCTTTCTTCCAGAAGCAGAGATCAGTTTCATCGTCAGAAGTCGATTTATAATACCCCATAGCTATATAGAAAGCTCTGGGTTTACTGGGCGAAGCCAAAGAAAAAGTAACAGTACGGTAAGACTACTCGACCTGATTGTCTTGGTCGTGTTCTTCGCTGTCTAGGTATTATCGTCCCAATTTAAAATCATATCTCAAAATCTTCCATCACTTGATTACAGGCACGGGTGCAGAGATTGATTCAAGCAAGAAGACAACCAACATAGCTAGCAATGTCGCTACATGTCCGATATCTTCTTTCGCGACAGTTCACGTGGAGTGATCGACGACAGTTGGGGTTAGCGTGTCTTGGCGAGAAAGCGCGACGCGCACCGCGTCGTCGGCGCAACAGAGGGCAAACACGAGCTCACCACGACCACGACCACCACAGCCCCGCCATGTCCTGAAGAAGCCCATAGCCATCGCACATACGAATCACACACGATCGCAAACGCTACTTGATCAGACCTCCCGTGCGTCTTGATTGCGCGAAACCGCCGTGATGGGGTACATCAAGCAGATCACAATCCAGGGCTTCAAGAGCTACAAGGAGCAAATGCAAATCGAGCCGTTTTCGCCCAACTGCAATGTCGTCGTCGGTCGTAACGGCTCTGGAAAGAGCAACTTCTTCGCTGCCGTGCGCTTCGTGCTGGGCGATGATTACCATAACTTGGGTCGCGAAGAGCGTCAGGCGCTGCTACACGAAGGATCTGGTTCGGCCGTCATGTCAGCATATGTGGAAGTATGCTTCGACAATACCGAGGACCGCTTTCAGACTGGCAAGCCTGAATTCTTCTTGCGCCGGACCATTGGCGCAAAGAAGGACGAGTACTCGGTCAACCGCAAAAACGCCACCAAGTCCGAAGTCATGCAGATTCTTGAGTCTGCTGGCTTCTCACGCTCTAATCCGTATTACATCGTTCCGCAGGGTCGTGTCACGGCGCTCACCAACATGAAGGATTCCGAGCGCTTGAAGCTACTGAAAGAAATATCCGGTTCCAACGTATACGAAGAGCGACGCGCAAACAGTCTGAAGCTGCTAGCCGAGACCGAGAACAAATGCTCAAGCGTTGACACTGTAATCGAATCCATCAACGGGCGTCTAGACGAGCTCGAGGGCGAGAAGGAAGAGTTGGAGGCGTGGAGCAGAAACGACAAAGAGCGCCGGTCGTTGATGTACGTGCTCAAGTCGCGTGAGGAAGCCGATCTGGACGCCTTGATCGAGAATATTGATCACCTCGAGAACCAGGGTCGTGAGATGAAGGAGAACAACGAGGCAGCCTTTGTCCAAACCGAGGCCGACATTGCGCAAATTGATACAGACATCAACAAACGAAAAGGTGACCTAGACGTCATCCGAGAAGATCGTGTGCAGTTTGAACAAGAACGCAAGTCGGCAACATTGGAGAAGGCCAAGATTGAGCTCGAGCTCAAGGCATTGCAGGACGACCAGTCGGTCGCCCAGCGAACGAAGAAGTCGCGGGATACGCAGGTCAAGTCACTCCAACAGCAAACACGTGCACGAGAGGCAGAACTCAAGCAGCTGCTACCCCAATACAATGCCAAGAAGGAAGAGGAAGAAGCTGTCAGGTCGCAATTACTAGAAGCCGAAGGCCAACAGA
The DNA here is from genome assembly GCA_004936725.1 of Alternaria brassicae. NCBI lineage: Eukaryota > Fungi > Ascomycota > Dothideomycetes > Pleosporales > Pleosporaceae > Alternaria > Alternaria brassicae. The sequence continues at coordinate 1,329,633 of CM016512.1, forward strand.
AGCGGCTGGAGGAGAAGCAAGGTCGGACGGCCTTCTACACAACCAAACGACAGCGAGACGACGCATTGCGTGCACAGATTGAAGAATCTAACGGCGACCTCAGTCGCCGCAAGGCTGTCCTTATGCAGACCAACGAGGAGATTACTCAGTTGGAGAGCGATGTTGAGCGTCTTGAGAATGAAATCGCTGAACTCCGAGCAAACATCGAAAGCGAAGGCGATGCGAGCGTCAACCTTGCAGCTAGGGTCGAGCAAGCGAAAGATGCCTACAAAGTTGTACACGACGAGCAGACTAATCTCTACCGGGAAGAGAACAGGGTCAACACTCAACTCACAAATTCGCAAGCCGAGCTCCGGAAAGCGGAGAGCACCTTCTCGCGGCTACTTGATCATGGCACTAGCCGTGGGCTAGAGTCTCTTCGTCGATATCAGAAAGAAGGGGAGCTAGAGGGAGTACATGGTACCATTGCAGATCTGCTCGATGTCAACAATGACTACAGGGCTGTCACCGAAGCGGCAGCTGAGGGTGCACTTTTCAACGTTGTTGTAGATAACGACGAAGTTTCTACCAAGCTGATCGACAGACTCATCAAGGACAAGGGCGGACGTATTACCTTCATTCCCCTCAATCGCATTCGGGCTCATAACTTGGACCTCCCTGCAACCGGCGACATGCAGCCGCTGTTGCCGAAGTTGAGGTATGACGAAAGGTTCGAAGATGCGTTTAGACATGTGTTCGGAAAGATTGTAGTTTGTCCTGATTTGACTGCCTGCAAGAAGAACGCAAAGCAATACAACGTTCGTGCGTATACTCTCGACGGAGACAACGCTTCGCGGAAGGGTCAGTACCGAGGTGGTTACCACGACCTGTCTAAGTCGAAGATCCGCGCTTATCAAACACTGGCCGAGATCCGCGTCCAGTACGACGAGCTGCAGCAGCGGAAGCGAGATATTGCCACAGAACTTGAGCAGAAACGTCAGCAGCTCACTGCAGCACTAAGTGAGGTTCGCAGACGGGAACATGAGAAGGACAAGGGCGAGAACAGCTACGCGCCAATGCGAGAAGAAGTACGCCTGAAGCAGAGGATTCTGCGAGACACACAGGACAGCCTCGCGAGGAAACAAGCGACCGCTTCAATGTTACAATCAACAATCAATCAGCTTGGTGCGCAACAGAGCGACTGGGAGGCGGAGATTGCCTCCAAATTCGAGAAGGCGTTGTCGAATGACGAAGAGCAGATGCTGATCACATTACAAAGCACTGTACAAGATCTGAGACGACAATTCGCACGAGTAAAGGAAGAGCGCACCAGGCTAGAAACCCAGAAGGTTGAGGCTGAGCTGGATCTCAACGAGAACTTGCAGCCAGCGCTCGATGATATCCAAGTACAGCAGGGCGGTGCAAGCGGTTCCACTGGCCAGTCAACACGGTTACGAGAACGCGAACGAGCACTAGACGCGGTCAATCAAACCATTGCCAACCTCGATCAACAGATACAGGAGATTGACACTCAGATCGAAGACATCCGGGCTCAGTTGAGCGAACTAGAGGACACGAGAAACGAAAAGGAGACCAGCAATCGACAGCTAGCAAAGACTATGGCGAGACAAGAGCAGGCCATGTCCAAGAAGGATTCAGATCGCAGCCGTCATACAGATCGATTGGCAGAGGTCAAGCGGGATATCCGAGATTTGGGCACTCTCCCTGAAGACGTCGATCGGAAATATACTCGATGGGACACCACCAAGGTAAGCTGCGTATTGACACACTCCAAGCTGCATTTAGCTAACGTTCAAAACAGGTTACCAAGGAACTTACCAAAGCCAATCAAGCCCTCAAGAGCTTCGCGCACGTCAACAAGAAAGCTTTTGAACACTACGAGAACTTCACACGCCAGCGACGCACCCTCACAGAACGCCGCGCCGAGCTCGACACATCGCGCAAATCCATCGAGAACCTCATCGACGTGCTAGATCAGCGCAAAGACGAAGCCATCGCCCGTACCTTCAAGCAAGTAGCCGCCGCCTTCGGCGAAGTCTTTCAGCAACTTGTGCCCATCGGCCGCGGCCGCCTAATCATCAATCGCAAATCCGACCGTGATGCACGCGGCGACATATCCGACGACGACGATATGGAAGAAGAGGAGACACAAGGCAAGAGGAGCAAAGTCGAGGAGTATACAGGTGTCAGCATCGCGGTATCGTTTAACAGCAAGCACGACGAGCAGCAAAAGATTGGCCAACTTTCTGGTGGTCAAAAGTCGCTCTGCGCGCTTGCCCTCATCTTTGCTATTCAAAAGTGCGATCCCGCGCCCTTTTACCTCTTTGATGAAATCGATGCCAATCTCGATGCACAGTATCGTACTGCTGTTGCGCAAATGCTGGAGCGGCTGAGTGGTCAGGGTGGTAGGAACAAGGACGGTGGAGGCCAATTTATCTGTACCACTTTCAGACCTGAGATGGTGCACGTAGCGGATCGATGTTATGGTGTTACCTACACGAACAAGACGAGTAGCATTGATGTTGTTGACAGGGAGGCGGCGCTTGAGTTTGTCGAGGGCATGCAGAAGGTCTAAGTGTAGCCATGAAGCGGGCTGCAAGGAGAGAGGGTAGTGCGGAAGCTTTTTCCAAATGTCAATATCCTAGATGATGGCTCGGTTTGTTTCTTCGATGACAGACTCTCATAATATATGTATACTTTGGCGACTGGGAGGGTAAGAAATGCAGTTACGTAGAATAGTGAGCTATATTGAGCAGTCGCTGCTTTGCTATCCTTCTACATCCTACCTTTGTTCATCAATCCAATGCCGTATTGCTGTGACAAGCGTAACTTTTCATCACATGTTTCATTCCAGTTGGGAAACGAAAAAGTCAAGCGCGGACCTCTATGCGATAGTGGCACTCCGTATCTCCTTTGTCATGTACAGAGAAGCCAAGCCAATCGGTCCCAACTATTTACCCTATACACACGAAGAAAATAGATCCTATTCTATGGCAGAGCACGAAAGCAACACTGATTCATTACCTGAAATGAGCTCCTTCATAGTGCCAGCAGCACTTGCGGTCCCCTTTCCGTTCATTTTGTGCAGACTAGAATTTCTCGCCACGTGAGTTGCACGAATGAGTATCGAGAGTGCGAAGCATAATCTAAGCTTTCTCTTCATGGCTGTTCTGCGGCACAAAGTTCCGCTCATCCAAGTTCTAAAGAGTTGGCTTGATGCCGGCACTATGGGCAGTCGTCCATGTATGGATAGGGGGTACCATAGGCCTACATCAATCTGACACGAATTTCGATTTCCTTCAGTGCACCCCATCTACGTATGTGGACCTCGTGCAGTAAGATTTCGTCTCGAGATCGGACACGTCGCTGTGCATCTGCTCCTGCGACGCAGTATGAACACCGTGATGCATGCGCCACGAAAAGAGAAATTCGTGTCGAGGATCGGAATTTGCTAAGCGGATCGCGAACATGTCATCGACGATCTAGCCTGGCTCGGCTCTGCTGGGGAGCGGGATGCTATTCCGGTGCTTCGGGAATTATCCTCGCTTTTGTCTGGGCCGACTCGACTGTCGAATCAAGATCACTCAACGCTGATGTCTGAGGTCGATAGCTGCTCTCCTGGTACTCGCTGTCGCCGTATGGTGTCTACTGTAGTGAAAGTGCGCCAATGCCAGACATGGGCTTGTTGATCCAGCGCTCGGAACAAACAGTAGCTTATTTCCTGTGGCTAGATGCAGGAGAATGCAATGCAACCAACACTCGAGGTGTGACCATACGCATGTATGCGAAACCGGTTGGGTGGGTCTGCAGATACCGCAGAGCTTGTAGTATAATCAAGTGTTGATATGATATTCTGGAGAAAGGATTTGTATGTTGTGGCGTAATAACGCCGAGAAGATTACGAGATGCGCTGAAGGATGCAACGGTCAGAGCCGTGAATTCGTCGCGAAATTGCGTGGCTCCAGTCGTAACATGTTGCCAGAATACCTACGTATCGTCATTCGCTGCTTCGCTTACATACTCAAACCAGAGCTCTTCGGTCCTATGTAGTCTGGACCTCTGATTACGCCTGGGGACCAATAGATCGTTGTGACGCGTCACTTTCCTGCACAACAGTCTCTGGAACATGGGTAGTCGGATGTATTCCAGTGGCCCGTACAGGATCCTTTATGCTTGAAAAAGGGTCTCTTTGCCGCCCCCTGTCAGATTGATGAACGCCATTTGGGTCCCGAGATGGTGTGCATGGAAAAGAGAGGAGGTTAGCCTATGTGCCATACATCCCTCGTACCTGACTACTTACCAAAAACCTGACATAATGCGACTTGCGAGCTCTATTTTGTTTTGGTCACTTCGAGCATTCGAACGGCTGCGTAGATATGTGAGCGATATGCTTCGGCATCTGTAGCTTGCAGAGCCTTGGAAGAAGCTGAGGAGGACGCTCATAGATACCATGTGTACTGTAACCTCATGCTTAGTCTGTGGACAAGAGAAAAATCGACCATGTGTCTGTAAAGTGTTCCCGTATAGCTTCCACGATTGCCGCATCAATGCTAGATTGTCATCTTCGACAGCACAGTAGGCAGATGCTGTAGCTCGTTGCGAAATCCGATTCAGTAGCAAGTCATCGGTAGGTATCCGAGCCTGAGTAATGAACACTTTTGACCTGCGGGCATTAGAAGACTTGAGATACTCGGGAGAAACGGATGCATCATGTAGGTGCTGGAAGCTCCAAAGCAACTCAAAACGTCCACTGGTTGATACCGAGCTCGATACTACGTCAACTGAAATCGCCGAGCTACCGGTAGCGAAGAATTCGGAAGCGGATGACGCGACCCCCATTTCAATGTTTCTCTGGGCAAAACTTGGGTCATTCAAGTTTTGTTTGCACCAGCACGAATATAGTCGCTCGATCATGGTATTGATTTAACGCGCTACAATACAGGCACCTTAGATGGAGTCGGCAGATGGCCAAGCTAAAAGTTACCTAGAGCGATACACAAATGCTGCTCTGTACGATCATGAGTGAGCGAGGATTGGAAGATTGGTGGAAACCAAGTAGTACCTGGCGTTGCTTCGCACATCCGGGCAGGACGTCGCCACCCTCGTATCACGAATATGGACATGTGAAGGCTGGTGCAAGAAGGTATGAAGCATCCTCACAAGATGCACAACATACCTCCGTTTGAGAGTACACAAAGTCTGTAAGTATCCGCCGCTATCAAGCCCGATGTCCTGGTGTGTACAAGCGCCCCATCTAACACATTTGCAGCAATGAAAAGAAGCAAGGTGTGCCTGGTGGATATGACGCATATCATCGCTCATACAGCAAAACAGCGCGCTGGCTACCCGAGTACATTCAAATAGCACGCTGACCCGAGAGCCTTCCTAGTTTACCCAAGATAGTATATGCGGCGTTTCTTCTAAACTCCTTGCACATTTTGTGTTGCGATGATCTGACAGCCGCGGATGTCATGCCGCCTGCCAGGCTTCTTCCGTGGGGCCAGTCGCTGCCCTACCTCGAATCGCGATCCCAAACTGGGCCATACCCGCTTGTATGTAGGGCCACTGATGATTGTATCCAACTATATCTGCCCACTTTGAAGCTCCAGCACGACGCTTTTTCGGAAAGTTTGACATTGCGGATCCTTATTGGCGGAAGGATACCCGCTGTCCAATCCTATGAAAGGCACGAGTCTCTTCCCCTAGCAGCAGTACCTTCACGGCCATCAGACAGCGACTCGTTCACGTTTACAGAAGTGGGCCAACTTTTGTCTCGACTCATTGACCAAAGCCACTCAGCACTGTGCTTTTTTCAAATTTCGTGCATTACCGGGCTGCCCAGCGCTCCATAGCCCCGAAAGCGTACCAGGTCTACGGAGACCTTGCCCGGAAACTAATACGTGACTCTGGTCGCCTCCCTGAAAGCGGATTCGTGCGCGAGCTGAACCTGCACTGGCAGTACGGGTTCTCTACCAGTTTTCTATCCTCGTAAGCCTGTGCTATGCAGCAATTTCCACCTGGGCAGTCCAGCGATGGACAGGGTAGGAAGATCGCGACCCAAAAGACGGCACCGCAGCCGCAGCAAGGCAACGAAAACCTGGAGAGATACGACAAAGAAGAAAGAGTGTCGGTGATTCAACCCCCCGCACTAAGGCACTATTTTCTAACCCGCTCTTCTAGAGCAAGAGCATGCAAAACATGCCGCAAGCGAAGTATACAACCTTATTCATCCACGCTCGATTGCCGGCGCTGAGAATCCTCTAGAAGTCAGGTGTTCTGGTGATATACCGCGTTGCGCCAACTGCGAACGCAGCAATCTGGTGTGCGTGTACGATCCAGCACGACGAGATCGCCTGGGAGAGTACGTAACACTTCAACCTTTACTTGACTGCCTGTAGACTAATTTAAAAGGGCCATGCGATTGAATAAAAACCTCTTTAGTCTCCTGAGGGACCTTGAGGGCCGCGTCGATGATGATGATAGGAATGTCATCAGTCAGACTTTACACGACGTAGGCGACCCTTCATTCATCGGACTTCCTATCATATCCTACAAGGTCGTTGTTAACATCACTTTCTTTGTAGGTAGAGGACGATTTAGTCTCGTTGGGTTCATTGCGATCCTTCAAAACGCTGGGCAAGAGGCCCCGCGCGCATTCTGCAACAGGTCAAGATGAAAAGCATGGTGATCACGGAGAGGCTTTTGTGACGGCCTCGGTGGGATCCAACGAAGACCTTGACTTCCTCGACGAGGATTTGATGCGTGATACACATGCAAGACAGACCGGCTATATGGGCCAGAACTCCGAGGTCCAATGGTTACGAAGCGTCCAGCGTCAAGCAGAACGCGGTAACCCAGACCCCCATGGTCAACGATACGGCCCCCCTGGTGCGACTCTTGAAGCAATCGATGAACGATCTGACGCTTTACATGAACGGAGACGGCACACTAGACCAGGATCGATGCAACACATCACGGACGCGACTTTCTATCTGGACAGCGACAGCATCGAGATTGACATCGCGGTAGATCCTAGAGAGACGCCGAACCCAGATATTGCCGAGAAACTCTTCAATTGCTACATGGATACCGTACACGGTACATTCCCACTCATGCCGGCCAGCTTCGAGGACCAATTTCGCCGCTACATCCAAGCTTCTAGACATGGGCACCCATTTTTCATACCCGACCCATGGCGTGCAACCATGAATCTGCTCTTCGCGATTGGTGCAAAATATTCTCATCTTATCGGCGCTGAGTGGAGAGGCGACGAGAGAGACCATCTGATATACATGACAAGAGCAGTCCAGCTCCTGGGTTTGAAAGATACTTTGGCCTTCCTTGCAGCACCCAGCCTAGACAGGATTCAAGCCGTGAGTTCCCATTAGTCCTCGTCTGTTAAAGTATGCCTAACATGCGCTCTCAGACAGGCACGTTGGCGTTTTACTTCCTTGTAATCGGGCATGTAAGTAGAGCGTGGATTATGATAGGACTTTCTGTTAGGCTTGCTTTGGCACTTGGCTTACACTTGCGCAACGAGGACACTTCATTGAGTGATTCAAGGAGGGAGCCGCTGGTGAAAACTTGGTGGTGTTTGCACTCAATAGAGTGTCTCGTCTCGTCCATCACCGGTCGTCCTCCAGTCATCGGGTACGAAGATTGCACTGTATCGTTGCCACAGCACGCCCCTGAATCATCAACTCAACAAACATCTCGCGTTCGCACCAACCATGGCTCGCCTCAAACGACTACGAATAGCAACGCTTCCGAGTCTAGCAAACGCAATACAGACAAAAGCCACTATGTCCATACATATATCACCCTGACTATCATCACACAAAAGGTTCTTCTCAGCCTGTATTCGCCTCGAACTGCAGTACAATCTTGGCAGGTACGTGTACTTTTCTTCCAGTTGGATTATTCACTCTTGGCGATTGGTTTCTGATACGTATCTATGGCAATTTTCTGACTAGCATATCTACAGCACGTTCAAACGAAGATCACGGAGTTGCTCAAGGAATTAGAGGGCTGGGTACAGACAGCTTTACCGCCTGAGGATATCCGTCCAAGTACTTGGGCTCAACGACCCGATCTCAACCGTGAGCGGTTCTTGCTCAGATTGTACTATTGGAGTACGAAAGTTCTTATTACGCGACCTTGTCTCTGCCGGATTGAACGGAGGATAGCAACAGAGAGTTCCAAGTCCATGGGCTTCAACACTGACACCGCCGAGACTTGTGTCGAAGCAGCTCGACAAATGGCAATGTTATTTCCCGAGCAGCCAGACACAGGCTTTATCTACTCACAAGGACCATGGTGGGACGTGGTTCATCTCAGTAAGTCTATGATGGTTGGACGACTGTTTTGTCAACGCTAATTGCCGTCACATTAGTCATGCAAGCACTAGCCGTACTGCTGCTCGAGATGTCCTACGAAGGAAAGCATCTGAAAGATGAGAAAGCTGACATTCTTGCTTGTATCAAGAAGATGATACGCTGGCTTCGCGCTATGAAAGTGAAAGACCCAGTTGCTGCTCGGGCTCACGATGTCGTTTACAAGATTCTGAATACTTGTGCTCCAGTTCTTCGGGAGCAGGTGAAGGAGTTGGTTGCCGATGATGAGAACTGGACCTCCCAGTGTACACAGTCAACCCGCTCCGGTGTATCCGCTCCCTTTCATTCGCAGCCAACTTCATGGGATACACCAAGTAGTAACGGTTACTCTGAAGAAATGCCGCCAAACTACCCACCCCCACTATCCTATGATCATTTCATGGACCCGCTGCTCCAATACCCTTTACCTGCACAGCAACCAACGTCTTATGCTTTTGGTAATCCATTCTACACGAGCTTTGATCAAGGGGTGCCTGTTGTGGAAATGCAACAATTGTGGTGGCACTCGGCGCCTTTCAGCAATCTAGGCTTGAACACGTCCGAGATGAGCTTAACCCAGCAGCAGCAAATGCAACTGCAGATGCAGCAGCAGATGCATCAACAAATGCAGCAAACCGAGTTGGCTGAGCAGCAAAATGAACAGGGCGCTTTCTCACAGCCGCCTACTTAGCAGTTTGGAGGATATACCGATTCTACACTGCGTTCCAATAGCTGTATTAGCAAACTTGGACACCTTGAATAGAGATGGCGCAATTCACGAGACGATCACGAAAATCCCATCCAGACTGATCTCTACTCGAACCAATGTCTTTTGTGCCGTGCACGTGCGTTCTGCCAAATTTATAATCTACTCCAATACACTTTCCATCAATGGTATACTAAAGCTTGACACCGACTGTGTATCGTCAGACGTTTTCACCACTGAAATCAATGCATCGTTCAACGTTGGTGCATGAGATAGCCATAGGATTTCTTGCAATTCAATCTATAATAACAGGTCATACATGGTCTTGTTCAAGCTGGTCATCAATTGTCATCTCAACCAATAGATGGCTGCCTCTTCTTCAGGACGTTCCTCCGCTGTTTCCTATCCGTCTCCAGTAGTCTTTCCCGATCGATTTGACTCTTGTTACTACTCGACTCGCCGAAGTTGTATCCTTCTCCTTGTGTGACTCCACTGACGGCTTTGCCCGCACCAAGAGTGATGCCATTGACTCCGAATTTGCCCGCCATACTCTTCGTGCTCTGCTCGCTGTCGAAGCTTGACCTCCTGGCGGGGGTTTGGTTAGCGGGTGTGGTAGTTTGAGACGGATCCGTACCAGCGACTTCGTCCGAGGACCACCATCCTTCGGGCCGAGAGGTGGAGGTCTTTTCCGTGATTTGCGAATCGCCAACAGACGCACCTGGGGAATTGAAGGATATGGTTGATATCCTGTTTGAAGGTTCTGGTGTAGTTATGGTGGACATCCTGTTTGAGGGGTCTGGTGTGGACATGGTTGACAGTCTGTTTGACGGGGGTGGCGACATGATTCTGCTGCGGACAGGCGAGGGTTTCTCTTCTGTAATAGTTCTCCGGTGCGTGGCAGGCTGTGTCGTCTTGGGTGGGGAGACGGCACTGGCTAACGACAACGGCCTTTCTGCTAATGTCGTACCATCAATGGAACTCGGTGATCGCGAGTGCTGGGACACTTTTCTTGCTCGTAGCGCTACTGGGGCTGTTGCGCTCTCGTCTCCCGCATCGTCCTCATCATAATTGTCGCCGTCCAGCCCTGGCAGCTTACTGGATTCTGGCAAAAGGCCTTGGTACCGGCCCGGTGATCGCAAGCGTCGTTGTTTTTGACCCTCTAGAGCTGCCGCTTCTGAACCTGCGAATGTATCCAGTGCTTCAAAGACATGTGGGAAGACGAGAGTGTTGACGGACTCTGCCCATAAGAAGTCGAGATGCTCGTAATGAGGGATCTCCTTTGCAATCGTATGAGCAGGCAACTCCTTTAGCATAACTTTGATGTCGACCAGACTGTCCGAGCCACCATAGACAAGCACAATAGGCGTCTTGATGTTCTTGGTTGGAAATTTGGCGACCTTGTAGTACTTGGATCGATTCGAGGTAATCGGGTTTGGCGCTTCATCGTCGTACATCTGGAATGTGCCATTTCGAATGATCTGGAACCAGTGCACCACGCTCTTGGTCGACGTGTATGAATATAGATGTGGGTAGGCTGCGAGCTTTTGCTCGGGTAGGATGTTGACAGCGGACCAGTTGAACAAGAAGCGCAAGGATGTGTCGATGAAGCGAACGAAGATGGGCGGATATAGGATAGATTGCCACATGGTTGCCGAAGGGAGTATAGTCTTCCGGCCGAAGGCCAGGTATAGGATGTCCGGGGAGGCCTTCACAAAGGCGTCGACAATGCCGGACGCAACACCCTTTGGCGACATGGCTGGGGCGAGGGCAATGAAAACATCCACCTTCTCGTTGAGCGTGGGGTGGATAGACAGTGTTGCGAAAGCCTGGGCGGTTCCTTGGGAGAAGCCAATGTAAGACAGAGAGGGCTGGTGGGTAGTCTCGAGAATGTAGGCGATGGAATCGGGGATGTCGTGAAAGGCAAACTGGTCCATGCTGAAGTTCCAAAAGCTGCTCGAGGTAGGGGGAGTATGGACGCTCTTCTTGGAGTACTTGTTTCCGCGGTTGTTGCCGAGCCAGACATCGTATCCTCGCTCGACCAGCTCAAACGGCAGGCATCTCTCCTTGTCGGTCAAGCAAACCCACACCTCGCTGTTCATCATAAGACCGTGGTGGAGGTAGACGACCTTCTTCTTGACGCCTTTGGCCCTATCTCCGCTGTTGACGCGCACATTTTCTTCGCCCTGCCGCCAGCCCAGTCGGTGCAGACCCAGGAGATATCCATCGCCCGTCTGCACAATGTGCTCCTCGCAGTAGTAGCCGTAGAGGTCGCATAGCTCGGTGAAGTCGGATGCGTTGGCGATGGAGCTCCACACGCCCTTCTTCTTCTGGCGCGAGCGCTTGGACGAGGGCGACGAGAGGTGGTTGAACAGGCGGCGCGTGAGGCGGTAGCAGAAGTTGATGACGGGCGTAGGGAGGGCGAGGGTGATGACGGCGATGATGGACTCGAGGACGATGAGGCAGATGGACACGGACAAGGCGATGTACTCGCGGATGTGCAGGCGCGAGAGGAAGGGTATGTGGAGCGCCATGGTGCCTTCGACCTGTGCTACCGTAGACGAGCAGGGCACACGAGCAATTAAGGCAGAGGCAGAAGTTTAAACACGAGCGGCCAGCGCATACAGTAGCCCCTCTGGAGCGCGGGCCTCGGAAAAGTCGAAGCTTGCTGCTTGAGCCCCCCTTCCTGAGCTACGGTGAACAAGGCATGATACATATGTAGGGTAGCTCGAGCAGCCAATGTCGACATGACGTTCCAGACGGAACCATCTATCCCTGACATGTGACAACGCATTTAGCCCCGGAGGTTAGCGCGACGTTTGCGCCGATGGGCTTTCGCTCCGCCCCGTCACTCCACACGTGCATTGTTGTTGAATGCGCTGGTAGCACACACGACCACCCCCGCCACCATGCCGCAATCATGTAAAGACATCCGTATGGCCTGTCCCACCCAGACAAAAAAAAACTCCTTCGGCTGACTGTAGTGGCTAGGCGCTGCGCTGGCATTCTGCCTCCAAAACAGCGACTGCATAATGGTCGACCGGCACACGCCAGGCGAATGTCTGCGCCCGCCCCTCAAATACACGCTCCCCACCCAGTGCCAGCAGCTGCAAAAAGGATACGCCGAATGCAAAAAGGGCATGATTGACATGCGCAAGCGCTTCCGCGGCAACCGCCCCATTGCCGTGCAGGGACAGCTCGAGACGGGTGCCTTTGGCCAGGGACGAGCCGAGGCGGACGAGAAGACGGGTACGATTGAGGAAAAAGGGTATATGCTCTATGCCGGCCGGCCGTACAAGGACGTCAAGGAGACCAAGGGCGACGAGGATCCAGAAAACAAGGGTCTGGACCGGTAGTGACGACAGCATACATCGGCGTTTGGGCATGAGCAAAGGGGACCCCATCTCCCCTTCTGTATAGCAAGCCTGTATATTATGCATACTAGCGATACATCACCAAGTCTTTGGTATGATGAGACGAACAGCTTTACACGACCTTGACCAGCTCGCTTTTAGATGACACACACATACCGTCCATCGAAACACTCATCCCACCCCGAAACCCCGCGCTTCCAATACCTCTTTAATATCGAACGCGCTTTGAGCGGATAGCTTGCGCCTAGCATCCGGCTCAAATCCCCCAAACCCGCTTCGATCCAGTTCCTCGTCGCCTCTCCACGGTATGTAGCTTCTACGCCCGCCACAATCAGCGGCCATACCATAAATCTAGCGATGCGCGGAGCCTCCAGTGCGGTGCGGAGGTTTCCGAGCAGCACATCGCCGCGAACTGTGTGACTGTCAAGCAGTGAAGCATCTGTTGGAAGGGCAGTGAGTGAGCCCAAGGATAAGGTGGCGTACAGCGCGACGGCGGACTTGTACACTATGCCAACAACCTGCCAGTCGGTGTAAAAGGTGCCGGGTTGCGCCCAGTCCTCAACTGAAAAGGCCTCAATGCGAGCAAGCACATCAGAAGCCTCCAATGCGTGGTCTGAATCAAACCTACACTGCAACACTGCCGTAGATACTTTGGCGCGTAGTCGGTTAATATGCAGCATCTCGGTGAATAGTTTGGGCGGACACAGCGTGTATGGAAAGATGAGGCTGTAAATATCGGCAATGTCCTCGGTTACATCTTCTGCAGTGCTGCTCATCTCGACTTGGTCCCACGAAGGACTGCAGGTATTGACCACTGACACAATACTATTTATTCAAGTCAAATCCTGATCGCAACAGAGAGCACAAAGTGACATACAGTAGGTAAAGTACCAAAGATGCTACCAAGTGCGGTGCTTCCTTCATGAGCCTCTTCGGTCCACCTCTTAGGTCAACGATTCGCTTCATGCCATTCATATGCGAGCGCCAGTCCGCAAGGGCAGGATTCTGAAGCTAAAGGTACTTGTCAATACTCGACTCGAAGCCTCGAAACTCACACATGCTCGACATACCTCTACGCATATGAACATGAGGATAGTAGTGATAGTCATGTCCGAACGTCTTGTCTTGTCTTGGCTAATGTGCTGGCCCAGTGCCCGTAGAGCTGCTCCGCGGTGATGGTATACTTTCCATATGCTGGGGGCTAGCACTGCGCGTTCTGTCCCCAATGGTTGAGTATTGATGAAATAATTGAGTGACAGGCAAACTAGTGCGTGGTGGATCGCGGGGGTGAGCAGATGCAAGGCCTGCTGAGGGAAAGGTATGAGGGCGGGATTGGGTGCTAGCACTCCAGCTGCCTTGTATGTTGTATGTATGTGTAGATTGTCTGGCAGCATCAGTCAGCAGTTCTAGATGCACCTTGAAAGCGAGGTCAGGAGTCGCTCACAATATTGAACAGCTTGCACCACTTCCGATGTCTCATCCACGAGGTCTCTGTATATCGGTACATCCTGCACTTGTAAAACCCAGAGGAGGCGCTTCAACCGTTGAAGTGGATTACGGTTCGCGCGCAGCAACTTCGCAGCTTCTTCATGTGATCCACTTTCAACAATCTCTTCGATCTTAGCCCTTCCGCCGACTTGAAATATCCTAGCCGCCTCTCTGGCGTTTGCTGCCATCTTGAAGGATAATGCATGGAGATCTGTGACCCGATCTTCAGGGTGGGGGACCCGGGCCTTCTCCCAAGCGGATAAGGCTGCTTTGTAGTCTACGGACTCACAAATATAGTCTTCTCCATGCAATGGTTCATAGAGCTTACGTTTAGGTACGCTAGCCTCCTGGCATATTCTCGTCTCACTATTAGCCGTGGATTCAATAGTGTAGGTCTTTGGTGAGCTGTCATCTTTCTTCCTCTTTGGTCTAGAAGTCACCCTGCCTGGCTGAATCCACTGGAGTGGTTTCGCGTCATCGTAACCAGAGCATTGCCGTCCAGCTTTCCGACACTTCATGCAGTGCGGTAACGTGTTGTCGCATACGAGACGCCTTTTGAGACACTCCCAGCATTGACGGACTGCTTTCTTTTCTCCCTTTTCGGTCATGATCGCTTTCGACGGCGGATAGGATTGCTTAGGTTCAACCGGAGGGTATGCTCCAAGGTGGTGGTGGTGGCGGATCTAAACGCCTCGTACAAGCGCGCATTTCTGTAGCTTTGTCACCTGAGAGGGCTTAAGCTTATGGTTAATTCCAAGGGTAGTGAGTGAATAATGGTGATAGGTATATCTGAACGACGTGCCCGTCTTGGCCATCATTGTTACTGCATTGGGCCTAGTCACGGTGAGGCGGCTTACTTGCAGGCACATGTGGCTGGGGGCCTTGGGCCAATCTGTATTCGGAGGTGCCGAACGGTGAACACGCACTGCCTTGCGGCATAGACTTGTCCTTCTGCACCTCTTATCGAGCCTCGTCGGTGTCTTGTCAAGAAAGCGAGATGTCAAGGTAGTGCTTTAGCACGGAATCCCACTGGAATCTTGGCCAGCAACAATGCCATGTTAGGACTAGCCTACAGTGACCCGATTGGATATTTTGGACTCTCTTCTATCTCCCTTTCCAGATGTCATCTGCCATACGGGAGATTGCAATGCAGCTCTTACAATATAAGACCGTTGAGGTTGGCACGTTGCTTCTCATACTGTAGACTTACCGTCTCAATAATCTGATTCTACAATGGTTCTTTCAAACGGGGAGATTGTTCCCAACAGTGTCTATCTGTACCTACCCATCAAGTGGGCCCCTCCCATGTTCGCAGCGTGGTTTGCAATTGCAACAATTGCACACATTTGGCAATGCGTCAAATACAAGGCGTGGAAGGTCACTGGTCTACATCCGGGTTGCGGTCTGATGTTCACCGTAGGCTTCGCCGTTCGCTCTTATGGCGCTTTCGATTATGAGAATATTGGAGCATACCTCGCAAGCACGGTCCTCATATACTGTGCACCGTAAGTGATTAACCCTCTTCATCGACATCAGCTAATAATCTACGGTTAGCCCAATACTGGAACTAGCCAACTACCATGTTCTCGGTCGAATACTCTACTATGTCCCTTACTACTCGCCTCTCCATCCTGGCCGTACCCTCACCACGTTTGGCACAATATCCAGCATCGTCGAAGTTTTGAATGCGATTGGCGTTTCATGGTTAGCAAACCCCAACGTCCTCGAGACTTACGCCCACCTTGGACATGTCTTTATGAAGGTGGCACTCATCTTGCAGATCGGTGTCATCCTCCTCTTTTGTGTAATTGCTGGAGTCTTCCACAGACGGTGCGTCGAAGGTGGCATTAAGTCGAGAAAAGTACAGGGTCCGCTCGTCACGCTGTACATCAGTATGTCCCTCATCCTCATTCGCACAGTCTATCGCATAATCGAGCACTTCGGTATTAGCCGCATACCTACAAATCCATGGGAAGATTGGGACCCCACGAGGCTTTCGCCATTAGTACGACACGAATGGTTCTTCTGGGTTTTTGAAGCAGGCCTCATGTTCGTAAACACTGTGTTGTGGAACTATCGCCATCCACGCCACTACCTACCGGAGGATTACCACACTTATCTTGCCCAAGATGGGCAGACGGAGCTAAAAGGTCCGGGATGGAAGGACGACATGCCATGGTTTATGACCTTTATCGATCCCTGTGGAGTGATAGTCTCGCTGACTGGTCGTGGTCGTAGGACAGAGAGGCCGTTCTGGGAGGGTAATGGCTACGATACCTCGGTCGTCGCTCAGAGACATGGTAATGATGTGGCAGTCGAAGTGTGATGAACCATGTAAAGATTGTACGCGGCAAGTGTAGACATGTAGAAACAGGAACCGCGAGCTTGCAAGGTTCCTTGTGAATGTCAGATGTTCCGGGGCTGGAAAACAAGTCCGTCGCGTGCCTGAGTCAGCCCACAGTTGCCCAATCAATGTCTAGCACCCTGACATCTCCGCTTTCCAGACCCTCGATTTCCTCCACATTCCGCGTCGGCGCCGTTCCGCCCTCCCGCTTGGAGAGGCCGACGCAACCCATACTAAAGTTTCCCGAGGCTGCGAGCATGTTGGTGTGTATAGAACTGAGAGGGCGCAACATTCCTCTCCACGGTCACTTGTACCTATCTCTCTAGCTTGTAGATTGAGGGCTGAATATCATTTTCTGCATGTTTGTATAGCTGTACCAAGCTCTGCCCAGAATGCCGTCGATATCCCTCACCCTTCGCACAGCGCGCACCTTTTCGCGAAGCACAACAAAAGTACCTAGGTACCGTTTAACCCGTCTCAAGCAATTACTGACTCTAGCAGACATACCTCAATCTCTCGCGCTCCTTCTCATCGTCTCTCCGCCGCAATGAGATCAACAAGGTCTATCCAAGTGCCGCAGCGGCCATCGAGGACATGTCTTCCGACAGTACGCTTTTATGCGGAGGCTTCGGTCTTTCAGGCGTTCCAGATACACTCATCCACCAAGTCAAAAGCACACCAAAAATTACAGGTCTAACGGCTGTATCCAACAACGCTGGCGTGGTTGGAGGAGGTCTAGGCTTGTTGTTAGAAAGCAAGCAAGTCAAGAAGATGATTGCAAGCTACGTGGGCGAAAACAAGGTCCTCGAGCAAATGTACCTCACTGGCGAGCTGGAGCTGGAACTCACACCCCAAGGCACACTCGCAGAAAAGTGTAGAGCAGGCGGCGCCGGTATTCCAGCATTCTACACACCCGCCGCTTTCGGCACTGTTGTGCAGACTGGCGAACTAGCACTCAAGCACAACAGCGACGGTAGCGTAGCCCAGTACTCGACGCCCCGCGACGTCAAAGTCTTCGCCGGCAAGAGCTATGTGATGGAAGAGAGCATCAAAGGCGACTACGCCTTCATCAAAGCCTACAAAGCCGACCGCCTCGGAAACGTCCAATTCCGCTTCTCAGCCCAAAACTTCAACGGCGCCATGGCGCGCAACGCCAAAGTAACAATTGTAGAAGCCGAGCATATAGTCGAAGTCGGCGATATCCCCCCAAACGCCGTGCACGTCCCAGGCATCTACGTCGACCGTGTAATCCAGTCAACGGCCGAAAAGAAGATTGAAAAGGTCGTCAACGCAAAGGACCCCCAGGAAGCAGTTTCTGCCTTGGGCGCGGGCGACGCAGCTTCGAAACGCGAGCGCATCGTCCGCCGTGCAGCCAAGGAGTTCAAGAACGGCATGTACGCTAATCTGGGTATCGGCATGCCCATGCTTGCTCCTTCCTTCGTCGACCCCTCTGTCGAAGTTCAACTCCAGTCCGAAAACGGCATCTTGGGTCTCGGTCCTTACCCGCAAAAGGGACTGGAAGATGCCGATCTCATCAACGCGGGTAAAGAAACAGTCACACTTCTGCCTGGTGCATCGTGCTTTGGCTCGGAAGAGAGTTTCGGTATGATTCGCGCTGGAAAGATTAACCTAACGATTCTCGGCGCCATGCAAGTTTCGGCAAGAGGCGACTTGGCGAATTGGATGTTGCCGGGCAAGGTCAAGGGCTTTGGTGGTGCCATGGATTTGGTGTCGAACCCCCAGGCTACCAAGGTCGTTGTTACCATGGAGCATACGGATAAGAAGGGGAGACCGAAGATTCTTAAGCAGTGCGAGTTCCCTCTTACGGGCAAGGCGTGTGTGAGCCGGATTATCACAGATTTGGTGAGTAACCCCTTTTCGATTCGAATGCTGGTATTGGAAACTAATGTTTGGTAGTGTGTGTTCGACGTCGACTTTACCGAGGGGCTGACGCTGGTTGAGCTTGCGGATGGTGTTACCGTGGATGAAGTGCGGTCGAAGACTGGTGCAGACTTCAAGGAAACGGCCGAGATCAAGCCCATGTTATAGAGATTCCAACTGCTTTGACATATGCAGTCTTCATGCTTGCAAAAAAAAAAATGATACCAACACTCTTGCTTGCACAGATAATGCATGTCTATAATTATAACCCCTGAGCCGCTGGAAGATATTGACAACAGTCTTGACCCAATGGAAGTGCGAGTACCACAATCACTACACGCAACCACTCTACTCCGTCCTTGTCTTGATGCTGCCACTCGCTCCATCAACCGCAGGATCATACTCGCCACCAGTCTTCAAACTACGACTCCTTGCAGGCACCACAGTAGGATTAGCCTCCTTCAACGAATCGCCCTCGGCAGCCTCAACGTCACTGTCCTCGCCGTCGATACCCGCCTCCCGCCTCCTCCTCTGTCTCTCCAACCACTCCTCATCGTCCTCGTCCTCACTATCTTCGTCCCCAACAACGCCATACCTGCCCTCATTGCTACTGCCACTACCATGCTGGGGATCCTTAATAAAGCTGTCGATGATCCAGTACTGCAACCCGTTCATGATCAAGGGGAAGACGAACATGACGAAAGTGATTTGTAGCGCCGTGTTTCCTTCTGTCCATCGAAGTGCCCAGTCTCCTACCCATGCGATCCAAGGCAAGAAGGCGAAGATGGCTAGGACACAGAGTTTCATGCCGATGAGGCCGAGGAAGTAGATTATGGATTGCTTGAGCCACCAGGTTGCGCGTGGTGGCTGGCCATAGTTGCCGCTGCGGATGGACTCTGGGGGGTTGGCAAGGGGGGTTTTCGCGAATGCGGCGTGGAGGACTTTGAGCAGCAGTACGAGAATAGGTATACCGATTGTAGTCTGGAGCTTGTTAGTCGCGGAATACAGCGGCCTGCGGGAATGTACTCACGTCGATAGCCAGGTTGAGGAGATAGAATGAGCATGGGTTCGGCTGGTCACCCTCTTGGTTGGTTCCAGCGAACTTGGTGGTCGCGCTTGTGGTCGCTGCTACGTCGAACTTGCCAGAAGACAACATGGACATGAGGACATTCGCAAGATGTAACAGAACCGAGCCAAAGACCTGCTTGGACACATCGAAAAACCAGATCTTCATAGGTCGTTGTGGGGACTCTCTCAGCCTCTTGACTGCGAGAGAGGACACAGCAAGAAGTCCAAGAGCACCCTGCACAAGCAAGGCAAAGTTCCCAAGGAGGTTACACTCGCCCTTGCCACTCTCGCCATCCGTTGGTTTTCCTTGCGCTTGGGCGATTTTACTAGGCTCGGCAGCAGCAGGTGCAGCAGTCTTCTCAGGCTTGGCTTCTCCAGGCGCGGCTTCGGATGACGGTGTGGATGTAGGTCTCGGTACATTTTCAGGCGCGACTTCTTCGTCGTTGGAGTTGATGTCATCATCCGTAACGGCAAGAGTTGGCTTCGCTGGAGCTGGCGTCGTGGGTTCAACAGGCTTGGGTGGTTCAGCTTCGACACCGTCGATGCCCATGAGTTCTGTCTCGAAAACTGTGCAGACTGTTAGACAGGAGCAAAACCGCTACAACTGACCAGACATACTCAGTGTGGATCCCGGAGGAATCTTGTTGCCCTTGGCCCGGTTTCCATATGCCAGATTGGGCGGGATAGTCAGCTTCCTTCCTTCTCCTATACACATATCCAGCAGTCCCTGCTCCCAGCCTTTGATGACCTGACCCTTGCCAATCGTGAAGCTGAAGGGCGTCCCTCGGTCATAGCTCGAGTCGAACTTGCTGCCATCGCTCTGCAGCGTGCCCTTGTACATCATCGACACGGTGTCGCCCTTCTGAGTCTTGCGCGTACATTCAACCGCTTTCGTAACTTGAACTTCGAGATCCTGCGCAAAGGCGAGCGAAGGCAACAGCGCCAACGGAAGCGCCAGGAGGGTAGTGAGGGGCCGCATGGCGGCAGTAGAGCGATGTGATGTCGCCGTCGAAGGGGGAAAGCGAAGGCGGTACTGCGCGTGTCTCGGGAGGTAGAGAAACGGCGGTGGGTTGGTGCACGTGGGCAAGCAGTACTCCTTGAAGCCTGAGTGAAGCTTGCTGTCGGGCTCTCGGTGCTTCTGGGACCTGTACTGTCCGAAACAAGCCCTGAACGCGCCGCACGCTTACAAAGTCGGATGTTTGCCCGAAATAGAATGCCGTGAGCAAACGGCGAGAGAAGGAGTGCAGGAGATGTGCTTGTGCAGGTGGCAGTGACAGGGTTATGCAGTTCCGCGGCTCTGTGGCGATCACCGAAGTGCCTCCACGGTGATTGATTGGTCTTTCTGATGAGCTACAAGATGTACTACAACAGGTGGTACCGTACAAACAATCTGCTTCACCGTCATGGTCATTCGGATCAAGAGGTTCCCAAACATGCGAAATAGTTATTGATGGTACATAGCGAATGTGGTTCAGATGCAGCAGTCTCAAGGAAAGGGTATAGTAATCCCACGGCGGCAGTTGGACGCTCGCCTTCCACTACCCACATGTCCTAAACGCCCATGATGCTACAAAATGCGATAAAATACCCAATGTACACGCTGGAATCCGAAAAATTGTTATCCGCTTGCATGCTATTCACTCAGTGTCTCGAGCTGTCTTTATCGGGCTTGCTCTCGCTGGAGTCTCAGCAACTGATGACCCACCCAGTCCGGGCGCAAGTTGGAGGCTGCTGCGCACAATGCCTTGCCCTGGTCGCACGACGACACTGCCTCTTCGGTCGCGCTCCAACGGGTCCACAGTATTGACAGGCGCATACACGTCTTGGTTCTGGAGGTGCGCATTCATGCGAGCTTCCTCTCGCATCTTCTTGATCTTCATGTAATTGTATGCCGCAATGCTGCCGATCGTGACGACAAGCCCCGTCAGGTTGATAGGCGTCAGGGGGTCCTTGAAAACGAGGTTTGCGGTTCCGATGGTAACAACTTCTTTGAAAATGCCACAAATGCTAAGAGTGACGACTGAAGTGCGCTTCAGCAGAGCGAACTCGGACGCAGTCATGAGGAAGGCCAGGACTCCCGGGAACAAAAGAATGCCAATGCCGAGGCCGATGCCATTGGTTTTGAATAGGTGTGAAAGACCCTCCATGAGCGCGGAGAAGCCTTCCACGGGTATCGCGAGAACAAGTATGCTGACGAACATGACGGGGGCGAGGAAAAAGATGGAGGAAAACGGGTTCGCGGTCGCGGGGTTGCGTAGAAGAAGAATCTGGGTCAAGGACCAGCGGAAGCCGGATGAGCAGGCCGAGACCATGACGAGGATGAAGCCGAGTACGTGGAAGGCAGCCTCGCCGGCTACCATCATGACCACACCGGCGGTCATGATGAGGATGATGAATACGAGTCGCCAGGATGGTTGTTCGAGGCGGAAGAGGAAGGCGAAGATGAGCACGAAGCCGAGCGCGGACGACTTGCACATAGCTGTCCATGTTAGCCGTAGTCTCAGGGGCGAGATTTCATCCCTTACTGAAAAATGTCAACGAGATGAACTTCAAGCTCGTGTTGCCCAAGCCAATGTCCATGCCAGTGGCTGCACCACACGGGCCGAGCCTGCTAAAGTAGAACCACTTGGTCATGAGCGGCTTCTTCGGGTCCAAGGGCTCTACGCGCGCGCCGGCAGCGTGAGGGTTGAGGGAATCGTGTCGAGGGCGGAGGGATGGTATTAGGAATAAAACGAGCGACGCGAGCGTGAATTGGACGATCATGTGCAGACACGTTGTGAATAAGGGAAACGGGAAGATGTTCTCGGGTTCGCCGTCGCCCTTGGCTTCCTTGAACATCCATTTGTTGTAGACAGATATGGATATGGAGAAGAGGTACCTGGGGGGGGGAGAATGTTAGCGGGTGCGTCGACGACGTTGCTGTCCATGTCGTACCATAAGCCTATCAGGGCTCCATTGACCAGCATCGACCTGACGAGGTTCTGGTCGGCGAGCTTCTTCTCCTCCTTTGTGTATGTGTCGTCAGGGACGATGCGCTGGTCGAGCAACGTGTTCCGCCTCTTTCTTCTCCGGCGTCTCCGCCTGTCTCTCTTGGTGAGGCCCGTCTCCTCATCGTCTTCGAGCCCGTCGGCGCTCATGTCGTCGGGGTCAGAGTCGTCGCTGCCCGAGTCTGTATCAGAAGGGTCCGCACCGGACGAGGATTCCTCGCCTTCTTCGGCAATGTGGTCGGAACGGTGGCGGCGGTGCTTCTTGGGATCTGTTTTAGTGGGGAGGGTAGCGCCGGCGAGCGAGGAGGAACGTCTTCGAGCCGCCGTGTGCTCATCCGTCATGGTAGGGGTGGGTGGGTGGATGAGTTTCGCGATGTTGGTGCGTGGCTGCGAGACTCTTGGACCGTCGTCCGAGCCCAGGTCGGAGAGGGAGCTGGCGGAGGGAAGAGACGACAAGGTCCTCAGCGGGAATTCATTGCCTGGACTAAGCAGCGGGCCTGTGTGTGTAGCGGTGTCCTGCAACTGCAGCCAGCGAGTTATCCGGGCCCCCTCTGAAGTCATGCTGCTCGACAGCGTGCACCTGATTCGCCTTAGTCTGGCCGCCAAGCCGAGAAGGAGGAAGAGCCGGTTTCCTCTCTGTACTAGCAGCGGGCTAGCATCAGGGGGTTAGCGGGAGGATGCGTCAAGGGATGCTTCAACGCGACAGACACGATGCAGGTACACTCGTCCAAACGCGACAATGCCAGCCGTCTGCCGCAGGTACTACCTCTTGACTGTCACGGCCCTGCGACCTGCGACACTGGCCTGGCCGCGCGCTCACACAGACGGCCACGGTAGCAGCCTATCATTGTCACGCGTCATGACTAGCGATGAAGCGGGGAAGCTCGCCGCGGGAGATCCACCGCGTCATGCGAGATCGAGCCCAGATGTGTTTGCGGAATCGACGCGCCCGACTACAGCACGCGAGCACCTAATGTCCATCACAGCATCTCATGGCGAGTCTTGTCCGCTGTCGCATTGCTCACTCATCTTCACCTTTCTGTGAACAGCTATTCTTGCCTCTTCAAGACGTCATCAACATGCGTCAACACCCTTTTGAAAAAGCACGCTGTCGATGATCTGGTTTCCAAGCCCACCGCACTGCAGGCCCTGCATCCACAACATCCATCCATGGTAAAATACGCCGATGATGCTGCGCCTGGCAGGGGAACAACTCCGAGGATATCCAACCTCCAACGCCAACATATGCAAAACCCAATAAATAGACGTCATACCCGCTTCCAACCCTGGCTATTGCGCCGTCGCCGGTACGACCGGTGCTGGGGGAAGCTGCTCAATCTGCCGGATTAAGAAGCTCTTCTCGTCGATGAACTGCTCGTCTTCTGTGCGGTCGTCCAAGAATGACGGCAAGAATCGCAACAGCTTGTCCCGGTTGCTAATCAGGATCCGTTGTACTGCGACCGATTTGTTCGGATTGGCAACAAACACCTGCTTACGTCAACACACGCACACACAACCACACTCGTCGCTACTGACCTTGAAGACGTGGAAGCCCTCGTAGTTGATCATCTTCCTGTCATCCCGCAACAGCTTCATGATGATCTTGAGATGCTCCCCCGAATCCACGTACTGCGTCATAACGCTGTAGTTTGCCCGGTCGAGCAAAATCTCGCCCAGCAGTTTGATCGACTGGCGCTTCGTCACATAACTCTCAGACTGAACCAGCATCGAGTTGTACTTGGTGAAGAAGGTGTCGAAGTTGGTTTGTAGGAATGTAGCGACTAGAGGCTTGTGCTTTGTCAAGATTTCCTGTCGTGTGTCAGCGTGTACATGCACATCTTGCATCCAGACGACCTACCCTGAATGTGTTGAATGCGTCGGCGCTGACTTCAAACGCGCCCTTGTCTATCCAGTCGAAGAACTTCCAGAAGACACCGTTGCCAGAAGACGGCAGATCAGGGTTTACGTTGCCCAAGTCAAGCGTAGTTCCATCCTCCATCGGCTCGTCGTAGAGCAGCAGCGCAGCGATGGCATCGTACTTGAGCGCTTCCCGGAGGATACCACCACATGGCATGGCGCTTTCGCGCCGGTCGTAACCTCGACATAGCGCTATTATGATATCCGGTCGATATGCGACAACGTGCTCCAGTACTTGTGGTGTGGCTTGTCCAGCGGGCTTGTAGCGGAATGCGGTCGAGAAGATGACCTGGGCGTCTTTTCGCGACTCGAACGGGAGCTTGTGAATGTTGACTGCTAGCGCGTAGAGTAGGTCCTCGTTTAGAATGTTGGTCAGAAGCTGGAAGACAGCCTCTGGATTGACTTCTGTGTCTTGAGAAGCGTCAGCAGCTTAACTTGCACGTACAGGGCGCAAGAACCATGAACCTACCAGGTGTGCCTTGCAGCCTGACCTTCATCTGCTGCAGGTCCAATGCAAGTCCTTCCTCTAGCTATCACATGTCAGTCATGTCGCCCGAGCGTCTCACAGCAGTCGTTTGGTCGCACCTTGGGATTGGGCTTGTCCTCTTGCCCAAGCCGCAACGTAAGCTCTTTGATAGAGCGGGTCAGCTCTAGGCTGTTCTTCTGCTTGTTTCGGAACAGGAACGCCATATTGAGTGGGTGGGGGGGTTTTCCGGCGCGGGGATCGATGTGGGACAGCGGCGGTGGTGTGAGGGGCTGTGACTTGAGGCCGGGGCCGGAAAGCTGCTATCTTGACGGCGACAACATACAGGCGACTACAAGGAGAATATGTCTTGAGGTCGTTGGGCGGTATTGGGTCTACAGGGGGACAGTGCGGTTGTTGCTCTACGTCTACTTTGCCATAGTGATGCTGTTTGCTTGTGAATGGCCGAGGATCAACCCTGCGTCGCTAGCGCACTCTGCGCTGACCTGTACGTCCACTCGCCCACAGTTGATTACTCTAGATTGCAGCTACTCGACCAGTGCATTGCTAGAGAACATGGTAATATCACTATTTTACTACTATCTACAAATTATGCCATGCATCTGTCAGGCTGCTCACTGCGTGCGGAATTGCCCCGCGCCCCAAATCGCGTCCATACCGCGGATTATCCCCGATGCAACCCCGGAAATCTATTCTCCGGACGAAAAGTAGGCATGCTCGAGTACCTGCCGTACACAGTCAGCTACGTCTGCGCGTCTGGTGCTCCAGCTTACCTTGGAGGCGCTCGTTCTCGAGCTACTCTCATATCTGACTAGGCTGGCAATAACATCTCGCTCTACCGCTGTAAGGCTCGGCAGCAACACCGACCATTCTTGTGGCGGGTACTCGTAGAACTGCACCTTGCCCCAGTCCCGGAAACCAGCAGCCTCCTGCTTCAATTAGTAGAATTCAAACAAGACAAGATACATCAACTCACCGGCCAGACATCTAAGTTCGGCGTACCGAGCTTCTTGAACACGCTCTGTATCAAGGCCAAGTCGCTTCCTAATTCCCCAGAATCGAAAAGCGTCTCGTGGCTGGGGTCCAGGGCTTCAGCAACAGTGCAACCGGCAGCCCATAGGTCCAAGCTGCAGCCATACTTCTGGTTCCCGAACAGTAGCTCTGGGGGCCGGTAGCAAGTGGTACCGACATCAGTAATCTTCGCATCTGCTGATTCTGAACCCGGGACTTCAGGCGCCCATGCGATGCCGAAGTCGGAAAGGTATGCTGGCCCGTCGAGAGACTTGAGAAGTATGTTGGAGGGCTTGATATCGCGATGGATGACCCCTTTGCTATGGATGTCGGCGAGACCAACGAAGAGGTCCTTCAAGCATGACCTGATCTGGCTCTTGGAAAGCTTCTTGTCCCGTAGTAGGTCGCTGAAGTCGTAGCGCACGAATGGGAAGACTAGAACGAAGTGACTTCCGTTCTCACGAAAGCTTTCTATCAGTGGGATGATGCGCTTTGAAGCTGCCATGGCCAGTATCTTGGCCTCTCGCTGTGAATCGTGCGGTGGCTCCATGACTGATGGTGTAGTGATTTTTAGGGCAACAACTTTGGTCTTTGACGGCGACCCTGCGGGAAAGTAGCTTTCGGCGCCAAGCGCAGGAGCCTTGTATACGACAGAGAAGAGCCCCTCACGGTGGTAGAGTGCATTTTGATACCTGCCAATGGGCTTTCCGCCCGGTGTTGGGACATAGTCTTCATCCTGGAGTACAGATTAGCAAGCATGTACACACGTGCACTGCAACTCCTTACCTCCGGCGTTGGGAAATCAAGTGAGGGTCTCGGAAAATTTGTTATCTTTTCACTGCATAGTCTATCGTAGTCGTCCTGTAACATGGTCAAGATAACATGGTAAAATTGGAGAGGCTGTCCGTACCAGACATCTGGCGTCTGCGTAGATGGTCGTCTCAGCTACAGTAGCTTTTTTACGAGCATCGTCTGCAGACAGTGATGGGTCCGCTACCTGGTAGGCCGATGTCCTACAATGCTGTTAGTCCTGGACCATGGTGTTCAACTCGTATTGATTGGTCTAATGTGGCTTTTGCATGCCAGGGGTGAATTGCGACCAAGCAAATATGCCATGCACAAGGTCGGGCCCTGTTCCGTGCCAACATGTACCAGGTTCCCTAGCGCGGCAGCATAAACGTGTTACTTGCATTGTCGTGACGGCCATCAGGCGGGCAGTGAAGCCCAGGCTCGCTCGCCAGTCCGAGGAAGCCATGTGGCGCGATGGGGCTCTGGAAGACAGGTAGTCAAGAAGACAGGAGCCAAGCAAAGGTGTTGTCAAGGCAGGAGAAGAAGAAGAGTCGCCCCGAATCAGCGACGCGACACTACCCAAGCCCACGCGGTCGGTGCCCAAGGACAGGCTGGCCGTGCTCAGCAATTCCCATGTTTATGCAGTCGCCAGACACGTTCTGGCGCATCTCAAGTCCAGCTTGCAAGCAGCGACGGGGTCAAGGGAGGCATCTCGAGGGTTAGTCGTTAAGTTACCAAGGTTACGTCAGATGCTGGGCAGCACCGCGGGTCTTGAACTAGCTAGGCCGAAAGCGACGAGCCCCAATCCATGCCTGACAGCGCAGTTGGGACAGCTCCACGACACCCGACAAGCTCGCCGAGCTTCCTCTCCATGTAAATATCCCGAATTGCTACTCTGTGGCTGTGCGCCTGTCCCCCCGCATTCCTCGCCATGGAGCTCCAACGTAAAGAATACCCGGCGTTGCTGGTGAGCGCTGTCCCATTGCCCTCCCCCAGCTTCGGCTCACACCATGTCTAGACATCGTTTTCGCCCGCCCAAGCCGTGACGGTGCTCGACAGTCGCATGAGACATGTAGGCCAGCTCAACAGCCACATTGCCGACTGGCTGCAGGTGGGTTGCCCCCAGGTGCCGCGCATCGTCAGAGGTGCTCACCCATGCGCAGGAACGTCGTCGCGTCGAAGAACAATATGTCCAGGGCCTGCGGAAGCTTGCAAACAGACACCCGCCCGACGAGTCGTCGGATCTGGGGTACATAGCCTGCCCATCCGCCTCCCAGCCCAGGAGCTGAGCTAACACCTTCCAGCATCTTTGCGACGCCATGGCAGAAGATTGTGAGCGCAACCGAGTCCGTCGCCCAATCGCACGCGCATCTGGCTACCAAGATCGAAGCCGACGTCGAACGGCCCCTGCGCGACTTTGCCGCCAGCAACCGAGACGTGCTGGCCATGGCCAACATCCAGGGCAACCTCTCCGCAATCGCAAAGGACATCGACACGGCGCAGAAGAAGCAAAGCAAACTTCGTGATAAGGGATCGAAGGCCAAAGCGTCCGCCGTCGCCGATGCCGTACAGGACATCGAGAAGGCTGAGTTGCAGTGGGATTCGCAAGCACCCTACGTCTTCGAACAACTGCAGGCCATTGATGAGACCCGCCTGAACCACCTACGCGATGTGCTCACGCAATTCCAAACCCACGAGGTCGACCAAGTAGAGCGCAGCAGGGTCACGGCCGAAGAGACCCTGAACGCCATGTTGAACATTGAAACCGCCGATGAAATCCAAACATGGGCACTGAGGATGCGGAGCGGAGATGCACCGCAACCTTCGCGAAAGCAGAGCATTCCAGGAACCCCTGCGAGAAGCCTCGCACCGCCTCCTCTACCAACATCTCCCACTGCGGCCGATGACAGCAGGAGCCAGAAGAGCGGCTCTGTGGAGAAGCAGAGCTCCAACCCTCTCAAGCGATTCGGGACCGTATTAGGGCGACGAAGGCAGAGTGCGCATCCATACGGCAGAGCGACATCACCAGACCGAAACTCTTCGTCAAACCTTGGTTCGGTATTCGGTGGATTTGGCAAGGGCAAAGCGAAGAACAATGACAATCAGGGCTCCTCGTTGAGCGCCACAGCAGAACGCCCAACATCGCCTTTACGACGCCTCTCGCAGAGGCCCAGTACTTCCCAGAGATCTGACTCCCCCAGTCTCACTCGCCAGGCCAGCACTGAGGCTGCTCCAAACGGCATCGTACCTGAGTCATCCGCAGAGACAGATGCGCCAAGTGCCGTGAATGGAACCGCGCCTGTCCAAGATTCCATACCTGAGCTTATAGAACCCCTGTCGCCACCTCTAGTCACGGAGACGCAGCCAGAACCGGAAAAAGACGCCGAAGGGTTCTCTGTGCCTCCATCCGCTCTTGATGCCATCTCAGAAGCCGAAAGGGAAGCAGGACTGTAAGATTTCTTTGCCCCCGAGAGGCTACCTAGCTAATTAGAATCAGGGCACAAAACGAGGGCAACCCACCTCCACAATTCAAGCTTGACATTAGAAATGCTCCTATCCAAGAAGAAGATGACGACGCTGATGCGGCTACCGCCAATCTGGTCAACACGCTACGCGCAGTAAGTAGTACCGAAGATGCCCAGAAAGCATACATTAAAACCTGAACAGCAAGCCGCCCAGCCGAAACGGTCAAGCACGTTGCGTGGTCGCCGAGATGTTCGTAATACGATATTCGTACCAAACCCTGCAACACCAGAACTTCAAAGCATAGGCGAGATACCTCCTCTCCCAACGAGCGAATCTGGTCTAGCTTCTGGTCCTGGCTCAGCAACATTTCCTACTCCTGCCATTCCTCCCCAACCTACATCTCCAGCTTTCAAACCTCCGCACCGGTCATTGCTGTCAGAAGACCATGCCGCGTCGGATACACAATCCATCCGGTCGGGCCGATCGCTAAGCAGCTCCGCTAGTACCACGATTAGACACCCAGATCTGCATGAACCGGGGCTCAACGCGTCGTTAGTGGAGACAGTCAGCGCGTGGTTTGAGCAGGGTAATGTTACCAAGGCAATGGTAATCGGACAGGTTGCGCTTGCGTACAACCCCGTCGACATCTCTGCCGGTCCTTTCGGCACTGAGAGTATACGTTTGGAGAACTTCCCTGTACTCGAAAAGGTTGCCCCTAATCCTGCTTTCATCGAGCAGTCGGCAGATTGCCCGGGCAACTACACCGTGGATCTGTCGAAGATCATGAAGACATCGGTAGCCTTTCACTACCAGCTACATATCGAAGACAGCAACATTGGCTCACTCCCACCAGTCATTTTGTCGCCAGCCTGGAAATCAGAACCGACACAAACGTCTGCCATCCTCAACTACTCCCTTAACCCCAGATTCGAGCTTGGCGGTGCGACAAGCATCACCGTTCGCAACCTCGTCCTTGTAATCCGACTCGAGCCTGGGTCGAAAGCGACATCGTGTCAGTCAAAACCCGCCGGTACCTTCTCGCGTGACAAGGGACTCATCTACTGGCGCTTGGGCGACGTGACTTTATTCAAAGACTCGGCTCCACAAACACTTCGAGCACGTTTCATCACTGACGGCCAAGCCAAACCAGGCAACACAGAAGCACGATGGGAGATCAACGACGAGCAATCACTGACTCTGGGTAGCGGACTAGGCGTTAGCATGAGCGCCCCGCTCAATTCGAAGAAGGATGATGGGGAAGCTGATCC
The DNA here is from genome assembly GCA_004936725.1 of Alternaria brassicae. NCBI lineage: Eukaryota > Fungi > Ascomycota > Dothideomycetes > Pleosporales > Pleosporaceae > Alternaria > Alternaria brassicae. Next base: position 1,359,785 of record CM016512.1, read on the forward strand.
GTTCGCGGATATTGATGAGAATGCGCCAGCTAGTCCTGCAATCGGGTGGAAGCCTGTGACTTCTGTCAAGAAGATTACTAGCGGGACGTATCTAGGTGTTTAGATGGGAGTACTGCTGGTTTGAATAATGGATAGACGGATAAGGAGATGGAAATACGGCCAAGCTTTAATAGGAAGTGTAAATGTAGTACGAAGACTTTAATCACCCCAATCTTTTCAAAGTATAACGTTTCCTAGTGCATGTATATAGAGCATGGCTTATAGGTTTTACTATCGTTTCCTTTCTCTTGTAGATATCTTCTATACGCGAATATGGTGTTGCTGAGGCTAGGTATGGATATTGACTCTCCAGATTTTTTCCCACTTGTGATATTTTGGTGGTCTTGGGAAAGCTCCAATAATCATCATTGGACAAGCGATGGGAGCGTTAATAAGTGGTAATCGTGATTGATTGATTGATTGATTGATTGATTGATTGATTGATTAGTTCCCAGAACCCAAGTCAAATGGCAACACGTCGCTGGGGCGAAAGCGAAAGAACAAGTTCTACCCCCACTCAACCCGACTCCGCTACTACACTACAGCAACAGCTCCTCCATGATATTGAACCTCTTCTGGTGACTGCACCTCAGGCTTGTCAGTCTTCGACATCTTTGCATACTCCCTCTCCGATTCCGTAAAAAGCTTGGCTATCATTGTAACCACAGCATACTCGACGACCCGCCAGAAGTGTGGGACTCAGGGATGCAACTCCCATGTCGCCATCGCCGCCGTTGCCATGACGCATATGGAGATCATAAAGATCTGGCGCGATTTCGACGCCGTGCGGAAAGGATGGTGTGGTGACGCAAAGGTAAAGAGATCGCGTGTAGCTGAGTATCCTGGTAGCGGGACAGTACTCTTAATGTCAACGAGAGATCTTGTGACGGTGTCGTCAAAGTACACGTGTGTACGCATGCGCGCGTACGTGTATACAGCTAGGCTGACGAATAGGAGGACAGTCAGGATCTCCGAGTTGTTGATGTAAGCAGTGTACGGAGCGTCGACGTGAAGGTATCGAAACCAAATGACGTGGATAGTGTTATCAATCAAGTAGATGTACGACAACCGAACGGCAATATCGCGCCAGGGTCGGAAAATGAGACAGTATGGAGTGTACATGTAGTCCTCAGATGGAACACCTGTCTTCTTGGAGGTGAATGTCCATATAGAGGTGCCGTTTTGGTCGTGCACGGTGCGGGTGGCTTCGTTAAAGTAGTAATCGTCGTAAAAACCGAGATAGGTCCAGTTCCAGCATCCGCGCTTGACTAACAGCCATAGCCAGCAGATCTTGACAGGCGAATTGGAGTTCAAGATCAGGCTCGACCAGGCGGACTGTGTGGTCCAACTGGAGAATGTAAAAGGACAGCGGATGATGGTGATGATGAGCAACTGAAGCCAAAACGTTACTTGCATCAGACGCTGTGGGTTGTTGCGATAGGCGATAAGACTGGTAGCGAATGTGACACTAAGGAGTGCGTAGAAGGCTGGCCAGCCGCTGTGTGTAGGCGTTTCGAAGATATCCCTGTTGAATCTTCCGACAGCTAGTAGCGAAAAGATTGGCGAGCATAGGAGTAGCATGATGTGCAGGTTCGGCGGATCGCAGAGGATCCACCAAAGGGTCCTGTAGGGAGAGGTCCATCTGTCCCTAAGGTCAGTCGTTCGTGTCATAGCTGTTGTAAGCAGAGTGGCCGTGTTGGAAAAGATGGTTTGTAGATGTCCAAGCCGCTCGAGTAGATGTTGTGTGTAGGAGCGACTAGGCTATGAGGTTAGCAAGTGCAACACTGTGTTCCGGTACCATGGTTGAGTACGGGAAAGGTGAGCCTGGATATATTCGCAGCGTTATTGGCTCACGAATAAAAGTACAGACTACTCTGAGGGTAGTCACGCATGTCCCACATGGGTCTGGATCAGGACCGCATGGTACCAAATAGCAGCTCAGCTACCATACCTAATTCTCGTCTGAGCATTTTTGCAGTGCGAGCACGTGTTCGAACGGGCTAATGGCCCTCTCTGCGTACAGACAATAAGGCAGAGTATACCCTAGAGACACCCGCTATGATGTTGTTTGAAAAACGTGTAGAAGACAAAATGACGTATTACCCATGATAGACTACACGTGTGAGGTACAATTTAGAACAAATGGGGTTCTTTGTAACGTGTACACCGTGATACCTAGTCTGGCAAGGATGCCCTAACCTACCGTACCAGGAACCACGGGCAGTACTCTACCCAAGTAGCCTGCTGAAAGCAGACCCTGAGGCGATACGGCTAACAAAGTCCATTTTGGAAACTTGATGAACATGCACCTTGTCGCATACACACGAGGAAGACAATGGAGGAAGCATGCGAGATAGGGATCAGAAAAGACTAAGCACGAGAAACACACTTACACCCATGATTATTTCGACTTATGCCAAACCATCATCACTGTGAAGGAACTATACTGTCGCACTTACCGTATATCACTACAAGATAAATTAGGGTAATAAGTCGAGCGGGCTCTGTCACTGCACGGCTAGCCTGGACAGGGCAGATTCAGACTGTATGGAACATCACAATTGCGCGGCTGGACCAAGAGAGGTGTGCATTAATACGTATATTCCAAACTATGGATTTATGAGTAAACTTACATTTGGCATGAAAGAAGCCCTTCCCGGATTCGCTTGCCCGAATGAGGGTGCTGAAATGGTGCATATCCAATGCAATATCGAACAAAGTCGCCAAGTATGTTGTATAATTCTGGATCGTGCAAGAACTGAAGAGCCGACGTGCTCACTCCATACTCTTGGCCAGCGCCCACAGGCTGTCAAGTTTGGCCCTTCCAAGTGTCTCGCGAGCCTCTCCAGCGGTTTCGCAGACTCTTGAGCCCCACTTCCGGAAGGAGCGCTCTTTGATCTCACCCTCGAAGATGAGAGTACACTTGTTCGATGAATGGTCCTTGACGTCTCCAGTATCCGTGACCGGCCTCAGCCACTTTGGATCATGTGCTTGCTTCTCGGCCTGATTATCCGTAGGTGGCCCATTCTCATGCCACTTGATGCGTTGGAGCATGAGCTTCTTGTATTTGTTGATTGCATATGCGCCGCCTTCAACGACAACCAGGTTGAGATCGGGATTGAACAGAGTGATGCCGGTGAGTGCGTATTCTTTGGCGTTGTTGTCAATCTGGAAGCGATGCTTGCCGTAGGCAAGTGTGTTGATCTTGAAAACGCACATGTAAAGACCTTTTTGCGCGTCCTTTTCCTGGTTGGTAGCAAGCTTGGCCTGCCGCTCTTCTTTGGTCAACTTCCGATCTTCATTTGCGGTGATGTGGTCATCGTGACGCTGCTGGATCTGCGATTCGACAAGCATCTCTACAGCAGTAGGGTCTGCAATGGCTTGCTCGCCCATGACACGCATCATGTTTCCACGCTTGACCTTGGGTGGTGGAGGCGGCTCCAGCCCAAGACGGATTTTCGCTTGGTGCTCTTTGAGGTCGGCTGCACGGCGCATTCTTCTTAGCTTCTGTGTCTCCTTTGTAGTGAGATACATGGGCTTCACTTGTACTAAACGCTGGTCCTGGGGCGCTTTGAGGAGAGGAGGGTGTTGGACGTAGAGAGTGATGATGGAGTCGCCAGTCTCAACCTTAACCTTGCTTGGGTCATCCATGCACTCATAGGTGGGCTCGGCCAAAATGCCCTCATCCCACCATTCTATTTCGGGAGGAGCCTGGACAAGGAATCCGCGCTCGCTGTTCTCGTCCAGACCAGCACGGCGGGCTTGAATGGCCAATGTCTTCTTGATCTCTTCTAGGCGACGTTGCGCGCGCAGCTTGGAGGCCTGATCGAGGTATTTTCCATGCTCATTGAAGGCTAGAACACGGGGGCCTCTCTTCTTGGCAAGGGCGGCAGCCTTGGGGTCGAAGTACGGATTCTCTAGCTCCTCCTCTTGTTGTTGTTTCTGCTTGGAGACGGCAGGCTTGGCCTTGGGATCGACTTTGGGCGTCTCAGAGCGGCGGTTGCCCAGTGTTGTCGCAAAGCGAGGGCCGGTGGAGTCGGGCGTTGGGGCGTTGGGGATCCCTGAACCTGCCTTGAGCGCTTCCATCCTCGCCTTCATGGCGGCCAGTTTGTCCTGAACAGATTCACTGGCGCCAGCCGACGCCGATGGAGGAGCCGCAGCAGCAGGCGGCTTTGCGAAACGGGCAGCAATCTCAGCGGCCTTTGCCTTGGCTTTCGCCTTTGCGGCTTCGACAGCATCGGAGCCTTTTGTGCGCTTCGCGTCCCCGTTCGGGCCCTGGCCGCCAGGATATGGGCGCTTCTCTGCCATGGTCATGGCGGAGTGTGGTAGGTAAAGGAGCGTGGGTCGTGTGCTTGGGATATGCGGAGGTTCGGAGGTGAAGTTTGGTTGTCACGGCGCGATGTCGTCGCGGGATCGCTGTGCAGGCTCAAGGCGATTTTCACTACATTCGATGCGCGCAAGATGTTGCCGGCGACTGTCGACCCGATGCGGCGAGTGGGGTGTGGTTGATGGTGGAAGCCAGTCGTTGCGGAGTGACGCGAAATCAACGCTGCCGCCTCAGCAAGCGTCTTGGCACATGCCGGCTAAACCCTGGCCGAACTTTTTTGGTCCCGAAAAAACTCCCCGCAAGTCTCGCGCCTGCTGCTGCGAACATTCACTGAACGCCTTTGCGCGCGACTCTCTCCAGGTAGAAAGCGCAACAGGCAAATAGGTGCCGTCATGAATACCCACCAGCCAACGTCCTCGGCCATCAATGGCGTCGAGTTTGGCTTCTTGACCACACACGACATCAAGTCGCTCTCGGTGAAGCGCATCACGAACCCGACCACCTTCGACACACTGCTGCACCCCGTGCCCGGCGGTCTGCACGATGCTGCATTGGGTGCTTTCTTGGACAACCCGTGAGCTTGGCCACGTTTCTGCAAGCTCTGTTCATTCCGCTAACAGACTCCAAGATGCGGAACATGCGGTCTCACCAGCTTCCTGGGCTGTCCCGGCCACTGCGGCCACATCGAGCTCCCCGTCCCTGTATACCACCTCACCTTCATGGACCAGCTGCTGCGACTGCTCCGGGGCAAGTGTGCATACTGCCACCAGCTTAAGCTCGCCCGTGTTCAGATCAACGAATTCGTCTCCAAGCTGCGATTAATACGATGTGGATTGGTAAAAGAGGCCGCTGAGATGCACGAGCATATCAACATGGACAAGGGAAAAACCAGCACCCGAAATGTAGACAACTCGGAAGACGACGACGACGATGACAACGCCGACATCATCTCGCAGCGCAACAGCTACGTAAAGAAGTGCATGAAGCGGGCAAACATCTCAAAGCACGATGCGCGATCGATACGCGACAAGAACGAGACCATCTCCGACGCGCGGCGACAAGTAGTCAAGGACTTCTACGCCGACCTCAGCAAGCGCAAGGGCTGCGGCAACTGCCAGGGCATCAGCCCAACATACCGAAAGGACCGCGGCATCAAGATCTTCCGAAAGGTTATGAGCCAGAAAGATAAGGCCAAGATGGCTCAGCTGGAGAAGCGCATACAGAACCCACTGGATGTCCTGGCTCGTAGAGACGCGAAGGCGAAGAAGCAACACGTACATGCGGATGAGGGAGTCGCGGACCTGGACCCGATTTCGGACGAGGACGAGGGCATCGATATGGAGGACATACAGCAGGCCGACGGGTCACTCCTTGCTACGGAGTCGCGCATGACACGAAAAGCGAAGCCAGCAACCGACGCTTCAGAGAGTCTGCAGGAGTATGTGAGCGCAACAGAAGTCAAGGCGGCCATGACTCTACTCTTCGAAAGCGAGCCTGAGATGATGCGACTGCTTTACAGCCCTTATGGAACCAAATCTCTCGTCGACGTAAGCGCCGATATGTTCTTCACACAGGCCGTCATTGTACCACCAAACAAGTACAGGCCGGAAGACAAAACAGGAGACTCCATTGCCGAATCCGCCAGGAACAAGCTCTACAAGAGCATTCTCGAAGCATGCGACACGATCCGTCAAATCAGCCAGGAGATGCAGGGCAAACTCAACGAACTTGGATACCGACAACGCAACTTCGATGACATGCAGAACCAGTTCGTCGCGCTACAAGGCGCTGTGAACGCGCTCATCGATCGCGATGCCAATCCCGTACAGGGCCGCGCGGCAGTCACAAATGCTGATGGTATCAAGCAGGGTCTGGAAAAGAAGGAGGGTCTCTTCAGAAAGAACATGATGGGCAAGCGAGTCAACTTCGCCGCGCGCAGTGTCATTTCGCCTGACCCGAACATCGAGACAAACGAGATTGGTGTCCCTCCAGTGTTCGCCATGAAGCTTACATACCCGGAGCCCGTCACAAACCATAACTTCTACGATCTCAAAGAAGCCGTCCTGAACGGTCCAGACAAGTGGCCAGGAGCACACGCTATTGAAAACGAGTTCGGGCAAGTCATCTCGCTGAGGAAGAAGAACTACGAGGAACGACTAGCTTTGGCAAATCAGCTGCTCGCACCCTCCAACTCGTACTCCAACGGTGCTCGGAATAAGAAGGTGCACCGTCATCTGAACAATGGCGATGTTGTCATCATGAACCGACAGCCAACACTGCACAAGCCGTCGATGATGGCCCATCGAGCACGTGTTTTGCCAGGAGAGAAGACCATTCGCATGCACTACGCCAACTGTAACACATACAACGCCGATTTCGACGGTGATGAGATGAATATGCATTTCCCCCAGAACGAGCTTGCCCGAGCGGAGGCTATGACGGTAGCGGACACAGACCATCAATACCTATCCGCGACTGCTGGAAAGCCGCTGCGTGGTTTGATTCAGGACCATATTTCCATGGGAGTCTGGCTTTCGAACAAGGACACATTCTTCACAAGAGAAGAGTACCACCAGTTACTCTACTCTTGTCTGCGACCCGAGGATGGACACACGACATCAGGTAGACTTGAGACTGTGACCCCTGCAGTACTGAAGCCCCGACCGATGTGGACAGGAAAGCAGATCATCACCACTGTCTTGAAAAACATTAAGCCTGCAGAATACCAGGAGCTGACGCTCACGTCCAAGTCCTCGACTAATGGTAAACTTTGGGGTGCCCACGTCGAAGAGCAGTTTGTCATTGTCAAGGATGGTCAGCTGCTTTCTGGTATCATGGACAAGAGTCAAATTGGACCTGCCGCAGGTGGTCTAATCAACGGCATTTACGAAGCTTATGGGGAAACAATTGCTGGACGAGCCCTTAGTATCATCGGTCGGCTGCTTACCAAAATGCTCCATATGCGCGCCTTCTCCTGTGGTGTTCAGGATCTGATTCTGACAGAGGAGGGAGACCGTGCCAGATTGGAAGAACTCCGAAAGGCAGAGAAGATCGGGTTCGAGGTGGCTTCCAAGTACGTCACCATGGATGCAGAAAAGATCGACACTACCAACCCAGAGTTACGGCGACGACTTGAAGCTGTTCTGCGAGACGACACCAAGCAGCACGGTCTCGATCTACTCACGAACACTGCCAACGGCAAGATCTCATCTACGGTCACCGCTGCCTGTCTGCCTGACAAGCTCATCAAGCCATTCCCGAAGAACCAAATGCAAGCCATGACAGGTTCTGGAGCCAAGGGTAGTATGGTCAACGCCAACCAGATCTCGTGTAACCTCGGTCAGCAAGTCTTGGAAGGTCGAAGAGTTCCAGTTATGATTTCTGGCAAAACACTGCCATGCTTCAAGCCCTTCGAGACAAGTGTTCGTGCTGGTGGTTATATTGTGAATCGATTCTTGACTGGTATCCGACCGCAAGAGTACTACTTCCATATGATGGCTGGTCGAGAAGGTCTCATTGATACCGCTGTCAAGACCTCGCGCTCCGGTTACTTGCAACGATGTATCATCAAGGGTATGGAAGGTCTCAAGGTTGAATACGACACTTCAGTTCGCGACTCCGACGGTACCATGGTTCAGTTCCTGTACGGTGAAGATGGTCTGGACACGACAAAGCAGAAGTACCTTAACGACTTCAAGTTCCAGGCAGAGAACTTTTACTCGCTAGCCCAATCGCTCCACACCGCAGAAGCCTACCCGAAGGTCTCTAGTGCTGAAGCAGCTGAGCATAACAAGAAGGCTGCGAAGAAGGCCAGGAAGGGTGATGTGGCAGGAATGGATCCTGCCATTGCAGTCTACACGCCATCACGGCATAGTGGCAGTACTTCCGAGAAGTTCTTGCAGGCTAAGCGCGACGTAAGTTTGTTCACCCCATGTCATTGCAATATGCTGATTATCATAGTACTGCGATGAGAACCCCGACAAGCTGCTCAAGAACAAGAAGAAGGACGAAGAGGGCGAGATTCTCAAGCGTACCTTTGAGCAGATGCTTGACCTCAAGTACCTCCGATCTCTTGTCGAACCTGGCGAAGCTGTTGGTGTCGTTGCTGGGCAGTCCATTGGTGAACCCTCAACACAAATGACGCTAAACACTTTCCATTTGGCTGGTCACTCTGCGAAGAATGTCACACTTGGTATTCCACGTCTACGCGAAATCGTCATGACTGCTAGTGCAAACATCTCCACCCCGTCGATGCAGCTATATCCCCATCCCGAGCTTTCCAAGGAAGACAATGAGAAATTCGCTAAGAGTATCACTCGTCTGCCGCTCTCGGCCGTGCTCGACAAGGTCACTGTGACTGAGACCTCTGGTCCCGGTACTCAATTCGGCCAGTCCAGGAGCTACAAGATCCGCCTGGACTTCTATCCCGCAAAGGAATACACCAAGGAGTATGCCATCAAGGTTCGCGATGTTGCCGAGTCCATCGAGCAGAAGTTCTGCCCGCGTCTCCAGAAGATTGTCCGCGTCGATCTCAAGAAGAAGGTCGCAGAGAAGTCTTTGTCAACGGCAAAGTCGGCTGGTATCCCTAGTATCGGCGAGGAGACTGGTAGGAGCGGAGAGCAAACAGTCGATGAGTCTGAGGAAACTATCCGGGCCGGTCGGGAAGGCGGAGCAGAAGACGATGACAGCGATGATGGCGAGGGTGATAACGACACTACTCACGCCAAGGATCGAGGCCGACGAGAGGACAGTGTAGCTTACGAAGAGCCGGAAGAGGAGGAACAGGCTGTCAATGATAAGCTTAACCTAGAAGACGATGTCAGCGAGGACGACGAGACCTACGGTGGCAGCCCGGAGGCCTCGCGCGCAGCTACCCCCGACCCTAACTCCGACGATGAGGATGAAAGTATGCTCGTCCCCACCGATGAGTCCTCAGAGATCCGCCACGAGCGCATCTGCCACAAGAATGGTGATATCTTTAGCTTCACCTTTGATGACCGCAAGGGAGCTTTCTGCGAGATTACCTTTGAGTTCTCCGCCTCCACACCAAAGCTTCTCATGCTGCATCACGTGGAAGATGCTGCCAACTACGCGACCATCCACGTCATTCCTGGTATCACCGCCGCCCAATTTTCAGCCAAGTCAAAGGACAACCCCGAGGATGTCATAAACACAGAAGGTTCCAACCTCATCGCCATGCGCGAGTACGCAAACATCATCGATGTGAACCGTACGACGACCAACGACATTGTGGCTATGTTGCATCTCTACGGTGTCGAAGCCGCGCGTGCTACCATTGTCCGCGAAATGCACGGCGTCTTCTCTGGTCACGGTATCTCCGTCGATCAACGCCATCTCAACCTCATCGCCGACACCATGACCAAGGGTGGCGGCTTCACGCCTTTCAACCGCATTGGTCTGAAGGGTAACGTCAGTCCGTTCATGAAGATGAGTTTCGAAACCACTGTCGGTTTCCTCAAAGACGCTGTCATGGAGCGTGATTGGGATGAGCTCAAGAACCCTAGTGCCCGTATCGTTGTCGGTAGACTGGGCGGTATCGGTACGGGTGCGTTTGACGTGCTCGCACCAGTCAAGATAAGGGATCCTCTCAAGGATGTTGCGGAGGAGATTAACGACGTTGTGCTAAACGATGTTCGCGAGAAGCGTGATTCAGACTCGGAGTCTGAGGATGAGGAAGAAGAAGAGGAGGATGAGGATGTAGATGGAGATGTCCAGATGAACGATGTGGAGATGGAAGATGTCGATGCTGTTGAGGAGGAAGAGGTTGTTCATGAGTCGCCAAAGAAGAAGGAGAAGAAGAGCAAGAAGCATAGACGGAGTAGCGATTAGGCGCCGTTATATCCGTTTGCATGTACGTTACTATGAGAGGTGTTTCTGGGCATGGTTTGGGCGTTTGGAAAAATGCGGGATAATATTGATGTAGTTTAGCATGTTAGCAATGTGAAATGGCAAAAGTATTGCAACTTCCGAGGTTTATATACTATGGGGTACTTGAGAATAGGGTACATTCTTGAAACCGAGGATAAATAAGGTAAAAGAGGATACATCATATCCACTAGGAGTAAATTCAGATGATTGTGACCGTGTGCTGCTCGATATTCGTTGACGCCATGTCCATGTCGACATCCGCTACACGACCTGGTATCAACGTGTCTTCGTGCTCGCACTGTACTATTAGCTTACCGGTAGCTGACGTCTTGTGTAATCGCCATTGCGGCCTTGTCCTTATCCACAAGAACGCATGTCGTCAAACTAGCCTCAACAAACAACAGCGATCATCGATGAAGCGTCTTCGCTTAACCTGTCGATCCGCCACAGTGCATAAGCACGTGAAAGCAGCCGATGTGGTGAGAGTGGCGTGGGTCGGCGGGCGTATTATCACATCCTTCCCGACGGTCCCGCCTCGTCGAGAAGGAATGCCGATTATCGAGGTCTGGAGACAGGTGCAATGCCGCGGTTGCATTGAGGCTCGGCAGCAGCTGATTGTTGGCGCTGTCACTCGTGATAGCCAAGCCATTGAAGGAAGGAGAAGAGAAGAATTACTTGTTTGCGAGCTTGAGCCGCAAAGTGTGACATGCAAGCTTCGCACCAGTGGGGATGAGTAAGCTCGCGCAACATGTGCGAAAAACACGATTCGTGCACTACCAGTACGCCAAACCTCGTCATCCACTTTCACATGCGATAGGCCAGCCTTGAAAATGTCCATTCTATTTCAGAAGCTAGAACGGCCTCAACACGTCCCAGTGCATTGATATCTAAGGAGTAGCCATGCGGCACGTATGACGGAACCGATCCCCGCAACCGTTCAATGGTAGCGACAGAATTGTCGACGTGATAAGGGAGCCCAAGTGAGAGGCGGGAATCCCTGGCTGTAATGCAGTGTCGCCAATCGATCCACGGTCGGTCCCCAGCGAGGAATCGGAGCTTACCCGGTAGCTGACGTGCGAGCGGAACCGACGCTCTGTACAATCAAGACGCGATAGAGTACGAAGTGGAAAAGCGGCGTGGCTGACCTTACCAATCTGACGTCGCTACGCTGTGACTGGCCAAAGCGTCGCTTCTTTCACATGCCAGGCGCAAGCTGTACGCCCTGCATCCCAACTCCTCAACGCTCTACAGTACAGGCGCCAGATAGAGTTTGAGACGCGGGGCGCACAGGAGGAAAGCATGTTGCGGCGTGTCGGAGTAGAGTTTGGCTTGCATCGACTCCGCACGCTGAATCTCAACCTTCGAGACATGAAGCGCCGCGAGAAGGTGACCTAAGTAGTGACGTTTTGGTAGGTAGGTCCTGCGTAGACTGACATAGCGCTTGTCGACAGCCACTTTCACATGCCACTGCATCTAATTCACACCAGCCCACAGAACCACGCCATTTTCAGCAAAGCTTCCCAACCAAAGACAGTCACATCATAGCGCACCGCCGTATAATAAGGTCGACCAAACCCCGTCTCTCTCTCTACGTTACCGTTACTCCTCCACTGCCTCTCAATTCAACAATCATTCAACGTCCACTACAGTAGACTGCATATCTGCACATCTGCTACTGCATTTAATGGCACCGCACGCTACCGACGACGATAACAACATGGGCTCTCAAGCGCCTATGACCAACGGCGAGACGCCCAGTTCAAAGGCTCTGTCGGTACGTACTCACTTTTCTATGCGTCCATTCGCGGTCGCGAACACATCTCTTCCTCTGAGTGGACACGATGGAAGGCACACCGCATTGCATTGTTGCGCTATCTGGCATCAATCGTGAATCATCATGGGGATTCGACGACTTTGGAACCGCAATCTACTCGGACCAGTAACACGGCGCACGAATCCCACGATGCAGCTGCGGAGCTTACGGCCCAGCCAATCAACCTACCATCCTTGAAACCTTGTTACTACACAGAGTCTTTCTTGCAGAAGTTGTCCGAATAGCCGACGTGGATACGATCGCATCTTAGACTTTGACGTTCAAAGAGTGATTATAAAGCTAATGGAAATCCAGCATCTCCACTCCTACCCCGTAGTTCACGACAGCGTCGAGACCTTCAAATCCAACCCCTACGGTTCGCGTGCCCTGGACCTCGCCAACAACACGTACCAGTCCATCGTCGCACCCTTTCACCCCTACCTGCGTACACCCTACTCCTACATCTCACCCTACTTGGAACGCGCCGACCAGCTCGGTGACTCTGGTCTCTCTACACTCGAGACACACCTGCCCATTGTCAAGGAAGACACCTCGAAACTGAAGGAATATGCTTTCTCGCCCGTCACATACGTGCAAGGTACCTGGCAAGACGAGTACAACAAGACCCATTACAACAACGGCGTGGTCAAGATGGGTGTTGCGACAGTCAGCTTCGAGCTGAGGATGTTGAGCGATGCGTGCGATGTTGTGTTGAGCTACCTGAACAAGGGAAAGGAGCAGACGAAGAAGAAAGTCGACGAGATTAAGCAGTAGAGTAAGGCTCTGATGTGCCAAGTATGACGGTGTGTCTGTACGATGAGGGGCGAGGTGACTACTGCTCGCTGATCGGAAAAGCAAAGGCCAAGGGGCGTCCATCAGCATGGCCTCGTCGACGTAATGTGGAGTAACCTTCTTGCGCCGGTCTGCGCACATTTCTTTGGAAAATAGACCGATTAATGACATGATATCCCTTCTGTTCGATTGTTGGTGTTTTAAAGGCCGCTTTTCTTCACCATAATGTTGCATCTAAAACCACTGACATGAAATGCGAGGGTTCTCCATATTGCACCCATTGCAGTCGATGGCTCGTTGCTTCGGTCCGGTAGCATCATCAAGTCGTTCTCACCCTGCAATAATCCCATCAGCACGATATATCCTACTAGCATCACCCGGCAGTGGAAACAGAGGCCAACGTGAAGATCATGTGCATTTCATGAAGTTCGTGAATTGAGCCGGATGCCGGATTTTTTCATGCTTTGATTATCAAGCCGAAATACACGCCTGGACGGCAGGCCACTTTTGGGGTCCTGTCCTCCTATGATATCCACCGCTCATGCAGCATCTTCCGTATCAAATCATGCCCATCTGCGCCCAGCCGTAACCGAAGGAAAGCTTAGAACTGTAAGGGAGTGAAGAACCACCTGTTCTTTCCGGACTGGTATCGCTCCTCGAAGGCCTTCTTGACCGTCTTCTTGGCCTCCTCCCGTTGCGAGACCTCCTTGAATGTGTCGGCGGAGATGACGCCCTTGAGGTTCTCGAGCTCGATGGTGTAGCGGGTAGGCATAATGTGGGTGTCTGCGTCTATCAGCGTCTGCCCAGGGATTGCGTCCTCATGTCCACATACAGTTGACCTGCTTGACGAAAGGCTTGACCTTGCTCTTCTTGGCCTGCTTGGTCTTTGACATGCGGCGGGTGACCTTGGATGGGTAGGTCTCGATACCGGCAACGAGCGCGTGGGGGAAGGGGTGCGACTTGGTGCCGTTGTCAAGTGGTGAGATGATCACACACTTCTTTCCGGCATAGCGGCCCCGGGTGATGATCTAGGCGGACTGTGAGTGCATGCGAGGGAGTTGGTTCGAGCGATTTCAACGTACGACAACGCGTCCGACCTTGAGGCTGGAGAATATGTCAGCAGCTGCTCTGTCGCATGTCGTGGGTTTTCAAAGGTGCAGGAATTGGCGGCCTGGGGCACGTGGTAACGCATCGCAGGGCGCCAATTTGCACCGCAGGAAGATTCGTGTGTATCGGGGCACTCACAACTTCATTTTGGCTGTTGTCCGGGTTAGTGATGGGTACTTGGTCGCGGTTCGAGGTTGAGGAAAATGGGTGCAATATTCGCTTCCTCGTTGTGTCCGGCGCCGCCACGCTAACGCCTTTAGGGGTTGGTCGGCCCCACCCATGCCTAGAAATCCTCAAGACCCGCCAAAACTTCGCAGCGGCGAGTCTCGAGAGCTGGTCAACCACGAAAATGAAGATCAAGGCCCTCAGCCGGTCCACGGCTTCCACACAGGCCCCCGGCTCCAGCGTCGCAAAAGTCACGAGGAATCTCGATCCCAACCTCCATCCGTTCGAACGCGCACGAGAATATACCAGGGCCCTCAATGCGACAAAAGTTGAGCGCATGTTTGCGCAGCCCTTCCTTGGCGACTTCGAACCTGGCCATGTAGACGGCGTGTACTCGTTCGCGAAAGACCCCACCTCCCTCGAGCGTTTCGCCAGTGGAAGTGGAGACGGCATTGTCAAAGTCTGGGACTTCACAAGTCGAGAGGAGAAATGGCAGGCGCAGGCGCATGAAAACCTTGTTAAGGGCATGTGCTGGACGCGAGACAAGAAATTGATAACGTGCGGATCAGACCGCCAGATCCAGTTGTTCGAACCATATGCGCAGCCCTCGAAATCGCCGCCGAAAGCAACATGGCATGGAAATTCGGCCTTCACATCCGTCTCGCACCATCGCTCACTACCCACCTTCGCTGCTGGATCTAGTGTCATCTCCATATATGATACATCCAGGACGTCTGGGGCTCCTGTCTCGAGCCTTGTGTGGCCATCGGTAGGTCATGGCGCATAGTAGATTCGAGGCACGTACTGACTGTGTGACAGGCCATTGATACCATCACAGATGTCAAATTCAACCAGGTCGAGACATCGATACTGGCGTCGTGCGCAACTGATCGAGCTGTCATCCTTTACGATGCCCGAACGAACTCACCCCTGCACCGCACCGTACTCAACTTCCCCGCAAACTGTATCTCTTGGAATCCCATGGAGGCCTACAACTTTGCTGTCGCCTCCGAGGACCACAATGGATACATCTTTGATATGCGCAACATGAAGCGGGCATTGCAAGTCTTGGTAAGTCTGCCATCTTCACGTCATGACCACGACCAACTACTAACACCAAACAGAAAGGACATGTCGCGGCAGTCATGTCGATCGAGTTCTCTCCCACCGGAGAAGAGCTCATCACGGGTTCTTACGATCGATCCGTAAGACTTTGGGAGCGACAAAAGGGCCACGCCCGGGACGTCTACCACACCAAGCGGATGCAGCGTGTCTTCTCCGTCGCATGGAGTCCCGACAACAACTACGTACTCAGTGGATCTGACGATGGTAATGTCCGCCTTTGGAGAGCGAGAGCTTCAGAGAGGCAGGGTGTGAAGTCATTTGCCCTACGACAGAAGCTGGAGTATGACACAGCGCTCAAGGAGCGGTACAAGCACATGCCAGAGATTAAGCGTATTGAGAGACACAGGCATCTACCCAAGACTGTCAAGAAGGCTGGTGAGATCAAGAGTGAGGAGCTCAAGGCTCTTAAGAGGAAGGAAGAGAACGAGAGAAGACATACAAAGAAGGGCACGGTCCGAAGGAAGGCAGAGCGTGAGAAGATGATCTTGGCAAGAGAGCAATGACGTGTCAAAAAGACGAGGGTTCAGTATATTTTCTGCATAGCGATGGCGTTCTTGGTATTCAAGTCGAGGACGTGGTATACCGCACGACACACCTAAGGGTGTATACCGTAGTCCGAAAAATACGGGGCATGCTGATTTAGTCAGTTTGTGTCTCCAAGAAGAACTGTTTGCTTTCAAACTGAAGCCTTTCGAATATCGATTCACGTGATATCGCGTGATTGCGTCATACCTCGGTCTTGCATACAACCTAGCATGTAGCCCGCAGTACGGAAGGACATGGGAAGTGATATTTTGCCGACACCGTACAATCTGCCTATATTTACCAATTACTGACCCTTATATACAACTCATCTCAATATTCTGTTCTCCAGCAACACCCTCTCGATTCGAATGAACTACATCGCAGCCATGACATCTACATCCGCTCTTCAAATCCAAGACTCCAAGCTAAGCAGCCTCGGTCTCTCAAAGTTCATCGTAAACAAAGAGAAAGTATGCTGTTATACGCGTTCTCTGGAAACTGCGAGCGACAAGAATCCCATACTTGTTCTGATCCACGGCTACCCGCAGTCATCTTTCATGTAATTGCTCCTTTCTACCCTCCATCCCTCCGTCGTGTATAACGAAGAGACTGACGTGAAGCCAGGTGGCGACATGTAATCCCCCAGCTTCCATCCCAGGCACCGCTCTTCGTTCCGGACCTACCAGGTTATGGCGCTAGTGCACCGATTGACCGGAACGATAAACTGAGTGTTGGGACGGTAGTGCTAGAGGCGCTGAAGACGGAGTTCAAGAGAAGTAAGAGTAAGGACGGAGACGTGAAGATTGTCCTTGTTGGCCATGATCGTGGAGCGAGGGTTGCGCATCGTCTTACCGTCAGCGGAGTGGACGGAGTGAACATTCTAGGAGTTTGTCTAATTGATATCGTATGATGCAACCCTACGCATTCTTTTGGGCTTCGAAATGCTAACCATGTTAGGTTCCGACTTCGACGCAATGGCAGCACTTCACCTCCCCAGCTACTGCAGCGAAGGAGGTTACGGGTTATTTCCACTGGCCGTTGCTCGCTAACGTCGATTTGGCGATGCGTATGATCACCGCTTTTGGGCCGTCCAACTGGTGTCAGGAAATGATCTTGCGCTGGGCGGCAGGGAAGAGTCCCGCCGGTGTTGCAAGATTGAAGGCCGATGATGCAATGACTGTATATGGCGACTTCTTCGCACAGGAACACACGCTTAAAGCAAGCTGCGAAGACTACAAGGAGGGCGCGACGACGGATGTTGAGGAACAGGAGAAAGATCAGGAAGAGGGAAGGAAGATTGAAGTGCCGGTGTTGTTGCTGTACAGTGAGTCGGGCATTGGAAGTAGATTCAACTTTCCGGATGTGTGGAGGGAGTGGGTTGATGAGAGCGTAAAGATCGAGAACCATGGGCTAGGGGATGGAGTCGGACACTTTGGGGCCGAAGAAGCGCCTGAAGAATGCGCAGAAGTTATCAAGGGCTGGCTCGAAATAGTAGTTGCATAGCTTTCAATGTACTTGAACTGCACAAGCCCATACTCCTCTGAGTACAAACTCAATCTCGGAAGAACACTGTGAGGCAGGCAGCCTAGAAGTGTTCAACCCAGTGAATCATATCAGTATTTAGGCCCTGGACCATCATTCCTCTACAAGCATCGTGTCGCACGTCGATATCTGTTCTCTTCTCAATGCTACCAACATCCAGGATCTGCTCGAATGCTTGACGCTTTGTGAAAAGTCGCCTCAGATGAACTGGAGACTTGAGGTTATGCTCATTAGACCTTGTAGAGATAGTCCCGTCATCTTGATTGGAGGTTGTAGATCAAAGCTCTTTCTGTTAGAGCCTTTGACAGAGTCTCGTAGCTGGATGAGGATCACGAACTCGAACTTCAGTTTTACGCTGTGACTAGAGCCTTTGGAGCTGCACCAGACGCTTCAGAGCGCCATGGATTCTAGTAGTACGGTGCATATGTTAATGTAGATGATGACAATGTTGGCAACGAAGAGCAATTGGACTAGTCGACGGTTTCCCTTTCTCTGGAGAGTGTGTCCCACCCGTGATATACGCACTGCCGCTACTAAGTAGACCATGGATATGATAATATCCTAGAATTGATAACGCCCATGGATATCTTTTCCATCAGTTCGAAGGGCTTAAAGGTTAGGTCGATCGCGTTGCTCTTTACTACCTGTGGGACAGACAATCCATTGGTAGAGCACCATATTCTGTTAGTGGATATCCATAAAGCCAACGATCATAGGCAAGTATCATACTTGCAAGCTCATCCTCCAGGACTTGCGGCGTAGGATATCTTCATGCAGTCTCGGTTGCTTAAGCTTTGCGGCTGCAGCAAGGTGTGATCCTCCCCGTCTTGAATGGTGTATAGTGAGATGACTCCAGTGCCGATGCAATGAGATCTTGTACATCAACATCTTGCCTTCTGGCTTCTCAGTACAGTGATGATATTGAAGTGATGAAAGGGTTTGTGTAGTGGAGACGTCGTGGGGTGGGACTTCCTCTCGACGATCCGTGGAGAGCCGCCCCCGTGCCGCCTTGGCAGCCCCCTCGCGTACGCCAACTCCTCGTGATACGGCAGGTGAAGGCTGCTGTCCATCTTCTTCCTGCTCCTGCACGTCAGGCATCAAATCAGCTCAACAGACTCATACACACAGACAGTCGTACTAGCTATCTCCAATGGTCGCAACAGCATGCTTGCATAAGAGCGATAGTGCACGGTAGCGACACGGTCATACCATGGGCTGAAGCTCGTGATCAGCTTACCGACATTTGCAGTGCAGCAAAAGTACCGTGAATCTGCCCCGCGGTCGGTATCTACCAGATGCTTTACGATGCTTAATCCAATACATAGAGCGACACGCATGTCTTGTGCCCAGTATCACCCCGCGTGTTCTTCTCCTCGCCCTACACTCTCCGCCTGAGCTTTAGAATAAGCGATCGGCCACTATGGCTTTTCCTACTGTTGCAGCTTGGTTGTTATGTGCTGTTTATAGCTCTTCTGCATCCGAAACAGACAATCTGAAGCTCGCAGTATCTACGTTAAACCTGCGCCTATCCGAAGCTGCCACTATCACTTTCCCATGGGATGCCCGTTGGGACGATCTCCAAGTCCGTGGCTCTTCCCCACGCATATCTCCCGACTACAACGTGGTGGTCGAGGTAGCGACGGAGTCGGACGTGCAAAAGACGGTCGCCTTGGCCAATCGCCTCAATGTCCCGTTCTTGGCTGTCACAGGGGGCCATGGTTGGACCAAAACGCTTAACAAACTGCCGTATGGTATTCAGATCAACATGCGGAAGCTGAACACTACGACACTCAGTCGGAGTGGCAAAACTGCGATGGTCGGAGGCGGAACAATGCAACACGAAATCACTCGCTCCCTGTTCGCCTTGGGCAAGTATGCAGGTGAGATCAGACCCATATATTCAGATGTACACATACTGATCATTCTTGTTACTAGTTACCGGGCTTTCGGAATGCGTGTCGGTAGCGGGCCCACTGTTAGGCGGCGGTCACAGTCTACTTCAGAATCAACATGGCTATTCTCTAGACGGTCTTGTTTCTGCGCGCGTGGTTCTTGCCAGCGGCAAAGTTGTAGAAGCCTCTCGGTCGAGGAATGCCGACCTGTTTTGGGCCCTGCAAGGAGCAGGTCAGAACTTTGGCATTGTGACCAGCATGAAAGTACATACCTACGACATCCCTTCCAACTGGACTGTCTACTCACTCATCTTCACGACCGACAAAGTTGAGGCGCTCTTCAATTTGATCAACGAATTTGAAGAACCGGCTACAAAACGTCCAGCAAAGTTAGCCTTCACAGGGGTGTTCGTGAAGTTACCTACTGTCGATCCTGTCAACGTAAGTACATCCCCGCAACATATTTGCTGAATACTAAACTTTTCCCTAGCCTGTCGTAGCATACACTATCGCATACGAAGGCACGGAAACGGACGCTGAACCATACGCCGCACGTTTCAAAGCGCTCGGCCCAGTATCTACTGCAGTGTCGACGGATATCAACTACGTGGAGCTTTATACGGTGACTGGAAACAATCTGAAAAGCCAAGCTTGCACGAGGAACGAGAACATCGCAGGAGCCGGCGTCTCGCTGCCTGCGTGGGATCTCGAAGGTGTCCGTAAAGCTTTCACAGTATTCGGTAACATCACAGCTGACCCTCGCTTCAATACTTCCATCACTTTGTTGGAGAACTATGGCATGCAAGGTGTACGGGCTATCGATATAGCTTCCACAGCATTGGCATCTGAGGAACGCGAATATCCGATCCTCGCATCTCCGGTGTTGTGGTGGGCTGGCGATGATGCGCAGGCGACTAAAGACGCGTATGTATATACGCGTGCGATGCGCGATGCGTTGTATACGGGCCTCGACAAGAGTAACAAGAAACGACACTGCTATGTGAACTACGCTAACGGAGAAGAGAGTAAGCCGGAGGTGTATGGATACGATGCCAGGCTTACGAAGTTAACTAAGCTCAAGGACAAGTGGGATCCGAAGAACAGGTTCGGGTTTTATAATCCAATAGTGTAGACAGGCAAGGCATTCACGATAGCAGAAGATAAAGTGGTTTGAATCAGACTGTGTTCCTAAACTAAATGCAAGTACGGGCAATGATGAAGCCGGGAGTATCTCACATCGTGAACCAACGTCAAACCTAAACGCCAAACTTCAGCCTGGAGTACTTCGCGAAATTCCTTCGTCGCCAACACGAACCCAAGAGTATCGCGAGGCTACTACTCGAGCCACTCCCAGACGGCGTCGTTCTCCTCAGCCGCAACGCTACCCTCTGGGTCCCAGTTGGGATCCTTTGGCTTAGGCGCACACAGCCTCGCACACTCCTCCAGATGCTTTGCGACGGCATCTTCAGTCAGCTCCACCCCTGACTTTACCATCTCCACCTCCTCTCCACCTGACACCTCCCTCTCTACCTCCTCTTGAACCGGCAGCGCGACTGCCCTCGCAGCATTGTGGAGCTGCTCCACCGACATGTATGAGATGTTGTCGACCTCAACCCGCACTAGACCCCTAGTGGTGAAGGTCTTGGCCTCCGGCCCAAAGTCGTCCAAAATGTCTTGGTCAGCCATTTTCCAAGCGGTAACCTCTTTTTCAGAGGCTTTCTGGTTGATTTCCCCAACGGTGTGCTTGCTAGTCGTGACCGAGAGGTGTTTGTGTAGTGATTCCCGGGTTTTTCGCTCACCCGAAACGGTTTCGGCGTTGTTGAACAAACCGCCTTCGATGCAGGATTGACCCACACCAAGGTACTCTGCTTCTTCTGCCATATACAGCCTAGCTAGTCGCTCAGGTTTGCTGCATACGATGTGAAGGCGGCTTGTGGTTGGTAGTGCATCGCCCAGTACACTCCAGATGTCGGTCCATGTGATGTTTAGGGAGGCGGACTTCGACGGTTTGACAACGATCTCTAGGATTGTGTTCTCAGGATCTATGGCCAGATCCTCCCAGTCTTCTGGACCCCAGATGGGGAATTTTTGGAGAGAAGGACTGTGCTGTGGCCCGCGCTTCTTTTGAGGTGGTGAGAAGGGCGGATGGTGGTGATACGCTTGTGACTTGGTATTCGTCTTCGTCGAATTCGACGGTTGCTGTTGTGGGCTTGCTCGCTTGCCAGACGAGGTCGCGGAGCTCCTTAGGGAGTCTGGAGAATGGTGTAAAGGTAGACATTGTGGTTTGGTGATAGTGTCTTTGATATCGGTGTTGTCGGGGCTTCTGGTGATGATAGTATTTGAAGAGAGCCTGGACAAGTATTGTAAAGTTTTGTGAGAGTGAAGTGTAGATGAGAAGGAAGGAAGTGCGGAATTTCTCTCTTCTATAGCCATCGAGCGCACCAACTATGGTACCGTATCGCTCGAACTTGAACAGTCATAAGGTAGGCAGAAAGTTTTTGCTGCACTCAGGGGTCCAATCAGCATACCACTATATCGCGAGGTCATTTGCCCTGGCCTATAAAACGCAATCCCGGTATGCGCAGCACACTGTACCAAATATTGTGACCCGGAGTTTAGTTCGGAGGTATTCGCAGTACCATAGGGGATTCTTGGAGATACGATTACACAGCGAAGACCATTAAGCTACACTAAAAGACCCACGTTTCTTCCATGGAAAACCTCATACTATCGTATCGATAAAGAGGGTTTACTATACAGCGCACGTCTATGGACAGATTTCTGAGCTGCTATCATCTATTGTTACGTGATGGCAGCTTTTACCATGGTATGCTATGAAGTTCTCGGCATGGACTTGTGGATTTTGCACGGTTCCTCATGAGTCTGGTCTAGCTCTGCAACCACTCGGAATGCCTGTATTACACGCAAAAGCATTGTCCGCTCTGCGACTCCCGAATCTTGTCCAGTTGCCCAGAGTTTACCCGATTGCCGCTAGCGGGTTCATACTCACTGTGCCCACACCTTGCCTTTACGGGTCTAGATCATCCCACCCTTTCTTCCATACGTTTTTATCTTGCACCTTCTCTACGTACATGCCGCAGCTCTTCGCCCGGTCATATATCGAATCATCCATCTGGAAGTGTTGTCGCCACTCTACGCCGTCACTCTCATTGGCGTCCTCAACGTAACTCAGATCCGGAATTTGATATAGATTATCATATGTACCCTTCACCAGTTTAACAAGCTTTAGATCTGGCCATTTTGCCTGGTTTTCCAGAACATACTTGATATAACGCTTCGCCTCACACGTTGAGTCGATAATCCCGATGCCTTCGATCGTAGCAGGAAGATCGCATGTCTTGAAGTTCTTATCAGTAGAGAAGAAAGCTTCTTGTGGAGCAGTGAAGTTGCGTAGGTTAGGTAAACTGGGAAACGAGGTCGTAGGGCCCAAGTCGTGAACGTATTCTAGCACGCGCGGCCAGCCCAGAATTATAAGCGAGCTGATCTGGAACGTCGTCGAAGCCCAGAGTCAAATCTGTTATACTGCAACTCTCCAGCTTCGAAGTGATAGGAGCCCAAAATACTTGCGGAAGGGCGTAAACATTGACAGGTCCACCAATCTGGATGAATGGTTGGGTCAGATTTGTAAGACAACGGATGGTTTTGATGAAGTATGTGTGTATGCTTTGCACAGGAAGGCCCTGATCCCGTTTGAACACTCGAAGATCCGCCTGGATGAACAGCCGCGTCAATGTGGTAGAAAGAACCCCGTTTATGACAATGACTTCTGGGTGAAGGACTTCTTGCGCGATAGGTCGGAGCTTCCGGCAAGTCAACGCTAGATATCTGAGGTCGCTGTATCCAGCTCCGAAAGTGTTGCCATCACCTCGCAAGTAATTGACGACTGCGAGCAAGAGCTCGTCTGGGAGACCACAAAGGTCCGGCATATTGACGAGTGCGCTTGTTCCAGGCTCTCTGTGACGATCTTGAATGAGGCGAGTGGATTACAGCCTCTTTCGGAGTAGGAAGTTACAAACAAGCCTAGTCTCGAGTGGGTAAGCTGCAAACACGTCATCATGTGATCTCTCTTTCACCAATGTCCTGGTGTCGGCTACGTCGTGATACGGCCAGACCAGTGAGAATGCATCACCCGTAGTTAGCCTATGCAGAAACGTCTCAATATTCGCATGACGGTCCCCAGAGATGATCGCGCAGTGCTATAACGCGGGAGTGCGCAGGTGTAGCAATGCATCACAACATCAACCACAGTAGTGCTTTGCCGATGCAAATTGCAACTTCGTAACTCGAACTCCCTCCATTCATTCAAATCGTTCGCGCAAGGCTGATCAATCACTCTGTCTCGCGAAATGATGTTGGTGCAGCTCACAGACAGCATAGTTGGACTCGTTGTGGTACCAACCTGGCAGAGAAATCAACATGCGGTGAACTATCAGCATTTTTCAAGTCACTCAACGTTGTCGCTCCAGAGACCTACGTAGTGTGGAGAGTTCAGGCTGTCCCTGCTGTGACGTGCGTACAAGTGATTTCCCCTCATTCGCCACACTACGTACGACCTTAAGGCACACCTCCTTGACTCACAGTGCATGGTTATCGCCCCGTCACACTACTCATCCTACGCGCGCCCCTCCGATTGTGTGGTTCTTTCTGTGCCCCTATACCTCTAGCAAACCAGTTGACGTCGCGTCGATTTTTAGGATAGTATCAATCTCTTCTCTACGGTTGCATCTCTTGCCTACAGCAAAGAGATCTCCTCATTCGACTACCCTGTGGAGCTTTGGCTGCTAATGTGTTATCATTGGTCCACAACCCCCAGGCAGGGCCGCTAACCAGATTGGCCCCACCGGTCGCAGGCAACCACTAGCCTAGACCCAATACTACATCCTCCAAACTGCAGTACATAAACTCCTGGAGCCCTTCAGAGGACTTTGCTCCTTCACAAATCTTGGATGAAAAACCTCTGCAGCTACTACAATGACGTCTAGTCCTATCTCACCACCCTCCAACTTTCAGCTTCAAAGCCCACTCTTTAGTGCTCTCCCGGGCGAGATCCGCAATGACATATTTGGGCTAGCACTCATGCAGTATGAAGATGACGAAGCAGCGTATCCGGAAGACTCGTACTGGTACAGGCCAGGCTTCTCGGGACCGCTTAAGGGTAGTAGTGCGCTTTTGCGCACGTGCAGATTAGCGTACGCGGAAGGTCAGAAGGTGTTTCTAAGAGAGCTAGAATATGCGTTCTGGTTTAGTATGCTGATTCTTTCTATAAGTGAATGCCAAAACTAACATGCATGGTATAGATCGTGGACCCGCTGGCCGCACATGCATCCCAGCGTGCGAGAAGTTCTTCCGAGACCTGACTCCGCAGGCTGTACAGTCGCTTCAAAAAGTGCGTTTCTTTACGCAGATGTTCTGGCTCGAAGATGGAAATCAGCTCTTTTATATATTCTCACTACCACAATTCAGGCCCACTCAACTTACCATCACCATTCGGTACTCGGATTGGTGGTTCTGGGAAAGTAATGAGCCACTTCGCATGAACGAGGGGTGGCTACGCTACTTTGAAGGGAACCCAGGTCTTCGCGTGCTCAAAGTTGAATACGAGACACTCAATTGGAAGAAAGCGGAGATGATGTGCATCATCGAGCGAAACAAGAAAATGGAAGCTACCCGTGAGAAGGGAGGGCGGGAGCTTCCAAGCAAACGAGCTTGAGGGATATCTGAGTGCCGAAGATACAGCACTAGAGGAATGGAAATGGAAGGGCACAAGCAAGCTAGGTGGAGAAAATTGGAATCATCATGGTATCGGAGACAAGGTCGAGTACGTCGTCGTAACCGATACCTGGAAGTTTGTCCAAGGCGAACTGGATGAAAAAGAAATGGAGGGCCGACTGACTTCAATGACGAGGGCGCCGGAAACGAGACGATTTAAGAGATCAAACCAACGGATTACGAGACTTCGTGCGAGGAGGAATGCACGTAGTACAGCTTAACAGAGATTGCGTTTCTTGATAGTCTACGTTGAAATTGCTACTCTCCTCTAGAACTGTTGACGATTAGTATGAATACGTTCGATGGATACACACGACTACCAACTCACAATGCGTGGGATATGTCGACCGAGGCGTCATGTTTCCTATGTTCGCAGCCAAACTCGTTGTCAATGTGTCTCAGCGCTCGAGGATCCTTAACTCCAACTGTTCCGGACGTCTCACATGCAGCAGCAGCGGATCCGCACATGAGTCCTTTATCATACCCAACACCTTCTGGCTGGCCGTCTCCATATTCCCATCTTCCCCGCACACTGTTCCCACTCTCACCCGTTTCAGAACGCTACTCAGTACACCGCAAAACTCCACCTGGCTGAATTTCATTCCAGGACAGATTCTTGGTTCAGTACTCTAAGCCAAAGAAACCGCTACCACCCATTTAGTGCTTGAGTTCGTCTGAAGCTAGAACTTCGGAGAGCGCTGTCCTGGTGGTATCCGGATAATGTGGTTGGATCCAACGCTTTGGGTTCCACCTAAGCGAATCAGGGAAGTTTGCACATGAAGTTTCGGAGGCCCACGAGTTGAGCATGAGTTGAATGTTAGCCAGTAAAACAATTGACGCGGTATCTCCCTCAGCGCTGGGATATATCATGGGAATAATAGGCTGGGAATTTGCCGGAAAAGGTGAGCGAGGAAGAGGTGGCGAAGGGCCGTAGAGACGTAGCGTTTCGTACCTGCAGCATCGTCAGTGTTCAATCATCGGTCGCGGAGTTGGAAAGGCAAGATTGATTGACGAACACAGACGTACCATGACAGCCATAATCCTCTCCAACCGCGGGAATACTCTCGCATACTCCATACCATTGTTCATTTTGTCGTCTAGTACTTCATCCAACCCCTCCGTCGCCCAATCCTGCGTTTCAGGATGTACGGCCAACAAAGCTATCGCATATGACAGCGTGATGAAGGTAGACTCCAACCCACCAATTGTAAAGATGAAGATATTATGTCGGAGCAGCAAAAGACTAATCTCTAGCTGCTCCAGCTAGAAGATATCTATTTACTCCGACATATTACCCCTAAGCTCAGTGCCTGAGAGTCCGGCTCTTGACAATCTAGTTTCAGTCTTGACTTGTTCAATGACTTTAATGAGCGTACTGATGAGTGGAGCGACTTTTTTTTTGCCGGCTAATCATTTACCTCCACTCTCTTACGATGGTTTCATCCATGTATTGTCGGAACTCATGCATAGCTAGTAACAGACTCTGAACATTACTCGGGAGTAACGAGTCGAGTATTGTGAGCTTTAATAAGGGCATAATACCCTCTATAAGTGGAGACATCGAGGTACTCATCACCGTTGTTAGTGCATCGCATAGCGACAAGTTGTGACCTGGTGTTGGTCTGTTGACTTCGGTGTTCTCGAACGCGACTGAAGAGATAACGTTGAGTGCCAAAATACTGGTGTCCTTGATCATGCTATTCGATCTGCCATTTGGTGATGAGATCCACTGCTCTATCATACGTTTTGATTGTCGCAGTGCTTCACTCAATACAGTGACAGAAGCAAGCTCGTTGAAGCACGGCGCTGTAAGTTTGCGATGGCGAATCCAGTCGTCACCGTTAAGATATGTGCGTCAGTTCGTACTAACGTTCATGTGAGATAGACCGGGAGGATTGTTCATATTGAGAGATCAATGCACATACCATATCGACATTCTGTCTAAACGTGCCCAGAATCTCTATCGTCGCTGACAAGTCTCTTATCCGATCTGTACCTCTTACTTATTGTAGAACTCACCATTAACGTTATCAGGCTTCACGAGCTCCCTGCATTTCTTGAGCACATGTTCAATCGTCTTAATGTCACTCGCACATAGTACATTATACCCTGGCGACACAATGATGAAACAAAGACCTGCGTGCGGAGTAGTAGTTGCGAGTGAGGTGGTACACAGGGGCTGTGAAAAGGAAATGTGTAAAGAGAAGGCAGAGTATGGTCACGATGATCATTGTAGCAGACTTGGCTCGATTATGTAGAATTGAGAGAGTACAGAGGTTCTGCAGTATAGGCAGTTGCCCCATGTCGTGCGGGGCTACCCATGTGCCGTACTCATTGAGGAAGGCGCGATTTAATATTTGACAAATGAGTGAGTTGATATTTGAGACTCTAGAAGACGTCGTCTGTTCGCAAACGGAAATCCTGAAGCCATTATTTTGTTATGTCTATCAGGTTCTCGTCTCCAACTATAGATGAAGCTGAATTGCCACCTGCACAATAACATAGTCTAGCATTTGGAGACAGCAGTCCAGTAATGGAAGATAGCGAAGACGCTATGCGCACTGCCATATGGACTGTGCAAGTACGTGCAACACACGTGATGTCAGCCAACTACATGCTTACGACTTCCACGAGCAAGGTTACTGCTGGATGATTACTGCGGCATGTGAGACACGACCAAGCCTGCGCATGTACGCCTCACTGAGGCACGTCAGCAATGCAGGCACGCAGGGTAAAGGACATAACGAACGTGTCTAAACTTGCAGAGCCGACCCGCGACGCACGTCAATTACTCGACAGGAGGGGTGCGCCCGTCCTGGTCTCGAACATGACATCGTTGAGTTTGCAACGTCAAGTGTTTGATCTGCAACATGTGTTCGCAGGATGCTGCGAACAGGGAGTGTGCTGGTTTACCGTGGTAAAAAATTGTGTGTTTCAGGCTTTAGCCTGGCTTGTTTCATGGATCTGGTACGGTGTTTCGGAGAGTGTTGCGGTGAAGCATTAGCCGGCCGTATGGAAGCAATGATGTTGCAACGAGAAGCATAGTGCAAGCCGGGGTTATCGGGAAATGCTACATTCCGCGAATTGGAACGATGTTGCCAATGGTGATGTTGTTTTCCAAAATCACTCCATGTCATTGATGTCAACAAAGGACGGCCTTGGGACCCAATGCGTGAATACGCACTTCCTGCATGTACGTTTGAGGCAGGACTGTTCTTAGGCATGGGGAAAAGTCGGTGGTGAACATCCGACATTGCCGCCTCTGGTGCGGGGTCAGAGGGCATAAACCTAGTATTGGTGTTCGCACGGTGTGTAGACGTAAATTTACATACGTGCTCGATGGTAGCACGGCGCTATGGCACCAGGTACCGTGGTTCGCATAATGCGAACCCAGCCACAAGCAGGCGCAAAACTCAAACAACTTCAACGTGACCAGGTGAACTACGACCGTTGACTGCGACACGATCAAAGCGCGACATATCTCGGCCCGTAACGCATGCAGAGATTTTCACTCCAGATCAGCCCATGTTTTCCAGCCACCCCGGCGTATCCCGGGATGGCTGGTTGAGCACGTTCTTTTCGGTGTATTCGGATAGCGATGGAAAGGCTCGAGGATCTTGCGAGTGGTCCACCGTTGACGCGTATCTAGCCTCTAGTAACGCTTTGGCGTGTAGTAGTCCGGGTGTGGACGTCATAGCCCGTTGAATTCGGTGCTTAGTCCGCTCGTATAGCCACGGATTAGAGCTTCGGCCAAAAGCAACTCGGCTTGAGTTTTTCTCTTTGCTCGGATACGACGACACGACCTGCTAGTCTTGATTACCGCTCGGAGTACGCTAGACGTTTCCAAAGGTTCTGTGGAAACACGGATGTGCTGAAGATCGCGCAATTCTCTTTCATAGTGACCGTCAGGCGCGATCTGTAAAATTCCGTCATATTACCAACGCTGCTGAGGTATATTGACAGTGCTTTTAAGCGACTGTGTCGATTTATCCAGCCGTCCACTGCCAAGCTCGTGGGTGATAGTCTTTGCTTTCTTTAGCCGGCCGTGGTATTGAGAAGACACCGTGGATGGTGGGTTTGTGGTAGGTAGCGCAATAGCGCTTGCACCCGTCGTCTGTTCGCCTGTTACCCGGCGAAAGTGCGTCTTTGGATAAAGAAGAGTAGATCTATAGAGCGCTAATATTGAGACCAGCCATGCGAATCTGCATACAGCCACTTTCCGCAGTGCGGGTCGTTGTGTGTCCGTACAGCTGGGTTTGACGCTCAATGCATAGAGGACGCCGCGGTCGGCTGAATGCACCCGTGATAATTCATCGCTGTCTATGCATAGTTGCGCTGAGGCCTTGCTTAGAACGTATGTTTCCTCAATAAAATTATTCTTTGATAGCCGCAATTCGCTTCATAGCGTGGGGTGTATACTGTAGTGTACCCCGAATTGTGGTCCGACCTACACTTGACGCACGTAGGTATGTCGTGCGGATCATACGCCGCCCTAACGACAAGCGACTCTACTGCTGCGAGATGGCGACCTGCTTTTGGCTGGCGTTGAGATGCTGCATGGAGGCGGAAGTCGACAGCTGTTCCCACCGTTCACTTCCTGGCTCAAGCGACGACTTCAGTCTGTCGCTGCCGGCATTTTGGGTGCACACTGAGCGTGCGGCGCAGCGGGTGAGCACGGCCGCCGTCTACTTCACCCTAGCTCGCCATCAAGCTTTTAGATTGCTTTAACTTTCCATTGAAGATCCGAGGCATAAGAATAGAAGAGCGGTGAGGACTTCGGTTGTAGAAGGTGTTTGTTGCCGGTAAAACGGGTGGTCATCTCAACCGAACAATGAACCCCTCACTTCGATTGTTTATTGTTGAACTTTGTTGAGCATCGGAGAGCATCTGGAGTGTAATCGAAAAGACGCTAGAAAACTCACAACAAGCGAGTCGTCCACAGAGCGTGACAAGGGGTGGGGCCAAAACCCATGAAGCCAAACCGGTGAGCATGCTGACCCACCAATCACAAAGACATGTTGCATCCCACGAGCTGCAAGGAGCGGTCGTGGCTTACCTGCTCCGTCGATACCCCGATAACGGCTCTGCTGTCTCCTGACGTGGCCAGTGGTGATTGGCAGCCGAACGCCTATCTGAACGCTTGAGCGAGGATGTGATGCTGATCAATTTGGAAGCAAAGGCTCGAGAACGACCGTCGCGTTAGAAATCGATATCCCGCAGTGTTTCGACGACGGTCGCTACGCATTCGTGTGCTATCAAGCGAAGACATGAGATTGCCAGTGCGACCACACGTGAAGGCCGTCCTCCAACAGTTCGACCGAGCTACGATCGTGGAAGAGTGAGGGGCACGGGCTTGGCTTAGGCCATGCAGGGATACCCTATATCACATGCATATGCAAGTGCGGCTTGCTGCATACGCGGCTTTGTCCAATCGACGGCTAGATTGTCCCAAGCGTGGTCGCATCGCGGGATTGCCTCACGCTGCAGGAACGCTCGTACAGGTGTTCGATATGGTTTTTAATGTGAAGATGTAGGAGTATTTTTGTTTTCTCTTGGACGATCTCGTCGAATGACAAGGACATTAGCTTGGTAGTTGACGTAAAGCGGATGTGTGGCACGCTTCCTTCCGGAGATACAGAGAGCTGTGGCCCGAGTCCAGATTGCGCTTTATTGCCAGTTGGACAGGAATGTACACAGACCCCACTGCGTGGCCACTACACGAGAACACAATGCTCAAGGGAGCTAAGGCTGATATAACAGGAGTCGCCCTTCCCATGACCCCTGTCAGAGTATCGAGAATAGAAGGCTCGTCATCTGAGGGGTCGACACTTCTAGGCTCTCATCTCGATCGGTCAAAGGCTGTATTTATTCTGACACGCGAATGTTGCCATTTCCGACTGCCAGTGTGGTGGTGGTCAGCAAGTAAGAGGTAGCGACAGGCGCCGCGGGCCTTTCTCCACGATCCGCTCCCACATCGCGCCGGCTGCACTGCACGTTTATTTACACCTGTGCATATCTGCTAGACACGGTAGTCCACGCGGCGAAGGTGTGACTGCGCCTCAGTAAAGAGATGGTGCGCACAGTTCTTTGAACGTAGACTTACACAAGGTAATACAGTGCGGGTCGCTTGAGCTTCTAGTCCTACCTTTTACCTCTAATGTAATTCAAACACTAGCAATTGTACTACCGGACTGTAATGGACTTCCTGGCATGGTCTATCCGATGTTGGCTAGGATCGACTGATGATGCGATATGCTCCGGCAACCCTCATCTGATACCATCAGTAGTGGTACAGGTGTGCGGAAGTGTTGTTCTCGACTAGACTTCAGACCACATGTTGCAAGATAGCATGGGAGGGATTGGTGGTAAGGCCATCAGTGTACGGTCCGCGGCTAGCAGGGGGGTTGGATGGATGCGAACACTTGGTTTGGCGCCTGAGGCGATACCATGGGCGGGACAGGTGCCAACTGTCAAGTGGCTGACCTGCTTTGAGTCCCAAAGTCGAGGCTGTCACCGTTCGCATGGGTTGAGCGGGGATGGAGACGGATTCTCCCGTGCGCTGTGCTGCGAGTCCCGTGACGCAGTGACATGGCAGGGCGTTGGCCGCCTGGAGGCTTGCGGTGAAGGAGACGTCTGGCCGTACTGCTGTTTCAGCTGGCCGAAAGGAATGCCCTTGTGGTACTGCACTAGGTCATGGCCAGGATACTAGGTCCAGAGATTCCGACCGCGAGACACCACGATGAATATTGAGTCGCACTCACAGTGCGGTAGTGCGGGTGGCTATTGAGGGCGCAGTACGAAAGCGTGACCGTGGCTTGGCAAGGCTGGTTATGGCTAGCGTCGCCAGCGCATCTACTCACCGCAACTAGCACACATCCTATCAAACCCAGCGGCGTCCACATCCAACGTCAAGCCCAAGCCTGTGTTACTGTCGGCACGTTTGTGAATCGATTGTAGTGTGGAGGGCTTTCAGCATCGATAGGCGAAGCCGCGGACATGACATGGCTGTCGCACTCGGTCGAGTCTCCACGTTGCACATGCTCGCTTCATGTCTTGTGTCTAGGCTATCGAGTGGATAAGCTCATGGGATGGGAGTGATAGACGCTGGTCTCAGTCCATACCGTCGACTACCGAGCCAATTATAGCCCGTCTGACTAATACCAGACAAGACAGCCAGCTGGCTTGCACGGCCTACCGTCCGTCTATCCCGCTCGCTCTCGGGCGCATCCCTACGACGGTAGGTGTAGGATGGCGTCCATTTAGCCTGAGCAGGAAATTCGCACGGCATCAGCGTGTCCAGAAGCACCCGGGCAGCTCGATGTCATTTACGTCCTGCCCAAAGCATCGAGTGCGGCCGTGAAGGAAGATGAGATGACGAGGTTGGCCAGTCCATGGGCGAGCCGCGGCAGTTGAGCCCGTTTCAGAGCGAGCGTGGTTAGCCGGCAGTGCTGCAGTATCTCTTTCTGCTTTTTCGTCTCATTGAGCACTACCAAGCGTGCCGCTCTGACTCGCAGCAGTGGGAATCATCGCGCCAGCCGACTGTGCGACGTGCTGTGCGTGATATGGACCCAGACGTTTGACCTGGGGCTTTCCGATCGCTTGTTGGGATGCGTTTATGGGCTAATGCTCCGCATCAACGCGGTCCGGCGCAGCTTAGTCAAAGCCCGCAGCCCTTGCCAGACTGTTCCCTATCATTTCATCATTGACTAGGTGTATTCGCACAGCGCGACAAATATCTCCGGCTACTCTGAATGGCCCCATCTATTCAGCCGTGTTATCCCCATCGGGAGCCCATCCGATGCCTCAGGAAGCGGCACACTGGTTAAAAAAAAACAGTAGGCGCCCGCTAAACTGGGAGCTCAACATCCTTGCCAGTCATGTCATGGTGACTGTCTTGGAAGCTGGACTGTCATGTCAGTCTGTGTTGAGGGAGACGAACAGGAACAGCCATCGACGCCCACGATGCCTGAGATGTGCCCGAGCCAGCCAGCTTGCAAGACGAGCCATCTGCGGCCGTGTTCCTTGGGCCAGGGTGGTGGTGGCTGGCACGAGAGTCGTACCACAGTACGCTCGCTTGCGTGCATAGTGGTCGTCGTGGTATGGCCTCGCAGCCCTGTCCCTGTCATCTCGTTCTCCATCCAGCGCCCTTGTCAACCGCACCGTCGGCGGATCAGCCCAGTCAGCATGCTCCAAGGCGGGGCCTGTGCGTGGTGAGCGAAACGGCCTGCCTTTCACGGGATTGTTGCTCGCGGGTCCAGGCTGGGTGTGCAAGCCGGGCTACCCCCATGCCATGGTGTCCTCTCACACTCGCACCAGGCCCGATGCGAATTTAGATTGTGTGCTCGCGGCGGCTCGTGTGTGTGCAGCGCTCAGTCCCCAGAAGATCTCCACCACCCGTCTCTAGGTACAGTACAGAAGCTGCACCTTGGGCGCACCGGTTTCTGGCTTGATGCGCTTCTGCGGCTTCATCTCAACTGCATCGCCCGTCCTCTGAGCCCTGTCTCTTGAGCCGCTTCTGCAAACTCGCGCCGGCCCGTTCACGCAGCTACAGCCTGTCTCTGCGGAACAAGTTGCCAGCGACGCCCATCACGCACTGACAGTGTACGAGTAGAAGCATTGGACACGCCGTCCGCAAAAGAAGCGGCCTCGTCGAACAGACTTTCTTGCGGGGCGTGCGTTGCTCGCCTGTCTCGGTCAGCCCTCTTAGCTGCGGCCTGCCTGCTGTCGAGCGCTGCAGAGAATCCTGCAGCACCGCCGTCAAGAACGACTTCTCCACACGCAAGCAAACCACCACCACCGGCGTCGTTGTTGTTGTTGTTGTTGTTGCTGTTGCTGTTGTTGTCCAGCACTCTTCGCGTTCGCTCGTTGAAGAATCTGGTGAGTAAACAAGGGTCTGAACCACTCTCTTCCCTTCTGCCACTCTCGAGCGCTGCCGGACTCGCCGCCTGCGTTTTCCGAGCTCTCTCGCCTATCTGTCGCCTGGTCTGGTTGGTCCAGCACTAGATCAGAGCTCCCATCCCAACCACCTCCGCCTCTAAACCCTCCGCCTCCCCACCACGACCTGCGAAGTAGCCGCTCTGTTGGCTTTCCTTGTTTACCCCTCCTAGACGGCCGCCTGTTGATTACCTTGAACGCAATTCATCTTCCTTTGTCCACCCGAGCGAGTACTAACGCGTCTTGCGCCTAGTATTTTCTGCCAAGTGCAGCCGCTATCAGTATCGATACAGCTCGGCCCGCATTAACGAAGCGCGACGACGTTACGACCCTCCACGACGACATTGCCCACGCCGACCCTGCAGCACATCTTTCCAGCCCAGACTGCCCTGTTCAGCTATTCTTCCAGCCCGGCATCTGTCAACTCGTCCCTTTACCTGTTTTGGAACCCAGCCTCAAAAGCATTGTCGACTACCAGCTCTTCCCTGCTTCACGACTGCAACGACGTAACGACTAGCTTTTTGAGAATCCAGCATTGTTTGCAGCCTTCGATTTCATCCCGCAGCGTCTTCCCTCGCGTTCTGAGCTTTGCGTCGCGTCTGCCAGCCGTCAAAAAAACATCCTGGTCAGTCCCTCCCTCCATTCACCATCACCATATCCAACACTGCACACCCTCACCCCAATCGACTCGCCATCCCCTCTTCCAGTTGGTCTTCTTGTTTGCACACGTGTCTGGTCGCGTCTCGTTGGTTCCCGCTGCAGTCGACCGACCTCACCTTTGGGAAGCAAACAACTAACTTGCGGTGAAGATTATTCGCCCCGTCAACCTTCTGCGGCAATCTATAACATCACCAAGCCATCGTCTGCCGGATACGTGCGCAGATTCTGCAATCTAGTCTTGTGAACATCGACAGCTTGCTCCTCCACATCAATACGCTCGGCTATCGAGAGGACTGACTCGAGCATTCTCGCGAAGAGCTTATTGTATTCGGACACACAAAGTACATACACGCAAAAACACGTCAATACCGTAAAGCTGGAGCTCCCATCCATCTCGTCGGTCCACGCCCGAGGCCCTGTCGATACTTGGTACCAATCCCACTACACGCCCAAGCCTGCAGTGTCCAACGAGCGTCTACCAGCACTGCCCCAGATACAATCGCATCCTAGCGGCTCGTCAAACTCCTCTTCACCTCGAGGTGACTCCATTAGCTCTGGTTCAGTGGTTGGTGGAAGCGTAGGTTCCCATACATCTTACACGGCGTCCATCAACGGTCAAACCGCCGGGTTCAAGACACCATCTCCCGAGCAGACTCCTCAGTCTCTTAATCGAGACCCGCAGTCCGTGACCGCGCACTCGGTCCAGAGCTCACCGTTCGGTACCCAGGAAGGATACGGGTTTGTGCCAGGCGGCTACAACAGCATGAACCAGATGCAATCATATGCTGACGTGCATCAATCCCACATGGCTACCGCTACACATGCCCCAGCTTCAGCTCCCCCATCGGGTCTGTCGCATTACTCGTACCCACAACAGCAGTCTTCAATGATGCAGCCTCAACACCAGTACAGCCAAGGCCCGCCTGGATATCCGTATGGGTACCCTACCGGTGTCCCTTCGCAAATCCCTGCTTCTTCTTCAATGAACCCTGCAATGGTGCCTTCAACGCTGCAGCTTCCGGGTGAGTCTACTGCCAACCCCATCCTGCAAATGAGGCTAACTCCTCTAGCCATGTCCTCTGGTGCGCCCGCATCGTCACTACCTGGTTCGCAGAGCTATCAGTCTCAGACATTTGACCACACTGGCCAGGTTGCTCCACCAGGAATGAAGCCCCGCGTGACTGCCACGCTCTGGGAGGACGAAGGCAGTCTGTGTTTCCAAGTAGAAGCGAAAGGCGTTTGCGTTGCTCGTCGTGAAGGTAGGCTTGATCCATCTACCTTTTTTCTTCCCAAAGAAACGGCACGCTGACTTCTGATAGACAATCACATGATCAACGGCACCAAGCTTTTGAATGTCGCGGGAATGACCCGAGGTCGTCGAGACGGCATATTGAAGAGTGAAAAGACGCGCCATGTCGTCAAGATCGGCCCAATGCATCTCAAGGGTGTTTGGTAGGTGCCATGACCCTGAATTCAGCTATTGCGTACTAGTACTAATACGAAACAGGATTCCCTTCGAGCGGGCTCTTGAGTTTGCAAACAAGGAAAAGATCACAGAGCAGCTGTATCCTCTGTTCGTCCACGACATTGGAGCACTGCTTTACCATCCCTCGAACCAGACGAGGGCAAGTGTAGGAAGCGCTGCCATGGCTGCTGTTGACCGGAACCGAAGACCTGACCAAATGCAGACACATCAGCGATACCTGTCCGGACCAGCAGCGTCGCAACCCCCTTCGCTCCATCATCATCACTCAATGAGCAACCCCATTGGTGCTGGCATGTCTCAGCCACCACATGCCATCCAGCCGCACCCCTCGTCAGGTCGTCCAGGTATTGATCGAGCTCACACCTTCCCCACTCCTCCCACAAGTGCCTCGAGCATCATGGGCATGGGCAACCAAGGTAGTTCCTACGAGTGGAACGGTGGCAATGTCCAAAATGCCCAGGGCGGTCAGCCACTGTCCATTGACACCGGACTAAGCAACACGCGCTCTGTTCCAACTACACCTGCAAGCACGCCTCCCGGCGCCGTTCAGCAAGGTATGTCATACGCGTCCGGTCAGAGTTTCGATGGCTCCAGGCCCTTGTATTCGGGACCACCCTCGCAACCAGGTCAATACGCGCAGGGACAGCCTATGATGGCATACCGTCAAGACGGCTCTTACCCAAAGACAGAGATGGCACCACCATCCCGCATCAGTGATGTGCCAGATGAGGGTGACGTGAAGCCCGCAGATGGCATGATGCCACAGGGCAGTGAACAGGTGGCTCCTGCACAGGCTGGAAGTGAGGGAGACCACGAGCACGACAATGAGTACACCCACTCCAGTGCTTCATACAACGGAAACAGGGGCCCTTACGGCTACACTCCCAACGGTGCTCCCGGTGCCATGCACCCCGACCACGCCCATCTGTCTCCGGAAATGACGGGATCACCTCACCAGAACGGGTCTGGGCGAGCCACCCCTCGAACGGCAGCCACAGGTCAGCCCCAGTGGAACTCGGGCTACCCTACGCCGCAGCGCCAGGCACCACCCTCGAGCAATCTCTATAATGTTATGAGTGACCCGCGAGGTGGTCCCAACGGTAATGCAGCCCACGACGCCTACCAGGGACCCGGTGCTGTATCGCAGTACCCCAGTCAGGGATACCCTCCTACGAACGGAGTGAACAACTCGGGCAAACGTGGTCGCGACGATGAAGACCAGGACCCATACCGCCCGGACAGCGTCCAAGGTGACGACATGGGTGGCCTCAAGAGGCGAAAGACCATGGAGGGTGGCGCAGTTGGCGGCAACTACGCTGATCCCAACCCTGGCATCCAGCGTGCGCATACCATGACAGCGCAGCGCGCTAGACGGTAATGGACAACATTCGCGCAAGCATTCGGGTGGTTAGCTGCCGGTTACTACATTAGAAGGCGGTTTGGCCTCCATCTCCAGCGATTTCGCGGCATTGAGCGAGCGGTCTTTTTCCAGAAGCAACACAACATGGTACCTCGACATATCCCAGGCACTCTGCAATCGGGGCGCAACGGCTCGAGGCGACCTAGACGCCACCTTGTCGCTCCTTTGTATTTCCTTGTGTTTATATTTCCTTCTGATTTTGTCTCTTGTCTCCATTTCAACACGTTTCGGCATTCACGACTTTTACGATTATTTGCTTCGTGGAACCACTGTTCCTCTACACCGTGTCCTGGGCTTCGAGTCTCATGATATACGACTTCTGCATGCGGCACGTGCACGTGCAAGTCTTGTACATTCTACAACCACATCCTTCACCTTTCTGAAGCTTGGGAGAGTACGGGAAGCTTTTCGATGCCGGTCGTCCTGTCACGTCAATAATCCTCTCGCTCGACATACGCCAACCCAAACCACGGTTAATGCCGGACACATGTACGGAGCAGAGTGATCGACGACGCGAGCGACACAACTCCAGCACTCTTGCTTCGAGATCAATGGCACGCCATGTCTGACGAAAATGCCGGCGTACACGATGGAATGTTCACGCAATGATGATTTTGATTTGGCGGGCATGTCCAAGAGGGAGCATGTCGCCCTGTTATTTATTTATTTTTCATATCTAGGTGGTGCATTCGGGCTAAATAGCATACGGGCAGCCGTTGGGCCATTTTGAGCTTGTTAGGAGACGGGATGGCTTTAGTGTCTATTTTTCGTTGGGCGAGCCGGTGACATGGACCTTATGACGTTAATGAGGGAATCAAAAGCTCTTTTTCCACTGATGCGCTGTGCGACTGTTGTTCGAATGTGATGTGTTGTGTGAGGCTTTTTTTTTCACGTAGACACTAAGGACTGGCTCTAGCGAAGGGTGAGGTGGCAGTGGACACCGCTTCAACAACTGGGGGCCCGTGGAAGGCCTTGAGCATTGCAGATTGATGGAAGGATGTGTGAATGTTGGTGAAGAGATGAAAAGCAAGTGCGCGTCAAGGGAACGAGAAGATGGTTAATATCTGGCAGCTGTCAATGCCACCGAGTTGGGTACCTGTGAAGCGATGGCAGCCTGACACAGGGAGAGAGGTGACGTGCGTACGTAATCCGGGAGCAGGATGCGACCTGCCCCCTCGAAGTGTCCGTCTTGGCAACAGCCCCACGTCGTCATCGGGCAAGCAAAACAAGAGGCACCAAGTGAACAAACGCGCAACGCAGAACGAGGCGGAGCCAGGCAGTCACTTTGCCGCCTAGTATATCCTTTTCTTCCGCACCTGACTTGTGCTGACCTGCATCGCCAACATGAACATCATCAAGCTGCAAAAGTACGTGGGCGCGAGCTCCCTCTCCCAGCATCCGTCGGGCTCCACAGTAGCTAACCAGGCATTGTGCACAGAAAATACCCCCAGTTCGAGCAGGGCGAGATCTTTGGCCTGCAAGATGCCTTCCGGAAGCTCGACATTGACGACAAGGGCTACCTCGACGAGGGAACCGTCATCAAGGCCGCGCAGCAGTCGGAGCACCAGCCGTACGACGTCGTGCGACAAGCCCTGAAAGAGGTGGAGCTGGATAGCTCGAGAAGAGTAGAGCTCGACGATTATGTAGATGTAGGCATCGCGGTACGCTGTGCCATGTTCAGAAGCTAACCGCCACAGCTCATCTCCAAACTGCGCGTCTCGTCTCCGGCCCAACAGCGCATGTCAACCGGCCCAACCCGACCGCGAGCCGGCACAGCGTCAAGCGTCAACTCGCCCTCCAATCCCGGACACGCCTCCAAAGGTAGTGTCGGTGGTGGCAGGATCCAAGTTCAGGGCTCGTCCGCAAACGTCACTCACACCATCAACGAAGATGAGCGAACCGAGTTTACGCGCCATATCAACGCCGTCCTCGCCGGCGACCCAGACATCGGCGACCGCCTGCCCTTCCCGACTGACACCTTTGAGATGTTCGACGCCTGCAAGGACGGCTTGGTCTTGTCTAAGCTCATCAACGACAGCGTACCGGACACCATTGACGAACGTGTTCTGAACAAGCCAGGCAAGAAGATCAAGTCGCTCAACAACTTCCACTTCACAGAGAACAATAACATCGTCATTGAGTCGGCCAAGGGTATTGGGTGCTCGGTGGTGAACATTGGCAGTGGAGATATCATGGAAGTACGCGAGCACTTGATTCTGGGTCTGATCTGGCAGATCATCCGGAGAGGTCTGCTGGGCAAGATTGACATCAAGCTGCATCCTGAGTTGTACAGACTACTGGAGGACGACGAGACATTGGAGCAATTCCTACGTCTGCCACCGGAGCAGATCTTGCTGAGATGGTTCAACTACCACTTGAAGAACGCCAAGTGGCACAGGACGTACGTGGACAATGACATCGCCCGAGCGTATCAACATGGCTAACTTTCGCAGTGTCTCAAACTTCTCGACCGATGTCAAGGATGGCGAGAACTATACCGTTCTCCTCAACCAGCTAGCCCCCGAAACCTGCTCTCGCTCGCCGCTGCAGCAAACCGACCTCATCCAGCGCGCTGAGATGGTCCTGCAGAACGCCGACGCTCTCGACTGCCGCAAGTTCCTTACACCCACATCTCTTGTGGCTGGAAACCCGAAGCTCAACCTGGCTTTCGTCGCCAACCTGTTCAACACACACCCATGTCTCGACCCCATCACCGAGGAGGAAAAGGCCGAGATTGACGATTTTGATGCAGCAGGAGAGCGCGAGGCACGTGTCTTCACTCTATGGCTCAACTCTCTTGACGTCAAGCCGGTCGTACAGTCCTTCTACGAGGACCTCAAGGACGGCACAGTTATCCTGCAAGCATACGACAAGATCATTCCAGGCAGCGTAAACTGGCGACACGTGAACAAGCCGCGCGAAGGCCAAGAGCTGATGCGCTTCAAGGCCCTCGAGAACACCAACTATGCCGTCGAGCTCGGCAAGCAGGTCCAGTTCTCACTACCAGGTATCCAAGGTGCTGATATCACCGACGGCCAGCGCACACTGACTCTCGGTCTGGTATGGCAGCTGATGCGCAAGGACATCGTTTCAACCCTCAATGGCCTCGCTCAACGCCTTGGCAAGCGCGAAATCGCTGACGCAGATATGATCAAGTGGGCCAACGACATGGCACGCAAGGGTGGCAACGGCAGCCAAGTCCGCTCGTTCAAGGACTCTTCTCTCGCCAACGCCGTCTTCCTACTCGATGTTCTGGCCGGCATGAAGCCCGCATACGTCGACTACGACCTCGTAAACCAGGGCCGCAACGACGACGAATGCTACCAGAACGCCAAGCTGGCCATCAGTATCGCGCGAAAGATGGGCGCCACCATCTGGCTCGTACCCGACGACATTGTTGCTGTACAGAGCAGGCTTATCACTACTTTCATTGGTAGCTTGATGAGCACGCATGAGAAGACAGGTGGTCAGTAAGCCGATGTGATCTTTTCCGGTTGTGTGTCTTTTGGAACGAGTAGATGATGTAACGCCCTACGGGTGAAGCGTGCGAGCGTTTTTGAAAATAGTTTATCACTGATTGAATTGGAGGCATCTTCGCTCCTCATCATTTGCATTTAGTGTGAGTTTGGTGTTGGCCAGAGTGCGCAGGTGCGCCTTCCTTGTAGATGCTTTCACAACACGGACGACTCTTGGCTGGCGCCGATCCCTCTCCAGAAGTTACTCACCTTGCCCACACCATGATCACACCAATAATTTGTGCAACACCGGACCGCAGCATTACGCTGACAGCTACAGCAAATACCAAAACGGGAGGCAGTCCTAACCCTGCAACCATGAGTTCCGATGGCAGCTTTTCGCGCCCAACGCGGCAGACTGCGCAAGACAACTCGTCTCTACCCGGACAAAGATTTGGCCATAGCACTCAAGCGATGATCGATAAATCAAAAAGCCCTCCATCAAATGTAAATGCAACAGGATACAGGCTGTTCAATCTAGCCCAAGCACCGATGAGACGCCGGCTCAGCCACCGACGGTTTCGACGATGAACACGCATCAGGCTCGCCCTTTAGTGGAGTCATGCAAGACCCTGACTTCGTTGGAGTATGGCAAGGCGCCTGTGGTCGTTTTTTATGTTCCTTGAATGAAGAGGTCCTCATTGAGACCATCGCTGGCAACCTTGATCTTGCTTACCTGAAAAGCCAGGCCACTGGCACTGATGTCGCAGAGTACATTGACAAGCTGCGAGGTCGCGCTTTGATCCAGCCTTCGTGCCATCTGCGCCCATTGACTGATACTCACGGCAACATAATGTCACTCGATCACTATGAGCAGATGCTAGACATCGCTGACCGCTATTGCGGGCAGGATATGGCACATGCCACTAAAGCGTACAACATTAATTGCATAGCCGATAATAGCGAGGATTCTCAAGGCGACCCTGCCTGGACTCTCGAAGATTCTGAGATTGTCTTGCCGACGCTATCCGATGCGGAGCGAGAAGACTTTTAGGTTCGCAAACAAGAATGGGTCGAACAAAACACCGACCCCCTGGCGAATGCCAAAACTGAATCGACACGCCGCCCTATTTTGTACTAAGCTAAGTTTAAGAAGCAGATTGCTGTAGAAAAGGAATGTCTGGCGTAAATTGAACAGACGCAGGCCGACGCCGTAAGCATGTTCGACCGAGCCGTAGCAACCCTCCAGGTAATCGAGAGTCTAGGCGGCCCACTGAGTCCCAAAGAGGATCAAATGAAGGAAGCCGTCGCACTTAGCAGAGCAATCCTCGAACTACAAGCATAACTACCGTACGCCACTACCGCTGGCAATGCCGCAGCATGATGAGAGGATAAGGGAGTCGTACACAGGACTGGAATGAAGGCAGAGGTACATGGGGCTAGTTTGATCAATATGACCACTTCTTCTCCACACATACTACAATCAAGACTTAACCTGGGTCTTGATCAACGGCAATGTCCATCTTCAAGATAGCAGGCACTTCGAGGCCTGTTGTTGGCCACGACCTCGCGGGTCGCATGGGCAACTGGGAAGACTCAATGACGAGGACCGACATGCTCTTGGCGAGGACGGTTCTGCGGCCTCATCTCCAATGCTGAGTTGCTCCGTCTCTTGCTTCAGCTGGGATTGAATATTGTGAGGTTGTATCACATTCACTTTCTTGAGTGAGCGGGTAGAATACCAAGAAGATGGAACGCAACACGTCGCAGCGATTGATTCATTTCTAGTTGTCATACTACCCTAATACCCCGTGCTATGTCATACTCAGAGTCTCAATCCTGAGAAAGATTGCACTAGGAGAGCCGATAAAGGTGGAAAGATGGATGGTTACCGAAGACTCATCATGGGAATGAGCTCGTTTCTTTTGTGTAAAGAGAGAATGTTACCACTAGACATGTATATTACTGTTGATTCTGAAAAGGCATATGGCCGAGACGAACATACACTAGACCTGTGATGGTTTTTATTAAATCGTGAACATATTGATACGTGGTCGATCCACGTTCGTGATAGAAAGGTTGAAAAGAAGTTTAAGAGGTTCCGCTCGCACATGGATAGTCTCTGGACACGAAAACCCCCTGAGCCGTGAAAGATATATTATCTTGCTACTCGGCGGTACTAAAATGCAACTCCAAAGAATTGACATATCATGATGTAATGCAAGGTCCTTTGAGTTTCAGAAGGAGGAGAGAAAGCAGAAACAGAGGCTCTTCGCGGCCGATCACCTCAGAGGAGAGCAAATAACACGCAAGTCTAGGTAGTAACTTAAGACTAGACGTGGTTTCAACGAGTATGAACCTCGTAGGTCCCCAGGTATTATCACACTCTCATCCCACCACTCCTCTATACTCGCGCTCCCTATGCCACCACTCTTCTCCCACCCATCTGCTTTCCTCCGCCCCAAGGCCCTCCGAAGTATCCATTCTTTCGCTGTAACTGGCTCCTCCGCATCCTCCTCCGCACCCTCCACCAATCTCTCCAACACTACATTATCCTCAGGCCGGCAAAAGTACACAAGACTATATCTAGTAACACTCCCTTGTTCGCCCGGCGGCGCAACAACGCGATGTATATTACTCCTCAATATCCCGTTCGAGAACTTGACAAGCGCATCCCCAAGATTAACAATACAATGTCCGGGTAAAGGACGTACATATGTCCACCCATCTTCACATAGTCTTTTCTCGATGTCTGTAGGCGGAGGAGATGTGGACGTTGGCACAAGAGGCGATATATGGTCTGGCAACCTGACCTGCAGGCCACCCAGACGATTGAACAGAACCGTGACGCTACCAAAGTCCGTGTGTTCACCTAGCGCCACACCCTTGAGCGATTGTTCCTGTGGTAGTGCTTTCACGAACCGGATTTGGTCGCCTGACGCGGCGTTCAAGCGGTGGATGGCAGGTAGACCGCCTGCTGCGCGCAAATCTTGCTTGAGAGGGAGTCGGGAAGATAGCAGAGAGGCGACAAGCATACAAATCGCATGTGAAGAGGTGATGTAAGATTTGTACAAGTCGCGATGCGGTTTCAGAACGGCTGGAGAAGGAAGAGGTTTACTGAGTCCAAGGATATCGTCCTTGGAGATCTGAAATTGCGTGTTGGTAGTTGAAGGATGTGAGAGGAGGTAAAGGAAAACAAACATTGTAGAATTCATTCCTGTCATTCGTCCCTTGCTTATCAATTATGCCTTCACCATATCCTTTGTAGCCAAAGTAACTGCCCTGGTCCTTGAGGTCGTATTTGATCTTTTCCGTGGCATCTAGATCGTAAAAGTCTTGCATCACCTCAAACAATCTATTGACATCTTCGAGTAACGCATCGCCGTCGATAGTAGCTGCATTATTCGCATTGTTGCTACTGTAGGGGGTGCGTACGTCGAGGTAGAAGAAACCTAGCTCGCGACA
This sequence comes from Alternaria brassicae, assembly GCA_004936725.1. NCBI lineage: Eukaryota > Fungi > Ascomycota > Dothideomycetes > Pleosporales > Pleosporaceae > Alternaria > Alternaria brassicae. The sequence goes on from CM016512.1 coordinate 1,404,211, forward strand.
GGCCTGCCAACACCTGTTTTGTTCTTCTTCGTCGTGGTCGAGTATTTTTTGGAGAGATATGCGCAGTAGAGGTGCAGTGTGAACATTGTTTGGGAAGATTGGAAGATTGGAGAATGACTCGTGCTGTGCAGAGGGAGAGTGGTCTGAGTGAGGCATGGCAATTTTTGGTGGGTTGTCCCAATTGGCGAGGTTCATTGCGCAGGAGCGCAGGGTACGCACGTCGTTCGCATACAGTGGGGCGGCTATAGATGTTGATAGTAAGAAGTCGATGTGGAGAGCCACGTGGATAAAGCGGGGTAGCCTCGGGTAGCTAGACAATGCATGTTCAAACGACAGTAGAACGAGACGAGTGAACGATGACGATACAATCTGGCTACATGGACATCACAAAGCGAGATAGAAGTATTGAAGAAGACGCAATTCATTAACTATCCACAGATGTAGCTCCGATATTTCCACCACCCAAGCAAGCAGACATGAACGCGCCTCAAACACCGAGAGCGATATGCACAGATCGATGCCCAAGTGCGCCATGCTACCAGTCAAGTGACGATGCAAAAGTTATGAACACAATTTATAAAAGGTGGCCGTGAGGAGACAAACGCCTCGAGGATGATTGATTGTCGAACGTTTGAATGAGACCTGAGTAGTATTAGACGATGAGCGATGATGAGTGTTAAAGGCGATGATGACTTACCATTGACTTGATGTTTCTACAACCTGGATCCGTGAACAACCTTGTAGTCGACAGCCATCTCCATGCCGTCGTCATCGATGACAAGGATGCGGACGGAGCCACGGCCATTGTCGAATGACTCTGTGAGGCGAGAGATGAGAGCGCTCTGGTCAAGGACGGGAAGACCCTGCTTGACATCACCAGACTCGGTCATGGCAACGACGCGACCGTCCTCACGGATGTCAAGAACACGGTACTGCTTGAAGACAGGACCAAGCATGTTCTGGACAACGACGGAAGGGGCCGGGTTGGAGATGAAGGAAGACTCCTCATGGAGCTGCTTGGTGAACAGGTCAACACCAAGGTAACGGTGCTGGCCAGTCTGAGAGGAGGTGGTGATGCGGATGACCTGGCAAGGGCGGCCCTGAAGGATCAGGAGATCGCCGATGCGGATGTGGTGGCAAGGGATGGTGATAGTCTTGGAGGTAGCCATCTTGCGGACTGAACGAGCAGCAACTGGTGCAGGTGCGATAGAAGCTGAGACTGGAGCGGGAGCGGGAGCAGAAGCAGGGGCAGCTACAGCTACAGAGACTGTGGACCTGGGAGGAGAGGGGTTGGAGTGGACGCGAACGACTCTCTCAACAGGAGCTCCGGATTGGACGGGGCGGCTAGGGGCGATAGAAGGAGTAGCTGAAGTGTACTTCTCCTTGACAATTACCTCTTCACGTAGGTCGTCGTACTTGGCACCAGGGAAAGAGTGCTCGTGAGAGTGGTGGTGGCGGTGAGGGTGGATGGGGTGTTGGATGCGGTCGGCTACCTTGTGAGCGGCGTGAGAGATTCCTTGACGAAGCGAGTGGTATTGGCCCTCGTTGTCGTAATATCCCATATCACGCTTGAACTTCTTGGGGGGTGCGGCAGTGGAACGAGCAGATGTTTCTACTCGAACCTCAGTTGGCTGGTGGCTGGCGACACTCTCGACGTGCTTGCTACTGGGGAAGGTGTCGTGCTTGGTGGTGTAAGTCTCCTTCGAGTAGCTTGCACCGGCGACGATAGGACGGGTACGTTCGCGAATCTGACGTTCAGTAACGTCGATTTGAGATGGAGCGTAGTCGGTGGCAGGGCCGTGGACTGTGTTGAAGTGTCTATCGAAGGTTGTGTCCTGAACCTCGATGTGGGAATGGGTAGAAGTAGGAGGTGGAGATTGAGGATGAGGTTGGTAGCTGAAGGAAGAAAGGAAGGTCAGCTTGGGTTGGGCAAGGAAGAGCTTAGAGGAGGTGAGAGAAAAGTGGAGATTGCATGTCGCTAGGACAACAACAGATGAAAGGGGTTAGCGGCTAGCGCGTGGCTGGATGCCGCTAAAGTCAGGGGGTTGGTCTGTTGTGCTGATCCGTGCGAAGATGCGCTGGCAAAACAATGGATCGGACTTACCGGTCGTGGGATCGCTCAAACTCTACACGGTCAGTACGATGAACGTGCTGAGAGTGAGGCTGGGGCTGTTGGGATTGCGGCTGGGAGTGCTGGGATTGCGGCTGGGAGTGCTGGAATTGAGGCTGGGAGTGCTGAGCCTGGGGTTGGGACTGCTGGAACTGCTGCTGAGGCTGTCTGTAGCGAGTTTGCTCGTGGATATGTAGCTCCTCACGGTGCTGGGGAGGCTGTTGAGCGTGGACTTGATGAGGCTGGGGAGGCTGCTGGAACTGCTGCTGGGGAGGCTGGGGACGACGAAGACGCTCCTCCTCGTAGATGTGGACCTCTTCCTTGACGTGAGTGTCGTGGTGGTGCTGCTGCTCCTCGAACTGCTGCTGCTGCTGCTGTGGAGGAGGTGGAGGAGGAGGTAAGACGGTAGCGGAGAAGGATTCGTGGGCTTCTTCGTGACCTTCCCGTCCGTGTGAAGCGTGTTGCTCAAAATGTGCTTCCTGTTCTTCTACCTGCACGCTGGTAGTTTCTTTAAATTCCGCGTTCCGATACGCAGACGGGAAGACACTGAAGGGGATCGGAACCTGGCCGAGTTAGCATAATTGCTTATTCACTCGTGGCGCAACAGCATACTCGTGCTTCAAAATCCAGTTTGCCGGAGTCGGGTCGCTCTTTCTCGAAAACCCTTCGAACCGTTCGAAAACAATTCGAAAGGAATCAAGAAAGAACTTCTTGGCTCCTTTGAGGGTCTCACTTGGAGATTTCTGGTGATAGAAGATCTACTGAAGAGTCGCCAGCTTTATGGTGTTGACGTGCAGCAGCTTGAAGTTGCGCAATTGGATACAGTAGCGGGGTGTAGGTGGAGGAGAGATGGAGTCAGAATGGCCGAAGAGGGGATCAAGTAGATTGGCGGTCAGTCGGAACACTGTTGTGTCGGCGTCTCGATGATGGCAAGGTTGTGGAGGCTGGGAAGCTTTGGCAGAGCTGTCCAGGACGGGCCTAGCCTTGTTGACACGGAGCACTAGCGCGTATCAGCTCCCCCTTTTCTGTCTGTGCCATGGATGCAAGGACCCCAGACAACATATCACATCCTGGCGCTTCTCGCACCGAGGTAATTTCGGACGCGCAATTCCCCTCAGCACGGCTGTTGACCTGGCAATAGCAATTAATTGGTGTCGCAATCCATAGTCGAATCGCATTGGAGCTCCACAGAGCTGCCGGGAGCTTCCCCGACCCAGCTGCAGCTCTACGAACGTGTCCATTGGGAGTGGGCCGATCCCAACCTGCGTGGTATAATGCAATTGGGGCCGGGCAGCCTTCTCATGCATGGTGTGCCAGCTCCTCCGTGAAGAGAGGTATTTTCAGCTGAGCTTATCCATGTCGCGCGCCGCCAGCTGTTGATAGCTCCCAGCCGTTCCCCAGCCTCCTGATTTTAGCTGCGTCGTCGCGAGCCACCATTGGTCCAAGCTCGGGAATGCCGCAGCCCGAAAAGCATGGCTGCAGGATGGGTCGACGACGATCGCGGATCCGCCGGACTATCACGTGCAAGATTGTTTATCCATCGCGGTCCAGGCGATGGTCCTTGACGCCGACTGGGCGACAAATTCCGTCGCTTGCACACTCGACGCATGTGAACCGTCGTTCTCAACGGCTGTCTGCATCATCGTCCCCACGGAGAGCGCCCGCGTCTGACATGCAGCACCTGCTGCAGCGACAGTTTCGTGATTGTGGAGAACTCGGTGATTGGTGTGCTACAAGGTCTCTGTGGTCTGTCAGTGTCATCCAACTGTCGCATAATCTTGCTCGCACCCATACTTCAAGGAGCGTGTAACCAGATTGATATTGCATAGGTAACAGACGTGATCCTCTCCCCAGCAAGATCGGACTCTTTCTTCGATAATGCGCCTTCTTCCTGGCTCTCCAAGACCATACTACTCGTAAATCCAAGAAACCCGAACCTGGAAAACAAAGACTGGAAACTCACTGCCAGTCAATTCGGGTAGGCTCTGGTGTGCATGTGGCATGCCTGAGTGACGATCGCAATTCCAATCGGCTGATCGAATCCCAATGACGGCGTGCAACGCGATAGGAAGAGATGGGAAGCCAGCTATACCATCATGGGGAAGCTACCTTCAGTCAGCTTCTTGGATTTACGCTATCATCCATCATGATCCTACTCACACGCCGTATTAACTTGACGTCCGTTTGCGCTTTTTGCCATCTTCCTAAAGCTCTCTGCAATCCTTGTTCCCTCTATCAGATCAGGTAGGCTATGACGCGAGAACCAGGCCGCGGCGTTTCTGACGTCCATGTTATTTGCGGTGTCATCAGATGCCCACTTTGTGATGTACACGGACGAATACTACACGACACGTCCTACTCATCCTTGAAATCGAGCTGGCATCGACTATACTATTATTGCCTTCGCCAAACCAATGCTACAACCATGTTTCAAACCAGGGTGCCTCTACACACGATCCGCACCAAGTACCCTGACGCGAAAGTTATGCTTGTTGTGGGGGAGGCTGGGGCGACGATAATGGATTGGATCAAACAATGTGAGCAAGATCTCTGTACGAAGTATATGTGAGACAAATATCGACTTCGTACATCGGTCTTCAGGCAGTCGGTAAGCATAGTAGCAACATCGGCAGCGAACATTTGCATCGACGTGTCCAACACTCAAGCTGATGGAAGTGGTGAGTCCGTCATTGACGAATATCAGCCAGTTATGAACATTGACAATAGAAGACATTGATTGGAAATACACAGGCGGCAACGATGCGGATTATAAGGAAGTGCTCAGCTCCGACAAGAGTTATCAGATCGCCGCGTTTCCTAAGCTTTTAGCTGCCATTCGTGCTGCAAATGGCAGTAAGCTCCTTTCGATCGCCTTACCGAGACAGCCAGGCCATTTATTTCTCGTGGTTTTCCATAAGAACGAGCTCACAAGCAATATATGACATGCTTGAGTACACACGGAAGAGTGGACCCCTGGTATGACCATCTGTTGACTTCGTCAACGTAAGTGATGATTACCTACGCAATCATCTACCTATGTATCCAGCACGCAACGTTGAATCCAATAAGGTGACGAGCTACGATTTTATGAAACTCAGAAGCAATGATCAAGGACTACCTCGCGACAGGTGCACTATCGGAGGAGCTGAAGCTCGGCTTCGCATATTACGCGAAATACTTCACGGCGCAAGGAGAGTGAAAAAAGTGCACATCAGTTGGCGACGGCCGCGGATCGAGCACGCCATCCGTCCTGCCTGTCGACGGTCTATGAAAGCAGCCCCTTCTGCCGCAGAAACAAGGTATCGGCCATTCCATTGGCACACCCGCCTGAGGTTGTTACACATATTGGAATATATCCCAGGCCCAGGAGAGTGAGTGTTCTGGTGAGTCTTGCCATGTACGCAGACATGAGAGGGTAAACAAGACACGAGAGGGCTGCTTTGCAAATCTTCGTCTGAACGTCAAGAGCGTTCTGGCCCTGGCAGCTCCAAGACACGACATTCCTTTGGCTGTAACGTAGCGTACGATTAATAAATTACCACTCTTTTCCTACAGGATATGGATGTCTTGCTTTCCCATAATATACAATCGTCTCGCATGCCCCGTTATCCAGTACCCAAAATACTTTCGTACCCGTCTTAACCCCAATCATATTCTCGTCCTAAGGGCCCTATGCCTTGACAGTACTCCTCTTCATGCCCTTCCTCGCATTCTTCTCCCTCTCCTTCTCCAAGAACTTGCGCTGCTCATCAGCACTCAGGCGGCCCAACTTGGCATCTCTCTGCTCCTTCTTCAGCTTATCAGTGGCGAGTTTCCTCTCCTCGGCCTTCTCCTCGTCATCTGCCTTCTTGATCTTGGCAATTTGCTCCTCGCGGGTTTGCTTGATACGACGGAGGGCTTCAGGACGGAAGTGTGCGGACGAAGCGAGTTGATCGGGGAGGCGGAGGAAGTACTGAAAGATGGGCATGGTGGTTGCATAGTCCGAGGCGAACTTGAGAGAGAGACTGAGACGCTTCTTGGGCTTGGTTTCATCGAGGCTGGGAGATGTTAGCTTGGTTCAAAGAGCAAAGTCGTCTGAATGCTGTTTGACTTACGTCCTGGGGGCGTTAGTGGGCTGGTCGCTGACAACAATGGCCTCAAAGTTGTCTCCCGCGTCGTTTACAGCCTTGATAAGCTCAGGGGTGAGCAGCATATCCGTAACCTCAGCGCTCTCGCTCATAACCGTGGTCCATACAGGCAACTTGGCGTGGTCACGCGTGGTAGTCAGAGATAAGTCGTAGCGCTCGTCGCGCATGCGCTTCATGATGTCCTTGTGTACAACTGCGAAGACGAAGCCATCGAAAGTGCTGTTGGTGACCTTCTTTGACTCACCCTGACCGTATGAGGGAGCGAACTTGGTCTCGCGGCCATCGAAAACGTAAGCCGTAGCCTCGAGACGCTCGGTAGGTGGAGGGAAACTTTCGAAAAACAGGGGAAGGACGGTTTCACCCAACCACATGAAGGGGTTGAAACGCTTGTAGAAGGTCAACTTGACGTCGACAAATGCAACATTCTGGCGTCCTGTGGCATATGTCTGGAACTCATCGGCCTTCTTCTCCTTGAGCATGTTGTCCACGTCTGTAACCGCTTCCTCTCCGCTTGGGCGCTTATGACCGACTTGAACAAACTCCTGGGACAGGACGGGAGCGTGAGCCTTCATCCATGTCCTAGCCTTACTGCGGTTTCGCTTGGTGCCCCAGAGGTGAACAGCGATCAGAGCGAAGAGGAAGGGCAGGATGTACATCTCCAGTTTGAAGTCATCCATGCTTGTGCGCTCCCACACACGGTACCATGCTGTGTATGGGCGATTGTCGCCCAGGGCGGTAGGGGTAGCTTGCGCCGCGCCGGTACCGGTCGTGAAGGACGAGATGGCAGCGGGTGTGGGCTCAGGAGCACCTGCGTAGTCGGCGAAGTCTGGTCGCTGTCAGCGCATGCTGTTGATTCCGTATATCTACAAAGCTATGGTCTCCGATGATAGCCCCACGATGACGCCGCGATTTCACCTCTTGTCAAGAAATTCGAGTATCGCTCTCAAGGGGCCTCGTGTGGTCCCGCATCCCAGGTCGCCGGGCTCGCGATCGCGTATGCAATATAGTGTACGTACCATCATCACCAACAACTGGAGCCTGTACAGGCTTTTGCCCACCGAAGAGACCCTTGACGAAGTCTGCCATTGCGTCGATGCTTCACAATGAACAGGTGTACGTGGAGATTTGGCGGCGCGGGAGGTGGTTTGGAGGATCCATGGCTCTCGGCTCGGTTCCTCGTTGGTGGCACTGACCTCATTTTACCGCGACTAGCACGCATGTGGAGGGGCATCTGGGCAGCTACCCCAGAGCTCGATTACATTGGGCTGAACCAAGGATTGGCATGTCTGCTGCATCGCATGTATGTAGAAGGTTGCAAATCAAACATATTCACATCCCAAAATGATTACAATTGCAGATGATGGTAAAGAGCCAGCCGAGCTACTCGCTCAAATGTGATAGCTGAATGGCTGCATCACTCCACAGCAAGTAAAGGCAACGAAAAGAGATGATGATGATTGTTCTATGCGGCCAGACAAAAGATATGTCGTCACAGGTAAAGGCTTGTTGATTGATTGTACAGATGCAGACGACTCATCCCGGGCCCCTCCTATCCGGATATCACATTCGAGGTGTGGGTTTCTAGTTCTTGCCAAACCAGGTCTTGTGTCCCTGGGTACAGTTAGTCGTGTCAGCGTGCTCTGATCAGCGAAGTGCAACGTACAAGGACGGTACGGCACATCATGTACATGCTGGCACCGAAGCTGCCGAACAGAAGGACCTTGTAGGCGGGAATCATCCACTTTCCACGGGCCTAAAACAAATCTGTCAGCATACGTCCCCGAGTATGATGATTTCCAGACGCCATGTGGCGTCTACCATCCGCTTGCGCATCCTCGCGGACCACGTCATATGCACCCCGTTAGCCCTTCTCTTCCGTACTCGGTACGCACCTTCTCCCAGGTCCTCAGTCCGTCGTGCTTCTGGAACTCGCGTTGCCAATAAGGCACTTTGTTCTCGCGCATAACCCAGCTGCCGAGTGTCAGTGCCTCGCTCTGTGCGGAAAGGCGGAGGAGTATAGACGGCCGTCGCGGCGCGGTATGGAGGCCACAGCCACGGCGACAGCTCCAGAATGGACGTACCCAGCCATTTTGAAGAGTGTAGATGTATGTTGCGCGGCTTGCGGGGGCAATTGGTGGTTTCGTGGATTTGGCGCTTTCGTGATGTCGCGAGGTCGAATGATCCGCCGGCGAGAGGAAGTCGACCGCCAAGGCGCTTGTCCGCTTTCAGCGCAACAACTTTCTGCATCGCCCATTCGAGCAGAGACAACGGCGACGCCAATGGACTAATTTCGCCCTTTGCCTCTGTCTCGTTGATGCCACCGGCCCTGGACAGGCTCCTCGCCAGCCCGTCTGCCCTGAAACTCCTGCGCTTCATCGTCAATGGCCCTGAATTCCCCGCAGCATGTTCTGTAGCGACAAATTGCTGCTCTTCGGTAGCAGCCCTGCGCAGCTACTCCTACCAGCCGAAACCCAAGCGAAAACTACAATGGAGGCGCATGCAGGATGCAAGCAAGGAGGCAGCAATTCGAGACCAAGTGCGAGTAGCACTCCAAAGTGACGATGCCAGCGATACCCTCGTACCGACCGTTGATATCTTCGACAACGACGTCATGCGTCTAGCGAAGAGGCCGGACGATCCCAGACAACTCGCTATCCTTCTCGCAAACGAAGAGAGGCTGTATGGGGCCAAGGGTGTTCGCAACGTCTGGCGAAACATCCGTTATCGGGGCTACCGCCTGCCTACAGAAGACACACCTGATGCCGAATTTTTATGGAGGACTTTCGTCAAGAATCACGCGATCACAGGCAAAGCAATAGAGCATGCTGAAGAGCTACTTCACGAGACAGGCAAAACGTACCCCCATCTCTACCACCTGGTCATGAGCCACTGGCTTCCGAGGAGAGCAGAAACAGCGTTGAGGCATCATTACGCGCTGCATAGGAACCTAAAACCCCAGCGGCTTCCCTTGCGGCAGTTAGCAAATCTGGGACGATCAACTTTCAAGCACGCTGCATACGAAGTCCTCAGAGAAATCTACAAACACAGCAACGAGCGAGATCTCTATGACGAGGTAGTACCTGTGCTCATCGAGAAGGGGGAAATCACCGCCGCACGCCAATGGCATGCGCTTTGCACTCTTCGCAATGATATGCCGTCAGAGACTGTCGCGTCACATCCTGTTGTTCGGGTGTTCACCGTCGAGGCATCAGCTCGTGACGTCTACTTCGCGACGAAAGGAGCGAAGAGGAAATGGAAGCGAGACTCAGCCAGGTACAACAAGGAGATTCTGCGCCGCATGGACGGCCCCGACTCCGCACCCGTCCGATTCGAAGACTCGTTCGTCGCCCGTATGTTCGCAACGCGCACCTTTCCAGCGGCTTCCATCATACAAGGGCTCTCCATGGTAGGAGTGAACGAGATCGGCCCTCAAGCTGTGTTCACCATGGCCCTACAAACACAACCGATCGAGGAGCTACCTGAAAGATTTGAAGAGCTCAGGGCAGCAGGTATTGCCTTACAGGGCAGCGTTTTCTCTTTAGCACTGGAGAAATTCGCAATGCAGCAGAAATGGCAACTGGTGCGCAGTATGTTGGAAAGCGACCAGCATCCAGATGTCTTCGGCGACGTGGAAATACAACGCAAGCTGCTCGAATACTATATCGATAACAACGACTATGCACAAATCCAGCGCACGCTTGCCATCCTTACACTCTTCCACAACGATTCCAGTGAAGAGTCCTGGAATGTGCTCTTGCAAGCCAATATTAAACGTTCCGGGCCGAAGCATGTCATGGAAGTGCTCCGAGACATGCGAGCACGTGGCGTCATGTTGACAGCCGAATCAATCATGGCCATCCGCAGCCTACTACGCCGCCGGCGACCAGGACACAAACCCGTCGGCGACCGTTTTGACGACTTACGTTTTGTCGCGCGTGCATTCATGATGATTCTTGAGAACGGCCTAGGTGCCATTTCTCCGCTACAGTGGCGTGAGATTATCCGCAGATTTGGCATGGTTGGGAGATTTAGGGAGCTGAAACGACTTGTACTCTGGCTTCTCTGCTGGTATGCACCGAGAAGCAGTCGTCAGTTCAACGGCTTGCCAAAGTCACCATTCTTGGAACCGTCCACAGCAAAACTGCGTGTTGCCTATCCCGAGTGTGGCCACTATTTCCACTTTCCAACGATGGTGACACAGCGCGTGAACCCATCACATCCTGTTCGGCTGCTGTTCCCTCCATCCCTCCAGCAAGGTCTCATCGCCTGGGGCTTTAAGGCTGGGCTTCTGCCAAACGCTCCTCTAGAACAGTCCATGCTCGGGTCCACGCTTGCTAAGAAGCACTATCGTCGTCAGTTGCTCCAGCGCCAGATTATACGTCACATGGAGTGGAGTACAGGTTTACGTACTGTGGTGCTGCTACGAGATCTTGGTGTCTTTGTTCATCACCACACAGTGCTCAAGGCCTTGCAAATGCAGTTCATCAATATGTTCGGTCACGGCCGATCCAAGACGAAAGAAAACAGGACCATGGAGAGAGCTAACAAGCTCCCGTATGCTCGATACGTCCATGAGGTCAACGAGATATGGGGCAGTCCGCTATTGAGAGAGCCTCAGCTCTTCGGCAGGGGCATGGTGCATGACCATATGTGGCACCCACGCTTGAGGCGGAATATCCAGCGCAGAGCCTCCATCAGTCTCGGTGAGGTATTGGGCCCAAACTGGACGAATCAAGACAAGGAGGCGCACAGAGTTGTCAAGGATGGCAACGCGGCAGCTCTCGAGCAGCTACAAAAGCACTTCAGAATGCAGGCCAAAACTGTTGAGTCTGAACACCACACCGGAGAAAATGGAGAAGCTTTCACGCACGTCGACGGTCGCGTATGAGGGGTCTGGAGCGTAGTGTTCACATTGAATATGAATACATACACTATCTCCTTTTGTCGCTCGCTCAACTCTTATTCCACTAGATCGGTCTGCATGTATACGCGAAAGGGGGCTGTGCGGCAGACTGAACAATAGCCTGTTGGTGTTGCACTGCCGGCGGTTGCGGCTGGTGATGTTGCATTCCATACACGCGGGGCGGAGCTCATGACCTAAGCCATTGACCTCATCCTTGTCCGGTAACGAGGGCTGTTCTTCAGCACCAAGTGCTGGTTGAAAACAGTGGTAGCGACACGGCCTGTCGCGACAAAGTGATTTCTGATTAGCTTGGTTGAGATGGGAAGGCGCACTCAAGCGACGAGGCGTGCGCCGACCCTCGGCCCTCAGCTACGTAAGGAAGGAACGTCCACAGCAATTTCCGCCAGATAAGAAACAAGTATCCAAGCCCGTATCTGAGTCACAATCTCCTTCAACAGTAGCCGGCGATGCGTTCAATGCGACAACGGGTGCAAGCGAGAAGACTCTACACACATCAACTATCACGGATGACGCGCTTTGTATCAGCAGGTAGTGGCGGGTAACGAAGACCTTAGTTTTGCGCTTTCGCAGCTTCGCCCTCGACTGTTCTCATCATCGCCCATTACTGGTCGCAATCCCACTCATGCATTATTCACCGCTATTCCGTATATCACAATGAGATTGTATTTGACCCCACGGGATATGCTGCTCATGTGGATACACAGGTCTTCAATCCCGCTTCCTCAGCCTTGCCTCTGTCATGGCACTTTTCAGACACAAGGCTGAGGATGAATCTAGGCCCACCCTCATGTCATCAAGCACTCTTCTGGCGCGCCTCCTCTCCACAAACAGACCTGTGGTCTCGACTTCCAGGCACAACCCTGGGAACATGCGCCGGGGCTGAGGAATCTGCAATGTAACATTGAGAGCCTGCAATTGGGGTTGACGATCGATCTCAAGGCTAACGATGGCTTTCGCATATGTCTGTCATTCGCTCCACGAGTCCGTACGCATCGAAACTACTCTGCCGCTGAGACAAAAGGCGTAGATATAAAAGCGCTCAGATTCCAGAAGCGACTGAAAACCAAACAATTTAGCATGCATGTGCGTGGGTTTCAGCTTGATAAAATCGACGAAGACGCAGAGTTAGCTCGTAGCGGGCATATTCCGATCGAATGGGCCGACCTCGCAGAATAGGAAGACGCCGAAGGATTTCCTCCTGATAAATTCTGGCGAACGCTTGTCGCAAATCGCGGTAAAGGCGGCAAGAAACCGCCTGTATATTATGCTCGGGCTTGTCAAGAATCATTTAGAAAAGTGGGTCTCCACAGCGGAGCCATTGATACCACCGCTCTTGTTGAGTACGAACGCAACTCTGTCGTTGCTCAGTTCTGTCGACGTGTGCAGGCTGTTACGTGGAATCGCGCACTTGTACGTACCCAGAGCCATAAGCTGGGTCTAGTTGGAAAAGACATTCGGAAAAACGACCTTGTCTGCATACTGTACGGATGCAGCGTCCCGGTCGTATTGTAGGGCAATGGGCGGCGATTACCTCAAAACACTTTTTCTGCGTATCCTGGAACAGGCCATAGCAGATTGTAGAGAATGGTGTTGGAAAGAGCGTCAAAACGCATGGCCTGAGATCAAGAGCTGCATCGAAGCAGAGATGAAGGAGCGGAGAGAAAACCCGAAGAAGAAACTGATTAGGTCAGGCAAAAGGGGGATTGATGAGCATATACGCAGGCAAGAGGAAAAGCAAGCCACGGAGAAGCAGGAAACGGAAGCTCGTATGTCCCGAAAAAGGGGACACTCGCGATCCGCTGCGGACATGCTTGAGATCGGAGCAATTTGCGCGATAGACTTGGTGACGAGGGTTATTACTCCTACACACTCCTTGGTGAGTGCTACATTCATGGAACGATGGACGGTGAGGCGATGCAGTTTCAGAATGAGGATGCGAAGGGGTCATTCCTTCGATGGTATTTGAGATTTGTTGATGAATAACTTAGCCTCTTAGTTGATGTATCGAACAGGACTGTGTACATTTTCCAAGTCCATGATACCGCTTTGTCAGAATCGAGAGCGCAACAGGATGAGATGGCAATGTTCCTGGATTTTAGAGATATCGTGCCGCCATGTGTAGACGCGTTGTATACGAAGAGAGGAATGACACTGAGTGAGGCAGTGCGTGTAGCGAGCGAGACGCAATGGTGAGTCATCTACAGTGTTCAGCTACATAGCGTCACAAAAAGCGACACATTACCACCCTATAATTCGCTCTTATGTGACACTTCTCTGCTGACCCCCTCACCCTCTTTCCCACCACCGCTTCCAGCTAGCCTCACTGCGATAGTAGGCTTGTGCACCAGCGTCTGCAGCACAACGCAATATCTCTCCGTCAACTTGCCTAAGCTCTCTATTTCTTGCTCGCTGACTTGCCTACCGTCATCCCTCTCCCCGAACTTGACCGCAAACTCTAACCGTATGTCTGTTATGCCGACGGGAGCTGTTCTGTCCACACCAAGTGTGCCCTTGAAGTCTAGATCCCCTTCCGCGGTGACGGTGCCGGATGCGATTGGGATACCAAGCGCAGTGGCAACGGCCTTTAAGGTAACGCCTGAGCAGGCTACGAGTGCATCGAGCAACATGTCTCCGGAACAGAGTTCGCCAGAGATGGCTGGGTCGTCGCCGCCAGCCTTTTGGTGCAGGCCGGCTACCCTATGCGCTTCCTTCACCGCGGAACTGTCGGACAGCTTGCATGTTATCGAATGATCGTCGAGCGAACCAGTAGACTTCAGGGTGACGACGGCGGAGGAGGGGTCGCTGCGGTAGCCGTCTTTGATTGGGGCTTGCTTTTGGCGCAGCGCTTGAGCCGCGGACATGGTTATGATGTATTGAATGGGAGACCAGTGAGCAAAGAATGGCTAAGTACTATGTCTAGTGCAGAATGAACACGATTTCTATCAAAGTATCTAGAAATTCAAAAGTTGAGGTCGGCCTATACATCATTTTGAAGCATACCCCGCATGGGGCAGGTCGAAGCTCCGCAGCCCCGCTTCGCCGCTGGTGCGAGTGATCAAACAGGAAGGAGGGGACACTCGATCAAGACGTTTGCCTAGACATGCCATGTCGAGGAATGCGGAGTCAAATGCTGATGAGCATGTTTGAGCCGGATGAGATGAAGAAGAGATGGCGCGACCTGCGCAAGTCAAATGTATCCATCGACACGTGCAGCTTCGCGTTTCGCGATACCGTAAGCGACGCGCCTGCGGCACGCGTCTCCAGGCAAACACGCAAACACTTCCAGCATGCCTCACCCCATTGACATCCCTACCGAGCCCGAAGTTCAAATTGTATCCTACCTCTGCCCTATACACCTCGTTGCCTATGTGCGCATCCGCGAAGCCGAGGTTAAAGTTGATTGTGAGCATCTATGCTCCGCACCAAAGACTTTCATGTCTCACCCCGTGTCACTACATACGTCCAGCGATCTACCGAATTAGCACTTTCTGAATGACAGGCGTGGACACGGGATTGCACCATCAGTCAGTTGCTTCTTTGAGCTCGATACCTCAACACCAGATCAAGGCAACTGAACGCGAACTCGAGCGTTACGTTGACGCACTGCATTATGCGTTGTGTGTACCAGAAGCTCAGAGGAATAGTATGAGTCACTCCATATCCATCTCTTCGTTACTACTGATGGGTGCTAGCATATTTTGAGACATTGGCCAACTGTGATGACATCCGCCACGTGCACGAGCACCTAGAAGCAACCAAGATTCGGAAAAATCGAAACCCCCATGCACATCGCACGACGACCTTTTCTACGTCATGCTCATAGCGAATTCCAGTAGCATTCGACAGACTTGACCCTGTCCTATGTATCGTTGTCAGTCAGTACATCCTTCTGGAGAGATGGCACGTGTCAACAGTACTCACATTCCAGCCAATGCAATATCGGTATTGTTGCGGATGTTAGATTCGGTAACCAAGGCACGAGTAGGCATGATCACGTTGCTGAGATCAACTACCATCGGCTCGTCGCCAAGCTCGATCGTAGCGCCGTCGGTCTTGTTGAGAGTAAGACCAACTACAGCCGAAAGCAGCATCATGAAGATGGTGAAGAGACGCATGATTCCTGGACGGCGTCGTGGGGTGATTATGGGTTGGCAGTTGAAGTCAAGAGGCAGTGACTTAAAGTTGCCCGTGAAGAGACCTGGGTAATTTAGAACAGCAGTCGAATTACAGAATGATACACGAAAAAGCTGGAGGTAAATTTAGGTGACAATATAGATGACTAACTGTCCGTTTGTTCAATTGCCATGCCTAGGGTGGAGCCTACGCATCGGAGCGATTGGGTCACATATGAGGTCGTTTGACCGCAGCCAACCGCGCCACAGCCCTGTTACTTTCAAGTGTCGACGAGCTTCGTTTGTAACTATCTGATCAGCAGGATGATCGCACTGATCCGGCGTCAATACTTGCAGAAGAAGGGCAAAATCCTAGGACCGCTGATACGCAGACCATGAATCTGTTCGCTCGAGCAATACGTCATCCTATGAGCCTGTCTAAAATATAGAATATCTTCTCATATCACCTAATGACGCGGAATGATCAGTGTTGGTTTCATTAGCGAGATGAGTGAGCAACGAAAGTTCCTATATAGTCAAAGCCGCCCGAAGTCGCGCAAAGACCATGATGCCCCGTGGCGCACGATCGTAGCCTGCGTCAAGACATTGCCGAAAACCACAATGCGCATAGGCCTGGGGCTTTGCTACCCCGAAGTTGCCTATCAAGCTGAAGTTCGAGGGTTGTGCGAAGCGTTGACGACACCTAGTCCTGCAGGCGCCTAGGCACGTGGTTGGCGCTAAGGCCTAATTCGGTCCTGAATTCTTATTCGCTTACACGAGTAGGCAGCGATTATCGCCTGGAAATCTCAAGACTCATAACCTTCGCACAAGATATTGTACGATGATCACCTTTCCTCCAAGGATTTGCAATCTGCTCACTACACTCCCCCAGCCTCCATGGACACAGCCGCTTGATTGGGATCTTGGGATAAACTGGGACTGCGAAAAACGTGTATTCTTCTCGGCATACGTGAAACAGCCTGACACGGATATCTCGCCGCAACACTCGCTCAACAGCTGCTTTCAATTTCACAGGCTTCCTGCCGAGTTGCAGCTTCGCCTTCTTTCCTGCTGCCCAGTGCCAACCCTGTGGCAGCTCATGCGCACATCTTCCATGCTACGCATCGAGTCCTCAAAACTGTTCTGGGCACATCCAAATACCTTCTTCCTCCTATCTGATACCTGGATTTTGGGAGGTGGGCACGCTGGTCGTACATGTCACGACCTCTTGTTCCTTCGCTGTGTACATAACGTAGAGATTGAGTTCGACTGCCTGCACGATACGCTTTGGCCGGAACACGAAGTGAATGATCCCTCGCGCTGTAAAGAGTTGCGGCAGGGTGTGGTGGAGATATTTTGGACTACTTTAAGAAAGAGATGTCCAAGACTTGAGAAGGTAGTTTTCAATCAGAAGATGATGTCTTGGATAGACGGTGAGGGAGCTGAAATTGTGCCGGAATGCCTGGGACTGTTGATACGAGTGTGTCCCCAAGATATTGTTGCTGAAGCATTCATCATGGAGGAGCGAGAAGGACGACATTGGAATAATGGCACATACAGCAACTTTCACATGGTAGAATGCAGGAGAGCACACTATCGCCCTTTGGAGGGTGAGAGATGGGAGGCGCTCGAGCCAACAGTGGATCGGATTGCAGTGCTGGTTCCCGGAAGACCATTCCGTGGACCAGTCGGGCACTTTGAGAAAAACTACTTTCTTTGCAATAGGAGGGTCCTCCAGGAACGCGCATTTTGGCCCCTTGTCATCGAAGCTTTGGACCGACACCACTTCGATAATGGGAGGAAGGATATTTTCCAATGTCCCCAAGCAGACTGTGATGTGGTGTTCACAAAACCTGGTGAATGGACAAGGCATGCAGCAACTACATCGCATGGTTGGGTCCGAGTAGAGGATGGTTTGTTCGAGATACTACCTACAGAGTTGCGAAATATATTTGAGGCAAAGCATAATCAGATGGAGGCCAAGAGGAAGATATTGGACGAAGAGTCCACTAAGATGTTCAAAGATTGGAATGAAGAAGGGGAGAAGAGAAAAGAGATGGAACGAGAGTTCCTTCAGCAGCTAGAGAACGATGAAGATTGGGCGACAGGAGAACAGGCGATGGAACATCAGATTTGGAAAAACTTCACAAAGGTGTTGAATCCTACATGGAATGGAGTGTAGTTCAGCAAGTGTTGCAAGATCTGGCAGTGTATTTAGTGAACAGACTCTAAATAGTACCTTACTCCACATTGGATGGGTCCATACTTCCACCCGTGTACAGAAATAATCGGTCGGACACCGACGCTGCAATCTCGAACCGTCGGGCCGTAAAATCCATTTCATGCACATTACCCACTCAGTTCATCTGCAAATTCTGAGCTTCATGTCACCCAGAAGGCGTCTCGAAGCGCGCGTGGGCCATTCAGAGCGATCGGATCGCCCGAAAAAGGCAAGCCGACTGCCATAGTAGCGTAATATCATGTGCAGTCGGTCTCAAAGCCAGCAAAGCGCACGCCCCACGTATCAAGTTGGGAAGGTCGGAGGTGGATCGAGACATCGGGGGTGGAGAGTGCGATGTGTGAGTCGTGCCATGGGGCGAGGGTAGAGGCGTTGAGGACGCGAGCCGGACTGACGTAATGGGTGGCGTTCGAAAGTTCAATAAACAGGCTAAGGCGCATGGCGCAGCTTGGCAATAGCGATCGTCACAGCTTGGTGTGCCTTCTTTCAATGCTTAGAAGAAAGGCGGGGGCTTATGTTGGAGGCTTGAAAGCCAAGTTCTAATGTCGCGATCGCTTCATGGGATGGGATGGGACATGGCCTCCGAAGACGTGCGGTGAAGTCAAGGATGACGTAGCGCAACATCTCACAGATCAAGTATCGCAAAGGACGGCAAAGTTACCCGCGCTTCTTCTTCAAAGGCAGAAACACCTTCGCGTCGGTCGATATCTGCTTAGCCTTTGACCCATATTTAATGCTACTTCGTCTAATCTGAGAGGCCCGGGGCCAGTGTCCAACGGGCTCTAGCATGAACGCGCCGTAGCGCCAAAGCCCTGTCAGTATGGAAGACGTGATATGACGTCTTAAGGATTCGAGCGCGTGCCTCGTGATGCGCACAGTATGCACTGCGTTGTTTGGAGCGTGCACCTCCGCTTCCATATTCACTGCACCGTCTTATAAGCTGCTTGTTCCGCCTGTGTGACGTCTAGATCCTCTCATTCAACCCCAGTCCCCGCAACTGGTCCCCCAGGTTGATTACCTCCAATCTGTAACTGCCAAAGCGCGTTGTTGTCGACAGTATGGCTTCCGCGGCAGAAACCAAGCCTGAGATCCACGATACGGACGCAGTCAACACAAACGAGACTGGCCACGCCGAAAAGAAAAGCGTTTCCGACAGCGACCATCACCACGCCGAGAACCCTACAGATCACGCGCTCACCGCTGCGGACAAGGAACACTACGAGAAGTACGGCACATACGACCGTTACGAGATCACCGAAGAAGACTGTTACGATGAGCTTGGGTTTTGCTTTCCAACATGGAAAAAGTGGACCATTCTCAGCATCATCTTCTTGGTGCAGGTCAGCATGAACTTCAACACCTCGCTGTACAGCAACGCCGTGACGGGTATCTCGGAAGAGTTTAGCGTTAGTGCGCAGGCGGCGCGTCTGGGTGCCGCCATCTTCCTTATCACATACGCGTTCGGCTGTGAGCTCTGGGCGCCTTGGAGTGAGGAACTCGGACGATGGCCTATCCTCCAGCTCAGTTTGTTCTTTGTCAACATCTGGCAAATTCCTGTGGGCATTGCGCCCAATTTCGGTACCATCCTTGCCTTCCGTGCACTCGGTGGTCTCTCCACTGCAGGTGGTTCCGTAACTCTGGCCATGGTGGCTGACATGTGGGAACCGTGAGTACTTTGCAGCTTCTTCTCGTTATCGTACTAACCATATTAGGGACAATCAGCAATACGCCGTCGCTTTCATCGTTTTCTCCTCCGTAGGTGGCTCGGTCCTTGGACCTATCGTGGGTGGTTTTGTCGAACAATTTCTCGCTTGGAGATGGAACATCTGGATCCAGTTGATCTTCGGTGGCGCCGTTCAAATCGCCCACGCCATCTTCGTCCCCGAAACCCGTACCACAGTCCTTATGGACCGCATCGCTAAGAAGCGCCGTACTGAAGGCGAGAAGAACGGAAAGCCAAACAACATTTGGGGACCTAACGAACTCAGAACGTTCAAGGAGCGCTTCAGTTTCCACGAGATTCTCGTTACCTGGATCCGTCCCTTCCGCATGTTTCTCACAGAACCCATTGTGCTAGTCCTCTCACTGCTCTCCGGTTTCTCCGATGCCATCATCTTCATGTTTCTGCAGTCTTACGCCCTTGTATACGCCCAATGGGATTTTCCAGCATACGCCATTGGCCTGGCTTTTGTCGCTATCGGTATCGGGTATTTTATTGCATGGTTCTCATTCTTCCCAGCTATCAAGCGCAACGAGCGTCTCCGACGCGACCATCCCGACGATGAGCGCTCTCAGTACGAGGCTCGCCTTTGGTGGTTGCTGTATACTGCTCCATGCCTTCCAATCGGCCTCATCATCTTCGCTTGGACGAGCACTGGCCCACCAATCCACTGGATGGGATCTCTGGTTGGATCAGCAATCATTGGTATCGCCAACTACGCCATCTACATGGCTACAATTGATTACATGATCTGCGCATACGGTCCTTACTCAGCGTCTGCGACTGGTGGTAACGGCTGGGCTCGTGACTTCCTCGCTGGTGTTCTAACGCTTCCCGCCACACCCTTTTTCAAGAACATCGGCGGGGATTTGCATCTCGCGTATGCCTCCACAATTCTCTTCTGTATATCACTTCTTCTAGTAGTTTCCGTCTACGTTATCTACTGGAAGGGCCCTGAGCTCAGGAAGCGCAGTCCTTTCGCGCAACAACTCAATGCCGCTCGTGATGAGACTGGCGGTCGTCGTGTTAGCGGTCTGCCAGACATATACGGCTCTCGTGCGAACTCTTTGGCACAGCAAGGTGGCTCGATGCCAGCTTCCCGCAGGGGTAGTGTGGTACGTGGCGTCCCAGGTGGTGAGAACAGGTACGAGATGCACCGTAGGCAGAGTGCACGCAGCACTGGAGTTGCTTAGGCGCTATCAGCGTTCTCCATCTTTTTGCCAGATTTGTATTTTAATGATATCTCAATGTCCGTGAGATAATTGTGTATTCCACTAGAATGATAGTGAGTGACGAAACACTGCCCAGCCTTTCCGTTCCGTACCGGCTGTTATATGATCAGGCTCGCCCCAGCTTTCCAGGCCTGTTGCTGACACGCCTCCCTATTGCCATATCTCTGCCCGATCTTCTAGAAAAACATAACCCTTATCGTTGTCTCATCATTTATCCTCTGATCCAGCTATAAGACGGCCGATGCGAAGGCCTGCACACCCTTTGCGCATGTAGCAGCGGGTGTTAATTTCGAATGCCGTAGTGTTGCCAGAGAACCCTGCACTAAACCACAATAGCCTCAACGTCATATTGCAAATATCTTGTCCCAAGGTGAAAGTCGCAACCTGGAGATCAATCTTCGTATCCTTCATCTTAACATTATACCACTGCGTTCGGAACAGTCTTTCGTGTTATCTCCTCTGGGTTTGCGAGCGCGTCTTCACCACCTAGGACAGGCAGTCTGTCCTCGTCAAGAGTACTCTTCTTTGAGAAGAAGTGCACAACCGTCTTCCCGACATCAATGCCCTTGGCTTGCCATTCGATTCCCTCCTCGAACTCATCAAAAGTCTGACCAGCTCCTTTCGCGCGCTGACGGATTCCACGAGTTCGGAACAGCCAGATCAAGTGTGAAGCGACCATGCTCATCTCGATAGCGCAGCTACACTTTGTTAGTCTCCTTCGTAGACAGTTGTTGCTCATACCGATACATACCATAGTGCGTACATGGTGCCAAAGAGCACATCGAACTCATTCTGAGCTACAAGAGCCATCAGTGAGAAGAATGCGCCGTTCCAATCGATAGTCAAGAATATGAAGTCAATGCCAACAACACGACCTCGTCTCTTGAGCAGCTCAAACGGGATCGGCATATAGCCTGAGATGAGGGTTAGAAAAGCGATAATGCCGATCAACAAGACTGGCCACCCCAATCCCCGCGAGTATGGCTGTTGAATAGCATATATAAGTCCCATTTCTATTCCTGCAAAAGCTATCAGAAGGGAAACCAACAGGAGGGATGCGGTCCAGGTCCGCCAATTCCTAGCTTCTATTAGTACTACGTTTCCGAGAGGCATGGCTATCTCAGTGTCTGAAAATACCGGCTGTATACAAGACATTGCGCCCAACTTACACCACACAACACACAGAAGCACTGTGGTTGGATGATGAGGGGGATGTTGAATTGCTGTGCTACGGCATACGCCCCGAAGGGTACACCACTAATCGACCATAGAAGCATCATGGACTCTAGTAGCCCTTCAGTAGATTTGGTCCTCCAGTTTCTGTATATTTGGGGTACCAATTGGACGCACCAACATATTGTACCAATGGTGCCAAGCACATTAGCAGCTGGCGGTATCGAAATTTGCGGCGCCATGCTGGTAGAGAGACGAGATTTGAGGAATAAAAAAACGTAGTAGCAATTACTGACGTTGCGTGAGTTGAGCGTATGCCGCAGTTGCGATAAGAGGTACTAATGTCTCATGATCATTGGTGGCGAACTAGCACATTGACATATTGAGCCACTGCTTAGGCTTCAGCTTATCCAGTGACAGCGCGGATTCAGAGCGGCTCGCTCACAGAGTTACCCATGAGCACAGTGTAGCGAAAATCGTTGACTGCCCGCTATTTCTGCGCTCCATGTGTGAATGGCTATGACTGGTGTTGACTGCGTTCGCTTGATCCCGTGCCGTGTGTAGAAGCGAGCACGCTACGCAAGTCTGGCAGCAAGATAGCACGCCGTGCATGACGCGCTGATCGCTTTCTCCACTATCTTTTCTCAGTGGCAATCTAGGTTGTGAACCCTCGGTACGCTACCCGGGTAGCTGTTAACGCCGGTGGAACGGTTACTTGTATGTGTTTCTGAGTCATTCAGTACAACGAATGTAACAACTAACTCGCTTTCAGAACACCCTCGACCTGTCGCATTGCCGTCCTATCAGCTCCATGCCGTGGGCTGTGTACACTTTCCGGTCGTTGTATTTGATATGTTGGCATTTCCAGACTGGAGCTCGTGACAGATGTACAGCAGTTTGTGAAATCGTATAGAGTTAGATTGACCGGGTGAATTAAAATGCCTATCAGATCATTGTAATGATCCGCCACCAGATGAAATAACACCTTGCATCACGTATGGGGTTGCTTATTCATTACAACAGTGAGCGATATTAACACCACCTGAGCTAGTGGGGAAGGAGTACAAGAGACGAGTGTAGTAATAGGCACCTATCTCACTTCGCAGGTCTTTAGTGGATTGAGATTCTGTTACTCTTCACTTCCAAGGTTTTTCTGCAACACGCAACTCTATCCTGAATCAAAATCTAGCCAATTCTCCAATAAACTCTACTTCTAATCCCTTACTCTCATCTCTCCAGTATCAAGGTAAAGTCTTGCAGAGCTTTGCCCTCGGAGCAACCCATCTGACTAGCGTGATAGTCTTGTGGGGCTAGCTGGGCATTTCCATACACAATGGCTGTACCAACCCAGCCTTTCGGCTTCTTATCCCTTCCTGGTGAGCTACAGATCAAGGTCTACAGATGAATACTTGCCGCTGTCTCCAAAGAACCTAGTCGAGATAATCTTGCATCATACGCCGGCCATTTCCTCTCGTGCAAACAGGTCGCCTCCGATTTCGAATAGGGTGGGCTAAGGACTACCTACGACTCCTGTCTCTAGCAGCTTGTCCAGGGCACGAACCTTCGCGTGTTGACCATCAAGAAGTATTCCTATGCAGCCTATCTTTGTATCGTCGTTCAGCCAATCATTCCACGGTCCGAACCTTTGGTCCCTTCTCATCTGACGGAATTGATGGAAATGACGAATCTTCTCACCATGAGGCTGTCGTACCCAGTCCATCAGCTTACAGTAAGCGCCTTCCTGCGCTCGACCGCGCCATGATCGAATCCCTGAGTTTGAACTAGGCTCCTTTGTTGCTTATCTACGTACTACTTGTGCAGCAGCTGGACTGCAACCACAATCGTTCATACTACCGAGTTGTTGGTACCAGATTTTGTAAATACCTCTTCTCACTGCCACGATGAAGGACATGGATGACAACTGGCAAGTGCGCTCGGCCAGAAGCCCGACCAAGTACGAAAACCACCGATCTGCAACCTTAAACCGCGCCATAATAGCCAGAGCATTCCAACGATCGCGACCATCACCTGACCTTCCCCCAAGCACAGATTTAGCTAATGTTAAGGAGAAGCAAACCGAAGCCACAATGTTTCATGTATCGCCTGTCCAATCAGCACAGGCGGACAGAGTGCTCGCCATCCATCCACAACAAAATCAATGTCATCAAGGACTGCTTAATGCTCAAGGCGTCTCAAGCGATCGAAATCAATTTTACTATACGTAGTTCTTATGTCAGCATGTCTCTTTTTGCGCAGTCTTTGAATGCCACCAAGATCGAAAAGCTTATAAGCGCATAGCACACGCGTTCAAGGTTCCCGGTCAACGCCAGATCTTTGAATCCTGAACTTTGTGGGATAGCGTGATCGGCTCCACAATTCCCTGGTAATGCAAACCACCTGACACCCACCATTGCGAAGGACGAATTCTCTTGATAGTCTCCAGGTTCTGCCTGATATCTCGTCATGTATCCTACGCGACCCACATCGAATCCCTCCTAGGACTCCTCATGGGCAAAGACTTCGCTGCACCTCCAGGCTCCTTCGCTTGGGGCCCCTTTGTCCGCGACAATTACACGCCCATACGTGTGACCCGCGCAGATATGGCCGTGGCAGCTGCAGCGTTTGGTCTGGCCAACTTCTTCGCCATAATCGCAGCATTTGTTGGCATTAGGCAGACCAAATCATGTCGACGCCTAATGACTAGCAAGTATATCTGGATGATCTGGCTGGAGATCGTTGCTTCGGTAGTCATTTTGCCTATTGTATCTGTTCAAGATTATAAGACTTAGCTTCTACTTCTTCATGTTTGCCTGCAAGTGTACCACGACCTTGTTACCTGTAATCGGCTGACATCAGCAGTGGTATTATGGGTTATTCAGGTTTCAATGCTACCTCAGATCATCATAAGTCGCATTCTTATAATCCTTCATGACCGGGTACGAGGACGGCGTATCATGATAGGCACCGCAATCTACGTGACCTTGATCAATATCAGCGTATTCATAATCTGGATACCTGCACAGCTTCAGATCATTCCAAGGTGAGTTTTGTGATTCGAGCTTCATGACATACGCTGACAATGATGGCAGATGGGTCCATGTCAACTCCATATGGGATCGCACAGAAAAAGCACTGTCCCTTCTCCTTGACGCGTATCTCAATTGGTACTTCATCCGCGTTGTGAATGCGGATCTGGTGGGGAATGGCCTTAGTAAGTACAACCGCTTGGTCTGTTTCAACAAGCTTGTAATTGTTGTTTCCCTCCTGGCAGACGCTATGATCATTGGTGCGATGAGTATCCCGAACGGATTTGTGTAAGTCTAGTGTATGCCTTGAGCATCGCTCACACAATTTTGCTAACTGTCAAAGTTACGCGATGTTCGATCCGCTCGCATACCTAGTAAAGCTCAACATGGAACTGTTGGTCGCACATCTCATCAAAATCATCGCCTTTGGCCCCCTGCACCCCAACAATGACCATTGACTATCGTCGAATTTCCCATCTTCACCCAATGAAGACACTTAATACCAACTTGTTCGCAGAGGTACCGCGGCAGCGTTATTCGCTCATTCGGGGGTTGTTCGGCAGCGAGCATATCGTCTTTTCGCAGGAAGATGTTCGTAGAAGAATTCCTAGAGATAATTCGACAAGCAGTGCATCGATGCCTGCATACGAATTGCCGTCTTGGAAACCTAGAATCGACAAGAAATCTGATACTATCGCCAGCGATGATCCCAGTTGCAGTGAAGATAAGAGGAGTAATACCATCCGTGAAGATCACTGTCGCTATGATAGCGGCGTCTCGAGCATGAGTAGAAATCTGGAGGGAGGACAAGACGTTCTTCTGCCCGAGGCTGCCCAATTACCTGCTCGGGGGCGTATGTCAGAACTAGGCTGAGTTTTGCTAGCGGAATATGACGTTGCCGAGAGGGAATCAATCCTCCAACAAAAGCCTGAGAAGATACAGGCTTGCTCCCCTTGGCAATTCTACCGGTTCATTGCACGAGCTGGGATAAGGATATAAAGCCAGAACCGTTCTGCTTTTGATGCGGATGGCACCATCCCAGCAACTAGCACCTTGGTACGCGAGCACTTGCTGTACAAGAGGCACCGGATCATATGCGTGAAGGTCTTGTTACACGGCGCCGCCGTATCGGATGAGAATATGATGGTAATGGCTTACAAGTTCGTGATTTACAAAATCTGGTCCCGCATGAACATCAGATAGTGGCGCAAATTTGTACCGCGCTCTGAATCAAGCACTCTTACCCGCTACAGATATGCGTGCAGCTACCAAAAGTCAGACCACTCGCTTCGACTATAGCCTGGAAGTCACAAGCGCCGCTGTGGAATTGAATACAGCCAACGTGCCGCGAATTGGGTCTTATTTCCGTCAAGCAAATATTTCAATCTATGGCTGGGTTGACACAAGATTCTCTTTCCAGTCTTAGGTATCAATTCTGCGACGACACACCACGCGTGTCACAAGCGGCTGCTCGGCCGTACCTTCTCGGGGTGACGGTACCCCCTGAAGTTCCTACAAACTATCGTTATGAACTGCAACAACACATATGTGCCGCAATACCCCTGATCTAACCGTCACTTCGCAGATCGACCAATCGAACATGTGTCTACTAGTCAAAGTTGCTCGTACAAACGCTGTGGGCAATCAAAGTTGTGGAACGAGCATGCTGCGAAAGGAAACTTGCGCGTGGTATGCGTATCCGACAACCGAGAACAATCGACTAAAGGAGAATATCTTCCCGTACGGTACTCTGCACCATCCTCAGTGCCACGCTGTCGCCTGGTAGGACATGGTGCACGGCACAGGTATCATGATGGGGACGGATAGGTGCGCTGTCTGATGGTTCCGCATAAATACTGGCATAACCCCACCGCACCACGCTGCTTGATACTTGGGGACACGCATTTACAATTCTCCCAAAGTCGATCTCATCCATCGAACAACCATACCAAAAATTTCCACATACACCAATTCCCAATATGAAGTACCAGTTCTATTGCGTCGCCTGCGTCGCCTTCGCCACTGCGCAAGGCATCCAAGAGGAGATGTCATCCGAAGTCTACGACAAAGATGCGTATTCTACGTCAGTTCTGTGTATGTAGCCAAGAATCCACTGGACGAAGTCATAGAAGCTGATACATCTAGATTCGGTCCCCGCGCCCTCTGTGGGTTATGCCGCACCGTCCTCCGAGATCGTCGTTTCCAGCGTATTGCCCAGCGAAGTCACCTCTGATGACTCGTGCTCCACGGTCCTCAGCACCATTACGACCACTCGAACCGTCTCTGTCGTCACTCAAATTCCTTCCAGCCTCCTCACTGTCACTGGTATTGTCGAACTAAGCTCGTTCATGCCTTCTCAGCCACTGCCTTCGACAAGCACAACCGGCGTCATCGAGATCAGCAGCGGGGTCGCTCCTCAGCCTTCAAGCACTGCCGTCACGATCATCGTTCCGGGGAGCAGTGCCGCGGATGAACAGAGTAGTATTGTGCCTTCACAAGTTCCCTATCCTACTGCCAGTGATAAGCCAACCAGCACTACTACCGTAGGAACAACCTCATCCACGTCTTTGGGTCTACCGGTATTTACTGATGCTGCTGACGCGCTCAGGGTGCCGGTTGTCGTTGCTGGTATTATTGGGTGGGCTGCCTTGATAATTTAGATACGGGTATTCACGATGGTTACAGTAGCAAAGAAGAAGAAACAAGTAGTAATGTCATACGTCGAGTTGATTCCTACCAAAGGCCTGAATCAAGGAGTGTGTTCGCATTACCATGCTGGATCCATGTCATTCGCTTTGCTCACTGAAAACGATTGGTAATGCTGACGATCTAAATAATGATGGTGAAGGTGGGCTGACACTCGTCGTTCTGCACGCTCAATTAGCTAGCTCTCGACAACTGACAAACGACCTGAGTGTCAACCTCACGACGCCTCTCTATGCCTGCCAGTTACCATCCTGAGCTTGAAGAGCACGAGCAATAGCTTCGTCGTCCGCTGACTCGGAATCAGTCCCGATTCGCGCCTCCTCACCAGAGAGAGCAATAGCACCCTGCCTATTACTAGTCATGCAGCAAGAGTAGAATAAGCTAGCCCAAAGGAAGACCCTATACACAAGCACCAATCAGTACAGACACTTGTTGTGCTGGGAAGTGAACAACTTACCAGTTGAAGAAGTTCAACCAAAGTAGCAAGCCCTGCCACTTATTGATCTTGACCCCACTAATCCACAGCCCTTGCTGTCCTGCACGATGAGCATCTCCATCTGTTGGCGTACTAGCAATATGGCCAATGAAGCCTATAACAGACATGCAAAATGCAGCAGCCATTTTGAAGAGCTGGTACTTGACATATTTCTGCTTGGAGAGAGTACCGGCGACAGCACGTCTCTGCTCACGGACGATGAGGAAGATGGTCGTTACGGAAGTCAAGATGGGCGTGTAGAGGAGACTGAGAGTGAAGAGCTTGCGCTGAACAGGGAAGACAAGTGTGATGAAGAGGGCGAATATGGTCAGGACTGCGATACTGATTTGACAACCTTGTAAGATGCGTAGGCGGGGAGAGGTGTCGCGGGGGAGGCCGAGACCAAAAGAGGGCATTTTGATGGAAGGCATGCCCGATCTTTCGTGGTTGCAAGAGATGGGATGACACGAATGCAAAGCAGACGTGGGACTTGCAGCGCTCTTTATCATGGGGCTGGTACCTTCACCGGTTGCGCCTCAGGAACAATAAAGATGCATACCCCTGCAGCCACGGAATGTCCAAACCCCAAATTTGGTATTTTCCTATACTCGACTCGTGTGCTCCTTGGACACGGTGCGCGATTGGTTTGGGTGCCTGGAAATGGGGCGCGCGTTACCAGAAGCGTTTCGCGTAGTTTAGGCGGCCAGCATGGCGTAGGCGTAGACGGCGTCATGTCAGGCTGTCAGCACACGATCTGGGATCTGGCGAGCTGGGAGCGTGTGTGTATGGACGTATTGAATATGTAACCCGGCGGTTTCCATGGTGGTGGTGGTGAGGGGTTTTAAGCGATTCGCTGCTCGAAGAAAGTTCAGGTGCTGCCAACTCTAAGGAGCGCGACGAAAGTGTCAGCCGTCTTTGTGCCATCACCACCCCTCGGGCTATCGATAGGACATTATTACAAGACTTGTATTTCCCGCTCCTGTAATATTTCGATTTATTTTTGCACCCTGAGAACATGTTGTATCTGCTAACAGGCCACGTCCTTTGCGACTCAAGGCATTCATCAATAAGTCGTGCTGGATTATCGCTATAGTTGAAAGCATACAAATACTCAGTTGATACTGGATTGTGTACATCCGATATTTCGTATAATGCCGGATACTCGCTTTGCCCATGCTCAGGTTCGAGTGCACGATAGCTGCGCGCGTACTTGCATACACGCTCCGGAAGTTGTTCGTTAGCCCACCAATCGTTCAACACGTTCTCATCTATTGCGGTAGGGTCGATCGATTCCCATGGAACGAGAACAAGGTCAGACGTCTGAGATGAACCAGGAACAGATGATGGTTATGCCATGTTATGTTGATACGCGTCGGAGGGTGCGGGATTTACGAAGACCGCCTGAACCATTCGCCTGTCGACACATTACTAACAATTCAACTGCCGTGTAGGCCAAAGTCTGCTTAGACTCGATAGTTGCGCCAAGTGGCTTGGGGGAGGATGGGGATGGAGTTTGTGCGCGCAATGCACTTCTTATCGCATCGTACCTAGATAGGCCCCATCTCCCTTTCATGACAACACCCTTAGGCCCAAGATGCCCACAAACTCCACGAACCATCATCCACGTTGCGATATTGCTGGCCTGTAGAGATGCAACGAACGATTCATAATCTCGGACATGGTATGATGATGGCGACACGAAACTGGCGTCACCCCGGCCTTGGTCGCCTAGAAAACGTCGCAGTCTCATTTCACCACGGCGCGGCGCATAGCTGGGAGACTTGCTCCTCGAATGACGAAGCCGCTTTCGGAAGGCTGTTGGGCCTAGGGATACGGATAGGGGATGTCCTCCGGATAAGGGTCCCGCATCTCCCAAAGGCTTTTGCTGCACTTTAGATAATTATATTCTAATCGAGTAGATATACAAATGCCGCAAAGGTGACGACTCAAACAGACGAGTTTCTTGGTACAGCCGAGCTCCGATTCTCGGACGGTGGGTCCAACGAGTCAATGACCCGAAAATAACAGCATCTGGACATCACGACAAAAAGGCCCTCTATCAAGTTCATACCACTGGCGGTATGGATATGACAACGCCATTGATGCCTGCTTCCGGACCGGGTTCTTAAATTCATTGGCTCAGACGGTTCGCTCCAAGGCATAGTCCCCTTTCCTACGAGGTGGCCCACCCGGTTAATGCAGATCAAAACTAGCCTGGCAGTCGTTTGCGGCAGCTAGCATAACAAGCATCGGTACCAAGCTCAGGGGAAAATATGTAAAAAGAAGCAATGCGCCTCCTCGTAAAGGCGCCTGCACAGCCGTCACGCCTCAGCTCCTCCTCGTATTGTCACTCGTTTTTGCAATCACACATTCCTTTGTACCCAATATAATCATTCGTTACATTCGTAACGCATACCCACCGTACCCTAATATAATATTTGCTTTCTTACGATTACCACCAAATCCACCATGCGTCAATCCATTGTTACTCTCTCCATCCTGGCAAGCGCGGCTTGTGCTCAAGATGTCGTCAGCTTCTTTTTCCCTGGTGGTACGTCACTCTAGTACGAGCTCCAGCACAGATCATGTCTAATCCGCGTAGGCTACGACGGCGTTGATCCCGTCGCGACCATCAACACCGTCAATCCCTCCACTACCGAGTTCCACATCACTTGCCCGACAGACACCAACGACACCGAATGCGGCTGGGGCCCAGGCCTCGATGTCACCATCCTCTCGCAAACGCGCTTCCAAGCCCAGATGTCCACTGATGTCCTATCGATGAGCCTCGGATGCGACTACAACGAGGAGGCAGTAGAGATGACCTGCACGGTAAACCAAGTAGGCGGCAACGACGATACTGGTGGTGAACCCGTCACGGCGACGCTTTCTGGTGACGACGTGCAGTTTCTCTCTGCTACTGTTGTTGCGGGAAACAGCCTCTTGACTGACGCTGAAAGTGCCACTTCTAGCATGACTGGGTCCGCGCAAGGCAGTAACATTGCTGCCACTACAACAAGGAGTGCTAGCGCAGGTTTGATGACCCCCAGTGGCTCTGTTATGCCAACTAGCACAATGGCTTCGGTTTCGGCTTCGGAGGCTTCGTCCGCTGCTAGTGGCTCCTCTTTGGCGTCTGCATCTATGCCTGAGATCACTGGTGCAGCCTTCAAGTACGGCATTGAGAGCTCTGCGCTACTTGCCCCTCGCCGGCGTTGCTGCGCTGAACGCCTTGTGATTGTTTCCAGTAGGGCGAATGGTGGACGACAAGTTCTTGTCAATGGAGAGTATGATTGGTGGCAATAATGTGATTTTCCAAGTTTTCAAATACCCGGCCGTGATCGTTGTATCAAAATACAGCTTGTTAACCATAGCTTTGAACTTTTCCTGTAACACCTTTACTACAAAGCTACGAACAAGTTGTTATTAGATCATGTCGGGTGACTATAGACCTATGTCTATGAAATGCAGAGAAGTTTGCATACCGTGAATGATGGTCTCTGGTACAGACGGATTATGAGACCAGAGAATACTCGCGAAAATAAAAAGGTTAAGAAGAGTATATATGCCACCATTTTACGGTCAAACACGTCCACGCGCCTGACGATTTGCCGTTGGAACGATAGAAGTCGCTACCGTCAAGTATGCAGCCATTACCAAGGCTCGCAAACTTGCAACAACTGTGTTTCCCAATAAAGCGAATACGAAACGCTCATAGACTAGGAATACCATCACGCGTCTCCCGGAATTTGAAAAGTGTATCCGGCATGTCTTGCGAACCCATGCATTGGTCACCAATACAAGTATAAACGATGGAACTATATCGGACCCATAGTGCAAGCGAATCTAAATTGCATGTCCAGTTGCCATGTCGCATAGAAGCCTTTCGATACCGTAGGAGTGCATGCCGCAAGGATGGTGCAAAGCCGGATCAGTGGTCACAACGTGCGACTGTGGTGCGTTTCCGAATCGCTCGTTCCTAAATCGGTTCGATGACAACCAGGACAAGTGACTGTAGAGTCCATAGAAAGCTTGACAGCGGTTCGGAGATTATATTCAATGTTGGTTCCAACGGAGTATAACCCATGCTGTCCACTTTAGAAAGAATATTCGAAGCGACGACTGCAAGATATCTCAGGGTCATAGATTTTATCAAGTTCAAGGGACCTGCCAATGATGAAAGCACTGCTTCGTTAGTGGCTTCGCCGAAACGAGAAAAGGTGAAACACGTGAGCCTGGGGTAAACGCTCATGACCGGTGACTGATTTTGCGATTCAGATAGAATGAACTCGACGCAGAGTTCGTGTGGACATGTTGCTCGAGTAGGTGGCTCACTGCTATTATAGCATTCGAAATAGCCGCACGCCCTGATAGCGTATAAGAGAGCTTTAGCGTACTTCGCTTGGAAGGGCCTACCGCCTACCGCAGTCTGTCGTGGAAGCAGAAAGCGATGTGCCAAGGTGACGATCTAGAGGTGAGAGCGCAACGGAACGAGGGTCTCGTCTTGCGTCCCGGTACCGGTTGCCAATCGACTTCACCGCGCCACTTGTCAAAGGCTCGCCTCTCCTCACCACCAGACCTTCGCAAACCAGCTTAGCCAGACTGTCCCAAGATCTCGACGGAATTCGAATCAAAAGTCCACCGGCATGTCACACTCCAAAGCTGCAATGCTTCGACTTCCTGAGGAGCTGCTGATCTACATCGCCGAAGGTGTCGGTATTACCGACCTCCATGCTCTGTCACTCACTTGTCGTCGCATGCGTCCAGTGGCCCAGGAACGCCTTGTTCAACGAGCAACTCTATGGCCTGAAAACGTTTGGAAACTGGTAAAACTGCTACAAACCCGCCCAGACCTAGTCGTGTCATTCACTCACCTTCGACTTGGTCCCATCTCGGAGGATGCGGCGCGAAGCATATTCTTCAACCACAATGCCGCTTGGGAACCCCGGGAGATACACAGAGATCACGTCATATGTGATACAGCTTTCAAGGATGCTGGGTGTATCTCGGCTGGCATGACAGTCCTGCTAACTCTTGCGCATGGCCTAAAGGCTGTATCCATGGGTACTGTCTCTCGCTACACTTTCGATGTGTTGAATGCTTGTATTTGCACCGGCCACGAGACACCCACTATCGAGCCGGCCACGCATTTCTACGAGAAAGCGCGATCGGATTTCCAAGCACGACTTGAGGAGATCAATGTGGAACCCGACCACCCTGATGCCTTTCTGGCGACCGGCTTGATCATGTCCCTACATCTGCCAGAGTGTTCCAAACTCAAGCGGTTGGTAATGCCATACAGAAGCTCTATCAAAAGGTCTGGAGACCGTGCACCGTCTGGGATCACACCCTGCCAGCTTATTGAATATCATTTCTACAAAGAGCCTCACCGTATACTCCCGCCATCTCTCGAGTCTCTACACATGATATTTGGGAGCGTCACTCCAGATGTGCAATGGCTCGACAGGCTGATAGTCAACGAAGTCGGCTTTCCAAAACTACGCGAGATTCAGCTACTGTTCCAACAGAATCTTTTATCAGCTGCCTGGAACTTGCGTTGCTACCCTAGCTCCAAGCTTCCGGCTACGATCCGAGGATGGCAGGCATCGCGCGTTAACCTGACAACCGCGTTCGGCATCGCGAGCCTCACGTACGTAGCAGCCATGGAGACGAAGAGGCACGTATCAGTATCTTATATCGCCGGCGACATCGTTCCTGCGATTGAGCAATGCCTCGCGACGACGTATGACCAGCTAGAGAACGAACCCGAGATGCTAGCGGCACTAGGCTATGCAGCAAGGTCTACTTGATGCCACGGTTCCTCGGAACTTCGCATGGATTCTGATATGTACCAAGGAAGGGGGAGGATCACGAGAACGTGGCTGGAAGGAAATGATGCAGCGAATCGACTGGCGATGGCGGCTTGGGTTTGTGAGAAGGAATGTCAGCGGATTCCTCAGTTCAGCTTTCCCACCGAGCTACGGAAGGCTCAAAAGTCAACCATTTAGAAAACATACGGAAAAACATTGAAAACAAGTTGCACGAAAAAATACGTGTATTGTAGTTTTGCAGTGCTTGGATGTTGTTGTGGTAGTGCGACAGAGAAGGCTTGCCCAGCCTCGTCTGCTGTCGAGCACGTGCCTGACATCACCAGTCCCCACTCGCTTTTTCCATCCCGTTCGCCCTCCACCCCCATCTGACCCCCCACGATACCAAAATCTAGACCTCTGGCTTTCTGCGACCTCAGCCCCCGATGTCCGTAAACACTATTACACGCCGAGCATTCCGGTTGTCAACTTCACACATGACGACATGTTCACGATGCTGCGCAGGGGCTGTGTGGACGCACGCCTCCAGTTGCTGCGCATTCGTTCACTACCACGATCAGCAGCAGGGACTCAGCAGCACAATGGTCGCCCTGAAGGTCTAGACTTCTCTACGACGAATTCGGAATGACGTCACTCGAAGCTTTGGATATCCCCAAGATATGGAGGACAGAGCTAGCGTACTATCACCAGCTCGCGCACTATAGGCTGCAGACGAACAGAAGGCGTGTCGCAAGGTCCAGACCGTCATTGTCGTGTCTGAAACCCCTAGGTATGATGTGATTGTGGTGTGTTCAGGTTGGATCAGGCTCACTGCGCGCGTTTACGGTCAGCTTGTTAGGCAGGAGAAGGTGAGATGAAGCGTGTGGAGAGGTTTGGATCGCGATGAGAGTGATCTGGACTCGCCAGACCATGGCTAAGTTGTTGAACATGTCTTTCTCTATTCTTCGCGTCGCGTTATCCAATGGATATAAAGGTAAACGTTGTACGTATACACTGATTTAAAGAAGGTCAACCCTAGATCCAGAACCATCACGCATTCAAAGGTTCCCTACACCATCGACCGTATATTCCTTTGGTTCAACATGCGCGAACCTGGATATATCCCTTCCACAGCGACCCAACCCCATGATCAGAACGATCCAAGTACACCGTCGAAGGCAAACCTCAATACTATTACAACAGCTCGAAGCAAGCCCGATCGTCGGACGAAGAAGTTTCGCGCAATCGAACGTTCTGACGGAGTCATCGTCGAATATCCTCGATATCGTCCAGCAGGCTCATCGCAGACGCCAACAAGGAGGTTCGAAAGAAACTCGGTTCTTTCGAATTACATCGGCACACAACACAAGCCCATAGGGGGAGCGAAGCCGAGCATATTAGGATACAATCTTATGTGCGTCGGCATGTCTGCCTGCGTAGTGCCCACAGATAATGTGGACAGCGAAGTTGATGTTAAGCTTCCGGGGATAAGAAGAGGAGGCTAC
Organism: Alternaria brassicae; assembly: GCA_004936725.1. Classification (NCBI taxonomy): domain Eukaryota; kingdom Fungi; phylum Ascomycota; class Dothideomycetes; order Pleosporales; family Pleosporaceae; genus Alternaria; species Alternaria brassicae. The sequence continues at coordinate 1,439,364 of CM016512.1, forward strand.
AACGATAAGCTTACACGCGAGCCTGCCTCTACTGACGTTGTCGCACGTAGAAGTAAGGAGCTCTATCACGGGTCTACACCAATGGCTCGTTTCCTCGACGAGCGGGGGCCTTGGAGTTCTTTTTGTCTCCAAGAGGGTTCAGAAGAGCTCTGGGACTCCCATACGACTTCGACATCATCAGCGTTGAAGGAGTGATGCAGTGGGATGAGACTTGGCACTGTGGTATCTAAAACCTGGAACATGCTCCTTCCTTACAAGACCGAACATGGTCGTTGCGCTCTCCGGAGACAAGGGACGTCAGTTGTTCTTCGAGTCGAAGAATCTGGGCTCTGATGAGGGCTGTAAGTGTCCTTATACAAACTGCATGTGAGATATATACCGACTATGTAGACCCACTGTCAGATCCCGTGCTATTTGGTTCCACGCCTGAACCAACCAAGGACATTACCGATGAAGATAAGATTCCTAGCTTCGACACCTGATTTCATCGCCATCTTACCTTCTTCTTGAAGCATCAGCAATTCAAATGCAAGCTGCGTATCCTTCTATCTGATACAAAGGAAGCTCTAGGAGCCATCAAGAATGACGCTAGCGGTCGCACGAATCCCTGTAAGAGCCTTTATCGCACCGTTTTTCACTTCACTATCCGCATGCTACGCCTTACCGAGGTCGCTGAAGACCCGAAGAAGCTAGAATATGCCATGAAGATGTTCGAGATGATTGATAGAAGCGCGGCCACTACGTCAGTCATCTTCCCAAAACAGCCCTCACGAGCTATCATACAACGAACTTACGCAGACGCATGGCTTTACGTGATAATAGAACATAACATCGGAAAGCATGCCGCGAGTGACGAGAAGAACGACGATGCGTTACAGCACATGCTAGATCAAGGTGATCGCGCTTTCAGGATTGTTGAGTTCATTGCCAGAGCACCGTTCGCTGGATTGCTCAACGACGGTATCGAAGCAGGCTGGGTATGTCAATCTAGACCTACATACAGTATAAGTTCAAACGGAAGCTAAACTCTGCTAGATCATGTGTTATCTCGCAATTTCACCCGAGTCGCTCGCCAAAACGAATGACGAAATCCGCAGCACTGCAGCGAGGTACGCTAAGGATCCTAACGCACCCTTGCACGACTACCCCGACGGCTTGGGAGCAAAATGTCATCACGAACTACTTTATCGCGACGTTTGACTTCATGCTTGAAGATGAGAGAGGTAATCAGCGTAGTGTCGCTCCTGTGATTGACCGTAATCGTCACTCAGCGCACAAACCGGTCAAGTTGCAATTCTTCAGGGTTACAACGAGGGATAGATAGGAGATATGCTCTAGGGAGTCTATGTGGGTGCATATGCATCCTATGGCCGTAACTCGAGGAAGTTGAAGGCCTCTACTTATCAAAAGGCAAGGGCTCTAGGACAAATCACCTGCTTCTAGATTAGCGTCTTGGCGCGGACGTGTCACCCTCCCACCTTTAGTCAACGCAGCTATGAACCATACCGCACCACGAACTCTTCCTCCTTGCTTTGAAGGGTGGAATAGAGTCCACTGCTCACGATCTAGGGAGATCCTTCGGGTAATTACCCCACTACATTCACCCTACCGCATCACCGGACAATTGATCACATGCAGGTACCGCGATTGCCGCATTTGTGACTGGCCCACAGTATTCAGACTCACACATAAACGTGTTTCAAATTCACGAACATTGTAGCACAACAACCGGCGTTTCAATTCAATCATCCAAATCACATCTCACCCCTCAACCCGTATTGCAATGGCGCCGACAACGCCACCCAGTTCCGGTGCCAGGAAAAGACGCGTAGCGAGCCCTGGGAGTGGAAGTAAGACTCCGACCCTTCCAAAAGAGCCTGCAATACCAGACACTACTCCTGAAGGTCCACAAACTGGCCACCAGCCCGATGCTTATGCGCGATCGTACAGAGTTGATGCCCACCTCCTCCAGGATCATGGCCTGCTTAGCCTACCATGCGAGCTTCTTGAGATGGTAGCCTCCGAGCTCCTCGCCACCACGCATATCCTCAATCTCGGAATCGTCAATAAACGGATCAGTGGGATCGTTCAGCAGACCATCGTGCGAGACCTCATCATCGAATCGAACAGGAGCACCAGGGGATTTCTCCGACTGCTGAGTAGTCACGCTGAGCTTAGCAGCAAAGTATCCAGCCTTGATGTCGGGGATTTCGCAAGTATCCACCATGGAGACTATGTCTGCGCAGGTACGAACGGTCTCGGTCCGAATATTCTCGAAGCTCTCGGCACCGCTATCGGCGCAAACACCGGACAAGTTGTTGATCGGAGTCCGATTAGAGAAAACAACAACTCAGTGAGCCCTGTATGGAAGGATGATTCAGCCTTTTTCCTCAATGTTCTTGCAACATCGTGTCCAAACATCAAGTCAGTGACTTTTCAGCTACCCGGAGCTAGGCCATTTCACTTAGGCCGACCCCCACGTCTGATACATCGGGCTCCTTTAGTTCTCCCTGCTCTGAATCCAGAGCTACTACCCGTCGCCCCATTCCAAGGTCCAGCGTTACAAGTGTTTCAGGTGAACCTCGAAAATCTCACAGTCATGGAGAATACCAGATGGAAGGGTCCGCCCACTATCGAGGTCCTTGAGTCACACAATCTCAAATGGAGGAACATGGGATCGCATATTATTACATTGGCGAATTTTTCAAGACTAAGGCGACTTGACATATCTATGGGTATCTTGGGACGTCCGGAAGACATCGTGTTCTCCGGTATGAGTAGCCCGAGTGTGGCGAAACACGATGTTGAAGCGATTGTGGGTGGTGCGGCTCCAGTCGGCAAGACGTTGGCGGAGCTACGTTCCAAGGTCTTACCACTCACTCTGCAATACTTACACCTACGGTCATGTAATAAGTGGACGTTCGCCCTTTTGCAGAGAATAAACGAAGTTCCAACAAAAGATTTGAGACTCAAGCACGTCGAGCTATCTTTCGAGCCGTCACCTAAAACCCTCATCGTACAATGCGATGCTGCAGATCTGGGTCGACTGAATTATGTCCGGCTACTAATAGATCTCGACAGTAAGGGAATCAAAGTCACCTTCCATAATGGTCCATACGGAGTACCTGTTGACATGTGCAAAGAGCTCGAGGCACTTTCCTGTTTGACGCCTACCGAAGTCTGGCGCTGCTCGGCCACACAGGCGCCATTCTCCATGTGGAGCCCAGAAGCTGGCAAGAAGCGTCGCTCGCTAAATATGGGCTTTCGGTACTTCTTACGGCACGCTGACGACCACGCGCAACTGCTCAACAGCCCCACTTTCAACCCGGAGTCGTGGAAACAGGGAGTCAATTCCTTGGTGTTAGCTTTACCACCGCGGAAGGCATGCGCGCGCAGCGCTCAGATCAGCACCGAGACACAGCGAAAAAGCCTCGTCCGCACGAAGAGAAGGCGAAGAGGCTGAAGCGGGCTGATTGCACCGAGCTTTCGTTGTACACTATGACCAAGGTTCACGAACTAGAAGACGACACAGAAAGGCTGCGGCTAGGATCTGCCAATAATATCCGCGCAGTTTCCCAGTTCAGTGCAACACTATGGGCTACCGTCACATGGAAGATGTTCCTACAGTCAAAGGCGGCGACATGTGTTACGGTGTGTTTGCAATAGCTTGGCCGTGTGTAAGGAAGGCGAAGGCTGATAGTGTGCATCGACGGCCCAGCATGTAGGCCCATTCTTTGTCGACATATGTTTAGTGCATCATCTTTTAGAACTAATAACCGCACCTTGTCCTTCTCAGACACGGATAATATCGTGTGGAAAGCGGGTGTATGACGCGCTGGACAAATCAGCTGTGCAAACATCGGGGGTGAAAGGCCCATTGCACGTGACACGACTGTGCACTTCCCTGACATAGGAATCACCCTGCACTTGGTGTACTCACGCGTACGACACCAGGACTTGGACCTGTGTATGAACGTCAGGATTTACATCAGGCGAATGGTCCTCTACCGTTGCTTTGCGCAAGTCAACCGCTCATCGCCGCTGCCTATTCTCGTTTCGCTGCCTCGCGCCTACCCCGCCATATCACATCCGCGAGACTCTAGTTCAACTCCAGCCCAAATTTCCCTTCTTTACCCAAAAATGCTCCGACCGCTCTCAATCTCGTCCTCAGCGCGCGGACCTACCACCATCAGCGACCTTCCCGACGAACTGCTGCTTCACGTCGGCGCGCATTTTACACATCTAAACCGCAACCGGGATCTTGCGAATCTTGCGCTTGCATCCAAGAGATGGTATCCTATCGCGCAGGAATGGCTGCTCATAGAGCCGAGGTTCAATCTCACATTCATCGATCGGTATATGTGGGAGATGGGCCATCGGTCGCACTTGCTGTCGCGCGTCAAAAGGTTGGAAATTTGGAGTAGCAGTGAAGGACGAACAACAAAGACAAGACATGTCAGTCGCACTGGAGTATACATTTATCTGACCGACGTAAGGGATTTCCTTGTGCGAGCTACACGTGAGACATACACTGACTTTGTATACGCACCTTTTAGGTCACGTACGCTCCGACGCCCGCTCCGGGTCGCATAATGCAGGATACCGAGTTCATGGAATTATGCAAGACCATGATCAAGCACTACGCCAGCAGTAAACGACACGCAAAGGACTGGATGTACTCTCTAGAGACGGACATTGTTCCCGCGCTGTTTGGCATCCTTCTCTGCGTGCTACCCAATCTACGTGAATTGAAAGTCGGCGACGCATGGCTAATGGACCTTCCTTTCTTCGCCACTATACGTTCTCCATCCGCCATCGCGAACCCTCCACATCCGTATTTGTGGGAACACAGTTTCCTCTGTGGCGCGCTTACAGCCACACTGCCTCACCTAACAGTCCTCGAGGTACCGAGCGACATGACAGCTTTCCTGTGCGACTTCACCATTGCCACACTTTTTGATTTCCGACGTTTCGAGAATCTGAGGGAAGTTACTCTAACCATGAAAGCAATTGAAGAGCATAGCATCTTACGCCAAGCACCACTTCACGCTGACCCAAGGGAGATCTTTCCGAAGACACTGGAAACACTGCGCATCGGCGAGGCGACGCACATCACAGCCAACTTCCTCAACCATCTCTGTCTCGCCAGGAAATCCTCGTATCTTCCCAACCTGAAACGTGTCGAGGCCTACCACATTGAACATCTGGAGAACACCAGGGCCCGGGCCGATCTAGCAAGATGTCTAGACCCGATAGACGACGTACGCGCCATGTTCCGTGATGCTGAGGTTGCGGTGTATCTCTACTTCCCACCATGGACCATGACGACATGGGAGTCGGAAGGTGGCGCGCCGTGGAGAATGAAGGCTGAGCCGGACGAGCTACATCGTGGAGAATATACATGTTATCGGAAAGCGATGGGTCCTTTTGGAGTACTCCAGGAACCAATGGATAGGGTTGAGGTTGAGTGGGACGCTGAGGGAGATGCGGTCATGATCTAGAGTGTCAGAGGGTACATGTTATTGCAACATGTGGGATGTAAAGTATTGTCTGGCTATAGTGATGGCTACGTGAGGTTCTCCAGTATTAGTAGGCGAGCTTTGCTGTGCGGTAGATTGGCTCAGGTGTTAATGGATACAAGAAAGCAAGTTGAATTTGGATCAATTGTAGAAACTGACACGAAGTCATTCCACTCGAAAATATCCCCAATTAATGACGAGGACATGTTTGTGTGTAGAAGCAATGAGACAAAATGAGACTATCATGGAATGCTTGCCCCGATGCATTTGATTAAAATATTCAGACTGACATCTACGAGGCACTACGCTTCACTGGCGTGGGGACTCGCTGCCACCTAAACATACGACGCTTGGCACTCAGAACATGGCGGAGAACACGGGAGTCGTGATCGTCACTGTATCTCATGATAAGATCTTTTTCGCATCCACGAATGAGTGAAGGGAGCTTTTTTGTATGAGATGAAAGGGTATAGTAGGTTTCTGCGGTGAAAGGAAGCAGCATCAAAATGACAATCTACTGGGGAGTATTCTTCTTCTTCTAACAACAGACTTAGTTCCAATGATACGTCGCAATTGCTGAAGTTTTAATGAGTGACTTGAGAAACATGGCAAGACCGTGTGTTAATAAAGAGACCTCCATCGTTCTTTCCTCTCCGTACAGAATCCTTCCTCGACCATTCAGATCGCTCGAGACCTTAACAGTATCACGGCCCATTCAATCAGGGCGCAGCAACACAGTGGTGGTCGCCAATACAATGCGTGCAGCACGTCCTCGTCTCACCCGGCGGCGCCATTTTTCCACAAAGAGACCAGCTCGGCAAGCACTGCTCGGTGCAGAGTGTAAGCTCGAGATCCGTCTCAGCCCCGCAGCTCCTGACCTGGCTACCCGCGGGCGGCTCTCCATACGCCCACACAATGCTATCGCAGGTCGAATCCGTCGGCCTGAGCGTCAAGGCGTTTCCGGCAAAGCCGTCGCCGAAGATGTCGCTCATATCGTACCAGATCTGATTAACGTCGAGGTTGTACGCGAAAATAGTTTGGCTGACATTGGGCTTGGAAATGCCGCCTTCGATGGGTGAGATTTTGAGTGCGATACCACCGGATGTGGGATCAGTAACGAAAGGCTCGCTGTAGGAAGTAGCAGGATTGATGGCGTACTGTTCGCTTATGCTGCTGCCAACGGACCAGAGGTAGATGGGTCCGGGGCATTGATTGGTCACAATCGCACGACCAGCGGCATGGACGCTTGCGATGATAGCCATGACTGTAAGTGCGTTGAAGAGCATTTTGGGGTACTTTGTCTACCGAAAGTTGCATGTGAGGTTCAAGATGCACACTTGTTGTAATGACAGCTATGTCAGCTCTCTTATACTGTGATTGAGCTCATCACACAGCGTGGCAGCCCCTCGTATCCGCAGCAGCCATCTCGCTACTTTTGTCTACACCAGAGGAAACTGAGTGCACCAGTACGACCTAGCAACCAGCAAGGAACGAAGTTCTTCGTTGGGAGTATTGGTGGCTGTCGTATTGATTGGCCAGCTATTTTCAGCCCCCAGTAAGATGCGCGAGCATACGGATACCGGTCACATGGTCCCACGTCTGAAGGTGCGCTAATTGGTAGTTCAAAGTCAGCTGCTACATGGCAAGGCTACTTAATACCCACAAGCATTTAGATGTCGTTTCTGTGCAATGTAAGAGCTCGTATCTACAATAAACAAAGGAACGGCTGTGCGTAGCAGTAGCTGGAGAGCGTCGCTTCCATCGCTTCGAAAGCATAGATGAAGAGTTTGAATATATCAACGTTACACTTTGGCTGTTTCGGAGATACTTGCTTGAGCAGGGCAAATCGAGGAGGGCTATTGGGCTGAAGGTACTTTGGTCGCGGCGTTCATTGACATTAAAATGTTCATGGTATCTCGTGGATAGTGTTGCCAGCCTTGGTCGACATAGCAATCGTAGCTTCACGCTTCTTCCTGCTCATCTCATAGACCGTTTTCCTGAAGCGATCAATGCTATCTGATGACTGGTGTGCGACCAGCCTATCCCATGGGTTCAGCTTCACCGTATCTTCCCAGGATACTCAACGCTCAGCGCTTAGAGCATCTTGCGGTGGGAGCTCAGCTGTTGCAGTCGTTTGATATGGCATGGTAGCTTCGTCCCGTACTACTGATCCATCTTCAGTTAGATGATGATCAGGTGAGGTACCTAGCTGAATCTACTTGGAATCAGCAGAGCGACGCCAATAGGTACGACAGGACGAAACTTGAACTCACACTTGGCGCCCTTCTGAGCAAATTATTCTGACAGCCATTCTCGAAGCAGTTCTCGTGAGTCATTGCTTCTGACCTTCATGCTTCAGTTCCTCATGTCACCGAGCACGGGATATAGCGCCATATGGCCATGCCAATCATCAAATAAAAATATGCTCTGTGTATAGACCGAGTGGCTAACTATGTTGGTGTTCGGAAGCGTCCCTGATAGGATGGGATGAGGAGAAACCTTTTGCGATAATATATATCCTACTAGGCGCTTTTGTTTGATAGCATCTGTCCTCAATTTTGTCGCTGCAGTTAGCTTTACAGGGCTGTCAAAGTACTTTTCTCTCCGTTCCATAATTTCATGACATGTATCGATATCGGGCAATTCGATAGACGGGGCGTTGTTATAAAAAAGACATCCTGGGTACTAGCCTCTGGGTTAGCGGTTTCGAGCCTCTCTCCCTGCACTCCAAACATTCGCATTGCCAGACCACGAGGTTCAGGTTTCTGGTCAGCTTGGACAAAGGTAGGTTCGTTGGCATGTCGGGCTGCGGTGTCATACGTCTTGCCTGGTGGCGTGAAGAGGCTTTTTTGTAAATGTGCTGGCAAGTTGGGAAGCGCGATTGACTCGCCCTTCACGATACCCTGCGCATTGACGTGAGTCGCCCGATAAAAATGCCGGTGTTGATCAAAGTTATGCTGTTGCATCCGGTTCATCGTCTCTCCAATCTTCCCAGCCGTCTCATCTTCGTCTGAAAGAGACATCTAGGAAAGTCACATCTATTCACAGTCTAGGACCAAGCGATCTTTACATGGGTCCGATCGTGCCGCACTACTGTAGTTCTAGCCGAGACGTCATAGGTGCATCATGAACCGCGACGCTTTCGATAGAACTTCAATCAGCGCTAAGATAATCAAGGCTTGGGGAGCATACAGTATCGGCATGGTGAAACCGCCACGGATGCCTGTAATGGTTGCGTGCGATGATCTGTGAGGCTCAAGCATCGACGAATTGTAGGTCCTTCTGCGCTCAACCTGCGCTGGATCCGTCTGGAGCTAAACTTTATACGGCCACTAGCGTCCCTTCGCAACCTTGGAAAGGCATGACACCTTGACTTTGGCGCTTGGCATCGACTTGGCTCGCGATGATGGTATTGCCAAATTGACGTCAAGAAATAGGGCATTTGCTTCGTTGTAACTGACAATGTCCCGTCAATATGGTAACATGTCTCCGTCACGTTGATCGTTCCTCCATCCCAAGTCAACCAGTTTGTTGGTATCCGCCTCCTCTTCTACCGATAATATGACTTTCCGCGCCAGACCCATCAGACGGCGCCCACGGCCCGCGCAAAGAGAAGACTACAATCCCACATTTCTGCCGTGGAGAAAGCGCTTAGACCATTTCACCTGGTCGTGGTTCGAATGCACCATGTCAACTGGCGCCATCGCGGCGCTTCTTGGCCAACAACCGTACAGCTTCCACGGACTGAAGACGATTGGAAAGGGTTTCTTCATTCTGGACATCGTCCTCTTCCTCACGTTCAGCGCCTGTATTACCTACCGCTTCATACACAATCGCGGCTCCCTCAAGCTCAGTCTGCATCATCCTCATGAAAGCTTCTTCTTCGGGGCCTTCTTTGTCACCATCGCACTCATAATCTACTGCATTGAGCTTTACGGTGTGCCATCCTGTGGACCATGGCTCATCAAGACGTTGGAGATACTGTTCTGGCTATACGCGGCCATAGTCCTCCTGGTCGCTGTCTTTCAGTACCATGTCATATTTGACCGACGTGAGCTTCCTGTAACCGATGCAATGCCCGCATGGATTCTACCGGTGTACCCTTTCCTTGTCCTGGGAGTCTTGGGCAGCACACTTTTGAAGAGCCAGCCACTTGAAACTGGGTTCAACATCTTTATTGGCAGCGTTGCCTTCCAGGGTCTAGGCTGGACCATTGCATTCTTGATGTTATCGCTCTACTTCACGCGTTTGGTTAACAGCAACCTGCCCGAGATCCCCAAACGCCCCGGCATGTACGTAGCGGTCGGTCCGGCGGCATATACCGCCAATGCCTGCATCGCGCTTGGTTTGCAAGCACCGAAGCACGTACCCGAAAACCTGTTGGGCATCACCTCGTTCCCTGTTGGCGATGCTCTCAAAGCCTTGGGATTTACCATAGGTGTCTTCCTATGGCTTATCTCTTTCTGGTTCAGCGCCATCGCCACCATTAGTATTGTGGTCAGTGCTAAAGAATCGCACTTCACATTAAATCATTGGGGCTTCATCTTCCCGAATGCCGGCATGACGATCGCGCTCATCTACATCGCCAACGCTCTGGACAGCCCGGGAATCAAAGGAGTATGTAGTGCAGCAACTATCGTCTTGGTCATGTTATGGATCTGGGTAGCGGTACTTAATGTTAAAGGTGTACTCCAGAAGAAGGTGTTATGGCCGGGCATGGATGAAGACATGGAGGATATTGAAGGGCACGGCCACAAGCCGGGCTCGGACCAGGAAGATGGTAATGGCGAAGTATAGGAAGCTAAAATTATCCAAATTCGATACAACTACATGAAAACAGCCATGACAAGTGGCGTTAATAATGATCAGGTGCTTTATCAAGTGATGACGTAACTTCACCACCTACCAGCGCGATCGTGACAAGCGCAGACAGCGCACCGTTATATCTTCATGCAATCCTCGCCTGCAACCACATTGTCAACTCAGATACCAATCGCGCACTCTTAACCATAAATTCAATGTCATATTACAACATCTACCCTGATATATAGCCATCGACTATTTGGTGTGCAGTGCATGCGGTAGGGAGACATTTGCATGGCCAGCGGATGTCTTTAACTGTCCTGTATGTGGTAGTGACGGTTACATGTACTGTATCCAGACTACACGGATAGCGAACCTGTTCCAGGCTGCAAGAAGGCGGTAATACAAAAAGCTCTTCTGAAAGACGACTTGGACGACGTTCAGCTGCGCCTTGCCGACTTCTGCGATGAAGATCGGCGACTGGCGAATAGTGTTGTAAGCCCAATATGTGGGAAGAAAAGAAAACGTTCTTTAAGTCATGAAGCATAGGAGAAGCAATAGGGAGTTTTACCGGCATGAGGTGATTGTCATGAGTCTTAAGACTGGCCGTTGCTCGAGCATATATAGCTAAAAAGAGGTGAAATTTCTTCTGGATAGACTATCAGACTATAAACTGAGACGTCCACGCCAAACGCCTTAAATACCAAGAACCACCGACCGTGTAGAGAAGAAACAACGAAATGGGTGAGCATGAACTGTAGGCAACGCGTCGACAGCCTATGATATCAGAGCCAACTTCAACCATTACGACCTTGCATGAGCTACATAGCATTCGAGCTCGGCTTTCTCTTGAATCCAATCCTCTTGGCGAGTGATCCAAAACCACTAGCCCTCCTCTCCTTGTCTTTCGTCTTCTCCTCGACTCCAATCCTTGTCTTGGCCTTCTCTCCCCAAGGGTTCTGCATCTCTCTCTCGATCTGCTTCTTGCGCTCTACGGCTAGTATGCTCACTTGATCGACGAAGACAGACTTGTCGAGCAGATCTTCGACCCTGACTTTTAGGCCTTCTTGGTCGAGAATGGATGCGACTTGTGCCAAACCCATAATATCGCCACCTAGCTGAAAAAAGTCGGAGCCAAGCTCAATAGGTATTGGCGAGCCATGCTCATCGTGCAGAATTTGCTCCCAGGCCGATCGCAGAGTCGTGGCGAGAGTACTGGTTTCGTGACGTGAGAGGCCCGTATCGGTTGGTAGAGCGATAGGCTGTTTCTCTATGGACTTCTTGCGCATACTTTCTGCATAGATGGTAGTCGAGCTATTGGAGCTGAGCTCTGAGAGTGATGGGAGCAGGCTATGCGGATCATCCGAGAAGGCAGCAACATTGGTGCATAGCATATCGAATGCGTGCTGTGCAAACTCTGCGGTAATGGTGCTGTTCGGGGCGTACGTTAAAGTCACATCCATTTGGTTACCACGAGAAGTGGTATGAATGGAGAAGTCTGCAAAATCTTCTTGTGAGCCGACGGCACCGATAGTGTACTCGATGCCGCCTAGCTGCATAGTTGGCTGATCATCCTGGATGTTTTGGTCGTGTTGCAGGACGCTCGAAAAGTTTGTCCAATCGGGCCAATCCGTGCAGTGTCGCGTGATCTCGCGGAAGCCGAGAGATTCAAACGGCATATTGACGATTTGCTGATCTTGAATACATTTGAGAAGATCCATCACGGTCCATTCAGGGCGGTATACAATGCGAACAGGCACCATGTTCAAGCAGGGCCCGACGATGTTCTCGACATTGGCAACACCGCCATTGCGACCTGATATGACATGACCAAAAACAATGTCAGCTTTGCCCACAAGGCGCGAGAGAGTCGAAGCCCAAGCAGCCTTAGCTACGGTCGCGCTGGTGATGTTGGTACGTTTCAGCTTTGGCGCATGGACTCTCTTCTCCAATGTGATTGATTGGCCAGCTGAGCGCTGATAGTTGGGACCGAAGCGGTTCACAATCTCGGTCATCTTAGAACCACGAAGCACTTCTCTCCAATGCTCGTGGGCGCCCGATACGGTCTTTGCAGTTTCTCGTACGAAGTTGCCGAAGCTTGGAGCAGACGAAACGGGGAGGCCATTGTATCCATCCTGGAGCGCGTTCAGAATCTTTGACATGCAGACTCCGTCGTACTGGGCGTGAGACAATCGCATGAAAATACGGTATCGTCCCGTTTGCTTTTGCTTCGCAACGACAAATTGGATGAAAGCTTCACCAAGTTTTGGACCGTTCTCACGGTCCTTTTGTCGCAGGTCTTTGGTAAAGGTGTCGATATCGTCGTCTGTTTGGTGGTATATGAACTCAGGCTGAAGCTTCCGCAACACCACTTGTAGAAAGCGGTCACCGTACGGGACGAATACAGTGCGAAGAATGTCGAAGGCATGAACCATCCGGTAGGCAGCTTGCTTCAACTTGCGAAGATCGAGCGGCCCATCGCCGTCCAGGTAAAAGTAGTTGAGCATCCACTTGGACTCCATAAGAGTGCCGGTAATGGCGAGCGATTGGAAGTCGGTGACAGGGAACACATCTGAGATACCTCCCTTGAACACTTGCACCTTCGAGATGACGCTTTCAACGTTAGGGTCGCCAAGCATCGATACGGATCTGTTGACAGAGCTCTCTACTCCTTCCTGGATTGTATGCGTGGCTAGCGACTTCTGGCTCACTTCACGTGAGGCAGCCGGCCTCGCTTGGTTCGTCGTGAGTCCTTGCCACCTTTGGAACATTGTTGAATCTCGGCTGTTCAACCCTGGCTCGGCGGGCATTTCGCTGGGAGCTATGCTCTTGGTGTCGGCGTTGGGATCTGACATGATGTCCTGGAATTCACTCCAGATTGATGGGGCTCTGTCGTGAAGGCGAGATCTCGACTGACCTCCGGCACTCCTGCCTGCCACTGACCCGCCGGCCCGAGACATGACTTCGTCAATGACTTCGCCGGCAACACGCACGACCCGAGCCATGTCGGCGAATGTCGGGTTTTTGAACACATCAGCCACGGTCATTGACAAACCTTCCTCTCTTGCGGCCCCCACCAGGCGCATAGCGATGATGCTGTCGCCTCCGAGCTGGAAAAAGCTGTCATCCTGCTCGATGGTTTCCTCTACCATTTCCAGCAACTCGGCCCAGAGATTGAGCAGCTTCTTTTCAACAAAGTCTGGTGCAACCTTGCTAGAGGCCTCAGTAGCTAGAACACCAAGAGTGGCGACCATATCAGCAGCCGTCTGGATTCTGTTCTCCGCATTACTAGCAATGCTCATCGCGCGGCGAGAGTGTATGGACGCTGCTCGTGGAGAACCTGCATCATCGATACTTGGTCGCCCACGTTGAGATATGGACGTCTTTCTCGTAAGCATACCGGTCATTTGCGTGGTCATCTGATCGATTGTCGCAGATGTGGGTTCAGTGGAGAGCTTATTCTGTGCCACAATCTGCTCGACAATCTGGGGGACCATCTCGCTTACAATGGACCTGATGAGACTGCTCCAGTCAGGTGTTTCGGCTGGAAGTGGAGCCGCTGGAGCAAGATCAGGGAATGTGATTCTTGGTGTGCGAGGTGGTGAGGTCGACCGACTGGAAATGCTCGAACTGGATCTGAGAATGGAGGGACGCGGTTTGGGTAGATTGAGACGTGAGACTGCGGGTTGTGCAGGTCTTCCCTTGACGACAATATCCAGTTCTGCTATGGTTTGTTTTGGGTTGCTCAAAACTTGAACCAGAATCTTTGCCATGAGAGTAGAAACGTTCTTGGCTTCACCGTCGGTTACAGCATCACTCCAATAAGTAAAGCGCACCCCTTCATCATCGCGAGTAGCATCGATATTGACCGTGATAGCAAATTCGCTGGGATCATGGCCGTCAAGCTGCTCAAACTCAATACCAGAGTCGTCCGATGTGAGCTCTTCAGGACTCGAACGTCTCTGAATTGACACGGCAGTGTTAAAAAGCGACTTTCCTGATAGTCCGAGATCATGCTGGAATTGGGCAAGCGAGCAATGTTGGTGGGGCATAGATCCGACGAAGTCGGACTGCACATTCTCAACAATCTCGAGAAGCGAGGTAGCCGATTTCAGTTCAATTCGAGAAACCAACATATTAATGAAAGCACCGACCGCGTTCTCGATTCTGTCAATCGGTACGTTTCTTCCCGAGGTCAGATAGCCGTAGCACACATCGGACGAGTTGGTGTAGGATCGGAGAACAAGAGCCCAAGCTGCGAGGAGGATGTTGGCGATAGTGACGTTGCTGCTTTCCGCAAGATCATGAAGCTCGTCGAAACGAGTGAAACGCATATCTAGGGATTGAAGTTGTCTTGGCTTGCTTGGATCCCGAGGTGTGGTCGGGAAGTAACACGGACTTACGCCGCGAAGCTTGGCCTTCCAGTATGCTATCGCATCTTCCGCCGGAAGCGCACGCAAGTATTTGATGTAAGCGCTGTATAGCGGGCCATCCTCGGATAGACGCCCTTCGTATGCTTCCTGAAGATCCTGGCCGATCACGCCCAGTGAGCCTCCATCGATGACTGCGTGATTGACGATGACCTTGACAAAGATCTTCCCCGAAGATGTCTGGACGACCGCGGCCTGGTGAGGAAGGACAGGTTTCTTTTTGCCATTGAGAGAGCTATGTCTGATCGACTCGAGCAGGGTAGCCAGTTCAGCATCGGCACACTTGTAGGTAACAATGCCGGAATCGGGACTCTTCACTACAATCTGATCGAAGACACCTCCCTTGCAGACACTGTCGATGAAGATGGTGCGTAACGCTGGGTGACGAGCCACAACTTGCTTCCATCCATCGACAACCTTGCTAGCATCGACCGGGCCTCGCTTAGATCTGACTTCGAATGTTGTTGATGACCAGTACGATTCTGGAGACTTGATCTGACTTAGGATCATTCCGTCTTGTATGGGGGAGCAAGGGTACATGTCTTCCACTTGATCAAAAGACGGAACACCAGCGTGTGGCAGAGTCTTCAAGACCCGATCCAGACGGCTGTAAGACTCCAGTGGTAGCAGCGGGAAGTCGGCCATTGTGGGTTGCGGCCTATCCGTCTTGGCCAGCTCAATAGCAATCTCCTCCAGCGTACGTTGGCACTCAGCAATCCACCTGCGAATGCCTTTCTGGTTCTTCGAGTAGCGGTTGTACATGAAGCTGAGTTGAATTTGACCTTCCGTAACGGAAGCAGAGATTTCGAAGAGTGCCATACGACTAGTTTTGACACCAACGTCGGATGTCTCATCATCATCACCTTCTACCTGCGTAGGACTTAAAAGCGAATCGCTATGTCCAGACTGCTCTTGTCGACCAAGGTAGTTGAACAAAACTTCCATTGGCGCATGGTTCGCAAAACGCTCCTTTCCATCTTCTGTGAGATAGCGATGCGCAAAGTATGGCCGTCCATTGCTTGCAACCTTGCGACGGGTATCTTTGACTTGTCGAAGGGTGTGTATAACCTCGTCTTCATCATCGTCGATGGGAACGGTGACTGGATAAAGTGTCGTGAACCATCCGACGGTCCGCGATAAATCAAGGTTGCTCCCATCCCATACTTCTCGGCCATGTGATTCATTAAACAAGGTAGGGGCCTTGCGATTGATGAACACACGCGAAAACGAGTGTAAAATGGCCGCCAGGAGGATATCGACGAGATCCGTCTTGTAAACATGGTGGTTGTCGAAAGCCATGGCAGAGGTTTCCTTGTCAATGACAAACTCATCCCTTTCGGAGTCGCCATAGACATTTGGGCGTACGTCCATACCCCAAAAAGCGAAGTTCGCCGGTTCGACAACTAGCGGCTGATTTTTCACAGTTAGTTGTTGTGTTATCTCCGAGGCACTCGAAGTCTGCATTTTGCACCAGGTCTGGAAGGGGAGACTTCTTGGAAGCGTTGTGACTGGGCCCGACCCAAGCAGGTCTTCCAAGTCGCCAAGCAAGATCCCCCAGCTCACAACATCTATAACAAGATGGTGAGCGGCCATGAAGAGCATCTGATGGCCTTTCAGATTGAAGAGATCCACGGCAAAAACTGGTCCAGTACGGATGTCGAGGCTCTTCTGAGTACTAGATATAATGGCTCCAGCAGCAGAAGCGGTTGAGACGTCGTGTGCCGTGAAAGCGTATGATCCAGAAACCTTCGACATGACAAGCTGCTGCCATTGCCCGTTGTTGTCCTTGGAGAATCGTGCACGTAACATCGAATGGCACTCGACGATGGAATTCAAAGCGCGCTGTACCATAGCTGGCTGTACGTATCGCAAGATGCGCAGTGTAGACGATTGGTTGAAGTGCGTACTGTTCTCAATGCTGCCGGCCTCGACATAAAAGCGCTGAATGGGAGAGAGTGCGAATGGTCGATCGTTTTGCTCTTTCTCATGGTCCAAGATGACCACAGATTTGACATCAGCCGCTAAATGAGATAGGGACTTGGCGCGCAAAATTTGGTTCAAATTAAGGTTGATGCCTTCGCTCCTGCACTTTGCGAGAAGCTTCATTGCAGAAATCGAGTCACCACCGAGTGCTGATGAGTGTTAGTAAGATACAGTGTGATTTCCGTGCAGGATACTCACATAGCCAGGATTTGGACGGCTTGACATCTTCTACAGGGCGGTTCAATACCTTCGCCCATATGCCTCGAAGAACTGTAAGTGCGGCAGCACCAGGCCCCTCCATGTCTTCAGGTAGTTCGGCTCCCATAATGCGCTGATACAAAGCCTCATCCATTCCCTCCAGCCACAAGCCAACTTGCTTCTTGTCCAACTTGGCAGAAGCCAAAGTTGGGATTCGAGGTACGGCAATCCAGATGAATGGTACCATGTACGACGGTACTAGATCAGCCAACCTGTCTCTTGCACGATTGATCTGTGAGAGAGATTCCGTGTCTGAAAGGATCCTACGCCAGTCAGAGCCGGCATTCGAAGCGGCCGTTCCAGGGAAGCTAACGACGACCGTGAGCTTTTTGGTGCAAGGTCCAACCTTGGGTAACTGCACAACCACTTGATGAACGTTGTTATCCGCATGCACGACCGCCTGGATCTCATCAAGCTCGATTCTTTGACCAGCAAGTTTGATTTGATTGTCCTTTCTCCCCATGTATTGAATAGAGCCATCGGCAGCGTACTGAACAAGATCTCCAGTACGGTAAATACGTGATTCACTATTCGAAGAGAAATTCTTCAAGAACGCTGGAGCTTCGATGAATGCCTCTGAAGTACGCTTAGGGTCATTGAGATAACCTCGAGCAAGTAATGGTCCTTCAAGACACAGTTCAGCAGTGGCACCGATAGGTGCCAGCTCGTGAGGGTTGTCGGAATTGGTGAGCCAAGCACGACCACTCTTCAGGGGGTGACCGATGTTTGAGGGATCTCGTTGGGCTGAGACGTGGTCGTTGCCGATAGCAAAGACGGTGCCTTCGGTGGGACCGTAGCCGTTGTGAAGGTTGACACCGGTTGCCCACTTGTCAACGACATCAGAGGTCATTGCCTCACCGCCAACTACCAAGGTCTCCAGTGTGGGTACAGATTTTGGCCCTTCCAACGTGCTAGCTACTGATGGGGTCAGAAAGGCCCAGTTTGCGTTCAGATCCGTTACTGCCGCTGCGAGATTTGTGGTACGCTGTTCATCGGACGGCACGCAGATCGTTGCGCCGCGTAGGAGAACAGTGAGGGTTTCGCCGACAGAAACGTCGAATAAAAAGGAACAGAATTGGAAGACCCGAGAGGTAGGTGTGATATGGAGCCCTTCACAAATGGCGGCTGAGCTGGAAACAATACTCTTGTGTTCGATCACCACACCCTTTGGCAACCCTGTGCTTCCGGATGTGAAGATGACGTAGCAGATATTGTTGCCCTTGGCCCGCTGCGATAAGGATATTGAACTAGTAGGTAATTGTCGGATTGCGGTTTCGCTGACACTGAAAACGTGACCAACCATTTCAACAAAACGGTGTGTGTATTTTGGCGAACAAAGAACGATAGAAGCTTTGCATGTCTCGACGATATGCAGATGTCGCGAAGCCGGGTCTGTCGGTGACAACGGAACATAGCCGGCACCAGAGATGAGAATGGCCAGGATAGCCACGATCGCCCATCGAGACTTGTCCACGCAGATAGGGATCAGACATTCAGGACCAGCACCAAACTTTACCAGCTCTTGTGCTAGCTGTGATGCCAAGGCACTAAGCTCGCCGTATGAGAATTCGCCGTCAAAGGCGGTTACGGCCGTGGTAGTGGGTTGAGATGCAGCCTTCTTGAAGAAGAGCGAGGGTACAGTGTCATCAATCAGTCTAGGCTCATACGCATTCCACTTGCGCACGAGCTGCTTGTCTTGATAGCTGAGAACAGCTATATGGCGAACGTGAGTAGCAGATTGGAGCTGTATCAACACTGTCTCGAACTGGTAGATGAGGCGCTGAACATGCCACAGGGAGATGACGTTCGCATCGAAATGGGCTAGAACCTCTGTCTTTGACAATCCCATCTTGCACTCGATCACCAGAGGGTATGTGAAGAAGTTGCCCTGTTCTTCGTTGTCGTGAACGCTCCACATAGAGTCGGCAAGTTCCTCATTTTCCGTCTGAATGACAAGAAGGTTCTGGAAATCACAAGCGGCTATCATGTCTTCACCGAGTGCTTTGATAGCGGAAAGACCATGGTGCTGGTATGGTATGCGGTCGGTGATGTTTGTCGCTATCGTGTTGAGCAAATCACTAACGGTGGCCCCGCGATCGATCTTCACTCTGGAAGGAACGGTCGTCAGAGTTGGGCCACATACGTCTGTTATACCCGTCATGGCAACATCTCGGCCGGCTAAGGTCTCTCCAAATACCACATCATCGCTTCCAGTATAGGCGGCGAGTATTAAAGCCCAGGCAGCTCGAATGGCATTCGCTGGTGTGACGTCTGTATTCTTGCGGTGCGCAATCTTCATAGAATGCTGGAACATCTGTCCATTCGGCGGCGCACTCGAAGTGGCGTGCGATGGCCGAGGGAACTGATACGCGTTGACCCCTGTCAGTCTTTCCCTCCAGTAGACATCCGAGTCACTGACACTTGTACTGGAAAGGTATTCCACGAATCTGGCGTATGATGTCTGTGGCGTGGTCGATACTCCCTTTGAGTAGATTTGCTGCACTCTCTGAAGCATCAGATATATACTCCAACCGTCATACAAAGCGTGATGCAGCGTCCACACAAAGTAACGTTCTCCGGATGGCGTGGTAACCAGGGTATACGCAGCAAGATGTCCGCCAAGATGCGGAGGAATCTTTGACGCATCGTCCTCAGCACTCTTGAGTGATTTTGCTTCTCTCCAATCAACAGGGTCATTCCTCAGAACAGCCTGCATAAATATACCAGATGGCATTTGTATGATCCTGGTGCGGAGAATGTCGATCTCTTGAATGGCTGACTCCCACGCTGCCTTGAACTTCGTCATGTCTAGAGATTTTGGAAGTGCTAGGACGTGCTGCGCGACATACGCACCCGCCTGCTTAATGGAGAGAGTCAATAGTGCATCTTGAAGCGAACTCGTGGGATAGGCGTCCTGTAGGTCTTCTTTGGATACTTGGCATTGTTGCACAACTTCGCTGATTACGTCTGATCTTGTGAGAGAAGCCGGCAGTAGATCGAAAGGCTGCATGACTTTCTCGGCTTGTTTGGACTTGCTGATCTGAGCCCCGATTTTGGCTAGGTCGGAGAGTTTCGGATTCTTGAAGATATCGATGAAGGACAATTCCATCTGTTCAGTGTGGGCCATTGCAACAAGACGCATGGAAGAGATGGAGTCTCCACCAAGACGAACAAAGCTGTCATCGATGCCTACTGACGAAGGTGGCAGGCTCAGTACCGAGCAGACGGCCTTATGGATCTTCTTCTCCGCTTCTGTGATGGGCTTCTTCTTGTTTGCGATGCTCGTGAGTCGATACATAGCCATCGTCTCGCGGCTGAGGTTCTGGACCAAGCTGCGCAGGCGATTGCGGTCTAGCTTGCCTGCCGAAGTCCAGGGCAATTTTGTGACGGGAATGAATATAGCGGGTATCATGTACGATGGCAGGGAGCCGGCCAGCCCATTTTCAGTGTTTTTGCACATGTCACGAAGTTCGTCGCTGAGCGGAAGAAGTAAATCGTCAGCAGCTGGCAAGTCGGTCGAAGCAGGCTGTACGGATTGTTCTCCATCGATAGCTTGATCTTGAACGACGGCAAAGAACACGGCCAAGGCTTTCGCAGAGCTACGGTTCGAAGGAGCGACCAACTCCACTGCGGACTGCACACGCTCGGGAAAGTTCTTCCCCACATGGAACTCGATCTCACCTAGCTCGATTCGCTGGCCGTTGAGCTTGATCTGAGTATCCTTACGTCCAATGTAGTTCACAGACCCATCTGTGTTGTAGCGGACAAGATCACCAGTCTTATACATGCGAGCAGCTTCGAAAGTATTGTTGCTGGAGAAGATGGTCTTAGCCCAGGCCGGGTCGTTGATGAAAGCCTTTGCAGTCTTGACTTCATCGTTCAAATATCCACGAGCAACGGTAGGTCCTTCGATGACGAGCTCACCTACACTGCCAACAGGCATGAGCTTATCATGATTTCGTGGATGCACGATCCAAAGTCGACATCCGCTTCCTGTCCCGATGGTTCCGGGCTCGGAGACGATGAGCTTGTGATCCAGTGTAGACTTGTAAGCGGTAGCAGCTACGACTGAGCACTCGGTGGGTCCGTACGCTTGAAACGGTCAGTATATAGCCTCACAAAAGACAAAAGCGTTCTATGCATACCATTGATGAAACATGTGCTGTTGCTCCATTTCTTGAGAATGGGCCCAGAAAGCGCTTCACCGCCAGATACGAGCGTCTTCAGGCCCGGGACGCGCTCTGGCTCGATAGTTCCAAGGACAGACGGAGTCAACAACGACCAGTTGACCCTGAGCTTACGGATCGCGCCAGCAGCGTTATTCATACGATCGTCTTCCGTCGGCACACACACTGTAGCGCCCACAGTCAATGCAGAAAGAATTTCAATGCAACTAGCATCGAATGTGTACGAAGCAAACTGAAAGGTGCGTGACGTTGCGTTGATGTTCATACGACGAGTGAAGGCTGCTGCACTTGTACAAAACGCTTGATGGGGTATGATGGTTCCCTTCGGCTTGCCAGTAGTACCTGACGTAAACAGGCAGTACGCTGCATTGTCGGGAGTTGCGCAAGTGCGTGGCTTGCTAGAGATTGGTACTCCTAGCTTCCTGATAGATCGCTGATCAACAATCACGGCTGTTTTGGCAACCTCACTCGCTATGGTGTGGTACCCGCGCGAGCATAGCACCACTGAGGCGCCGACATCCTCGATGAGTTCCCGAAGTCTGGTTTGCGGGTGCTTAGGGTCTAGCGGTACATATGCGCCGCCTGCTTTCATGATTGCAATCATACTGACAATGGCGTACGAAGATTTCTCAAAGAGAATAGGAACGAAAGTCTCGGTAGTGACACCGATAGACTGCAGATGAACAGCTAGTTGATTAGTAATCTTGTCGAAATCTTGGTAGGTGAATGTTCCGTCCCAGCCTTCCACCGCTTTTGTCGTACGTGGCCTCGTGAGTGCTTGATCATGAATGACATCGTGCAAGCAACGGCGGATAGGCGGAGGAAGCTGTGGGTTCCATTCCATGATTTGATGAATGCTGCTTTCTGTCAAGATGTCCAGTTTGCCAATGGTAAGCTCACTGGCACTACAAACGACAATGCTATCCAAGATCTTCTTGAAAGTCTCTGCCATGTTCTGCGCTTGCGATGGGAGGATCCTATCTTTCGAATAGCCGAAGTCAACCGTGATACTTTGGTCAGTGACATCTGCATTGACCGTAACGATGTATTCACCGGCATCTTCAGCTTCCATATCCTCGTATATGAGAGCGGTGTCTTCCGGATCGCTCGACAGACTGCGTCTCTGGAAGGTGAAAGCCGTGTTGAACAAGGAAGGGAGCTGCAGCGCATGCTGGATATCGGCAAGAGAGCAACCTTGGTGAGAGAGAGCCTCTGTAGAACCTGTTTGGAGAGCTTCGAGAAGCTGAGCGATGGTTGTTTCATCCGAGAAGGATAGGCGCGACACAACCATATTGACGAAGCAACCCACCGCTTCATTAATGTTGGTTACGGGAATATCGCGGCCGGACGCAATCAAGCCGAATGACACATCGAATGTGCCAACGTAATAATGCAGGGTAAGAGCCCAGGTAAGTTGAAGCACGTTCGAAAGAGTGACACCGTTTTGCTTGCAGAAGTCTTGGACGCGACTTGTGCTGCCTAACTCCACGTCAACGGAGCCGGACTCTGGAGAGCTTGGTATACCATCGTTGAGGACGGGAAATAAGCAGGGCTCAATGCCGGAGAGATGTGCCTTCCAGTAGGCAAGATCAGCATCGCTGGATCTAGAAAGCATGTAACCGATGTAATCAGAATAAAGAGGTCCCGCATCAGCCCGGGTCAACTTTCGTGCGTATGCACGAGCGAGATCAGCAAGTAGGTTGGACACTGAGGTACCATCATTGATGACATGGCTAAGCTCGAGCTTGAACCATACCCTGCCGGTCTTTGTTTTGCAAATGCTCATACGATGAGGCGGTAAAGCTTCTCGGCAGTCAATCGAAGATTGATGTCGCAGAAGATTGGCGACCTGGCTGTCGTCACAGTCAGCGAGAATTTGGACTCTTCCAGGTTTCTCTTTGAGTACGATTTGATCCTTGGACCCGTCCTTTGCAAGGCTATCAATGAAGATGGTACGCAAGGCTTGGTGACGGTGTACCACGACCTGCCATGCCTCGGCTAGTCGACGTGGGTCTATAGGGTTGCCATCCGCAGATTGCACTTGCGACACAGTGTGGTAAGTGTAGAGCTCAGGATGCCTCGACTGCGTGTGAAGCAGACCTTGCTGCATGGGAGATGCCGGATATATATCTTCTACGTCGTTGAGGTTGATGCCAGCTGGAAGAATCGCCGAGAGCCTGGAGATACCATTGTAGAGTAGAGGCAGATACTTGAAGTTGCCAACGCTTCGTTCCTGTCGTGCTTGTAGAAGCTCTTCCACAGCGTCCACGAGTGTCTGACGGCACTTTCCAACCCATGCACGAATCTCCTTTTGTCGGCGCATGTTGCGGTTCCATCCGAAGGAGAGCTTGATCGCGCCCTGAGATACGGCTGCTGTGATATCGAACAGCGCGAGACGGGGCACGTCTTCACCAACTTCGCGGGAGTCCACATCACTGAGCGCAGTGAACAGCCCATCTTTATTGTCTTGGCTTTGGAGCCTTCCGACATAATTAAAGACAGCTTCCGCCGGCCAATGACTGGCAAATCGGGTCTGTCCCTCCTCAGTCAGATTTCGATAAGCGAAGTAGGGACGTCCTTTGTCAGGGGTTCGGTTTCTGAAGTCTCTGACCCAACGGATTGTGCTGATCATATCTGTCGCTTCATTCAAGGGTACGGGAAGATGGATAGGCGTGACAGTGGAGAACCAACCGACCGTTCGAGACAGGTCTTGGCGATTGTTGAAGGTTTCACGACCGTGACCCTCGTTGTGTATCGCAATAGTAGACCTGTCGGGGAAGACCTTGCGGAAAGACTCAAAGAGAGCGGCGATCAATATATCAATCGTCTCGGTAGCTAAAGCGTCTTGTGCACCGAGGAGAAGCATAGTGTCACGGGTAGATAGGTGCAGATCTTCCTCGACTACATCTCCGTTGACGTTGGGTCGACCTTCCATTGCCCAGTAGTCGAGATCTCCTGGTGCGATATCACCAACTGGGAACACTCTCCTGGCACTCTCTTGCGTGGCCTGAAGTGACTGCTCATGCAACCACATATGGTACGGCATGCTTTGAGGCGCCGGTTGAAGGCCCTGAAGTAAACCCTGAAGATCTTCGAGGAGAATACCCCAGGACACCACATCAATGATCAGATGATGAGCGACAAGAGCTATGGCTTGAGAGAATGTGTCATCAACGTCGAATAGCTCGATAGCAAAGGTCGGTCCTTTGGCAACGTCCAAGGTCGCCTGGCTGTGGTCGATGATGGGCCGCAAGTTGGCATCATTGCCTGCTTGGACGTGGTGGTGACGAAGTCTAAACGAGCTTGAAACATCCTTCTCGATCCGCTGTTTCCACGCACCTGCTTCGTTCTTGGAGAAACGCGCGCGAAGCATAGGGTGAGTCTTGGCGAGGACCGTCAGTGCTGATCGAAGCTCTTCGGTTTCGATATTTCTTGAGAGACGAAACAGTTCAGTCTGATTGAAGTAATTGTGTTTGTCGCCAACAGCATCGAAGAAGACTTTTTGGATGGGCGAGAGATCGAACGGTAGGTCGTAGTCCTTGGCTTCGGTTGTCACTTGTGAGCTTTGCGAGAGATCGACCGCTGATGCCATGGCCGAGATGGATTTGGAGCGGATAATATCCTGCACGCTTATCGGGAACCCCTGCGCTCGACATTGCGACGAGACTTGCATAGCGGCAATTGAGTCACCACCGAGATGCAAGAACGACTGGTTGAGACGAACATCAGCGACCGACAGGTTCAAAACCTTGGCGAAAATCGCTCGTAGCTTCTTCTCAATAGGACTTCCGTTATTGACTTCGGCATCATCCGTTCCCATGGCTGAGATCAGCCGATATGTAGCCTGGTCCATCTGTTCAAGCCACTGGATTGCACACCTTCGATCCATCTTACCAGAAGGCATTAATGGGAACCGCTCGACAGCAATCCACAGAGAGGGTATCATGTACGCAGGTAGGCGTTCGCAAAGACCATCTCGAATGGTAGCGATGTTCAGCGAAGCGTTTTCTTGTGGCAGAAGTCGCAATTGCTTGTCAGTGTCTGTTGTCGTGATCGCCATGTTCTGGAGCGAAACGATGGCGACTAATCGCTTCGCGCAGGGTCCTGTCGTAGGCACTGAGGCCAGAGCACTCTGCACCATGTGATCGTCTAACAGCTTATGTTCAACTTCGGACAGCTCCAATCGTTGGCCTCGGACCTTGGTTTGTAAATCTTTGCGGCCAAGATACAGCATAGTTCCATCCTCGTTGTACTTGACCAAATCTCCAGTCTTGTAGATTCGTACGGGTGCAGAAATATCGTCACCCATAAGGCCTACACACCACCTCGCCTGTCCCACGAAAACCTGGGCTGTCTTCTCGGGATTGTTGAGGTATCCGGCTCCGACAGCACCGCCTTCGAGCAACAGCTCGCCAATGGCACCAACCGGTGCAAGGGTATGGTGGTTGTTCCTCGATACAATCCAGCCTCGCGCGGTGACAGCTCTACCCAGATTGTTGGGTCTCATGTGAGGCGTCATGATGTTGGATGTCGCAACGGCAGCACATTCAGTCGGCCCGTAGCCATTGCCGAGATTGACCTTGTCCGCCCAAGTAACCAGATCCTGTTGCGACATGGCTTCTCCAACAAGGAACAGGGTCTCGAGCTGGGGTATTTCCGATGGTACGATCATGCGAACGACTGACGGGGTGAGAGCAGCCCAATTAACATTGAATCTGTTGATGACCCCGACAAGATCGTTCGTGCGGGAACCCTGATCGGGCACGCAGACAGTCCCACCCTGCATGAGCGTGCTGAAGACTTCGATCAAGCAAGCATCAAATGTATAGGAAGCAAACTGCAGAACTCTGGACGCTGTGGAGATTTTCCAACCCGCAGCAAATGCCGTTGAACTGGTGACCCAATGAGTGTGATGTACCACGGCGCCTTTGGGTTTACCGGTCGATCCAGAAGTGTAAAATGCGTAGGCAGGAGAATCACTATGTACAGAAGGAAGACTGGGCAGACGGCCAGCGACGGTTTCTGTGGCTTGCCGGTCCACAACCATAGTGCTACATGGTATGGATTGACACAGCTCCCGATACTGTGGGGCACAGAGGAGAAGGTCGGCATCGATGTCGGAGACGATCTCACGAAGGCGTAGTACGGGTGCTTCAAAGTCCAAGGGAACAAATGCCGCTCCTGCTTTGAGTACAGCGATGATGGCTACGATTGTCCATCCTGACTTGTCGAAGCAAAGGGGAACGAATTGCTTCGGCCTTACACCAAGACGAATCAACTGGTGTGCGAGCGCAGACGATCGCTCATCAAGCTCGCGGTATGACATGAAACCAGTGTCCCAAGCATCGATAGCACACGCAGTGGGGCGAAGCGCGGTCTGATCTTCCGCAATGACACTGTGGATGCATCTAGGGATGATTGGCACCGGCTTGCTGTTCCAGGAGCTGATTGTCTTGCGGTCGGCGGGATTGATCAGATCAAGGTCATCCAAGCTTCGAAGAATGTTATCGGTGCCGTTCAACTGGGTGAGAATGAAGTCAAATTGTTGGACCATGCGCTGAGCAAGCCACGTTTGGACAACACGATCGTCGAACAAGGCTTCCACTTGTACACCAGTCGCATTGACCTTGCAGTTGAAGACGAATGCATAGCTGAAAAAGTCGGTTCCAATAGTGTTGGCGCTTACCATGTTCCATAGTGAGCTCTCAGCATCGAAATCATCGCCTGCTTCAATACCCAGGAAGCTTTGGAAGTCGCAAGCTATTGCAGTCTCGGGGCTGAGCTTGCTAATATGTTGCAAACCGGCAAATTGATAGGGAAGCGAAAGTGAGGACTGCTTTTGGGTTTCCTTGAGATAGTCGTGTACGGTCAAGCTGCGGTTGAGTCGTAGTCGGACAGGTGCGGTTGTGATGGTAGGACCGATGATGGACTCAATCCCAGGAACCGAAGCCTCACGGCCACTGTTGGTCTCGCCCCAGATGACGTCATCTGAACCCGAATAGGTTGCCAGGAGAATGCCCCATGCTGCGCGGATCATGGAAGGAACGGTGACTTCCAGGCCTGGGTTGCGTGTGAGCAGCACTGTGTGCAGCAACTGACCGTTGGCCTCCACACGGTGGTCTGGGGAAGGCAGCTGAGGAAACTGTGCAGCTGTCACATTGTCGAGCTGTGTGAGCCAGAATGCATCGGACTGCCTCTGGTCTAGACTGGAGATGTATTTCACGAAGCGCGAGTAGGGCACAGTAGCGGGCATGCTGTGCACCCCGCTGCGATAGTTGGCCTCGACTTTGCGAAACAAGGCTGTCCAGCTCCAACCGTCGTAGACGGCGTGATGAGCCGTCCACACGAAGAACATGGAGTCGGTATTCTCACCGACGAGTGTGAATGTCGCCAAAGGCGCGCCGTTCTTGGCGGGAAGCCGCCTAGTGGTCTCGTTGATATGCTGAATGTCGGGGAGGGACTGCCACTTGATGTCTTCGCGGACCACTACCTGCAGGAAACCATGCTCCTCGGAGTATACGATACGAGTGCGCAGACTTGCCTCGGCAGCGACGACAACTTTCCAGGCCTCCTTGAAGCGCGAAATGTCCATGTCAGCTGGCAGGCGGTAGATGGGCTGCACGACATAGGTACCCGGGTCCTTGTTGGTGAGCATGACGAGGCCTTCCTGGAGCTTGCTGCATGGGTACATGTCTTCAATGCAGTCGGGAAAGACGTCACATTCAGATGCAGCCAACGCCACAATGGCCTGGCGGGAGGACGCAGGGAGCAACTCCATGGGCAAAGTGTCGGCTTCTGGCTTCGCAGCGTCGTCGGATGGCAGCATGACTGCAGTGGCAGCCATAGCGAGCAGCTTGGGCTGGGCGAAGACACTGGCGACGTTGAGCACAACGCCGTCCTTCCTCGCCGCAGTGACGAGCTTCATGGCGCTGATGGAGTCGCCACCAAGGCGGAAGAATGAATCCTCTGCGCCCACTGCGCCTGCATCGAGCTTCAGCACCGACGCCCAGAGACGCGCCAACGTGACTTCAGCGTGACCAGCAGGCGCGCGGCCGCTCTTGCCTGCTAGGCGGAAAGCCATCAGGTGCGACTCGGGAAGAGCAGCCGCCAGGGCGCGTAGCACCTTCCGGTCGAGTTTGCCGGAAGTCGTCATGGGCATGCGGGTGACTGGCATGAACATGGAGGGCACGTAGTAGACCGGCAGCGCGTTGGACAGTGCAATCTCGACCTTCTTTGCCACTGTCCGTATCGACTCGCTCATCTCGCTGATGGCAGGTGGCTTCTCGTCGTCTGATAGGCACATGAAGGCTACGAGTGCCTTGGTCTTGTTGCTATCGTTGAACTTGACAAGCTCGACGGCCGATTTGGCGCCGGCGGGAAGGTTCAGCTTGAGGTGATGTTCGATTTCGCCCAGCTCTATGCGTTGTCCGTGCAACTATGCCGAGTCAGTTCACCATGGTCCAGTAAGAAATGCAGCCAGACACTTACTTTGACCTGCGAGTCCTTCCGGCCCAGGTAGATCATGTCGCCATCAGACGTGTATTGAACCAGATCGCCGGTGCAGTAGAACCTACGTCCTGTTGGACCCATGACACGAGCCCACGCCGGATCCATGATGAAGGCAGCCTGTGTCTTCTCAGCGTCGTTGAGATATCCGCGGCTGAGGATGGGACCTTCCAGAATGAGTTCGCCCTTGCACCCGATCGGCATCAAGCGGTCGCGGTTTTCAGCATCAACTACCCACCCAATGCATCCGATTGCCTTGCCAATGTTGGTAGCTTCGCCGCGACCGTCACTGAAGTCCTTGAAGGCTGAGTTGATGGACGCCTCACTGGGTCCATACATTCCGACAAGGTGGACATGCTGGCTCCAGAGCTCGATCAGCGCTTTGGTAAGAGGCTCCGCACCAAGGCAAAGGCTTTTGATCGAAGGAACTTGCGCCGGCGAGAGAAGTGCTGCCACAGTCGGCGTAAGATCCATCTTGTTCACCTTCAATCTGGCAATCGCGCCGGGAAGATCATTGACACGCTCAGCCTCAGAGGGTACGCATACGCAGCCACCTCGCTGGAGCGTAGTGAACATCTCTTCTAGCGAGTTGTCGAACGTATACGAAGCGAACTGGAGCATGCGCGAATCTCGGTTGATGCCGAATTTGGAGCCGTGAGCTTCTGCACTAGTGGCTATGGCTGAGTGCTCGAGCACAACACCCTTGGGTCGACCAGTGCTACCGCTCGTGAAGATAACAAAGACGGCATTTTGCGGCTGCACACTGGCGCAAGCAGGGCCTTCGATTGCAGGCAGACTTTTCAGAAGTGCATCGTCTACTACGACGATGTTGGGCACGAGTCCGTCGAACTTGGCTGCGCGCGAGGAAGTGGTCAACACCACTTGAGCTCCAGCATCTTCGAGGCGGGTCTGCAGTGCTGGAGCTGGGTGCGCTGCATCAAGTGGTACAGCAGCACCACCCGCTTTGAGAACAGAGAGCATAGCGATGATCGCGAAAGCGCTCTTATCAAAACAAGTGGGTACAAAAACCTCGGGTCCAACACCGAGCTGAACCAAATGGTGAGACAAACAATCTGTGACGGCTCTCAGTTGGCCGTATGTGTACTCGCCGTCATGTGCGCATATTGCCGATTCTTCTGGCTGAGATTCAGCCCATCGGGCGAATATATCGTGTACACACTCATTGATGGTTGGAGGCATGACGTTCCATTCTCGTAACTGTTGCAAATGTCTTGGGCTAAGATGATCCAAGGCCGAGATACGGCGCTTGGCGTTGAAAACAATATTCTCAAGAGCCCGCGCGAATGTATTGGCGACGTTCCTGGCCTGCACCGCGGTGAGGTGATCGGTCCAGTAGTCGAGATCCACGGCCGCAGCATCATCTCCGACCTCGATATTAACGCTGACTGGGTATCTGTGCAGTGGGTCAATAATGTTCCCGAGATAGCTCTTGGCAGTGCTTCGTCGCATAGAATAAACTTACTCAGTTGGGTCGTAAATCGGACGAACCTCCCTAAGATGGACATCCTCTTCCCGAGAACCTTGGTCTTGGGGGAGACGACGATAAGAAAGCGCCGTGTTGAAGAGACTGGCACCAGAAAGCTCAAGTACGTGCTGGACATCAGGCAACGCAATGTGGCGATGTGGCAGGGCTTCCATATAATCTCTTTGTACGTCTTGGAGGATATCCAGGAGACAACGAGAGCCGTCCGACAAATTCACGCGACACACGAGTGTGTTTATCAGCGGTCCGACAATGCTTTCTACTCCATGAACTTCGTCCGCATCACGCGCGGACGTGAGATAGCCAAATGTGACATCATTACTTCCGATGTAGCAGCTGAGTGTCAGTGCCCATGCGGTATGAAAGACGTTGGAAAGGGTGATGCCGTTGGTGTTGCAGAAATGCTGCAAGTCGGCCAGACTGATACTAGTGGGATCAAGGCGGATGGTGACGAGCTCCTTCGCCACGGTTTGACCGAGTCCGTCGTCAAGGGTCGGGAAAGAGCAGATCTCACTACCCCCAAGGTAGGACTTCCAGAACTCAAGACTAGACTCCTCGGACTGTTTCGCAAGCCATGCAATGTATGCGCTGTACGGGGTGCCGTCGAGAAGGATTTGGCCCGCACATGCCTTCCTGAGTTCCTCGGCTAGGAAACTCATGGAATGGCCATCCATGATGGCATGGCTGATGTCTAGCGAACAGTAGATCCTCTGATCGGGCGTTGTACAGATAGTGAAACGGTGGTTCGGGCATCGGCCGTGGTTGTAGCTAACGGAGCGTTGTTCCTCAATCAGTCTGATGGCCTCAGTCTCGTCTGATGTCTCAAGGTACACAATGTTGGCGTCGACGTGCTTGAGGACAACTTGGCTGTAAAGACCCTTGGCACCAACATTCTCGATGAAGATTGTACGTAATGCTGGATGTCGTTCCACTACTTGTTGCCAAGCAACAGCAACAGCTTCAGGCGAAATCTTCTCATGCAGAGTCGCCACCTCATGGAGAGTAGCCGCAGCGTAAAACCCGGCGTCTTTACTCTGCGAAAGGAGCAGCCCTTCCTGCATTCTTGAACAAGGATATATATCCTCCACGTCGGTGTCCAGAATGCCCATGGCCGAAAGTCTGGTGGTCATGGTGGAAAAGCTTTCATCTGTCAATAGCAAGAGTGGGAAGTCGCTCAGCGTTGGCTTCGGGTCAAGAAGTACAAGACCCCGGATCATGTTGGATATAGTGTCCTGGCATTCCGATACCCATCGTTGGATGAGCGGCTGATGGTTCATGTGCCGGTTGAAGGTGAAAGCAACTTTGAGATGACCTTTGAAGACAAAGGCAGAGATTTCGAAAAGACCCCACCTGCAGGTTTCGTGGCCAAAGTCGGATGTGCCGCCAGCCTTGCCTGTCTCACCGGCCATGGTACCTGATGGCTGGAGGAGAGCGTCCGCCCTTTCGAGTTGCTGACGAATGAGTCAGCACGTAGTCTTTGGAAAGGCTTCAGGCGAATTACCTGGTACTGGCCGAGATAGTTGAATAATATCTCCATGGGCCAATGTGTTTCGAAGTTGTCACGGCCATCCTCTGTAAGACATCGCCTAGCAAAATAAGGTCTTCCATTGCCAGGAATTCGGCGTTTGAAATCTTTGATCTTGCGGACAGTATCCGTAGGATCCTTGGATGGCGACACAAGGATTGGAGACACTAACCTACTATTAGCGCGTTCTGAACCGAGCATGAGGGAGGGACCTGGATCGAGGAGGGAAGTCCGCACAAGACGGAGGAAGAGTACGTACACGCTGTGAACCACCCGACGGTTCGAGTGATATCGATATCTGAGTCCCATGGTTCGCGCCCGTGTCCCTCGTTGAAGATAGCGGGCACAGACCTGTCCGTAAAGACATGTGACCACGACTGGATTAGAGATGCAAGCAAGACTTCGACCGGCTCAGTCTTGTAAGCAGTATGGCAGTTGGTCAGGAAAGCAGCACTGAGGTTCTTGTCTAGCTCAAAACTAGTATGGCTAGCATTCCCGTATGTGTTATCTTGATGCTGAATGCCCCAGTAGGAGAAGTCCATAGGAGGAACATGGACGGCTGGGAGCACTTCATCAAGCTCTAGCGACTCGGCGTGATCGCGTTGTAGCTCGGCCCACTTCTGGAACGGAAGGGCAGGTGCAAGTAGTTGTCCACCTTTGAGGATCTCTTCAAGCTCTTCTAGCAGCAACCTCCACGTGACCAGATCAACGACCAAGTGGTGACCAGTTAGGAATGCATACTGCTCATCACCAAAATCGAAGAAGTCAGCAGCGAACAACGGACCAGTGACGTGATCGAAACATTGCTGCGAGTCCGCAATCTGAGTATCAATCTGAGCTTGTGATGTTACAGCTAGATGACGAAAGCGATAAGAGCCGTCGATATCGTCTAGGATCGCAGTCAGCAACGTTTGAGCAATCTACATGCCGTGCACGGATAGTATACAACGGTGTCGAGATTGGAATATTGGTGGGTAAATGGTTATGCAGGCTGACTTACTTGTAAGACGTTGTTGCCATCCGTGTTCAGATGAGTGAGTGAACCTTGCTCGCAGCATAGAGTGGCGTGTCACGAGCTGCTCTACTGCCGATTGGAATTCGCCGGCGTCGGTCTTACGCGCCACTCGGAGATAAAAGGATTGGTTGAAATGGCCGTTTGTGTTTGGACGTTTGAAAAACAGTGACTGAATAGGTGAGAGCTCGAAATCCTCGTCAAAAAATTCCTCGTGGTCGTAGGCTGAGTTGCCGACTTCCTTGACTGCGGTCGATAACTGTGTGATGGACTTGCTTCGCAAGACCTCTTGGACGCCAAGGCTCATGCCTTCCTTGCGGCATTGACCGACAACCTGCATAGCAGAGATAGAATCTCCTCCTATCGACAGGAAGGACTGATCAAGAGGAACATGGGGTAAGTTGAGGACATGAGCCCAGATAGCTTGCAGACTCTCCTCAACATTGCTGACGGCTGTTGATGACATCTTGGGAAGTGTGTGTTTCCTAGCGTACGATACGTGAGCAAATGGCTATCGTGGTAAGTGACCAATGCGATGCTACGTGAAAGCATGGGCCGTGTTAAAGGTTCCCTTTGGATTCATCAGGCGCTACGACACCGTCGCCGCCACGAAAGACATACATGGGAAACAGAGATGGCACTTACCAAGATCAAATATGCTGTGTTTGACGGGACCGATGATTAGCAACAATGTAGTCAAGTCCACGTACCGCAATTTACAATTCTTGTTGCATACGAAAGGGGTGGAAGGTGCACGGGTAGCTTTAATACAGCTAGTAGAACAGAATCGGTATGGAGATCAAGAATTTCTCGAATCAGTCACGCTGAAATGTCTGGGATGGAAAGGATGAGAAGACTCAGTACGGGCCTCAAGTTCAGCTCCTGCATATACTGCCTGTGATCGTCGCTCCGAGGCAGGGAGAGTTACTCCTGAATCCCTAACCACCTAATACGGGGGTATCGGCATTGCAGTGAAATCATTACAGGTTATTCTTGTTCATCGCAAGCCACATGATCTAGAGAAGCATGGTAGGCGAAGGGGAATAGCCGGAGCCTACAGACAGGCATTGTCTTCGAGAACGAAGAAGCACTGGTTGCAAGGACCCTCAGGCGGCCATGAACGGATAGCGGATGTAAGTGATTGGCGACGCCTGCGTTGTGCAAACGAAGAGACCACGGGGATGGATGGCAGTGGACACTATAGCAGTTTCTTTTCGCGTGCCACCAAAGATTGTACGGACCATGCACGTCGAAGCCAGAAAAAGCAACGGGCGGCTCCTTGATCGCTGGGCCCACGATTGCCATGACCATGAGCGTCGCGTGTACACGAGGCTGGCTGTAACGCGCTTGACTGTCGGTGTGCGGTGAAATCTCTGCAAATGCAGCGGCAGGTTAATGGGTATATGTTGTGGCGTGAGGACACGAGAACGTCTGGCACGGCAGTGGGTACGGGTGAAAGATGAGGTTTGACGCGTCGATGGCTCGCTGACTACTGGTTGGGCGCCCTCATGCGAAAACAAAAATGCGGGGCGATTATGTAACTACCTCACACTTGGCCTAATTTGGTCTTGGCCTAGCCGAAGCGTGATCGGACGCTCTTCTCCGGCACGCTTCGCTCCCCATTTCCCGGGCCTCTCCTCATTCGCCCTGCGCCTGCACCCACAAGCTTAGAGACAGGTGTCACTTGTCATCTGTCTAGGTAGGGTAGTTTTACTCCGCTCCGTCCCTACTATCATTCGTTCGTCATCAGCCTGAGTTTCCAAAGCTTCCAGGGCACAATACCGCCACTACGACCTACGCGCCGCTGCCGCTCCCTTTCCGGCCCTCTTTCTGCGCCACGTCCCACCTCTCCATTTCACATGGATGCACGCCCTCCAAGAAAAAAGACTCGACAGGTTCGGAGAGAGGACATCATCAACACAAACAGCACACGATACTCATCCGCCTGACAATTCTTTCAACTGCTCTACCTTATATTCTATATACAGGGGAGTCCTTTCTGCTAAGCATAAGCTCGCTCAGTAACATTTTTGTGGAATCCCCAGATTGTGAAGTTGGGCTCGCTAGGAATGTGTATAGCTTTTTTTTCGAGTAGCGTGAATACATACTTGGATCGGCTGCTCAATCTAGCGCCTTCACGCCTCTCAAGAAGTCTCGGGTTTCGCTGCCGCGAAGCATGCTGCATGCATCAGTAACAACACTGTGATGGTGGGGTGGATGCACCTACTATGTACTATGTATGTACGAGGTCCACAGCACTTTCTGAGGTCCCGCACGTCTTGATTAGGCCCGGACCAGGTTATTGAGCCTGGCTGATAGCTGTCCGGCTCCTACCGCTGAGAACCAGGCAACCGGTATCTCAGCCCAGGGCAGCTCAGTCCTCATGCATCACTTCCCTGCGACTGGTCCTGGCCCCCTACGGACTGTCAGCACACGTCGCACTATGCGTTGAGATGTATTCGTAAGCCATTGAACACGAGCACGCTTCCAAATACTTGTTTAGCATAATCCTTCGCGCCACCTGTCGCTATCAGATTGATGGCCTTGTTGGAACCATTCTGCTTCAGCGGGTATGGAGTTGTCTAATTGCAGCACGACATCGACAGATTCAGCTGTCATTGTGGGGTAAGCAACTTGTCCAACAGAAAAGGAGTATGCCTGCAGGTACCCCGGGAAGTCAGGTTTATCCGTACGGGCTGCGCAAGCCATCACCTGGGGACACATTCGCAACTTCCAGCCGGTAGTGGAACCTTCGGGGGTATCTTGGAGCGTTCCTCACGAGCTGCACCGGCCGATCAGAACGTATGCGATCGGCGCTGCATCGATCGTCAGTGAACCTGTAATGAAGCTACCAACCAGTCTTGGAACCTATACCGGCGTCACAACGAACTTCCAAAACCAACAGAGATTTCCCTGGTCCCACATTCGTACCCTGATACCACACCGAATCAGCTTTCTGTTTTCGCTGCCTCGGTGACCGATTTGGCAGTCCGCCGGCGTGCAGTTCCGTCGAGGTCGAAAATCCTCCGTACTACGTAATTCAAGATGTCTCCGGTACTCGGTCAACGACGGACCACTATCAGCTTACGAGAAGTTGGTCTTCGAAAAATTCACCACCAGTGGTACGGGCCGGATGCTTTACTCCCCGGCTTGTAAATCCTCTTATTTGCGAGCGATTACTGTCGTGGTCTTTTGATTGACTGCTGTATCATCAGGCTATTTGCCAGCTGCCACCGGTCTTGGGCGCGCAGCTATAGAAATTATCATCACGATGGTGTCGCTCTGTGTTGGCTGTCACTTTGTGCATGGGAGCAGAAACCTTGATCTCGACCAGCCGAATCCATGAACGTGTCCTCATGCTGAGAATGTTTCCTCCGTCATGACGTGGTTTGCATTTGACACCCGTAGTTGCGCATGTGCGGCAAGCAGCTGCGCCTTGGACAACCATCGTTACACATGATCCGTGGACGAGAACCGGCAAAGCAATGAGAATGTCTCTCCACATCATTATCCTAGCTTAGGCGACGAGTAGATTTTTTCGGCAGTCACATTCCGATGTATCGCAGTATAGGTCAATTTCCACGTTCTGGTGACCAAAAGGCCGATGGCAGGCCGCAAGCGAATCCTTCTTTTTCCCAGCTTTTTCATTTCCAAATTTGACATTCAACGAAACTGAAACAGGAAAGAAACCCGCTCCAAACGCTTTCGATACCCCTAGTCGAGAGCACGGTATGCTAACAGCAATGCTTTGGCGTTAAAGCCTCTAATCTTTTGGGTGTGATCATCGGGTTGACAGCGACGATCTCCAAGCCACAAGCCACAAACTTCCTGCTCGAGCGGTGCGAAACTGACAACGTGGTTGCGCAATTAAGGTCAAGGATTCCCTTACCGAGACGCCTTGGAAATGTTAGCAAGCAGGGTGATGGGAGTGGCACTGGTCGTTGCTGCTAATACGAGTAGAACACGCGGCTAAACCAGATACGAACACCATGTGATGCCCTGTCACTTCGAACAAGGTCCAACACGACGCATGCGACCTGCCTGCACTGGATTTTTATTAGGTTACAGAAAGCCTTCTTACCCACCCTACAACCGGTATACGCTCAGCCCTCACTCCTCGGGTCTGAAAGTGGCTCGCTTCAGTGCAATATGACGACGATCAAGGCAAGCTAAATCAATTTCATGCTGTAAGGATGGCAATTGGGTAGGGTTTTCAGCTCACAATGAGCACGTGAGGCGCTACTAGTAGCCTCCTGAGGTAACAAGTGGTGTGTGTCTGTGGTCTCTTGGAATCTCCTAAACGTACTATTGCGCTGTATAAGCTTTCACCGCGGGTAGTCGGGAACATCAATGCAGGGAAATAAAGAAAGCATCATCCTGCAACCGGTCCAAATGATCAACAAAATCATCAGAACCACTCGAGTAATTGTGGGGTTCCCATAATACCAATCTCCCTTCCCATTCCTACTTCCTTCGATGCACAATCGAAATTGCTGAACAATATCAGCGAACTGTCTCCCGTTCGCAATGGCAGCAACTATGGACCCCAATTGTGCGTTGACCGACGACACCTTTGGTCCCTATGCTGGGCCCAACTGCCGTGGCGGCTTCGATCTCACTCTCCTCTTTTCTGAGGTGTTCCTCTCGATAATACCTCTATCTTTGTTGATAGCTATTGCACCCTACAGAATCTATCGACTCTGGTGGAAAGACACGAAGGTTTCGAGATCGACTTTGCTATACACTAAGCTGGTATGTACTACCACTTGAGCTTCGCTCTGATGTATCTGATCTTTGTACTACAGATAGCATGGGCTATCTTCGCTGGTTTTGAGTTTGCCCTCCTCATCATTTGGTCGAGCCGACAAACGCGTAACAATCGCGCCGAACTCGCGTCAGCTGCCATCAGCTTCCTCGGCGCTGTCTCACTAGGATTCCTCTCCTTCGTTGAACATATGCGTTCGGTACGCCCGTCGTTCCTGCTCACAGTATACCTACTTTTCACCAGCATATTTGATATCGAACGCTCCCGCAGTTATGCACTCTCGCCCGAACTGGACCTCATTGCCACTGTCTTTGCACCGCGCCTTGGTCTGAAAGTATTCCTCGCCATAGTTGAAGCGCGAGACAAACGTCGACTCCTTCTCCAAGATTTTGCCAACAGCCCACCGGAAGATACCAGTGGTGTATATAAGCGGGCAACGTTCTGGTGGCTGAATTCGCTTTTCAAGAAAGGATTCTCCACTTCACTGGCTGTTGACGATCTCTTCCAGCTGGACAAAAACCTACGAGCAGACTACTTGCATCATCTAATCGGATCTTCTTGGACCAGAGGTAAGTTATGATCACCTCACGTCTGCATCTACTGTCCACTAACCTGCAAAATCTTAGTCGCAAACGTTGGTACCCACTCTCTTCGGAACGACATTGAGGCAATTGAAATGGCCCATACTGGCAGTCATCCCACCAAGGCTATGCCTGATTGCTTTCAACTTCTGCCAGCCATTTCTGATCGAAAGAGCTGTCAAGTTCTCCCAGGAAGCTGAGACGGCGCAGACGGCCAACATTGGTTATGGATTGATTGGCGCGTACATTATCGTGTTCATTGGCATCGCAGTCAGTAGATCAATCTCGCATGTCCCGGATGGCTTCGCTGACATGCCTCATAGATCTCCACTGGGCAATATATGCATCTCACGTTCCGCTTCATCACTCAGATGCGAGGTGGTCTCATCTCGATGCTCTACAAGAAAGCAACGGAAGTCACATTAATGGACATGGATCCTGCGTCTTCAATCACACTCATGAGTGCTGATGTTGAGCGTATTGTCACTGGTATGGAGACTGGTCATGAGGTATGGTCTAATACACTTGAGATCTCCCTCGCAATGTACCTCTTGGAGCGGCAACTTGGTGCCGCCTGCGCAGTCCCGATCGGCGTTGCAGTCGGTAAGTTTTACCACGACTCCATGCTTCATTCCCTCGCTAATCGCATGTCAGTTGCCTTGCTCGGCTCTATAGCAGCCACCAGCTTGGTGATGCAACGTCAAGCACTCTGGCTCGAAGGCATAGAGCGACGCATCGCAGCTACCAACTCCATGCTAAACTCGATGAAGGGTGTCAAGATGGGTGGTCTTACTGAAGTTTTGCGGGATGATCTCCAGAGGCTCCGTGTTGATGAGCTGAACATCTCCAAGAAGTTCAGGAAGCTCCTTATCTGGACTATGGGATTCTGTAGGCCGTCAACTTTTTGCATTCAACCCTCACATGCTAACCACTGGTAGCCTACATCTCACCAATTGTATCACCAATTCTAGCCTTTGCAGTCTTCTCGGTCATCGCGCAAAACAGCGATGGCAGAAGCACCCTCGACACGGCAACCGTTTTTACTCTCTCTCGCTGTTCACGCTACTCACAGAGCCGCTTGGATCGCTCATCATGGCTCTTTCCTCGCTGATGGGAGGCGTCGGTTCGTTCAAGAGGATCCAAGACTTTCTCACTCTGGCTCCGCGCAATGAGCATCGTAAATTTCCTTCCATTTACGGCGGCAGCACAGCCTGCCTGTCAGTCGCAGGCTCCGAGTCAGAGAAAGGGTCTGATACTTCTCAAAAGAGCCGTTGCTCTGTCGAGTTGAAGGAGTACAGCGCGCTTGGCTCTCAAGCTATTGTGATCGAAAATGGGTACTTTGGATGGGACCCGGTTAGACAGCCATTTGGTACCTTGCAGGAAGTCGATATGATTGTTCCACGTGGGAAGATTACCATGGTCGTGGGACCGGTAGGGTGTGGCAAATCAACCCTGCTCAAAGCAGTGCTGGGAGAGTTGCCTGTCATGGGTGGCTCTTTGCAGGTGTCTTCCCTGCGGATCGCCTTGTGCGACCAAACTGCATGGCACGTGAACGGCACAGTGCAGGAGAGCATTATTGGTGCTGCAGTGTTTGATCATCGGTGGTACTCGTCGGTTGTCCGGAGCTGCGCATTAGACGAAGATCTACGGCAATTGCCCCAAGGTGACCAAACCCAAATTGGCAGCAAGGGTATCGCATTGAGTGGAGGCCAAAGCCAGCGAATTGTGAGAAACCCCAACGTACACCCCACTTTCTACTCATGAACTTTACTGACCATCATTTCTCCGCAGGCGCTCGCCAGAGCAGTCTACGCTCAGAAAGACATCATCATCCTCGATGACTGTCTCAGCGGCCTTGATGGCCAGACTGAGAACCGCATATGGCACAGTCTTTTCGGTCACGAGGGATTACTAAAGCGTTGTAGGACTACAGTTCTGGTCGCATCATCATCAGGTATGTGGTGTTGAGTCATTCGTCCATCTCACGTACGCGCTAACATCGCCCCTCTTCTTTAGCAAAACGGTTGCCTTACTGTGATCACATTGTTTCTCTCGACAAGAATGGCAGAATCTCGGAACAAGGCCCTTTTGAGAAGTTGAACAAGTCGGGAGGCTACGTGTCAGGCTTTGATCTTGCACTCCCCGACTGGGACTACCGCGCGGAGAAGCACATCTACGAGGATCCGCCCAGATACACCGAGCGTCAAGCCACCGACAACCAGCTCACCGAGGATGAGATCCAAGCGGAAGCAAATCGCCGCACTGGGGACACGGCCATCTACCTCTATTACATCGGCACTGTTGGCTGGATCCCAACAATGATTTTCATCTTTTCCATCATCATCTTCATCTTCGGCATCTCCTTCCCTACGATTTGGGTAAAGATGTGGGCGGAATACAACGAACAACACCCCAACGAGCGACTCGGATACTGGCTCGGCATTTACGCAATGCTTGGTGGTCTGGCACTCTTCTTCTTGATAGTCAGCTGCTGGCAGCTCATCATCACGATGGTGCCTCGCTCCGGCGTCATATTCCACAAGAAGCTTTTGGACACAGTACTTGGATCCCCAATGTCTTTCTTTTCCACTACGGATACCGGAGTAACACTCAACCGCTTCAGTCAAGATCTCATGTTGATTGACATGGAGCTGCCAGTAGCTGCACTCAACACTTTCGCCACATTCGTTCTGGTGATCGGACAGATGATTCTCATCGCCATTGCTGCTCCTTACGCAGCCATCTCGTTCCCCATTGTTCTTATTGCAGTCTTTTTCGTTCAAAAGTTCTATCTCCGCACATCGCGTCAACTCCGCTTTCTCGATTTGGAAGCCAAATCACCACTTTACACTCAGTTTAATGAGATACTAGAAGGATTGGCCACCATCCGCGCATTTGGGTGGCAGGACTTTGTTGGAGAGAAAGCGATGGCGCTACTTGACCGTAGCCAGCGGCCCTTCTACCTGCTGTTCGCGGC
This sequence comes from Alternaria brassicae, assembly GCA_004936725.1. NCBI lineage: Eukaryota > Fungi > Ascomycota > Dothideomycetes > Pleosporales > Pleosporaceae > Alternaria > Alternaria brassicae. Next base: position 1,480,414 of record CM016512.1, read on the forward strand.
CCAGCGTTGGCTGACGCTCGTTCTGGACTTGGTCGTTGCAGCTGTTGCAACCATCCTCATAGTTCTGGTAGTCACCATGAAAGGTCGACTTAGTGCGGGATACGTTGGTGTTGCTCTACTAAACGTAGTCCTCTTCTCTCAAAGCATCAAGTTGCTCATCTCTTTCTGGACACAGCTCGAGACGCACATTGGAAGTGTAGCCAGGATCAAGAACTTCACCGCCGATGCCGTCGCAGAAGACCATGAGGGTGAAGACCACATCCCGCCCTCTAGCTGGCCAAGCACCGGCAAGATAGAGTTCAGAGGCATCGAAGCATGCCACCGACCTGGTGAACCTGTCATTTCCAACTTCTCGCTTTCTATCCGGTCTGGTGAAAAGGTTGCGATCGTCGGTCGCACGGGCAGCGGAAAATCGTCTCTCGTTCTCTCCCTCTTCCGTATGATGGAGCTCTCCTCCGGTAGTATCACCATCGACTCCGTTCCGCTTACCCGCATTCCTCGCCAAACCATTCGTAGTCGGCTCATTGGTCTACCTCAAGACGCTTACCTACTTCCCGGTTCGATCCGCCTCAATGCCGATCCTCTCAGCGAGTCAAATGACAAGGCCATCATGGCTGCTCTGAAAGATGTTCAACTGTGGGATATCATCGTGGCGAAGGGCGATGCCGACATATATGCACATCCGCTAGACGTCGAGGTCGAAGACCTCCACTTCTCGCACGGACAGCGTCAGCTCTTCTGCTTAGCACGCGCACTGCTCAAGAAGGACAAATCGACTATCTTGGTTATGGACGAAGCTACCAGCAAGTAAGTTCATGAATCGCTTTCTCTCCAGTGATAAGTCACTAACAATGAACCCTTAGTCTCGATGGTGCAAGCGACGCCCATGTCCAGCGCCTCCTTCGCTCCAGGTTTCCCCATCACACCCTCATCACCGTCGCCCACAAGCTCGACACAATCCTTGACTTCGACAAGGTTGTCGTCATGAACAAGGGTCAACTCGTTGAGTACGGTTGTCCTCACAAGCTGTTAGACCGCCAGGGAAGCTGGTTCAAGAGTCTGTATGAAGACGTCGCGAGAAGAGGTGACGCAGACGAGGATGAAGATGACATCAATGTCATTTCATGAAAGTCACTCGGTAGGAACAATACGGCGCGGTGATGGAAGGTCGAATCCTTCTTTCAAACAATGCCTGGTGGCATACAAAATTTCCTTCGGGTTAATATATAGGTAGTGAAAAGGCGTTGAGATATAACCAAGTCCGTTATTCTCCTTACATATTCATATTCAGACTGGAGTCAAGAGGTCTTCGGCATATAGTTCAACAGTTATCTTATTTTTCAAAGTACAAGCTGTCATACTTCACATTTCCTCCATCTGTCAAGCAGCAAGTGAAAGCTCCACGACTACCTCACGGCCATGCTCCTTGAAGCCTTGCACCAACCATTTCCTGATGTTGGCAAGGACAACCTCAGGAGTACCCTGCACGATGAAAGCAGTGACCATCTCGCTCTTAATGTAGACCAGATTGATGTGCTGCAGAGCCCTGCTGCTGAAGATCAGTCCCATACCATACCGGCCGATGACCTCAGCAACCGTTCTCACTCTCCTCTCCTTGGCCTTGGCGAGATTAGTACGTTCGAGTTCAAGAAGCTGCCTCTCACCCCACATGGAATCTGTAATGGCCGAAGTGTGGAGAGTGAAAGACATTTCGCCAAATGAAGGCAGATTTGAAACGAGAACCATGAAGGGGTTAGCCTTGCGGTTGTCAGAGACACCAGAGAACCAGTGGAAGCCGTTCATGTTGATCTTGAGGATATTGTTGGTGAGATCCGGGAGGGTTTTGAGCATGGCACCGATGAAGAAGGTGTCGGTAGTGGAGGCAACAATGAAAGTGAGGATGCGGATATAGGGAACAACAGTGCTGTTCCATTCGTTCTCCTCGATAGCGTTGAAGCTGATACCCTTGAGGAATTGGGGTCTACTAGGGTTGGCTTGAGGAGTGCTACTCTCTGCAGAGATATCGATGGTGAAAGGACCTGCAGTTAAAGGTCAAATGGTCAGCAAAGAGGAATTGGTCTTGCAGAGTGAAAATGAAGAAGACGCACCATTGCAGAGGATGTTCCAGACAGCGAGATTGGCGCGAGCAGGTGCAGGGGGAGGTACGGCTCGAGTGACAAGGGTATTCGCAGCAGTATTGAGAAGAGCTAGAATGGACTATCAGTATACATTGAGGTATATAGGAACAGGTACAAACTTACCGTTACCGCCATCTGATACCGCACCCTGAATGTTGCCAGTGAATTATGGGGCCCTAGAGCGAGATATGCTGACGGAATGTAGATTTAAAGAGGTTGATACAATTGGAGAATGAGTAATAATGATGACATAGAGTGTGTTAGGCCATGATATCGCGGACTGTAGGTAGGGAAGTCAATTCCGGCAGTAGAGAAGATTCTACTATGTTTTTTTTGAATGGAAGTGAATCAAAATCACGCTCACCTGCATTCTTGTACGCGTGACATGAGCGTTTGCTCTACATAGGTGAAGGAGACGCTGACGACCTAGCCATCGCGTACAAATCGCCAATGGGATGCGATCAGCATACCATGAGAATAAATCAGGGGCTACTGTCATAGGACGAATTCTTTCCATAACCATTTGTACGCTCATCCACATCTGCTTAAGGGACTACATCGGCCGCACTACCGACATGAAAGCGGCACGGCAGCGGACGAGGTGACACGTGCGATTGGTCATAGCAAACATACTCAAAGGGCTATCTACTCTCTGTCCTCAAAGTCTTGGCTACACTCTGGCTGTCGGTCGAGGATTCCAGCGGGATTTCCAATGTGCTGTGCTGTGCGCGGAGTAGTGGGTGCGGGGCGGCATCTGGAAGGCCAAACCTGGCTGCTGACATACACAAGCCCTGCTGTATCTTGGAAGCTTTGACGCTACATCGGCCACGCCGGGCTGTCCTTGTTCATCCTTTGTGTCCCTCTTGATAATATCTAGCTAACAGTACCTACGGTACTGATTCCGCGTAGCCTGCTTACTCTCCCGGTCCGTTCCTCGTTCTAGCTGCCACGTTGCCCTATCGCATCGCTCGGGGCCATCGGCAGACGCGTTAGCCGTCGCGTTAACCGTACATTCGCCCTTGCTACTAGCTCCCGCCACACACATATATGCGCTATCGCCATGGCATTATCATCGAATCTACCACGAGAATCCATCGAAGAAGCGGAAGCACTCTTGCCTCCAACCGGAGCGGTCCACCACGCGCTGCCCAAAGCGATCAAGAAACCATGGGTGCTACTCGTAATCCTCATCTTCATCATGATCACATTGATCGATGTTGGCGCCTATCTCGCCGAAGCGCCTTTGACGCGCCTTTTTGAGGCGAACCTCTGTCTCAAATACTACCGCGAACAAGACCCTTCGGTGATAGCTGGCGATGGAAGTATATTGGAGCAGCTGTGCAAGGTGGACGTGGTGCAGCAGCGGCTAGCGAGCATCTTTGGCTGGCAGGAAATGTTTAACGCGCTGCCAGGCATCCTCCTCGCGATACCATACGGAACTTGGTCTGACAAGGTGGGTAGAAAGTGGATCTTCATAGCGAGCTTGGTCGGAATAGAGCTCGGCTTCTGCTGGGCGCTGCTGATATGTAAGAAGGTGGGAAGCAACATGTAGGCGCAACGCTAACATATAGCTAGGTTACTTCAAGTCTCTCCCTCTACAGTTGACGTGGCTCTCGAGCGCCTTCACGATATTCGGCGGCGGTCCAGTCGTAGCCATGGCTATCGGCCTCACTATGATCTCCGACATTGCGCCCGCAGAACAGCGTACCACAATCTTTCTGTATCTGACAGCTTGCGTTCTTGTGGCAGAGATGATGGCACCCATATTAGCAGCGAAACTTATGGAGAGCGGAGACTGGCTGCCTCTGCTGTTGTCGCTAGCGCTAATGATCGTGGGTGTCATCGTCGCATTGTTCATTCCGGAGACGTTGCATCTGCGCGACCTGCCCGAGCCCAAGGACAGCGACAACCAGGCTTTCGAGCTACAACCCACCACCGGCGAATTCTCAGTGCGAGCACAAGTGCGCAACTTCCAAGCTGCAGTGCATTTTCTGAAAAGTGACCGGACGTTGGCCATGGTCGTCTTCACATTTCTGGCCAATAGACTGGGCCGACAATGCATTTCGCTCCTGGTTCGCTACGCTTCGAAGCGTTACAGCTGGGAAATCAAGTCGGCTGCCTACCTGCTATCGTTTCGCGCGGCTACCAATCTCGTGGCCGTCACTATCCTGATTCCTCTGGTCAACTTTGTTCTTCTGAAGAAACTGCATTTCCCTGCACATTGGGCGGACCTGTGGATTGCACGTGGGTCCATAGTCGTTACCACCATCGCCTTCTTCGTTATGGGTATTGCCGCACAACCTCCTCTCCTGATCATCGGACTCATGCTTTACAACATGGGAACCGGTTATAACGCTGCCATGCGATCCGTGTCCATTCACGTCGTTGGCGGCCAGTCCAGCCCTGACATTGGCAAACTCATGAGCACCATCGCAATGACAGAGAGTATCGGCGCAATGGTCGCTGGTCCACTGCTAAACGAGTTGTTTCAACTGGGCATAGGTTTGGGCAGTGCCTGGCTGGGCTTGCCGTTTTTGATCTCTGTTCTCGTGTTTGCGTCCATGACTGTTGTGACATGGGCCATCGATGTGGAAGACAAGGAGCCCACTTACTTAGAAGTACATACTGAAGATGAGGATGAGAATGAGAGTCGACCGAGTGCGCTCGAACCCGAGGAGCTCACCAGACATAGGGATATATTCTAGATATTATAATGTAGACTGAATTCGTACCGTATGATTCGACGGATCAACCTCGTTATCATCTGCAACCTCTGACGGGGTGCACTTGCGGAGGTTCGTTGTGAATAGGCGGACATGGTTTACCGTCACCAGGAATAGCCGTTATCCCTTGCCATGAAGAGATCCACATCGCCACTTCCCTCGTATTATGGAGCAGGTACGCAAAGCACCGCGATTGCGATTGCGACTACGATGTATGGTCCCTATCTCCTCCTTCCCGATGTCCAGACACACTGATCTCGCATACCATACTGTCATCTGTGCCCCGTTACCACTGTTTCCGCTACATGCCGTCAACACGCCTTTAGCACTGCTTCGCTAAGTTGGCAGTACCCTCTTACTGCTTCACTTCACCAAACCGCAGTTTTATCTCGTCGTCGCGATGCTGGCTCGCGCGAATAGCGATGCAGGTACCCGCCTCCGCCGATCCAAGTCTGCGTCTACCGTGGTTCACAAACGTCCCACTTCCATCACGGAACCGCTGGATATGGATACGATCAAGCAGCAAGCTCTAGCTGCGGCGACGGCTGCCTTTGCTCGAGCACAGGCTCAAGACGCGGCCAACCGCACGGCAAAACGCAGCTCTGAGATGGAAAGGTCCAAGAGCAGTGCGAGTCGTAAGTCTCTCACCTCCCAGGGCAGCCACTTTCCACCTCGCGATTCAAGCTTCCGGTCGCTGAAGCAGCACCCGAACGCCGAGCAGACTAGAAGTAGCCACCGCCTGTCACAAGCCCCAGCAGAGAATACAGAACACAACACAGAACAGTTTCCACCCTTCTATCCTACTCCCAGCGTTCACGGCTCGCTTTCCGTGGCGCGGTATCTATCGACGCAGCCTTCTGTTACCTTCAGTGAGAATGCCAGACCCAATTCCCAACCAAAGTCATTTCGACAGAGCACTTCATCTTCGATTACCTCACAACAGATAAGGAAGGCACGTTCCATGTACTACGCAAGCAGCGTTCAGACCGGATCACCAATCGCTCGACCACCCTCCAAATATCTTGCAACACCGCCTCCAGTTAGCCCAGGCTCAACGTCGGAACCCTCGCCTCCTGCTCTGGCATCCCGGACCCTTCGGCCATCACCATTGGCAGGCCCACGCATGCCTGTCACCGTTGGACCCGACACCACGCTTGACAAAGTACGAGATGAGTATCTGCAAGGCTTCCAGCAAAAGGCAGTGAAACACAAGCCATCTATGTTTCTCGCACCTTTCAAGAAGCGACAGGACAAGGGGAAGGACAAGGGCAAGCGTGTCATATCGGAAGCCCATTCCTTGCCCACGAGTGATCAGCAAACACCTGTCGAGTTGTCTACGGACCTTGCTTTGACCGAATCTATGCCGAACCAAGAAATCAAGGAGAAGCGATCGTTTTCAGGCTCTTTCAAAAGCAAGATCAAGAAGGTCTTTCGGCGTACATCGGGCAAGTCAACCAACCTTCCTGTTCAGCAGATCGATGCTAGTCGTGACTACTTTCATACTGCTCACTTTAGCCCACCATCCGCCAAGGATGCACTGGGTATACCTCCTCCCAATGAGGAGACGTTGCAGCGCATCCGTGCCCGAACGCCGTCACAAGAGGGCACTTATCCTGTCTTTCTCCGATCTGGATCTCGCAGTAACAGCACCGGAAGCGGACGGAGCAATAGAAGCCTTCATAGTGAAGCAAACGCTGCAACCGTGTCAGCATCTCGAGTTACAAGCTGGGGAACATCCACTACAAGCGACACGCTGACGCAGCGTGCCATGAAACGCATGACTGTTATACACGAGTCCAAGGATAGCATTGGAAGCGAGGCAGATCGCTTTGTGTCAGCATCTGCCTCTAGGCGGAAGTCGCTGCCTCTTCCACCTCTCGCCTCCTTCCGTGACCCAATGTCCATGGAAATTCTCACCGAAGAGTCGCTCACGCCCGTCGATCCCAAACGCGTCTTTTCTGCACTGATGAAAGAAATTGGGTCGTCAAAATCGCAGCCGTCTTCAAGTCCTGCTGAACAAACACCTGGAGCGGAGAGCGATGTATTCGAATCCAGCACGACGAAGCTGTTTTCCCACTCACGAGAATTACATTCCAGCGGCAGCCGCAATCTGAGAAACAGTATCGAATTAGACCAGCGACCACCATCACGGAGGCCTGCCACATCCCAAAGCGCGCATAGCAAGACTAGCACAATCAGAACTTTTGGCAGGGCAATTAGGTCAACGATTCGCACTGTCACACCTATCGGGCCGCACTCGTCACCCGCTCTAGATGTCACAATTCGTGTACATGGTGCCAGCGGGGAGCAGCAACGAGATGATAGGGTGCATCTGTCAGCAACTACTCCAGAATCTGACGATTGCCAGAACGATAGTGATGGTGCTGTCCAAGCATTTACACCATCGACTTCGCAGATTGAGAAGCGCGTAGAAAAGGCGAAAGAAAGATGGAAAACGCCCCTCGAAGGAGCCGAGCACCTCCACTATCCGCGTGAAACAAACAGGACTTACGCTGTCACAACATCCACTCAGCGGGTTCAAGAACAACCGAAATCTGTTGTTCAACACGACGAGAAAGCGAAATTGGATATGCATAGTGTGCATGATCATAGCCTACGCAAGCTACCCGTGTCCCCAAAAGCATCTGCGTCATCAGCTTCCCGCGTTGCGATGACACCCATGTCTCCCAGCATATATTCGAGGAATACGGATGGGGTCAGCATCCTTCCAAATGACAGTGTCGTGTCTTTCGGAGGACACAGTGAGCTTGATAGATCTCACAATGCTGGCTCGGCAGTCATTTCTACAAGCCAGTCGGTCAGAAGCTACGTAGTGGGAACACCCTCCCCTCAACGTCGCGGATCAACTCGTACTAGCCGAGATTGGCGGGCTTGGCTATCGCATGAGATCTCGGGTATGGAGCTTATCAGTCAAGAAGACCTGAGGATTCATGATTCGTATGCGACACCATCTAAGAAGGTAAGATCAAATTCATTCCGCACATCCCTTACAGAGCACGAGGATAAGACAGTGGTTTTCCGAGGCTCTCTGGATATTACAACACCGCGACCAGGTGCCGACTATGCAGCAAAGACGAGTGACCCGCATGTTCATTGTCGCTCGGATAGTCTAGAGTCCAGGCATGAAGAAAACAATGGCGCGACAGCGGCCACTTCAGCTACTGAGAATTCCGTGTCACGACTTGACAGTCGCGACGGCAACCCTCGAACCTGCACCCCAGCAGGGGAGATTGTTAACACGACGGAGCATTATAAATCATCTCAACTTGAATCGGTGTCTCTCTCCAACAGAGATCATCCGCTCTCAGAACCCAGAAGTCAGGCGTCTACAAGGCGCTCTATGTTTGACACACCCAGGTCGCCTTCAGTGAACGACCAGTCCCTTCTTCTTGATACTGGCCGGCGCTCGAGCAGCAACAGCTTATCTTCGCGACATTCGCAATCGCCTACCATCATGAATTCTTCAATAGATTCTCAACCCTCGACCGAGTTGACGCCTGGATCCAAGGTCACTACTGATATATCTGCCCCAGCTACAAATGAAACCCTACAGCGTGCGCCAGAAACTGTACTGCGGAGCAACGATGCGCAGTCAAGAAGGAAAGAAAACATTACTTCACCATCCATCCACAGTCAAAAAAAGCCTACCGTCACACCTTTAGTCTTGTCGGTGCGACCGAACTCACGACAGCTGCTATACTCGTCAACCACCCCACGCAACTCACCTAGCATCAGTCAGCACCACACACCCGAAGGAACCAAAATGAAGCAAAGGCCCAGCCCAGTAGCGACCCCGTTACGTCCCCACATTCGCGCAACTCTCCGCCCAATGTCTCCCGAAAAGCTCGCTCGCCGGCCCCGAAGCGCGTTCGACCTCCGCGGCGCCAACAACACAGGCCGACCAACCGTCATCGATCTAGATAGAACCTCTCGACCTCCCGGCTCAGAATTACGCCTCCCGGCACTGCATCTTAAGACCTCATCGAGCTCTCTAGCTCTGAGCAAGGAACCGAATCCTGATAGTATTTCTGTAGGCAGAGTCATCGACACCGTACTCGATGGAGAGCGCAGTGGAAGCGTCACCCCTGGTCAACGAATGGCAGATCGCTTTCTGAAGCAAAGGAAGAGTACACCGGCATTGGAGGGCAGCGCAGGGAAGCTGAGAGGTGGGCTAGTGTTGGTTAGGGAAGACACGCCGGCTTTTCTGTGATGTGACCAGCAGTGAGGAAGGAAGTGACGCCGATATATGGACCAGGGTTGGAGGTGGGAGACGGAAGGATTCATGAGCATCTTTTGGGGACTGAAGAGTGTGGATTTGGTTTGTTGTTGAATTGGATAGTAGAACTTTTGGATGTGGTTTCTGGTTGGTGAGTTGGTGGATTGGTAAGAAGGCTGGCTACTTGTTATGGTATATGGCTGGTATCTGTAGTTACGGTAGCATCAACGTGAGGTTGTATCGTTACTTACGCGTATACCAAACACATGGGCTAGCAGTCATGAGAATTTGAAGCAACACACTACAAGCTTATAGAAACAGGGTATAATACTGGGAATTAAATACACGCGGGTGTTGAAGTGTTGAATCCCGCTCCTTGGTCATGTCCGTTTCATTATAGCATCTCGCCCTCTTCTTCCAAGCCCCCTTCATCCTCTTCGTCCCATTCTACGTCTGCCGCCGCCTCATCAGCTCGCCTTTGCACCTCTTTTAGACCACTCATCTCCTCGACCCATCCCCTCTCATTCAACGCCCTAGAGACAAACTCCCACGGGTTTGCATTGTAAGCCTCGAGCACCCTTTCACTACACGCTGAGCAGCAGTCGTATGGTTTGCCCTCGACTTGTAGGTTTGAAAAGGTTGAGAGATATCCTCGTATTGTGTGGGGTATGGTGCCTAGAGGATGTTGGAAGGGTGTTGGTAATGCGGGGTGAGATGGCGCGGGCGCTGGAGCAGACTTGGTGTTTTGCTGTGAAGGGGGTGGTGCGCAGGCTTTTGAGGGGTGTTGGAGGATGGACATGAGGAGTTCGACGAGAAGGCTCGAGGCGAGGGGCGCGACTCCGGGGCGGGTGACGGTGCATTGTTGGTCGAGGGTGGCGTTGCTTAGGGACTTGGTTAAAGTTAGCTGTGCGGTTCTTGGGGTAGCATGTGAAATACTCACGTCTGCGGGTGCGACGACGTCGTTGCAGAAGTAGCATCCTAGCTCCACCTCTCCCTCTTGCGTCGCCTTTAGGCCATGTCGCATGACTACGTAAGTGTCAAAGCCTAGGGCGGCATTGAGAATGATCTTTCCGTAAGCCTTGCCCATGACAGACGGTAGCCATCTACTCTCTCGTGTATCCATGAGCAGGAAGATGGCGTCGTGTTCGCTAATCAACTTTTGCAGCTTCTCGAAATCCACCTTCGTTTTTGCGCCGTCAGTCATCGGATGACCCAACATTGGTACTTCCATAACATGCCCTGTCGCATCAACGCCTGGGTAAATCTCTTGCAGAGCCTCTGCCGCTCTTTCGGCTTTCTTTGCGCCGCCTTTCAGGCAGTCATTGAAGTTGAACAGAGGCTGTCGTACTGGGTTCGAGAAGCTGACAGTGGCATTATCGATGAATGTGATCTTTCTTACACCCCATCCCATCAGCGTTCTCGACACATATGTACCTAGTGTCCCTGCTCCTAGTAGCAAACATTTACAGTTTTTGATGACATCAAGGTCAATGGTAGGAGCTATGCGCCACTTGATCAGCTTGAGGTTGAGATCGACAGCCTGATCAGCGAGCTTGCGCTCGTCCATGTATTCGGAGAGGTCTACATTCCGAGATGTCAGCTTGCCTGCTTCTGTCCGTTCCCAGCCAGTCACTTTGGGTAGTGTCGGCGTTCGCGGGCGACTGTCTGGGTTTTCTAATGCAGGTGCCGCCTCGGAAATGGCGTCTGAACGTAGTTGCAGGATGAGGGAGTTTGGTTGGTCGCGCCGTGTGTGAGTGTCGCGATAACACATGATTTGAGCATCATTTAGATGCCATCGATGCCGCATGAGTATGAGCAGATTGCGAAGAGGCCAGCCAGGATTGGTGTCGTAGGTAGAAGGGTCTGCGAAACATATAAAGCGATCTTGGCTATCCACCTTGTCGAAGAAGCCCTTCTCGTAGGCCTCGAGTCTGCCTATTGCCCATATGTATCCAAACTCTTCAAGCGGCGAGACTGGTGTCTTTGGTCTCTCTTCTGGGTCGCCCCCTCCTTGTATGCGCTTCGCCAGGAAGAAGCCTCTTTGACGAACATCGGAGCTGTACCGCCACGTCTGCACCGCATCTACCAAGTATGTAGTCTCTCTGGCTTGTAGTCTTGTCGCTTGTCCGATCTGCTTCCAGGGTGGGTCCGACTGTATGGCGGGAAAGCCGAAGTGATAGGTAAACTTGTATTTCTTGAGGTTCGCGAATATGATGGCTGTGAAGGAGGACAGTAGAGAGGGGCATTCGTATATGGAGCCGTCGTGTATCGCGTCCCATATCTGTGCCGTGTTAGTACTAGTGAGGGCGAGAAGCGATATACATACTGTTTGGGCGCAGCGCTCGAGTATGGCAGCGCGATCGAGGCTCTTGTAGTCTTCTATGGTGTTGCAGTTTTTGATAATGCCTTCGGCGCGGCAGAAAGTCGGAGGGGTGCTGAAGTTGTCAGGAAGGCGGGAGGGGCTTCAGGTGTCAAGACATACTCGTCTGAAGTCAGCGCATTTGGGTGTATTTGCACGCGCATAGATCGCGACGAGTGTTCTCCAGGACGAACTTCGTACAAGCCGAGCACCTTACGCGCGGAGTCGTCGAGTTTGTCATGGTTAATCTTGATGTTTGCTAGAGCGGCATAGAACTGTACGTCGACATCACTCAGCCAGGGCGCAAACTTGAGGGTTGACATGGTGCGAGGTGAAGATAGATGGCGGGGTGTGGGGAAGGCTGTAGAGAAGCGTGGCGATGGGTTCGAGGTATTGATTGATTCCTGGTGTGGACGGTATATGACGGCCTAGGATGGGACGGCTATGGCAGTCACAAGAGCAGAGAGCGAGACACGTGGAGCTGTCAAGGGCGCATGCATGTGGCAGCGAGTGTCCTAGTGATTGTTGAGGCAGCAGCACGCTTCACCCCGCGATGTCATGGGTCTCGATCTGGGCGGGGCCGCGCTACCGTAGAACGCGTTCCTGCAGCCGCACCACGCGCTTAGCCGCTGCCAGCCATAGCAAGCTTCGACTTGACCCGATCCACGGGTTCACTCGTAACTCTCGGTGCACCTGGGAGACGTGTATCGCCATGCTTATTGGATTGTGCGGAGGCAAGCACCGTCAGACATGGGTTGAGAGGATGCTAACGGGGTACAGGAATATGCGCGGGCAAGTCGTCGATAGCTTCGTATCTCGTTGAGGAGCACCAGTTCATCCGCCTACGCCTGGCTAGAACTGCTGCGACCCCTCCAGAGGAGAAACCCGCATCGAATACGCGAGTTCCCTGTCTAGTAGAGTCGTCTGCTGAGTCCGGGCGAACATTCCAGGACATCGATGCGTTGCTCGAATTCGTCACGTTGAGATGGAGACAACGATTCGTCACAACAGATATATGGGACGAGACGGTGGTTGATGCCCTCGTGAGGCGCCCATTCTTCCTCCTCGTCAGCGTTGATGCGCCCGTCAGTGTGCGATGGCTGCGATTCAAAGCCCGCTGCGCTGCCACTCAGCGCACACTGCCCACTCTAGAAGAGTTTGTTCTACGTAATGACCAACACCTCTTCGCTCCCAAGACTGGTCTCAGCGCGCTCTGCCAAAGAGCGCAGCTGAAACTACTCAATACCTCGTCCGACATGAGCTCCCTACACAGCGCGATACTGAACTTGGACCTTGTGGATCAAGCTCGTGTGCGGCCAAGCTGGGACCAATACTTCATGCAGTTGGCGGATCTGGCAGCACGCAGGAGTAATTGCATGAAGCGACGGGTAGGTTGTTGCATAGTCAGGGAAAAACGTGTCATCAGCACCGGGTACAACGGTACACCACGCGGCATGACCAATTGCAACGAGGGCGGATGTACGTTTACACATTTTGAGCCAGAGAATACACCATTGACGGCATATAGGCCCCCGTTGCAACAACGCCGCCCAGGGAGGTGTCGGTCTCTCCACCTGCCTCTGCCTGCACGCCGAAGAAAACGCGCTACTCGAAGCTGGCCGCGACCGCATCGGCGAGAACGCCATCCTATACTGCAATACGTGCCCTTGCTTGACCTGCAGTGTCAAGATAACACAAGTTGGGATCAGCGAGGTAGTCTATAACCAAGGCTATCTTGTGGACGACCAGACAGCCAGGATATTTGCTGAATGTGGCGTCAAGTTGCGCCAGTTCTCGCCGCCTGCTGACGGCCTGGTAGATCTGAGCATTGACGCGGGTGTGGAGAAGCACAAAGCGGACAAGGCAGAGGATGCCAGAGAGTTGCTTGATGACATGAACTTCCTACGGCCCTTGAGCTAGGCAGGAGTCAGATGGTAGAAGACCACAAGGTACACACTTGGAACTTGGTTAGCATGAATACTCATGTCCTCTTTACATTATGACGTGCCTTGATCTGAGAGTCCAATCGTGATACAAGTTGGTGGTGAGGGGTCAAAGATCAAGGGATTGTTATAAAAAGCCTGGTCGCGATGCACAACGCACGCGACTGCGAGCACGCTGGGGACAGGAAAAATCGGACACCTCGACTATGCTAAGCTAAAGCCAACTATCCGATTTTCCCCTTCCGGAGCGTGCGAGCAATGGCTCGGCTGTCCCCGCGTGGCGGTTTATAGTCCGACGACTTCCACGTCGTTTAGTAAAACGCACAGTAAACTCTTCATTCGGCCATTCATGTTTGACTTGAATTCTTGTCGCTTCCTCCCCATATCTCGGCTTAAAGAAGGTCATCAAACTTCGGCACGTCTTGTTACGCTTAAATTAGGCCTACTGACGCGGAGTACCAGGTTCTGTATGCCGCTGCCACAACAGTTGAGCGCCACAAGATAGCTACACGATATTTGGTAAACGGCTTTACAGATACACTCGAACAAATTATCGTCTGCTATCACGTACATACCTACGGTAGCCGGGCCCACGTTGCTATCGCACGCCAGTCCGCAAGCCTGACCAAGCTTTGACAAGCATCCGCTTCCGAGGCTTACATCATGAACTGGTCTGGTCACGTAGCATGCACTAAACACTGCCGCGTCGAATCACAACCCAGCAACATGCAAGCATCGCAACCTAATTCCTGTATACATACGCTTCAGGAAGGTGCGTAAGTTTGTGCCTCTGCTTCCACTGCGTCATCTCGCATCTTCGCCCTTCGGCTACGAATCTCAACCCGATAGCACAGCCTGCACGACCCAGAAGGTGGCGTTTGCGAGGTTTATTACCGAGCCTCGTTGGTACTCCGCCTACCTCCTGCTCTTCCGGGGTAAGCGCCAGGGCCTGTATATAGAAATGCTGTCACATAGCAAACGTTCAAATAGACCTCTTGGGCCTGGTGATTCTGGTCCAGCTCACAGCCGCATTCATCAGTCAATTCTAAGATGAAGCTCCTTTCCGTATTCGGCTCTTTGCTGTGTGCTTCCACAGCTCTTGCTGGAAGCTCGCCACACAAGCGTGGTGTTTTTGAGAAGGTTCGGCCTGCTGTTGAGAGGCGTATGCCAGGAGAGTCGTTCAAGCACCCTGAGATCCAGAGGCGTGCTGAGAGCTTCTTCTTGACCAACAAAACCGAGTGTAAGTATTCTTCCAACATACCACGAGACCTCAACTGATCCATTATAGCATTTGCCGTCAATGGTACTGGTATTCCAGAGGTTCCTTTCGATATCGGCGAAAGCTACGCTGGTCTGCTGCCCATCTCGGACGACCCGGAGGAGACGCGAAAGCTCTTCTTTTGGTTCTTCCCATCCACCCAAGCCGAACCCCCAGAGGATGTTACCATCTGGCTCAATGGCGGTCCTGGTTGCTCTTCGCTCAGTGGTTTTCTCACCGAGAACGGTCCGTTCACGTGGGAATCTGGTACACTCGCACCAGTCCAGAACCCTTACTCATGGACCAACCTCACCAATATGCTCTGGGTTGAACAGCCCGTAGGCGTTGGCTACTCGCAAGGTACACCAAACATCACCGACGAAGTTGAGCTCGGCAACCAGTTCCGTGGTTTCTACAAGAGCTTCGTCGACCTGTTCGGACTCTACAACTGGAAGACATACATTACCGGAGAGTCTTACGCCGGTTTCTATGTTCCTTACATTGCTGACAGCTTCATCAATGCCAACGACGACAAGTACTTTAACCTTGCTGGTATCTCCATCAACGACCCTATCATTGGCGATGAGACCATCCAGCAGCAGGTTGTCCTTCTTCCGTTTGTCAACTTTTGGCAGAATTTGCTGTTCCTGAACGATACATTCATGGAGCAAATCACTCAGCACCACAAGGAGTGTGGCTACACCGACTACATGGACAAGTACTTCACTTTCCCCCCACCGCAGAGTGCTTTCCCCGTCCTTCCGGACCCATACAGCTCAGAAAACTACACTTGCGACCAGTTCGACAACTTTTACTCTGCCATTCTTGAGGTCAACCCTTGCTTCAACATTTACCATATCACCGAGACTTGCCCTCACCCGTACTCCCAGCTCGGCATAGTCAACACTGGAGACTACTCGCCTCCAGGTGCAGAGATCTACTTCAACCGCACAGACGTCAAGCTAGCGCTTCACGCCAACGTCAGCACCGAGTGGCTGCAGTGTACAAACACCAACGTCTTTGGCGACGGTGACGATAAGGGTTCTGATGCTTCCCCTGGACCCGCCAACAACGGCGTTCTCCAGCACGTTATCGAGTACACCAACAACACCATCATCGGCTCTGGTGACCTCGACATGCTCCTCAGCACCAACGGGACTCTCTTCGCCATCCAGAACATGACATGGCACGGCGCTCAGGGTCTTTCCGAGTACCCATCCACCCCTCTGTACGCACCCTACCACCCAGAGTATAATGGCGGTGCGCTTGCCGGCGCCGGTTACCAGGGATACTGGACTGCCGAGCGCGGTCTGACCTTTTACACTGCCCGTCTTGCTGGTCACGAGCTGCCCGGCTACACTCCTGGTGTTGCTTACCGCATGTTGGAGATTCTCCTTGGAAAGGTCAAGGACTTTAGCAGCACTGAGAACTTTGTTACCCAGACCGGTAACTTTACTGGCACCGGCACCATTTACAGGCGCGGTCTTGGCATTGGTAGCATGTCCTTGTAGTAACGTGTTGTGGAATAATGACGATACGAGAAACATGTAGATGGAAATCAAGACATTTGATCAGCATACGATGTAACCTGTATGATCCGTTTCCTCGTGTCCTGATATCTGAACTTGTCTACCTGCAATATCTAAGGAAATATTAGGTTGACATTAGATATAGTTCCATAGTTTATCACATCGGTGAATGTCAAGATCCGAGCGGGTATCGCCGCGATCAAATATCTGAACCATCAGAGTCCACCCAATGTCGATGTTCGCCTGACGGCGATCGTCAACAATACCGGCGCTCAATTTCGAGATCTCGACATCGTCACGTTAGCTCGGTAGAATGGCGACTACAATGGGACAATACAACATTCTCTCACTCTCATTAAACAGTAGCTGAACTGCAGATCGTGATGACATGTAGAATCTGTGGGAGCTGAAGATCCGATCAAATGATCCTGTGTATTCTCACTACTTGAAAAGATGAACAAAGGAAAGCTGCGTTATATACAGGTGTGATAAGCGATCACGTGATCATCCACCCAGGCCAAGTGATCCTCTGGTCCTCAGGCCTCCTCATACTCCGTCAGAATTCTCATGAGGTTGTTTCATGTATCTCTATTGAGGATGGCCGATGGCTGCTAGAGCGATACGAAACAGCTACTTTGCCCTCTTCGTCCTCTGTATGCAGCATATGTCGACGATGGATGTAAAACCCACAAGATATGACCATCGGTTCGCAAAGCAACTCGGCTACAGGTCGCACGCAGCACGGCGGTAGTGCGCTATGAGTTGGACTTTGCTAATCACCATTTGTCGGAGCAACACAAGACTGATCTCCAGCTGCTCCAGCTAGATAATACTATGTATATCTTACCCCACACCATACGTCTGCGTCCCACCAGGCGCCTGGGCCACCAGCTGTACTATCGCCGAGTTCCTCGAACAAATACCATTCTAATTGAAACCACAAAGTTAATACATGTTCAGTAGACATGGTCAACCACCCAAAGTAACGCTGGGGGCCGGGTCTCATATTCTTTAGCACAGTAGCAGCCGCGTCGTAATCCGCCGCTACACATTTGATCACGCTGAGGTCAGGGCTTACCAAAACGTCCGCGTCGACTAGGATAAACATTCGCGATGGATCTTCGTCTCTGTTCAATGGCTGGCCTCCCGTTCCATCGTGGTAAAGCTGCCGTACTTCTTCGAGTGTCAAGCCGTCCAGGACCGCGGAATCGGAACGGGCATCCAGTTTGAAGAGTTGCTCCACTTTGGTAATGTTGGCAGGGTCTTCATCTGGTTCTGCATGCGCTTCGAGTTCGATGCCTCACAGCAGTGGTGATGTTCTGTAGCAGCTTGTCCCATCGCTCATCAGATGCAGGTCCATAATACGTCCGATAGATAGTAAAACCTCAAGGCTGAAGGTAGTTGTCAATTTTTGGCTGCTCTATGCTTTCACCTTCAGGCAGTTTGCGCAGGCTGTGAGCGAAATGGGTGATTCGGGTTCGTCTCTGGATGGTCACGTTAACAAATATGTCGTGAAGCGGGTTACAGTATCCGTGCGTCAGTTGCACATGGTCACCAGTTGCACACCCCACCCACCACCACAACAAAACTTCAACGCGTTATAACTTAACGACTATAGATCTAATTTAAGAAGCGATTAAAGAAATTAAATTGCGCAATCTAGAAGAATAATTCTTATACTAATAAATTACTAAAAAGTATAGCGTAGAACAAACGACGCTAATAAGACAACACAAACACTAACATAATAACTATAGCATACGCAACTAATCTCTCTACTTAGAACGCAAAGCTAAGCTTATATAATATATTAAAACGCTTACTAAATAACGTTTACTACCTATAAGAATAATAATAAAGTAGTTTGCTAGTTAGTTAGCTAGTAAGCTAGTCTCTAAAAGCTAGGTTTTCTAGTATCTCTGCTAGTATTCTAACTATCTTATCTCTTATTTAGGCAAAGCTATAGCTAAGGAGCGTACTAAAGCTAATTTAAAGGCTAAGGATAACTTATATTTTAAGCTTCTATATAAAAAGATAGAGAAGTATAATATATAACCTATCTATATATTTAATATAGATAAAAAAAGGTTTTAACTTAGCTAAGTTAGTAATATAAAACGTATATTTAGTAGAAGACTCTACAAGTAAAAAGAGGCAAGGCAAGCACTTAAAGATAGCTTAACTAAGTAAATAATAGTAATAGCTTATATTTATTTAGATAGAAACGCTTTAAGTCTAACTCTTATCTTCTAAGAAGCTAATAGAGCTATTTAATTAAGCTAGATTAAAGCTATATAAGCAGAAGAATACTTAGTATTTACTACGTTATTACTATCTAGCTAAAGCAATAATAATATTAGCTTAGCTTAGCTTAAACAGGTGTTTAAGAGAGAAACTAGACAGTATACTTTAACTAGGTATTAATTACTACTTCTTAATAGCTATAGATTCTATATAACTATAGATTTTATTAAATATTATAATAATAATAAGATTCTCTTATTTGTATTACTGTTACAAGCAACAAAAGGAACTCTACCCTTAATAAAGGAGTTAGCGCGCGCTAACCAACAACCACGTTAGAAGGTAACAATCAGCGCGGGGCGCTAATTACGTAACTAATATCCCGCTAAGGCTAACTATCTAGAATAGCAGAACTACTTAGAATAGCAGAGCTATTATAAATATTCTTTACACTTAGAATAAACGGGATAGTAGGAACAGATTGCAATAAGTATATAGAATAGACAGATTTTATTATTACACTTGTTATAGTTAACTTAAATAGTTTATCTCTTACACAGATTATTAACTAGTTATTCTATTATTTATAGAATTAGTATTGTTACCTTTTAGTTAACAACAATAACTCTTTTCTACCTAATTATTCTATATAATACCTTACAGACTACTGCTTTAGTCTACCTCGCCTTAGTACAGACTAAGCCTAGAGAAGTATAGCCTAACCCTGTGTAACACTTTAACTACCTTAAATATTAGTAGACGTTTTAACTAATAGGTTGCCTAATTAAGATTTATAATAGCGGCTATAGAAAATACTTAGAATAATATAGCCTAGAGTTAGGGACCCCTAGCACCAGCGCAACTTATACTAGAAAATAAGAAGATGCTTAAGGCATCTAACGCTAAGTTAGAGAAGGACTATAATATTAGAGAACTTAGAAATCTTAGGCGAATAGCTACTACGCAGGCTTAGTAATTAGCTAGAATATAAGATATAATTAATTAGCTCGCGAGTTAGCTAATAGCTATACCTAACAAACAACCTATTACTACTAGGAAACCTAAGATAGCGTTACCTAAGAAATATAGAGAAGACAGAGTGTTACAAGCAACAAAAGGAACTCCACCCTTGATGAAGGAGTCGGGGCTGAACGCCAACCGACGACCACGTCAGAAGGTAATGATCAACGCGGGGCGCTGATCACGTGACTGGCATCCCGCCAAGACAGGGCCTCCGGGAGGCCAATAGGGATCAGGAGGCCACGGTCCTCCCAAACCTCCCTTACGAGAGGGAAGCCGGGGAGGACAGGAACAGATTGCAATGAGTATATAGGATGGACGGATTTCATTATTACACTCGTTGTGGTCAACTCAAATAGTTCATCTCTTACACAGATTGTCAACTAGTTATTCTATCCTTTATAGAATTGGTATTGTTACTTCTTGGTTAACAACGATAACTCTTTTCCACCTGATCATTCCATACGATACCTCACGGACTACCGCTTTAGTCTACCTCGCCTTAGTACGGACCGAGCCTAGAGAAGTATAGCCGAACCCCGTGTAACACTTTGACCACCTTGGATATCAGTGGACGTTTAACCAACAGGACAGCCCGATTAAGATTCAGCAATGGCATTCCAGGGTAACGCTCAGAACAACATGGCTCAGGGTCCGGGACCCGCTACGCCAGCACAACCCATACCAGAGAATGAGGAGATGCTCGAAGCATCAGACTCCGACACTGAGGACGATCCCAGTGCTCGAGAAGTTAGGAATCTTAGGCGACAGGCCCATGTCCAGGCACAACAGATGGCTGCCATGATGGACATGATCAATCAGCTTTCGAACCAGCTGATGGCCACCCCAAACGAACGACCCGCCGCTACTAGGAAGCCAAAGATAGCGGCACCCGAGAAGTTCGGGGGAGATCGGGAGAAACTGCGAACATTTCTCACCCACACCGACCTGTATTGCGAATACAACGAGGTCCCCACCGACCAAGAAAAGATCCTCATGGCTAGTACATACATGAAGGATAAAGCCTCTAATTGGATGCAACCCTATGTGGACGACTACCTGCTGGATGCAGAGCACAGGGGAACCAAGGCCGAGACGCGAGCCTTATTCGCCGGTTGGATGGAGTTCAAGGAAGAAATGGGACGCATCTTCGGAGAAATAGACGCGAAGAACCAGGCCGAGAAGAAGATTACTCGCCTAAGGCAGCTTACGTCAGTATCAGCCTACACAGCAGAGTTCAAGCAACTGCAGGCAAAGATTGATTGGGACGACGCAGCACTTCGCACAGTGTTCGAAACAGGCCTCAAGGAAAAGGTCAAAGACGGACTTGTACACCACGATAAGCCCGAATCGCTGCACGCTTTAATTGAGTTGTCAACTCGCATCGACAACAGGCTTTGGGAAAGAGATGATCAAAAGAAATACTTCCGACCCAATATGCCCAACACTAAGAGGCAGCGTGGAAGATTCGATAGAGATGGCGACGCCATCATGACCGGCAAGGTACAAGACAAACCTAAGGACAAGAAAACCCGAGGATGGAGACAGGATGGTCTCTCCAAGGAAGAACGCCAGAAGCGTTATGACAACAAAGCATGTCTCCGATGTGGCAAAGTTGGACACTTTGCCAGAGACTGCAAGGAAGAACAAGTCAAGCAGGCGGCCATCAAGATCAGGATGATCAGACAAGGCACGCCATACCCGACTCAGATGGAATCGGATGACAACCTAAGCGATACGGACCTATACGAGGAAGCGCGCTTAGCGACCAAGGAAGGGTTTGTGATGGTATCACGACCTAAGGCCGTGGTCTCGGTGGAACCAAGGACCACAGACTGGAAAATTAAGGGCAGAGTCGTAAGAACACGATTAGCCAACAAGCAGTGTTGGATATGCGGAGAAGCCGCACACTACGCCAACGACTGTAGGATTCAGAGACGAATCATGATCATCGGCAAAGACGCTGAAGAAATTGGGCAAGAAGCCATGCGCCAACAACCCTACTTCGATAACACGGAAACTGAGGTCTCGGACCAAGAAGCCCCCGAAGTAGAAGATACTGAGGAACACGAAAAGTTGTGTTGGTATGACTGTAAGATTGATTGCACGTTCCATGAGGAAGATAAGGAGAAATGTAGGACAGACCAAGATCGGTGCTGCCACATGAACCTATGGCCGGATGAATGCTTGGCAAAGGAATGTCACATCCATGATCCAGAACCAACAGATCCTCACCACAAACTCCTATGGACGCAATGCAAGATCGGCTGTGACTTCCACCGCGAACAACTCGAGGAAGCACACAAGGTAGACGATTACTACCACCGTACCTTATCATCAAACATCTGCAGGATCGCAGATTGCCCGATTCACCAAGCCAAGAAGGCAAGGACTAGGAAGGTAATTCACGAGGAGGAGATACCTCACATCAACATTCATTGGAGCCACTGTTACGATGACAGGTGTTTGATACACTACAGCTCAAAGAATGACACCGGCTATTTTCCCAAGTACAAGGGAAAGAAGCAGCCAAAAAACTAGGACGCCACCAGGGACAGGGTCTCACTGGTGAAGGCGCACCTACAACGACCCTTAGGAAGGTACAGGATACCGATGGTCAAGCG
The DNA here is from genome assembly GCA_004936725.1 of Alternaria brassicae. Lineage (NCBI taxonomy): Eukaryota > Fungi > Ascomycota > Dothideomycetes > Pleosporales > Pleosporaceae > Alternaria > Alternaria brassicae. The sequence continues at coordinate 1,502,489 of CM016512.1, forward strand.
AAACAATTGCTCACGACCGTATCTGTACAAGGTCAGGAGATCAAGGCGCTCGTAGATAGCGGGGCCGCACACACGATAATCTCACCCCGAGTGGTGGAGAAACACGGAATACCATACAGGGTTAAGAAAAGACCCATACCGGTAGTACTAGCCGACGAGAGGCCCATGGAATATGGAAACGGCATGATGAGGTTGGAAACCGAATCAACGAAGCTACGAATAGCAGGCATAGAGTGCTATATGGACATCGGCATTATGGAGCTAGGAGACCTAGACATGCTGATTGGTTATGATTGGTTGGATGCCCATAACCCCGCCATCGACTGGCGAATGAAGACGATACTCAGAAGAGAACCTGTGCACAAGGTTGCTGGAGTACGTAGAGAGACACGCCCGACGAATCAGAGCTCACCCCAGGACGGGAGATTCGGCAAGATCTCGCCTCATAAGATCAGGAGAATCTATGAGAAGGACCCTCAGAAAGTAGGAGTCATCTGGATAAGACGAGTCGCGACCACGAAGGAAGGACCCTTACCACTGGAGATACCAAGAGAGTATCAGACCGACGAGTTCAAGGAACTCTTCGAGGAAAACGAAGCCACAGACTTGGCAGACCATCAGGATTGGGATCACGAGATCATCCTAGATGAAGGGGCAAAGCTTAGCCCAGGACCAATGTACCCAATAGCGCCCGAGCACGATGCCGAGCTACGGGACTACATTCAGAAGAATCTGAAGAAGGGATTCATCCGACCGGGATCAGGCCCGATGGCCTCACCCATCTTGTTCGTAAAGAAGCCTAACGGGAAATGGCGACTATGTGTCGACTTCCGAAGGTTGAACAGCGTCACGCGGAAGAACCGATATCCCTTACCACTCATCACGGAGCTCATGGATCGACTCCAGGGAGCCAAGTGGTTTACGAAATTCGACGTTCGGGAAGGATTTTACCGAATCAGAATTAAAGAAGGTCATGAATGGATGACAGCGTTTAAAACAAAGTATGGACTGTTCGAGTATACGGTTATGCCTTTCGGATTAACGAACGCACCGGCAACCTTTCAATCAGTCATCAACAACGCCCTTCATGAGTACCTCGGAATCTTTGTCACAGCGTACCTAGATGATGTACTGGTGTACTCTAGCGGAACGCTCAAAGAACATGTTGAACATGTAAAGAAAGTGCTCAGGAAGCTGAAGGAATATAAGCTATACCTGCAGCCAGGGAAGTGCGAATTCCATGTCAAGGAGACAGAATTCCTAGGCTTCATAGTGTCTACAGAGGGAGTTAAGATGAACCCGAAGAAGATCTCGGCTGTACAGGAATGGCCAATTCCCAAAACAGTCAAGGATGTGCAATCCTTCCTAGGATTCGCCAACTACTACCGAAAGTTCATTAAGGATTACTCGAAGATCACGGTACCCCTCTCAGAGATCACGAAGAAGAAAGTAGGATTCAACTGGAACGAGGAACATCAAGAGGCTTTTGATCGAATCAAGCAAATCTTCCTCGAGGCACCCGTACTCGAGATATACGACCCGAAACGAGAAACGCGAGTCGAGACCGACGCGTCAGATTATGCACTTGGAGCTATACTATCACAGCAGTGCCCAGACAAGAAATGGAGACCAGTGTTCTACCATTCAAGGAAGTTCTCAGGAGCAGAACTCAATTACGATGTTCACGATAAGGAACTGATGGGAATAGTTGATGCCTTTGAACAATGGGAAGTCTACTTATTGGGACTACCACACCAGATCGAAGTTTTTACCGATCATCAGAACTTAGCAGGTTTCATGACAACGAAGAAACTCAACAGACGGCAAACCCGATGGGCTGAGATGTTAGCTCAGTTCGACTTCAAGATAACCCATCGAGCCGGAACGCTTAACGGAGCGGCGGATGCTCTAAGCCGGAGATCCGACTTACGCGAAGAAGACCATAAGGAACCACACAAAGCCATGTTCAGGAAAGCACCTGATGGCACACTACGATATAACCAGCCGGAACTAGCCAGGATAGCTAAGGTGGCCGAGCGGGTAGAATCACTACAGCAGCAATGGCAGCAGAAGGCAGCCAGCTGGCAGTTCGAGCCTGACGAGAACGGCTCCGATGAACTGTTACAGGACGAACGAGAGTACCGAGATATGATTCGAGGAGATCGGACATATGTACCTCCACAAATGAGATCGAGTCTCATCAAGGAACTGCATGAGTCCAAGGAATACGGACACGCATCGCTAGAAGAAATGGTCAGACGACTGGCAAAGGTATTTGCTATACCACGCTTGAGAGCGAAGGTGCAGGATGTATTAGGCAACTGTTTAGCTTGTCACCAGAACAAGCCCAAGAGACATAAGCCCTATGGCCTGTTACAGCCCTTACCGCCACCAACCAGACCATGGAGCAGCGTAACGATGGACTTCATAGTGAAGCTCCCGAAATCGTTAGAACCAGGATCCGGAAGATTATGCGACACAGTTCTAGTCATTGTATGCCGACACACGAAAGGAGCAAAATTCGTGCCCACAGAAGAGACCATCACCGCAGAAGAATGCGCATACGAGGTCAGCAAGGCACTAATGTCAGAACACGGGATACCTGAAGAGTTCATCACCGATCGTGACAAACTGTTTACGTCCAAATATTGGGACACATTCCTGGCAAAATTAGGTGTGAAGAAGAAGCTATCGACTAGCTTTCACCCCGAAACTGATGGCCAGACGGAAAGAACGAACCAAACACTGGAGCAGTATCTGAGGATGTACGCCAACAAGCTGCAAGACAACTGGGTTGAACTCTTGCCGACAGCACAACTGGCCTACAACAGCACTAAGTCAGCAACGACGAAGTACTCACCACACTACGCGAACTACGGATATGAGCCGACTGCTCACCGGGATCCGAAGGATATTGAAAGTATCGCAGTAGGAGCAGACGACAAAGCCCGCTTGATGCGAGAGCTACACGAAGAATTGAGCAAGAACATAGCTCACAGGAACCTCACATCGGCCAGAGCCGCTAATAAGCAAAGGATTGAGGGACCAACCTTTAAGAAGGGGGACAAAGTTTTCCTGTCACGACAGAACTTGAAAACTAAACGGCCAAGCAAGAAACTGGATAACCTCCGAGTAGGACCTTTCGAAATCCTAGAGGAAATAGGCACAGTAAACTACAAACTCCAACTGCCACCAGGCATGCGCGTCCACCCTGTCTTTCACAAGAAACTCCTGGAACCAGCACCTCCAGATGCCGAGCTAGCAACGGACATAGAGCTCGAAGACGACGAATACGAGGTCGAAGAAATTAGGGACCTGCGGAAAGTCGGTCGTCAGTGGAAATACTTGGTCAAGTGGCAAGGATGGCCCGAAAGCCAGAACACTTGGGAACCAAAAGAAAATTTAACGAACTGCAAGTCACAGGTACTTGAGTACCACCGAAAACACCCAGGGAAGCGAGGACCGGGTCCTCGAGGGAAAGGAAGTAATCAAAAGAAGGGTCGAAAGAAGCGTCAGCCTGTAACCAGCCCAAGTCAGTCGATGATCCGGGTAGCGATGGTTCGGTTGCCGGAAAGTCCGTACCAGGGGCAGAATTCCCCTCGGCTTGCTCATTCGCACGATCCTGAAGGCTCAAAATGGCGTGATCTCGATCAGCGAATGCTCGCTCTCGCGCCTCAGTCTCTGCCACTTCTAGGCGAAGCCGAGCGACCTCAGCTTCAGCGCGAAGAAGCGCCAAGCGCTTCTCGCGTTTCTCAGCCTCAACCTTCTCCCACTCTTCCTCGGTTACAAACAGGCTGCACTCAGCCTTCACAGAAATGCAACCCGCGCACTGCCCAGATGCAGTGTCCACGAAACAACGAAGATTCTTATCCTCGCACCGCTTGCAGCGAAAGGTCATCTCGTTCCCTTGTTGACGGATGCGGTCAGCACGAGCCTGGCGCTGTTGAGTCGAGTTTTGGGTGCGAACGCGTCGAGAAGACTGAATCTTGGGCATGGTCAGGAAGGCGGAGCAAGAGAGGAAACGGTTACGACACGACGGACCTACAGAAGCCTTATATGCGACCTGCTCACCGAAACGCGGCACGGGAAAACAATAATCCAGGGTATCGGGACGATACGCCTAAGAGGGGGGATAATGTTACAAGCAACAAAAGGAACTCCACCCTTGATGAAGGAGTCGGGGCTGAACGCCAACCGACGACCACGTCAGAAGGTAATGATCAACGCGGGGCGCTGATCACGTGACTGGCATCCCGCCAAGACAGGGCCTCCGGGAGGCCAATAGGGATCAGGAGGCCACGGTCCTCCCAAACCTCCCTTACGAGAGGGAAGCCGGGGAGGACAGGAACAGATTGCAATGAGTATATAGGATGGACGGATTTCATTATTACACTCGTTGTGGTCAACTCAAATAGTTCATCTCTTACACAGATTGTCAACTAGTTATTCTATCCTTTATAGAATTGGTATTGTTACTTCTTGGTTAACAACGATAACTCTTTTCCACCTGATCATTCCATACGATACCTCACGGACTACCGCTTTAGTCTACCTCGCCTTAGTACGGACCGAGCCTAGAGAAGTATAGCCGAACCCCGTGTAACACAGAGACAAACTATAAGTCTTCCTTACTAATATTAACCTATACTAATAGCTACTCCTAATAAACAACCCGTTGCTACTAGAAAGCCTAAGATAGCAGCACCTAAGAAGTTTGGAGAAGATTAGAAGAAACTGCGAACATTTCTTACTTACACTGCGAATATAACAAGGTACCTAATAACTAAGAAAAGATCCTTATAGCAAGCATGTATATAAAGAATAAGGCCTCTAACTAGATGCAACCCTATATAGACAACTACCTGCTTAACACAGACTATAAGGGTACTAAGAAAGAAATAAAAACCCTATTCGCAAGTTAGATAGAATTTAAAGAAGAAATAAGACATATCTTTAGAGAAGTAGACGCAAAGAACTAGGCTAAGAAAAGGATTACTCGCCTAAGGCAGACTATGTTAGTAGCAGCCTATACAGCAGAGTTTAAGCAACTACAGGCAAGAATTAATTAGAATAACGCGGCACTTCAAACAGTGTTTAAAGCTAGCCTTAAGGAAAATATTAAGAACAGTCTTATATACTATAATAAGCCCAAAACTCTACACGCTTTAATAGAGTTAGCAACGCGCATTAACAACAGACTTTAGAAATAAAATGATTAAAAGAAATACTTTTAACCTAACTTAGCTAATACAAAGAGGCAGCGCAGCAGATACAATAGAGATAGAGACACTATTATAACTAGCAAGGTATAGAATAAACCTAAGAATAAGAAGACCTAAGAATAGAGGCAAGATAGCCTCTCTAAGAAAGAACGCTAGAGAAGTTATAACAATAAAGCCTGCCTAAAGTGCGGCGAGATAGAATACTTTGCGAGATTATAGTAAGGATAGAATAGTTAAATAAGCAGCTATTAAGATCAGAATAATTAGATAAGGCACACTATACCTAACTCAGATAGAGCTAGATAACAACCTAAGCGACATAGACTTATACAAGAAAGCGCTTAGCGACTAAGGAAGAGTTTGTAATAGTGTTACAACCTAAGGTTATAGTCTTAGTAGAACTAAGAACTATAGACTAGAAAATTAAGGGCAGAGTTATAAAGGCATAACTAGCTAATAACTAGTATTAGATATATAGAGAAAAAACGCACTACGCTAACAACTGCAAGATTTAGAGATAAATTATAATTATTAGCAAAGATACTAAGAAGATTAGGCGCGAGGCTATGCGCTAACAACCCTACTTTAATAACACAGAAACTAAGGTCTTGGACTAAGAGGCCTCTAAAGTAGAAGATACTAATAAATATAAGAAATTATGTTAGTATAATTGCAAAATTAATTACACGTTCTATAAGGAAGATAAAGAGAAGTGCAAGACAGACTAAGACTAGTGCTGTCACCTTAGTCTATAGGCCGACGAATCCCTAGCAGACAACTGTTACATCTATAAACTGGAGAAAGTAGATATTTATAAGAGACTCTTATAGACGCAATGCAAGAACAAATATAGCTTCTACTAAAACTAGTTTGAAGAAGTATATAAGGTAGACAACTACTACTACCACGCTACTCTTTTAGCGGACATTTGCAAGATTACAAATTGTCTAATTTATAAGCTAAGAAAAGCTACCTACCTGCAAGGAGTTACTAAGGAAGAAGTGCCTTACTTAGACCTTTACTAGACTTTCTGTTACAACGATAGGTATTTAATACACTATAGCTTAAAGAATAATATAGGCTACTTTTCTAAGTACAAGAGAAAGAAGCAGCTAAAAAACTAGAACGCCGCTAGAGACAGAGTCTTACTAGTAAAGGCGCACCTACAACAACCTTTAGGAAGGTATAGGATACTATTAGTCTAGCAAAACAGTTGCTTATAATTATATCTATATAAGGTTAGAAGATTAAGGCGCTTGTAGACAGCGGGGCCGCACAAACAATAATCTTATTCTAAATAGTAGAGAAATATAAGATACTGTATAGAGTTAAGAAGACCCTAATACTAATAATACTAGCTAATAAGAAACCTATAACGTATAGAAGCAGCATAATAAGGTTAGAGACTAAATTAATAAAGCTACAAATAGTAGGCATAGATTGCTAAATAAATATTAACATTATAAATCTAGAAGGACTAGACATATTAATTAGTTATAACTAGCTAGACGCCTATAACCCCGCTATTAACTAGCGAATAAAAATAATACTTAGAAGAGAACCTGTGCACAAGGTTGCTAGAGTACGTAGAGAGATACGCCTAACAAATCAGAGCTTAACCTAGAATAGGAGATTTAGCAAGATCTTACTGTATAAGATTACAAGAATCTATGCGAAGGACCCTTAGAAAGTAGAAGTTATCTAGATAAGACAAGTCGCGACTACGAAGAAAGGACCCTTACTACTAGAAATACTAAGAGAGTATTAAACTAACAAGTTTAAGAAACTCTTTGAGAAAAACAAAGCTACAGATCTAGCTAACTATTAGGAATAAGATTACAAGATTATTCTAGAGAAAGGGGCGAAGCTAAGCCTAGAACTAATATACCCTATAGCGCCTAAGCACGATGCTAAGCTAAGAGATTACATCTAGAAGAACTTAAAGAAGGGATTTATCTAACTAGAATTAGGCCTAATAGCCTTGCCTATCCTATTTATAAAGAAGGCTAATAGAAAGTAGCGACTGTGTGTTAACTTCTAGAAGCTAAACAGCGTAACGAAGAAGAACTAATATCCCTTACTACTTATTATAGAGCTTATAAATTAACTCTAAGAAGCTAAGTAGTTTACAAAGTTTAACGTTTAGAAAGGATTTTACTAAATTAGAATTAAAGAAGGCTATAAGTAGATAACAGCGTTTAAAACGAAATACAGACTATTTAAGTACACAGTAATGCTTTTTAGGCTAACAAATGCCCTAGCAACGTTTTAATCAGTTATTAACAACGCGCTCTATAAATACCTTGGAATCTTTGTCACAGCGTACCTAGACAATATACTAGTATACTCTAGCAGAACGCTTAAAGAACATGTTAAGCATGTAAAGAAAGTGCTTAGAAAGCTAAAGAATTATAAGCTATACCTATAACTAGGGAAGTGCGAATTCTATATTAAGGAAATAGAGTTTCTAGGCTTTATAGTGTCTACAGAGGGAGTTAAGATAAACCTAAAGAAGATCGCGGCTGTACAGAAATAGCTAACTCCTAAAATAGTTAAAGACGTGCAATTCTTTCTAGAATTTGCTAACTACTACTAGAAGTTTATTAAGGATTACTTAAAGATTATAGTACCTCTCTTAGAGATTACGAAGAAGAAAACAGAATTTAACTAGAATAAGAAACAATAAGAGGCGTTTAAACGAATTAAATAAATCTTCATTAAAGCACCTGTACTAGAGATGTATAACCTAAAATAAGAAACGCGAATTAAGACTAATATGTTAGATTATACACTAGAGGCTATACTATTATAACAGTGCCTAGATAAGAAATAGAGACTAGTATTCTACTATTTAAGGAAGTTCTCTAGAGCAGAACTTAACTACAACGTTTATAATAAGAAGCTACTAGAAGTAGTTAATTCCTTTAAATAGTGGGAAGTCTATTTGTTAGGACTACTACACTAGATTAAGGTCTTTACTAATTACTAGAACCTAGCAGGGTTTATAATAACTAAGAAACTTAATAGACAGCAAACCTAATAGGCTAAGATATTAGCTTAGTTTAACTTTAAGATAACCTATTAAGCTGGAACGCTTAACAGAGCAGCAGACGCGCTAAGCAGAAGGTCTAACTTACGCGAGGAAAACTATAAGGAACCATATAAAGCTATGTTCAGGAAAGCACCTAATAGCACGCTACAATATAACTAGCCAGAACTAGCTAGAATAGCTAAGGTGGCCGAGCAGGTAGAATTATTACAAACGCAATAGCAATAGAAAGCAGCTAACTAGCAGTTTAAGCCTAACAAGAACAGCTCCGACAAACTGTTACAGGATAAATAAGAGTACTAAGATATAATTCAAGAAGATTAAATATATATACCTCTACACATAAGATTAAGTCTTATCTAGAAACTGCATAAATCTCTAGAGTTTAGGCATACAGCGACCAAAGAAATAGTCAGACAACTAGCTAAGGTGTTTATAATACTACGCTTACGAGCAAAGGTGCAGGATGTTCTAGGCAACTGTTTAGCATAATATTAGAATAAGCTAAAGAGACACAAGCCTTACAGCCTATTACAACCCTTACAGCCACTAACAAGACTATAAAGCAGCGTAACAATAGACTTTATAGTAAAGCTCCTAAAATCGCTAGAACCAGCATTAGAACAACTTTGCGATACTATCCTGGTAATTATTGATTAATTAACTAAGGCATTAAAGTTCGTACTAACGGAAGAAACTATCACAGTAGAAGAATGCGCGTATAAAGTTTTTAAAGCAATAATATCAGAGCATAGAATGCCTAAAGAATTTATTACTAACAGGGATAAGTTATTTACATTAAAATACTAGACAACATTTCTAGCAAAATTAGGAGTAAAGAAAAAGCTATTAACTAGCTTCTACCTAGAAACAGACAGCTAGACAGAAAGAACAAACCAGACACTAAAACAGTATCTAAGGATGTATATTAATAAGCTACAAGACAACTAGGTTAAACTCTTGCTAACAGCGCAATTAGCCTATAACAGCATAAAATTAGCGACTACAAAATATTCGCCACACTACACTAATTACAGATATAAGCTAGTTACTTATTAAGATCTAAAGGACGTAAAAGCATAGGAGTAGAAGCAGACAACAAAGCACGCCTTATATAAGAATTATATAAAGAATTAAGCAAGAATATTACTTACAGAAACCTTATATTAGCTAAAGCAGCTAATAAGCAAAGAATTAAAAGACTAACCTTTAAGAAGAGGGATAAAGTTTTCTTATTGCGATAGAACTTAAAAACTAAACAACTATACAAGAAATTAGACAACCTCTAAATAGAACCTTTTAAAATCCTAGAGGAAATAGGCATAGTAAACTATAAACTCTAACTGCTACCAGGCATGCGCGTCTACCCTGTCTTTCACAAAAAACTCCTAGAAAGAGCACCTCTATGTTACACGGGGTTAGGCTGTACTTCTCTAGGCTCGATCCGTACTAAGGCGAGGTAGACTAAAGCGGTAGTCTGTGAGGTATCGTATAGAATGATTAGGTGGAAAAGAGTTATTGTTGTAACTAAAGGATAAACAATACTAATTCTATAAGCGATAGAATAACTAGTTAATAATCTGTGTAAGAGATAAACTATTTAAGTTAACTATAATAAGTATAATAATAAAATCTGTCTATCTTTTATACCTATTGTAATCTATACCTGTTCTCCCTGTCCTCCCTTCTAAGAGAGAAGAGGGAGGGTTGTAACCTCCTAATCGTTACTAGCCTTCTAGAGGCTAGGTCTTGGCGGGATGCTCTTCCTATCACGTGATCTGGACCCCGCCCTAGATCTATATCTGTTTATTATATTCGCCTAATAGTCTTCCTTTATGCAACCTGCATTAAAAGGAAGCAACTTCTTATTACTTTATAATATTACCCCCCCTCTTAGGCGTATTATTCTAATACCCTAGATTATTATTTTCCCGCGCCTAGTCTGGCGGCGGCAGTAGAGGTTTAGGTGTTCCTGTAGTGTTATAACCTCTCTTCTTTTCTTTTCTTACTCTTCCTAACTATGCCTAAGGTTTAGACTTCTTAACGCGTCTGTACCTAGAATTTAACTTAACAGCGCCAGGCTTATACTAACTGTATCCGCTAGCAAGGGAATAAGATAACTTTTCATTATAAGCAGTGTAAGAAGAAGAATCTTTGTTATTTTGTAAACACTGCCTCTAGGCAGTGTGCGGGCTGTATTTTAGTAAAAGCTAAGTATAGCTTATTTATAACTAAAGAAGAGTAGGAGAAGGTTAAGGCTGAAAAGCGCGGGAAGCGCCTAGCGCTTCTTCGTGCTAAGGCTAAGGTTGCTCAGCTTCGCCTAGAAGTAGCAGAGACTAAGGCGCGAGAGCGAGTATTCGCCGATTAAGATCACGCTATTTTAAGTCTTTAGAATCGTGCGAAAGAGCAAGCTAAGGGGAATTCTGCCCTAGGTATAGACTTTCTAGCAACCAAACTATCGCTACCTAAATTATTAACTAACTTAGGCTAGTTATAAGCTAACGCTTCTTTTAACCCTTTTTCTAATTACTTTCTTTTTCTTAAGAACCTAGTTCTCGCTTCCCTAAGTGTTTCTAGTAGTACTTAAGTACCTGTAACTTGCAGTTTATCAAATTTTCTTTTAGTTTCTAAGTATTCTAGCTTTTAGCTATTCTTACTACTTAACTAAGTATTTCTACTAACAACTAACTTTCTGTAGGTTCCTAATTTCTTTAACCTTGTACTTATTGTCTTTGAGCTCTATGTCTGTTGCTAGCTCAGCATCTGGAGGTGCTTTTCCAGGAGTTTTTTGTGAAAGATAGGGTAGACGCGCATGCTTAGTAGCAGTTAGAGTTTGTAGTTTACTATGCCTATTTTCTCTAGAATTTTAAAAGGTCCTACTTAGAGGTTATCTAGTTTCTTGCTTAGTTATTTAGTTTTTAAGTTCTGTTATAATAGGAAAACTTTGTCCTCTTTCTTAACGGTTAGTCTCTTAATCCTTTGCTTATTAGCTGCTTTAGCTAATATAAGGTTCCTATAAGCAATATTCTTACTTAATTCTTTATACAGTTCTTGTATTAAGCGGGCTTTATTGTCTGCGCCTACTGCAATACTTTCTATATCCTTAAGATCTTAATAAGCAGTTAGCTTGTATCTATAGTTTGCATAGTATAGTAAGTACTTTGTTGTCGCGGACTTAGTACTGTTATAGGCTAATTATGCTGTTAGCAAGAGTTTAACCTAGTTGTCTTGCAGCTTGTTAGCGTATATCCTTAGATACTATTCTAGTGTCTAGTTTGTTCTTTCTGTCTAGCCATCCGTTTCTAGGTAAAAGCTAGTTAATAGCTTCTTCTTCACACCTAATTTCGCCAGGAATGTGTCCTAATATTTAGACGTAAATAGTTTATCATAATTAGTAATAAACTTCTTAGGTATCCTATATTCTAATATTAGTGCTTTGCTAACCTTGTATGCGCATTCTTCTGCGGTAATAGTCTCTTCTATTAGTACAAACTTTGCTTCTTTTGTGTCTGCACACAATAACTAAGACTGTGTCGCATAATCTTCTAGATTCTAGTTCTAACGATTTCGGGAGCTTTACTATAAAGTCTATTGTTACACTGCTCTATAGTCTAGTTAGTGGCAGTAAGGGTTGTAGCAGGCTATAGGGCTTATGTCTTTTAGGCTTATTCTAGTGACAAGCTAAATAGTTGCCTAGGATATCTTGCACCTTCGCTCGTAAGCGTGGTATAGCAAACACCTTTGCTAGTTATCTAACTATTTCTTCTAGCGATGCATGTCTGTATTCTTTAGACTTATACAGTTCCTTAATAAGACTTAATCTTATTTATAGAAGTATATATATCTAATCTTCTTAAATTATATCTTAGTACTCTCGTTCGTCCTGTAACAGTTTATTAGAGCCGTTCTCGTCAGGCTTGAACTGCTAGCTGGCTGCCTTCTGCTGCTATTGCTGCTGTAGTAATTCTACCCGCTTAGTCACCTTAGCTATCCTGGCTAGTTCCGGCTAGTTATATTGTAGTGTGCTATTAGGTGCTTTCCTAAACATGGCCTTATGTAGTTTCTTATAGTCTTCTTCGCGTAAGTTAGATCTCTAGCTTAGAGCATCCGCTGCTCTATTAAGCGTTCCAGCTTAATAGGTTATCTTAAAGTTAAACTAAGCTAATATCTTAGCCTATTAGGTTTGCTGTCTGTTAAGTTTCTTTGTTGTTATAAAACCTGCTAAGTTCTAGTAATTAGTAAAAACTTTGATCTGGTGTAGTAGTTCTAATAAGTAGACTTCCTATTGTTTAAAGGCATTAACTATTCCTATTAGTTCCTTATTATAAACATTGTAATTAAGTTCTACTCTAGAGAACTTCTTTAAATAGTAGAACACTGGTCTCCATTTCTTGTCTAGGCACTGCTATAATAGTATAGCTCTAAGTGCATAATCTAACGCGTTAGTCTCGACTCGCGTTTCTTATTTTAGGTTGTATATCTTAAGTATAGGTGCCTTAAGGAAGATTTACTTAATTTAATTAAAAGCCTCTTAATGTTTCTTGTTCTAGTTAAATCCTACTTTCTTCTTTATAATCTCTAAGAGGGGTACTGTAATCTTTAAATAATCCTTAATGAACTTTTAGTAATAGTTAGCGAATCTTAAGAAGGATTGCATATCTTTAACTGTTTTAGGAATTAGCTATTCCTGTACAGCTAAGATCTTTTTTAGGTTTATCTTTACTCCCTCTGTAGATACTATAAAGCCTAGAAATTCTGTCTCTTTAATATGGAATTCGCACTTCTCTAGCTGCAGGTATAGCTTGTATTCTTTAAGCTTCCTAAGCACTTTCTTAACATGCTTAACATGTTCTTTAAGCGTTCCGCTAGAGTACACTAGTATATTATCTAGGTACGTTGTGACAAAGATTCTAAAATACTTATAAAGGGCGTTGTTAATGACTAATTAAAAGGTTGCTGGTGCGTTTGTTAATCTAAAAGGCATAACTGTATACTTAAACAGTCTATACTTTATTTTAAACGCTGTTATCTATTTATAACCTTCTTTAATCCTAATTTAGTAGAAACCTTCCTAAGCATTAAATTTTATAAACTACTTAGCTCTCTAAAGTTAATCTATAAGCTCTATAATAAGTAGTAAAGGATATTAGTTCATCCTTGTAACGCTGTTTAACCTTTAGAAGTTAACATATAGTCGCTATTTCCTGTTAGGTTTCTTTATAAATAAGATAGGTAAGGCTATTAGGCCTAATCCTGGTTAGATAAATCCCTTCTTTAGATTCTTCTAAATGTAGTCCCGCAGCTTAGTATTGTGCTTAGGCGCTATTAGGTATATTAGTCCTAGGCTAAGCTTTGCCCCTTTATCTAGAATAATCTTGTAATTCTAATCCTAATAGTCTGCTAAGTCTGTAGCTTTGTTTTTCTTAAAGAGTTTCTTAAACTTGTCAGTCTAATATTCTCTTAGTATCTCTAGTAGTAAGGGTCCTTTCTTTGTAGTCGCGACTCGTCTTATCTAGATAACTTCTACTTTCTAAGGGTCCTTCTTATAGATTCTTCTAATCTTATAAGGCGAGATCTTGCCAAATCTCCTGTCCCAGGGTAAGCTCTAATTTGTCGGGCGTATCTCTCTACGTACTCTAGCAACCTTGTGCACAGATTCTCTTCTAAGTATTATCTTTATCCGCCAATTAATAGCAGGGTTATAGGCATCTAGCTAATTATAACTAATTAGCATGTCTAAGTCTTTTAGTTCTATAATGCCGATATCTATATAGTATTCTATGCCTGCTATTCGTAGCTTCGTTAATTCGGTTTCTAACCTTATTATGCTGTTTCTATATTCTATAGGTTTCTCGTCGGCTAACACTACTAGTATAGGTATCTTCTTAACCCTGTATAGTATTCCGTGTTTCTCTACTACTTAGGGTAAGATTATTATGTGTGCGGCCCCGCTATCTACGAGTGCCTTAATCTTCTAACCTTATATAGATACAGTTATAAGCAATTGTTTTGCTTAACCATTAGTATCCTGTACCTTCCTAAGGGTCGTTGTAGGTGCGCCTTTACTAGTAAGACTTTATCCCTAGTAGCGTTCTAGTTTTTTAGCTGCTTCTTTCCCTTATACTTAGGAAAATAGCCATTGTTATTCTTTAAGCTGTAGTGTATTAAACACCTGTTATTGTAACAGTAGCTCTAATAAATGTTAATGTAAGGTATCTCTTCCTTATGAATTATCTTCCTAGTCTTTGCCTTCTTAGCTTAGTAAATTAGGTAATCTGCAATCCTGCAGATATTTAATAATAAGGTACAGTAGTAGTAATTGTCTACCTTATATGCTTCCTTAAGTTGTTCGCGGTGGAAGTTACAGCTAATCTTGTATTGCGTCTATAGAAGTTTATAGTAAGGATCTGTTAGTTCTAGGTTGTAGATGTAACATTCCTTTGCTAAGCATTCATCCGGCTATAGGTTTATGTGACAGCACTGATCTTAGTCTGTCCTATATGCCTCCTTATCCTCCTTATAGAACGTGCAGTTAATTTTGCAGTTATACTAATATAGCTTTTGTATTCCTTAGTATTTTCTGCTCTAGAAGCTTCTTAGTCTAAGACCTTAGCCTCTGTGTTATTAAAGTAGGGCTGTTAGCGCATAGCTTCTTGCCTAATTTCTTTAGCGTCTTTACTAATAATCATAATTTGTCTCTAAATCCTACAGTTGTTGGCGTAGTGTGCAGCTTCTCCGCATATCTAACACTACTTGTTAGCTAATTGTGTCCTTACAACTCTGCTCTTAATTTTCTAGTCTATAGTCCTTAGTTCTACTAAGACCACGACCTTAGGTCGTGATACTATTACAAACCCTTCTTTAGTTGCTAAGCGTGCTTCCTTATATAGGTCTATGTCGCTTAGATTGTTATCTGATTCTATCTAAGTTAGGTATAGCGTGCCCTGTCTAATTATTCTAATCTTAATAGCCGCTTATTTAACTGTTCTGTCCTTGCTGTAGTCACGCGCGAAGTGTCCTACTTCGCCGCACCTTAGGCAGGCTTTGTTGTTATAACGCTTCTAGCGCTCTTCCTTAGAGAGACTATTCTGTCTCTATTCTCGGGTCTTCTTATCCTTAGGCTTGTCTTATACCTTGCCAGTTATAATAGCGTCTCTATCCTTATTAAACCTGCCGCGTTGCCTTTTTTATATTGGCTATATTAGGTTAGAAGTACTTCTTCTAGTTATTCTGTTTCTACAGCCTGTTATTGATGCGTGTAGCTAGCTTAATAAGAGCGTGCAGTGACTTAGGCTTATTATGGTGTACAAGTCTGTTCTTAACATTTTCCTTTAGGCCTGTTTTAAACACTGTTTAAAGTGCCGCATTATTCTAGTTAATCTATGCTTATAGTTGCTTAAACTCTACTATGTATGTAGATACTAACGTAGTTTGCTTTAGGCGAGTAATCTTCTTCTTAGCCTAGTTCTTAGCGTCTATTTCTCTGAAGATGCGTCCTATTTCTTTCTTAAACTCTATCTATCTAGCGAATAGGGCTTGTGTCTCCGCCTTAGTCCCCCTATATTCTGCGTCTAGCAGGTAGTTATCTACGTAGGGTTGCATCTAGTTAGAGGCTCTATCCTTTATGTATGTACTAGCTATAAGGACTTTCTCTTAATTAGTAGGGACCTTATTGTATTCGCAGTACAGGTTAGTGTAAGTAAGAAATGTTCGCAGTTTCTTCTAATCTTCTCCAAACTTCTTAGGTGCTGCTATCTTAGGCTTTCTAGTAGCAACGGGTTGTTTATTAGGAGTAGCTATTAGCTAGTTCGAGAGCTGATTAATTATGTCTATTATAGCAGCTATCTACTGTGCCTGAACATAGGCCTGTCGCCTAAGATTCCTAATCTCTTAAGCACTAGGATTATCTTTAGTGTTAAAGTCTAATGCTTTAAGCATTTTCTTATTCTCTAGTATAGGTTATGCTGGCGTAGCGGGTTCTAGACCCTAAGCTATGTTATTCTAAGTGTTACTCTAGAATGCTATTGCTAAATCTTAATTAGGCTGTCCTGTTAGTTAAACGTCTACTAATATCTAAAGGTAGTTAAAGTGTTACACAGGGTTAGGCTGTACTTCTCTAGGCTTAATCCGTACTAAGGCGAGGTAGACTAAAGCGGTAGTCCGTGAGGTATCGTATAGAATAATTAGGTAGAAAAGAGTTATTATTGTAACTAAAGAATAAACAATACTAATTCTATAAGCAATAGAATAACTAGTTAACAATCTGTGTAAGAGATAAACTATTTAAGTTAACTATAATAAGTGTAATAACAAAATCCGTCTATCTTTTATACCTATTGCAATCTATACCTGTCCTCCCTGTCCTCTCTTCTAAGAGGGAGAAGAGGGAGGGTTATAACCTCCCGATTGTTACTAGCCTCCCGGAGGCCAGGTCTTGGCGGGATGCCCTTCCTATCACGTAATCCGGACCCCGCCCTGGATCCACATCCGTTCATCGTGTTCGCCCGATAGTCTTCCTTCATGCGACCTGCATCAAAAGGAAGCAACTCCTTGTTACCTTGTAACACTCTAGATACTAAGCTAGCAATAGACATAGAGCTTAAAGATAACAAGTACAAGATTAAGAAAATTAAGAACCTGCAGAAAGTTAGTTGTTAGTAGAAATACTTAGTTAAGTAGCAAGAATAGCTAGAAAGCTAGAATACTTAGAAACTAAAAGAAAATTTAATAAACTGCAAGTTATAGGTACTTAAGTACTACTAGAAATACCTAGAGAAGTAAGAACTAGATCCTTAAAAGAAGAAGTAATTAAAAGAAGGGTTAAAAGAAGCGTTAGCCTATAACTAGCCTAAGTTAGTTAATAATCTAGGTAGCGATAGTTTAGTTGCTAGAAAGTCTGTACCTAGAGCAGAATTCCCCTTAGCCTGCTCTTTTGCACAATCCTAGAGATTTAAAATAGTAAGATCTTAATTAGCAAATAACTGCTCTTGCGCCTTAGCCTCTAAAAGCTTAAGTTTGCTCTAAGCTAGCTAAGCTTTTAGACGCGCGACCTTAAGACGTTTCTCTTGTTTCTTCTGCTAAACCTTCTTCTACTCTTCCTTAGACATAAACAGGCTACACTTAGCCTTTACTAAAATGCAGCTAGCATAGCAACCTGTTACAGTATCTATAAAACAGCGAAGGTTCTTCTCTTTACAGCGCTTACAACAAAAAGTTATCTCTAAACTCTGCTCTTTTACATAATTAGCATAGGCGCGACGCTTAGAAGTTAAACTCTAGAGACAAGAATAACAGAAAGACAGAACCTTAGGCATAGTTAGAAAGGCAGAGTAAGAGAGGAAACAGTTATAATATAACAGACCTATAGAAGCCTTATATACAACCTGCTCACCGAAACGCGGCACAGGAAAACAATAATCTAGAGTATCAGAACAATACGCCTAAGAGAGAATAATATTATAAGTAATAAAAGGAACTCTACTCTTAATAAAGGAGTTAGCGCGGAGCGCTAACTAACAACTACGTTAGAAGGTAACAATTAGCGCAGGGCGCTAATTACGTAACTAATATCCCGCTAAGACTAACTATCTAGAATAGCAGAACTACTTAGGATAGCAGAGCTATTATAAATATTCTTTACACTTAGAATAAACAGGATAGCAGGAACAGATTGCAATAAGTATATAGAATAGACAGATTTTATTATTACACTTGTTATAGTTAACTTAAATAGTTTATCTCTTACACAGATTGTTAACTAGTTATTCTATTATTTATAGAATTAGTATTGTTACCTTTTAGTTAACAACAATAACTCTTTTCTACCTAATTATTCTATACGATACCTCACGGACTACCGCTTTAGTCTACCTCGCTGTTATACGGGGTTAGGCTATACTTCTCTAGGCTCGGTCCGTACTAAGGCGAGGTAGACTAAAGCGGTAGTCCGTAAGGTGTTGTATAGAATGTTCAGGTGGAAAAGAGTTATTAATATTAACTAATAGGTAACAATACTAATTCTATAAACAATAGAATAACTAGTTAATAATCTATATAAGAGATAAACTATTTAAGTTAACCACAATAAATGTAATAATAAAACCTTTCTATCCTTATATCTATTGCTGTCTATTCCTGCTATCCTATCTATCTCTTCTTAGCGGGAGTTTATAGATAGCGTTGCTATCCTATAGTAAGCTTACTATCCTAGATAGCTAGCCTTAGCGGGATAGCGCATTACGTAACCCCTAGCCCCGCAATAGCTAATACTTTCTAACGTAGTTGTAGTTGGCCTTTAACCCCTTCATCCTACGTTAAGGGGAGAATCCTTTATATTACTTATAACATTATCCCCCCTCTTAGGTGTATTATCCTAATACCCTAGAATTTTATTTTTCCGCGCCGTGCGTCGTAGCGCTAGTCGCATATAAGGTTAGTGGGCCTCAGGCTGTTGTAGCCGCCTCTTCCTTCCTCCAGTCTCCCTAACCATGCCCAAGGTCCAATCCTCGTCTCAACGTGTTCGTTCCCAAAACTCAACTTCTAAGCGTCGTGCTCGTGCTAATCGTATAAAAGAGCAAGGTTTAGAAATGTCGTTTCATTATAAGCGTTGTAAGGAGAAGAACCTTCGCTGTTTTATAGACACTGCGACGAGTTGTTGTGCCAGATGTATTTCTGTAAAAGCTAAGTGTAGCTTATTTGTTTCTAAAGAAGAATAAGAGAAGGTCTAGCAGAAAAAGCGTAAGAAACGTCTTAAGGTTGCTTAGTTAAAGGCTTAGTTAGCTTAGAGTAAGCTAAAGCTTTTAGAGACTAAGGCGCAAGAGCAAGCGTTTGCTAATTAAGATCTCGCTATTCTAAATCTTCAGGATTGTGCGAAAGAGCGAGCTAAGGGGAATTCTGCCCCTAGTACAGACTTTCTAACAACTAAACTATTACTACCTAGACTATTAAATAACTTAGGCTAGTTATAGGCTAATACTTCTTTTAACCCTTCTTTTAATTACTTCTTTTCTTTTAAGAATCTAGTCTTCTCTTCTCTGTATATTTCTAGTAGTACTTAAGTACTTATAACTTGCAGTTTGTTAAATTTTCTTTTAGTTCCTAAGTATTCTAGCTTTCTAGCTATTCTTGCTACTTAACTAAGTATCTTTACTAACAACTAATTTTCCGCAGGTTTCTAATTTCTTCAACCTTGTACTTATTGTCTTTAAGCTCTATATTAGTAGCTAGCTTAGCATCTAGAGGTGCTGGTTCTAGAAGTTTCTTGTGAAAGACAGGGTGGACGCGCATGCCTGATAGCAATTAGAGTTTATAGTTTACTGTGCCTATTTCCTCTAGAATCTTAAATAGTCCTATTTAGAGGTTATTTAGTTTCTTGCTTAGTTGCTTAGTTTTTAAGTTCTGTTATAACAGAAAAACTTTGTCCCCCTTCTTAAAGGTTAGTTCCTTAATTCTTTGCTTATTAGCCGCTTTAGCTAATATAAGGTTTCTGTAAGTAATATTTTTGCTTAATTCTTTATACAATTCTTGCATAAGGCGTGCCTTGTTATCTACACCTACTGCGATGCTTTCTACGTCTTTTAGATCTTAATAAGCAGTTAGCTTATATCTGTAGTTTGCATAGTGCGGCGAGTACTTTATAGTCGCCAATCTTATACTATTATAGGCTAATTGCGCTGTTAGCAAGAGTTCAACCTAGTTATCTTGCAGCTTATTAGCGTATATTCTTAGATACTATTCTAGTGTCTAGTTTGTTCGTTCTGTCTAGCTATCTGTTTTAGGGTAAAAGCTAGTTAATAGCTTCTTCTTCACGCCTAACTTTGCTAGAAATATTATCTAGTACTTAGACGTAAACAACTTGTCTCTGTCTATTATAAATTCTTCAGGTATTCTATACTCTAACATTAGTGCTTTAAAAACCTTATACGCGCATTTATCTGCCGTAATAGTTTCTTCTGTAAGCATAAACTTTAATGCTTTAGTTAATTAATCAACAATTACTAGGATTATGTCGCAAAGTTATCCTAATCCTAGTTATAACAATTTCGGGAGCTTCACTATAAAGTCTATTGTTACGCTATTCTATAGTCTTGTTAGTAGCTATAAGGGTTGTAACAGGCTATAGAGCTTATATCTCTTAGGCTTATTCTAGTGACAAGCTAAACAGTTGCCTAAGACGTCCTGCACCTTCGCTCGCAAGCGTGGTATCGCAAACACCTTAGCTAGTTGTCTAACTATTTCCTTAGTTGCTGCATGTCTAAACTCTAAGAACTTAATAAGACTTAATCTTATATATAGAGATATATATATTTAATCCTCTTAAATTATATCTTAGTACTCTTGTTCGTCTTGTATTAGTTTGTTAGAGCTATTCTTGTTAGGCTTGAACTGCTAGTTAGCTGCCTTCTGCTGCCACTGCTGTTGTAACGTTTCTACCCGCTTAGCCACCTTAGCTATCTTAGCTAGTTCCGGCTGGTTATAACGTAAACTGCTGTTAGGCATCCTTTTAAATATAGCGTTATAGGGTTCCTTATAACTTTCTTCGCGTAAGTTAGATCTCTAACTTAGAGTATCTGCTGCTCTATTAAGCGTTCTAGCGCGATAGGTTATCTTAAAGTTAAACTAAGCTAACATCTTAGCCTATTAGACTTGTTGTTAGTTAAGTTTCTTTATCGTTATAAAGCCTGCTAAGTTCTAGTAATTAGTAAAAACCTTGATCTAGTGTAGTAGTTCTAATAGATAGACTTCCCACTATTTAAAGGAATTGACTACTCCTAGTAGCTCCTTATTATAAACGTTGTAGTTAAGTTCTGCTCTAGAGAACTTCCTAGAATAGTAGAATACTAGTCTCTATTTCTTGTCTAGGCACTACTATAACAATACAGCTCTAAGTGCATAGTCTAACGCGTTAGTCTTAACTCGCGTCTCTTGTTTTAGGTTGTACATCTCTAGTATAAGTGCCTTAAGGAAGATCTGTTTAATTTAGTTAAACGCTTCTTAATATTTCTTATTCTACTTAAAACCTATTTCCTTCTTTGTAATCTCTAAGAGAGGTGCTGTGATCTTTAAGTAATCCTTAATAAACTTTTAGTAGTAGTTGGCGAATTCTAGAAAGGATTGCACATTCTTAACTGTTTTAGGTCGTTTCTACTCCTGTACAGCCGCAGTTTTCTTCGGGTTTATCTTAACTCCCTCTATAGATATAATAAAGCCTAGGTACTCTATTTCTTTTGTGTAGAATTCGCACTTCCCTAGCTGCAGGTACAACTTGTATTCTTTAAGTTTCCTAAGCACTTTCTTAACATATTCCACATGTTCTTCTAGCGATCCGCTAGAGTATACTAGCACATTGTTGATGTATGCTGTAACGAAGATTCTAAGGTATTTATAAAGCGCGTTATTAATAACTAATTAAAAGGTTACAGGTGCGTTTGTTAACCTAAACAGCATAACTGTATATTTAAAGAGTCTATACTTCGTTTTAAACGCTGTTATCTATTTATAACCTTTCTTAATCCTAATTTAGTAGAATCCTTTCTAAACGTTAAACTTTATAAACTACTTAGCTCCCTAGAGTTAATCTATAAGCTCTATAATTAGTAGTAAGAAATATTAGTTCTTCTAAGTAACGCTGTTTAACCTGCAGAAGTTAACACATAGTCGCCACTTTCTGTTAGGCTTCTTTATAAACAAGATAGGTAAGGCTATTAGGTCTAATCCTAGTTAGATAAATCCCTTCTTTAGATTCTTCTAGATGTAATCCCTTAGCTTAGCGTTATGCTTGGGCGATATAGGATACATTAGTTCTAGGCTTAGCTTAGCTTCTTTATTAAGAATAATCTTGTAATTCTAATCCTAATAGTCTGCTAGATCTGTAGCCTTATTTTCCTTAAAGAGTTTCTTAAACTTGTCAGTTTAATACTCTTATAGTATCTTTAGTAGTAAGAGTCCTTCCTTCGTGGTCGTGACTCTTCTTATCTAAATAACTTCTACTCTCTAAGGGTTCTTCGCATAGATTCTTGCGATCTTATGCAGTAAGATACTGCTAAATCTCCCTTTCTTAGGTAAGCTCTAATTTGTTAGGCGCTTCTCGCGTCTTACTTCAGCAACCTTATGCACAGGTTCTTGGCTAAGTATTGTCTTTTTTCGCTAGTCGATAGCAGGGTTATAGGCATCTAGCCAGTTATAACCTATTAATATATCTAGTCCTTCTAGATCTATAATATTAATATTTATTTAGCATTCTATGCCGGCTAATCGTAGCTTTATTAATTTGGTTTCTAACTAAATTATGCTGTTTCTATATTCTATAGGTTTCTCGTCAGCTAGCACTACTAGTACCAGGTTCTTCTTAACTGTGTACAGTATTCTGTGCTTCTCTACTAATCTAGGTAAGATTATTGTTTGTGCAGCCCCGCTGTCTATAAGCGCCTTAATATCCTAACCTTATACAGATACAGTTATAAGCAACTGCTTTGCTTAGCTATTAGTATCCTGTACCTTCCTAAGGGTTGTTTCAGGTATGCCCTCGCCAGTGTGACCTTGTCCCTGGCGGCATCCTAGTTTTTTACCTGCTTACCTTTCCTCTTCCTAGGAAAGTAGCCTGTGTTAGACTTAGAACTATAATAGATCGTGCAACTGTCCTTGTAACAGAAGCTCTAATATAAGTTCTAGTAAGGTACCTCTTCTTTAGTAATCCTCTTCCTTAGTTCAGCTTTCTTAGCTTTGTAAACCAGGCAATCTGTCACTTTACAGATATTTAATAATAGGGTGATATAATAGTAGTCGTCTACGTATCGTGCTTTCTCGAGTTACTCTTAATAGTAAGCGCATCTGTTTATGCATTGCGTCCATAGAAGTCTGTCGTAGATCTCCACCTTCTCTGGTTTGTAGAGGTAGCAGTTATCTACTAGACACTTGTCTCCCTATAAGTGCATATAGCAGCAGTTATCTAGGTTCTTCCTACTGCGCTGCTTATCCTTCTTATAGAACTCGCAATCTAACTTGCAGTCGTACTAGCATAGCTCTCTATGTTCTATAGTACCTTCTACTTTGTGAGTTTCTTGGTCCGTAACCTCAGCTATAGGGTCGTCGAAGTAGGGTTGTTAATGTACTGCTTTGTACCCAATCGCCTCGGCGTTCTTACCAGTAATTATGATTCGGCTTCGAATCAAGCAGTCGTCGGCATAATGCGTCTTATTCCCGCATATCTAACACTAGTTATTAGCTAATCGTTCCATTACGATTTCGCCCTTAACTTTCTAGTCTGTAGTCCTTAGCTTGTCCGCCTCTAGGACCTCGCTGTCTGGTTTAACCCGTAGTACCACCACATAGTCTTCTTTTGTCTTTAAGCGTGCTTCCTCGTATAAGTCTAAGTCGCTTAGGTTGTCATCTAGTTCCATCCTGGCCGGGTATGGCGTTCCCTGTCTAATCATCCCGATCTTAACAGCTGCCTGTTTAACTTATTCTTCCTTACAGTCCCTAGCAAAGTGTCCAACTTTGCCGCATTAGAGACATACTTTGTTATCGTAACGCCTCTAGCGTTCCTCCTTAGAGAGACCATTGTGTCTCTTTCCTCAGGGGTTCTTGTCTCTAGCCTTCTCTTGTACCTTGCCAGTTATGACGGCGTCGCCGTCTCTGTCGTACTTAATATAGCGTAGTTTCTTAGTGTTAGCCGTATTTGGTCAAAAGTATTTCTTTTAGTCGTTTCGTTCCTAAAGTTAGTTATTAATGCGTGTTGCCAACTTAATTAGCGCGTGTAGTAACTCAGGCTTATTATAGTGTACAAGGCTGTCTTTAACATTTTCCTTAAGGCCTGCTTTAAACACTATTTAAAGTGCCGTGTTGTTCTATTTAATCTTCGCTTGCAGCTGTTTAAACTCCGCCGTGTACGCTAATACTAACGTAGTTTGCCTTAGGCAAGTAATTTTCTTTTCTGCCTAATTCTTAGCGTCTATTTCTCTGAAGATGCGTCCTATTTCTTGCTTAAACTTAGTCTAGTTAGAGAATAGGGTGCGGGTTTCCTTCTTCGTTCCTTTATACTCTGCATCTAGCAGGTAGTCGTCTACATAAGGTTGCATCCAGTTAGCAGCCTTATCCTTTATATACGTACTTGTTATAAAGATCTTCTCTTAGTTGTTGACTACTTCGTTATACTCGCAGTATAAGTCAGCGTAGGTAAGGAACGTTCGCAACTTTTCTTATTCACCGCCGAACTTTTTAGAAGCTGCTATCTTAGGTTTCCTTGCTGCAGCAGGTTGTTTGTTAGGTATAGCTATTAGCTAGTTTGTAAGCTAATTAATTATATCTAGCATTAAAGCTATTTACTAAGCTTAGACATAGGCCTGTCGCCTAAGATTCCTAATCTCTCAGACACTAGGTTTATTCTTGTTATTAAAGTTAGATGCCTTAAGCATCTTATTATTCTCTAGCGTAAGGTGCGCTAGCGCAGCGGGTCCTAGACCCTAGGCTATATTATTCTACGCGTTAACCTAGTAAGCTATTTCTAAATCTTAATTAGGCAACCTGTTAGTTAAATTATCTACTAAAATCTAAGATAGTTAAAGTATTATACAGGGTTAGGCTATACTTCTCTAGGCTTAGTCCGTACTAAGGCGAGGTAGACTAAAGCGGTAGTCTGTAAAGTGTCGTATAGAATGATTAGGTGGAAAAGAGTTATTGTTGTAACTAAAGGATAAACAATACTAATTCTATAAGCGATAGAATAACTAGTTAATAATCTGTGTAAGAGATAAACTATTTAAGTTAACTACAACAAATGTAATAATAAAACCTTTCTATCCTTATATCTATTGCTGTCTGTTCCTGCTATTCTATCTATCCCTTCTTGGCAGAGGTTTATAGATAGCGTTGCTATCCTATAGTAAGCTTGCTATTCTAGATAGCTAGCCTTAGCGGGATAGCGCATCACGTGACCCCTAGCCCTGCAATAGCCAATGCTTTCTAACGTGGTTGTGGTTGGCCTTCAACCCCTTCATCCCACGTCAAGGGGAGAATCCTTTGTGTTACTTGTAACACTCGCCTTAGTACGGACCAAGCCTAGAGAAGTATAGCCTAACCCCGTGTAACAATTACCTCTTTACGCTATCTATACGCTTTAACCTCTTAATATAGTAATATTTAAACCTCTTATAATAGCTTACTTAACTTAGTTAATAGAATACCTTTAGAATAGCTAAAGGTTACTTAATTTAACTAAAGAAGACTTCTTCCCGCTCTTTTAGAGGTTTTAGAGCTCTATATTTAAGCTTCTACTTATTAAGAGGTTATTTAAAGCTACTAGTATATAGCTAGCTAACCTAGACGTTATACTTAAGAAGTTTACTAAGAAGGCTTTAGATTCTAATAGTAGCTAGTTAGTTCTCTCTAGTTATAATTAGCTTAAGCTTAAGTTAATTATATACTATAAAGTAAAAGATTAGAGTAGTAAGAATGTTAAGAAGCTTTAGTAAAGCTTATACTATATCTTAGCTTAAAATAGTATACTTTATAAAGAGATTAGAAGCCTTAGGCAGTTCTTAGCTATTAAGAAAAGGCAACTAAAGCAGTTCTTTACTCTCTAGCTTAATAAGAATAAAGTTTACTATAAGAAAGCTAAACTGTAGTCACTTAGAAGTGTATAATAAGCTTATAATTATTAGGTATTATAATAATAATAAGCTAAGCTTAAAAAGCTTTAAAAAGCTAAGTAAGCTAAGATTAAGAAGGCAGCACGCGATTATAAGCTTTAACTTAAAAAAGTAGCTTAT
This sequence comes from Alternaria brassicae, assembly GCA_004936725.1. Taxonomy (NCBI): domain Eukaryota; kingdom Fungi; phylum Ascomycota; class Dothideomycetes; order Pleosporales; family Pleosporaceae; genus Alternaria; species Alternaria brassicae. The sequence goes on from CM016512.1 coordinate 1,528,525, forward strand.
ATTAAGTAGGAGAAGGGTTAGAAGAAGATTAGAAAGTAGAAAGCTATAGAAAAAGCTAAAAGAGACTATTATAAAAGCCTCTACAACGCTACTAAAGCTATAAAATTGCCCTAATTAGGTAAGCGTAAAGCTTTAAAACCTTATAAGCTAGCTATAAAGTGTTAAAAGTGTAGTAGTATTGCTTTAGCTATAGTAGAAGCTGTATAGGTTGCACAAGCTGCTCCGCCGCGTAGCTAACAGTAATAACTAATAATACTCTCTAAAAAAATATCTAAATAAGCTAAAACTTCTATAGGCTTATATATAGTATAATTCTAGCTTTGCGCAATTTTATTACAATTTATAAGGGCTGTATAACCTTATCTTTTTAATTATATTGTTATTGTTAGGGTGTGCAACTGGTGACCATGTGCAACTGACGCACGGATACTGTAGTCGGTCAGGCCGATCTCGCGTGGATTGCTAGAAAATTGCAATCGGAAAAGGATCGCTTGATGAGCGCGTGCAGAAAGTACATAGCCTGAGCTTACTATGTACTTTATATGATTAGTACTCATTAGGTTCGAAGTTTGTATTTGCTGCTAGTCTTATAGTTAGTCTAGGAGTTGAAAGAACTCTTAAGCGAGAGGCTTGTGCAGGGCGTCTGTATCATGAGACAAACTCTGGCCGACGTTCTTTGTTGCATCCGTCAAGCCGGGTGTTGGAAAACTTTGGCTGGGTAGTGAAAATTTGTATGGGCGGGTCATTGGGCAGCGAATGGACCTGACTTGATAGTGCATGTGGAACCTAGGAAGACGCCTAACGATGAGCGTCCGCAAGACAAACAACGCGTGCAGCTGACTGAGATCGCGTATGCTATCAATTATAAGATACATCATTTTTCATTCCTCCATCAATCAACTACTCAACTATCAGGTTGATCCATCTTCAGTAGTATAGTGGTCAGTATTTCCGCTTGTCACCATAACAGGCAACTCGCGGGAGACCAGGGTTCAATTCCCTGCTGGAGAGAAACTTCTTTTTTTTGACTTTTTTGCATCGCTTTTTACCTTTTTGCTGGGAAGCTTACCGTTTTGCTTTCCTCTTTTTTCCCCATGACGGTAACGATAGGATGCATAAAAAGAGTTGGTTAGACCTTGCATGTACCTGCTGTCATGAGGGCGTCTGGCTAGGCTACTGTAGTGGCGTCGCCATCGCGTCGCAAGAACCGCTCGCCCTGCGTCCCCAACTACCGACTCGGCACGCTTTGATCGCTGCAAACTTTGTTGTCGCGTAGCTAGAGACTTACGCAGGCTCTTGAGACGTCAAAGTCTACGTGACGATGCAACTGCCTGTTGGAGGATTATTGTGCATAGCGCTTGCTTGGAAGGTTCAAAAAAGAAGGTGCTAGACGAACCGTAGTATGAGTTCGCCTTCTCTTTTAGGAGAGAAGGAAGGGGCTGCACACAGTATCCTTAAGTTCAAGGTAAAGAGAGAGACGAATATCGTTCGGAGACAGAAGTCGGACGGAGAGCCTTGTGTCACCGCGCCAAAGGATGCCGCATAATCGTCTCAAAGCGGTGGTGGTAATCATTATGATATATACATGTATATCCCACGACCATGTATCTTAGTCGGTTTCCTTCTGCCATCTACGTACACTCACCTCAAAGGTAACATCTCGTCATATACATGACAGCACTCATTAACGTCCGATGCGGGTCGTTCACGACATTCACAGACCGTAATGCACCGCCAGCCAACTGCGCGACGCTCAGAAGAAATCCCCGACACTAAACTGACACCATCAACTATGCAAAATGACATTCAAGAAGCCAACAAGACAAAGAGACGCCGACGCGCTTGCTCATCGGGAAGAAGAAGGAAAATGTAGCAATCCTCATCCTGCACGCTATAAGAAAGCGCCTGCGTTGCGGAACCCTACTCGAATTCTTTGGGATCCCTTGGGCTCCGCTCCGACATATCCGTGTCCACCCTGCGTATCGCTGATGGCTGTACCTGCGGCCGCTCAGGTACGTATCCTGGACTCGAACTTCTGGGCATGTCCCAGTCATCCGAATACTCCGGCGGGCCTACTAGCTCATCGCTTCCGCGGCTGGTTATAGGAAGGAGGTTTGTCGAGTCACCTTTGACTAGCCCCAGCCTCTCTTCCTCGGTAGCAGTAGTCGCCGCCTTGCCGTCCCTGCTGCTCTTCCGGCTTTGCCTACTAGCCGGTCGTCTACTACTTGACGCTTCGCTTATAGAGTTGGGACGGTTCCGGGAGAAGACGTTTTGGAAAGAGAATTGGCGTTTGGCAATGTGAGCAGGTGGTCTCGGGGGAGCGAGTGAGTCGCTTGAATCTTGACGATTATGGCCAAGACGGGGCGGATCGGGAAGCGAGGCGAAGTGTATGTGGTTGTCGAGTGGCTTGTAGGATGTGTCTTGCGTCATCATGGGCAGCTTGTAAGATCCGGCGTCAGATTCGCGATCCGAAGCGCCATCGGCCTGTGGGATGGGGGGCAACGTCTGCATGCCCATGCCCGAAGTCCCCGGAGCATGTGAGCTACCACGACTACTAGTCGATTTGCCCCGGGAACGCAATCGTTCGAAGAAGCCAGGGTGGAAGCTATCGTTATCGTCGTCTGAATCGTCGGGCGGGAATTGCGACATGCCCAGAGGTGGGTGGATGGTTCGTATGACGGTAGCGCTGCGGGTCGGTGGCCGACCTGGATCGAGGACTGTTTTCCGTCTTCGGAGACCGTCGAATTCGACCTGCTCGCCTTCACCAATCGGCTCCATGTGCTCTTCTTGGATCTTCTTAGCCTCGGCGAGCTCTTTATGAGACCTAGCCTTTGACAGTGACCTGAGGATTGCCGCGCCGCCGCGAAGAGTGTCAGCTCGGGGCTCGTACTCGGGCTCCTCCATTTCTGCGACGGTTCGCACTTGGTCAAGATCGCCCTTGAAAACGGCCGAGTCTGGCACGTCTTTTGCCGACTTGGAGAGCTGTAGCAGAACGACTCCGGAACAAATCTGCAGGAAACCCATGATGACGGTGACAATCTGGAGCGGCGTGCCTTTGAAACCTTGGAACAAGACGGCCGAGGTGACGATTGTCGCAGAAGTAAAGAAGACGTAATACGTTGGTGTTACTAAAGCAGCGTTGAACAAGTTCAAGGCTTTCTGGAAGAAGTTAGCATTCTCCACATGGCCACGAAAGAGTGATGGACTTACGTTGAGATAGATAATCTCTGTCAGTAATGTGGCTACGACAAAGACGAGCAGCACGTAGAGGAACCATTCCTTGAACTGCCCGCCGTAGGTACCAGAAGCCTGCGCTACGACGGCAGCACCGAGGCCTTGGGTTGCGACGACACTCAGTCCTCCGATCAGACTGCAGATGGTAATGTAGACCATCATAGTCTTCTTGCCGTACTTTGGACCGAGCCAGAAAGCAATAACAACACATGCGACGATGATGACACCTGCATAGCTGAGAAAGCCTGGAGCAATAACCCATTTCTTCATGTCTTGGATGCGCGCAACAGACGACTGCTCGGGCGCGTTTACTGCGATTACAACAGATCCGATGATGCAGTTGAAACAGCCTACCTTGCCGACGAAGCTCAAGCGCTCTTTCAAGAATATAGTGGACAGTATGGCGCAGATGACGACGGACAGGGCGCCCATGGGCGTTACGAGGATAGCGTCGGTGAAAGCGTATGCGACAAGATTACTAACAGGTGTTAGTGGGATATACACATGTCACACTTCGTAGTCTGTACCATATCTCTCCAACAATCATGAGTATCATGCCGAGCCACCACCAAGCGTTCTTGAGGTAGCCGTATCCTTCTCCCGCCTCCTCGTTGTACCTCTTGTTCGCCTGTAATAAACCATGTTTCTTTATAACAAACGACGTCCCGATGAAGACTCCCGATGCGATGGCTAGGACTAGACCAATGATTTTGTAGGAGCCGGGACGGGTTCCAGTGTCGCCGCCCATGCCCCCAGCGCGGGCATCGAGTTGGTGGGCGGCGTAGAGCAAGTGTGCGGTCGAGTCCATGGCTTGGGGTGGGTCGCAGTGGATGCTGCCAAGTGCTAGTGCACCGGCGACTCGACCTGAAGGGTATGATTGATGTGCAGGTGCTTTTTACGGAAGCATGAATACTACTATTTGCGACTTGAGTGTCTTGGGTGAGAGGCACGAGGCTGGGCTGCACGTGGAGCAACGTTGATGGGCGGAGGCAGGAACGCTTTGGGAAGTCTGTTTGGACAGGGTCCGGGGCACCACGGAGATGAGTACGAGAAAGGCGCAGCCACAGTCGCAGAGGGAAGGCGCAGAGGGCGGAAGGGAAGGCGCGAGTGGTGAAGGGGTTTCTTTTGTTGGAGTACGAGCAGGGCGAAGTCGCCGGTGCAAAGGCGGGCCGTTGATGTGTAATCGTGGTGCGTACAGCTGAAGGGCCTAGATGCGCGGGTGATTGGTGCGCGGGTTGGTGGTGTTTACACGGCTGCTGGGGCTGAAGCCGCGCCGCAGAGTCCGGACAAAGGCAGCAAACGCTATTATACAAGACCTGTGGCAGAGATTGGGCCGGTAAGCAGGAGACATGCGACGGCGACCGGTGGAGACCGTTCCGCGTTGTATCCTGGCCGTCAACATGTCATCTTGCTGCAGGGGCAACGGGTGCATTGATCATTGGACTCGTAGGCCTTGAGACGTCACCACCGGCCAAGAGATCGGCGCGCGCCCACCAACGCTTGACAGCTTGCAGCTCCAGAAATAGACCATCGACAGCCGACAGCCAGTACGCGGCGTTTGATATTCCTCCACGTCTGCACCCTTACCGCAACATGATTGAACATGGCCGTTGATATTGACGACCCTCGAGACATTTTCGCCGCCGCCAGCCTGGCTCAGATCCATGGGGCCCTCAGTCAATTGCACGACCAGGAGGTCAGCGTCACCCGGCGCCTAAACACCCTCATCGCCTCGCAGAAGCATCTCTCGCGCGAACTCGGTCGCCTCGATCTGCTGCGCGCCCACCTCGGCACCCAAGCGGTCAATACGCGAGCCATCAGCAATGGCATGCTCTCCGACGCCGCCTCGACTGCGAACCGGATATCGAGCGCCGTTAAGCGGCTAGACCGGGAACAGTCGAATGTAAAGGCAACACTCGAGGTGGTGGAGCAGGTAGCGGAACTAAAGGCGTGTGTGCTGGGCGTACACGGATCCATGGGAGCTCCGCAAGACTGGGAAATGGCAGCGGGGTACCTCAGTCGCGCTGCGAAGATACCCGACGATGTTGTGGATGGCAGCTTTGCAGAGGAGATTGTGCCTACGGCTGACGTACCCGATCCGCCGCGCGTGACACTAGATGCAGCAGCAGCGTCGCTGTGTGGTCTCTTTTTACGCGAATTTGAAAAGGCTGCGCAACAAGGCGACGGCTCCAAGGTGACGAGGTTCTTCAAGCTGTTCCCCTTGATCGGACGGACAGATGTAGGCCTGGATGCATACGGCCGCTATGTGTGCCAGGGCGTGGCTTCACGCGCGCGCACAAACTTCAATTCGGCTGCACCAGCGCAGAGGAACGAGGGCTTCTTCTATGGCAACACCATCACAAAGCTATTTGAGCACATTGCTCAGATTGTCGACGGGCATGAGCCGCTGGTAGAACGACATTACGGCCCAGGCATGATGCAGAAGGTTATTGAACGTTTACAGATTGAGGCTGATGTGCAAGGCGGTATCGTGCTTGACACATGGCATGAAGAGCGTCACATAGACCGCAAGCTGACTGACATCAAATCATATGCCTTTTCCTTCCTTGTCCAAAGCTTTCTGCCCTCACAAAAACCTGCTTCTGGAACACCACGCTCCAGCTCGCCAGCTAATGGTGCTGGTCGGGCCAGCGAGGACGAGGGCGTGGACATGAAAGAGATTGATGGCTTGCTCGGAGAAGGCGCACTGATGCTGGGGCGATATGCCTTGTATGCGCGCTTTCTCTCTGACAAGTGTGCAGTAAGTGACAGAGAGAGATGTATATATGCGCTGCCATCGACTTACTTTTGCAGCCGTCCAAATCTGAAGACCGCATCGACTATGGCTTGGTGATGCCCAATTTCTTAGCTACCAGTAACCTCCACAAGAAGGTCAACAGCCATCTCATCGAGCCCGTCAATGCCATGACGACCTTTTTCTTCCGCCGATCAGTAGAGAAGGCTTTCCAGTTGGACGAGCCACCAGCAGACCTTACACTGAACCCTACCAAACCTCTTGGATCCAACCCGCCCTTCATCACTTCTGCTGTGGACGATGTCATGTACATTGTCAACCAGGTCATTCAGAGGACCCTAGCAACCTCGCAGCGTGCCGTTGTCTCTAGTGTCGTGCCTGCAGTAAGCCATATCCTAGGTGCCGAGTTCATCGGCATGATTCAGCGGAAGATGCGCGACGAAAGCTATCCCAAGCCCGTCATTCAGGGTGGTCTTCCTCCCGAGGATAAAGTCATCGCTTTCCTGGTGCTTATCAACAACCTGGATATCGCAAACGACTACGTTAAACGCATAGTTCAGCAGCAAGTGGGCCACCAATCGCAAGCTGGCGAAGAGCATGCCAACTCACCATTGCACGACCTCTTTCCATTCGGGCACGATGCTGTATTCGTTGAGAACACACTCAAGGCTATGGAAAAAGCCTTTGCATCTAAAAGCGGAGATTTACTCAACGACGGCATTACTGTGCTGTTCTCCAACGTCCTCAAGCCTCGCATTCGACCTATTCTGGCCGAAGCGTTCCGGGACATCAAGTACGACCCCGAGGACGGGGAGAATGAGAATGAAGCAGAAGACGAGGACGTTGACGTGGTGAAATCACGTTTCGATCGCGGCTGGGGAGTTGTGATCCGTCCCATCAAGCGCATCTTGACCTCAGCAAACTTTGATCGTCTCCTTGCTTTGGGACTGAACTCTCTCGCAAATTCTCTTGAAAAGCGCATCAAGAGCTACTACGGCAGAGTCAATGAGCTGGGTGCTGTCAGACTCGAGCGCGACGTTGCTGGTATCATCACTGCTGCGACAAGTGGCGGCGCATATTCACTCCGCGACGTATTCCAAAAGAGTACCCAGATGACTCTGATTTTGAACATGGAAGACGATGAATTTGCGGAAGTAGCGAACGATACGTCGGGCGAGTCAGGTATACCCTGGATAATGGACGCTGAAGAGAGAAAGAGAGTAAGAGCAATCGTGAAAGGCTGATGAGATCTCGTGGCTTGGCATTCGAGAGCGGGGTACATAGTCTCCATAGTATTGACTCTTCACTATGAATTTCCTGGCATACAATCTACACAAATGAAACACTCTAGACTGCCTCGGTAACGGGTATACTCCGGAGTTGATGGCATTCTTTCTTCCGCGAGGGGGTCTTCGGGTCGCGACTGGCTCGTGCCGGCTTGGCTTTGCTGTAACACCTTTTACTAGGAGCATCACACGCGATCAATTACTCCTTAACGTGTCGGCGATATTTTCCAGTTGTTGTTCATTTGGTATCGTATCACTAGGTTGCTAGGCGACTATCGGCCCGCCTTCATGCGATGCGGCTGCCAAAGGTCCTGCTCCCCTGCGTTTCGCTGTTGTTGCCATCCCTGTCAACGGCCCAATGTCCGCTCTATCAAAATTACGCCGCCCATCACCATAAACCCTACACCCAAGGAGCATGGAATCTAAGCTACGCCAGGCCAATTATACCGTGTCGAACATTCCGCTCAGAACAGGTTGAGAGTACAATTGAGCGATTACGAGGCGTTGTAAAGGATCCTGATCTATTTCGTGTACGAGTATCGCCACTGTGTCGACATGCGTGCTGATTTGAACGCAGATCTTCGAAAACTCATGGCCGAGTACGCTGGATACGACGATCGAATGGAGAGGATGGTCAAACACGACGAGCGATCTGAATGAGTTGGAAGGGCCTTTTATGAGCATGAAACCTGAAGAATTGACGTTTGTTATCACTGGCGATATCGAAGCAATGTGGTTACGCGACTCAGCAAACCAGCTCCAAGCCTACGTCTCCATATTGAAGAAAGATGATAGTGCAGACAGCTTAGCCAGCCTCTTCCGAGGGGCAATCAACTTGCAAGCACGCTACATTCTCGAGAATGCCTTTTGCAACGCATTCCAAGCGCCAGATGAGAGCGGCATCGTGCACAAGAGCAGTCTGAACAGCGACCGCATCACGCCCTTGTTCGACTACTACAAAGTCTTCTCCTGCCAATGGGAGCTAGATTCCCTAGCCTCCTTCCTCCAGCTCTCCGTCGACTATATGACAGCAACTAAAGACTACGACTTCTTCCAAAACTCTAGCAACTGGACCAAAGCAGTAGAAGTCGTTCTCGATACAGCAGAGAACATGACGATGGACAGCTACACCGAGGATGGCGAATGGCAGCACACCCCCTACACCTACTGCGCTCCCTACGGCGGAACCCCGATTAACGACTGTAATGGCAGTCCTCACAAAGGCAACATCGGCCTGATACGCTCTTTCCACCGCCCCAGCGATGACGCGTGTACATATCAGTATCTCATCCCATCCAACATGATGTTTTCTTCCGCCCTCAACACCTCCTCGATAATAACATCGCGCATCCTGCCCCGCACCAGCGGACTGACAGCACGCATGCAAGCCCTGAGTACGGCCATCAACCGCGGCATAGAAAAATACGGCATAGTATCTGATCCCACCTACGGCAAGATATACGCCTACGAAGTGGACGGCTACGGTTCTGTGAATATCATGGATGATGCGAATGTGCCTTCTCTCCTCTCAGCTCCGTTTCTCGGTTATACGACGCTGCGTGATCCCATCTATCAGAACACCCGCCGCAAGATATTGAGCAGGGATAATCCGTACTATGCTGTCGGGCCGGTAATAACTGGTGTTGGCAGTCCGCATACGCTCCCTGGAAGACCGTGGCCCATGGCGCTTATCATGACGATATTGACGAGTGAGGATGATGCTGAAATTATCCAGAATTTGATGTGGCTGGTGCAGAGTACAGATGGTTTGGGTCTCATGCATGAGAGCGTGCATGCGAGGGAGAAAGCGGTGTGGAGTCGGCAGTGGTTTAGTTGGGCGAATGGCTTGTTTGGGCAGATGATTCTGGATTTGGAGAAGAGGAGGCCTTGGATTTTAGGTGTGAGTTTTCAGTAGTAAAATATGTCTCTCCTCTGCACTTTTCACTTCCGCCACCTACCCCACACTAGTGCCAGCCTAAATTGCCGCACGTCCTTGCAAGCCCGTCGTGAGTCCATTATCTTCACCCGCAATAGCCTCGTTGTGCAATCTTTGTACGTCCGCTAGGCTCATACTATTCACAAAATCCCTATGGCTCTGGGCTACCAAGCCACGTCCATTGTACAGCTCTGACGAGATGTTCGGACCACGCAGCTGATAGAACAGCTTTAAACAGGTCGTTACCTGCCCGCCGTCTTGTACCTCCAGGAGTGCAGCCCGGTACACGGACTGTACGGTACGTCTACCTCCTTCGAAGCGAGGAAATGCGTCCCCATAACGACGCTCCCCACACTGAAAGGACGTCTTCGACTTTGACCACAAAGAGGAGGAATTGGATACCGATTCAAAGGGTGCGTGATGTCGGTAGCCCACGACTGTTCCTAAAGGCTTCGGCGACAATCCGCAGCTCTTTCATTACGTCTTTCGTATTGAATAGACCTCCGATCAAACCAAGACCGCCGGCCAGCGTTACGACCGACGCGAGTTTACCATCCGCGAGCCCCGCCATGGGCGCGTTGACGATCATCGGCAACGATGTCTAGGGCAGCAAGCAAGAAATACCTCGGAGAATCTAGAAGCAGAGTGATGGGTTATTGGATAAGGAAGACCTGTTCAGATCTCTCACTGATAAGTTGAGTGTGGGAGTACGCAATGCCTTTTGTCAGAACCGTGAATGGCATACTGGCGCCACGAACGCGGTTTTACCACGGCTGCATCCGGTCACTCGCGAAGCATAAAGTCATCGGGGACATCAAGAAGAAGAACTACCTTGGCTCACACTGGATCATGCAATCGAAAAGACGACTTTGATTTGTGGGGGAGGACTGAGATACCACGAACTCAACCCTTCGTTGCCCCGCAATGCTTACCTCAGCAGGCTCAGACGGAAAACAAGATGAGATTAGCGTAGCTAATGCCTGTCGCACCCCTGCCACCTCATGGCACGTGGCAAACACCGCTGATCGCCTTACTGTAGGCTCTTGCCTTTGACATGATTGGTCGAGTGTCGGGCTAGGCCCGTATAAGTCTAGCCTTTTCTAAGCGCAACTTCCGTTTGACCCTGCTGAGATAACGGAGAGGCACCATCTTGCCCATTTAGCCTATCATGCTTTTTTATCGCAAGTTATATTTCATTTTGCGCTTGAAACAGCATATAAGACCGGCTCGGTGGTGTAGTTGGTTATCACGTTCGCCTCACACTTGATAAAAAGATCCGTGCGCGAAAGGTCGCGAGTTCGAGCCTCGCCTGAGTCAGTTCACTTTTTGCAAAACACAAAGTTTTTTCTTTTTTTCTTTTTTTGCTTTAGAATACGTCTCGCCCAAAGATCTGCGCAATTGGTCGGGGGCGGTTGACATAGTCAGTCAGCATTCATGTTGCGCTTGTACCCGCGATAATCTTTGCTCAGAAACGGATTCGATCGATCTTGTTGCGGAAGTACAGTGGAGTGCGCATTGCGGCTTCTACTTGATCTCTGGATTGGAACGCAATTGCTGTCGCATCCGAGGATATCGCCGGCTGCGGTGTCTGCTTGCTCAACTCGAGGTAAAGAGCCATGTGCCGTTTGGCTGCCGCAAGGGCAGCGCCCTAGAGTGTCTTTTTTTTGCTGCTGCCTCGACGTATGCTTCCTCGTACGTAGTTGTCCACTGTTTCTGAAGCTGTGTCACTTCTGTTGTGTATTCTGTTGCGCGCGGACTCGTTTGGATCGATTGGGTACCGCTCTGGAAACCTTGGGTACTTCATCCTTGAGGTACGTCTTGCCCTCGGCTGTCGTGACAACTACACCGTCGGTGTTTTCAATCCCCCGGCAGGTGGAACGTCATATGTACTCTCTTGGGACGGGGCTAGATGAGATGTTCATTTAGCAAGGAAAAACTTATTCGGAAACCCCCAAATGCTATCCGGAAGCCCCGAAAAGATCAGATGGAAGCAAACAGGCTAAAAACCACGCTACAAAACATATATAGTAGTTGATAATATTACCTAATTAGGCTGTCTTATCTTACAAGATACTTGGTTGCCGTAGGGAACGACGTACCTTACAAAGTAAAACTGCCTAATCAGGTAATATTCTTAGGGTATCGATTGCCGTAAACGTTTTGTTGGTGTTTTGAGAGGGCCCAGGGGCTATTCGTCTTAAATTGCTTCCATCTGATCTTTTTGTCTTGCATCGCAAGATTGCTGAATAGTAGAATCGGTGCCGCCTTAACGTCCAGCATAGCTGGGACATCAATCACGACTGTTCCCGCCATGATGTTGATGAACAAGAGTTGAGCAAGTTGAGGTTGGGCATTTCTTATATATTACTAGCTCGTCTGTTGCTTGCAGAATCAGCGCTACTGTACATCGCGATATCGGGATCCATGTCGCCTATTGCCTGCTTTTCTTTCATGACAAACGCAAACTCGCTTACGCGAAAAAATCCCGCATTCTATCACTTGATCATGTACCAATGGAGGAATAGGGTGAGACTCAGGCGACATACAAGGGTATGTACTAGATGAGTTGGAAAGGACTGATATTACAACCATGCTCCTACCACACAGAAGCCCGCTACACCCACTAACCAACCCAGTATACCCTTTATCACAGACACATGCACTAGCCTCGTTGCAGCTCCGGTAAACTCTGGTAGGCTCGACTGCTGTACGAGTATGCCGCTACCGTTACTTGGGACCAGGAATCCAACCGTCATGGTGACTACTGGTGCCGGTGGAGGCAGATATGCAGTCGTGATGGGCAGTGCAGACACGATTGGTGATGTCGAGGCGGCGGACAACGATGGCGCTAAGACTGAACTCGATGTGTTATACGCAGAACTGAACGAGGGAGACGGGCGTGGTGATGAAGTTTGCGACGCGGATTCAAGCGAGGCTTCCGTCGAATAATCAGGGAGCAGAGTGGCATATTGCGATGTCGAATTCCTGTTAGCCGTGCTTGAAACCATGGATGTTGCGCAACTCGTCGTAGGCGTTGATTTAGTAGAATAAGGGGTTGAAGTCGCTGTAGACGATAAAGGCACAGTGACATAAGTTGTCATTGTAGTCAAAGTCGTCGAAGTGCTTTCTTCGCATGGCGTTGTCGCAGTGCTAAGCGATAAAGTTGACGACGTGCTGTAACCATCAGCTGCTGTTGATGTAGTAGCTCGCGATGATGGCACAGAGACACTGTAGCTGAAGGGTGTCGAAGTGGAGTTCAGCAGAGAAGTAGTACAGGTAGTAGTCGTTGTCTCGCTTGTCATTGTCGAAGTTGGGTATGCCGGAGAAGTAGTACAAGGCGTAGAAACTGTCTTACTCGCCATTGTCAAAGTAGTATCCAGAAAAGACGTTGTAGACGCAATATAGCCTACCCGCGTAGAGGTAGTGTTCGGGAGAGAAGGTGTAGACCTAGTACTACTCATCCGCGTTGACGTTGTCTCCATGGAAGAAGTTTCAGACAAGGTACTGCTCATCCGCGTCGAAGTAGCAATCGATTCCAAAGTCGAAGACACCACATCGCTAGCAAATATAAAGGTGATGTCGGGCGAAAGAGTCGGAGCCGCCGCCTCTTCACTGACAAGTGTCGCTGTAGTACCCGCCCTTTCCATCCCCATAGTGGCATTCAGCATCGGTGCCGCAGAGGTCTCGTTGGCCATTGGTGGGACTATGACACCCGCTACGTTATTGAACGCATCTTTGAGTGATGCGCAGGACGACAACAAAGGAAATACTGCTGTGAAGATGTTCTCTTTGACTCCGACTGCATTGAATGGTGGTGGAAGCAGTGGCAAGGAAACATCAAGCGCGATATCAATCGAAAGAGAGACGTTTGCTCCAACCAAGGCAAGAGGGCCCAAACTTATGAGTTCGGGCGATAGTTGCGCTGTATGGTTGGCGAACGGCGCATCCAGATCGACAGCGTTGTGGGTAGTGTTACTGCCATGTCCGCAGTTCTCCGCGATATTGCTCGACAGTTTCGCGTCTAGGCGGGGTAGGTTCAGAGAAGGAGTGACTTCAGCTTTCAACTGATCGAGAAACTCGAACCCGATCGGTATGGAAGGTACGAAGGCGAGACCGAGTAGGATCTCAGCATCAGTTACATTGACGTTCACAGGTAGCAGGGTGAGTCTCGAGTCCTGAAACCCCGTGAGGTAGCTACTGGCGAGATCTGTAATTTCCACTCGTAGGCTGGATCCATCGGGAACCTGAGAAAGTCAGCATCCATACCAGCATCCCACAACAATACACATGCCGTGACCTCAAGCCCGTAGTTAACTTCGAGTGTACCGCTAACCTCGAAGTCGAACACAATCTTCGGCTCAAAGATCGCTCCAGCTTTGCCGATACCAGGAATTACAAACCCAGCAATAGGGACTTGGATCAGGGCGATCTCAAATCCACCAGAGCTAGCTGGCCTGGCAAACAATTCCAGTCGCGCCCCAACACCGGTAGCCACCAGCTCGATGAAGCCACCAGTAATGACACTCGTGATTTCCTTGCCATCGTCTCCCCCTTCAAAGACATCCGGAATGAGGTCGATTTGCGAAGCATCAATGTTGAAGGCGCCTTGTGTGAGAGTAATCTGACCACTGGTCGTGCACCTCTTACATCCAATCTCGATTGGTAGTGCCAGTGCATCGGGCGACGGGATGGCGTCAGAAATGGACGACAAGAAGGATTCGATACCGAATGTAGTATTGAGAAGCTCCGATGCTAGGTCAAAGACAACAGTGTTGACGTCGTCAGGAGTGTCTGCTGGTATATCCACCTTACTCTGTCGCTTGCGGGGAACCCTGGTGAAGTCGGAATGGCGTCGGTATACGTGGTCGTCTGCAGTGTGACCAAATGAAATGTCGACATGGTCAAATGCTGCCTGCCATGTCGTCTTCGAGACTGACACCTCAAGGGCTTGTCCATCATCAGCGAACCAGACATCGTGTACCCTTCTATCGTCAGATGGTATTATTAAGTCATTTATGAGAAGCTTACCGGTATACCGATCGTTCGCCTTCTTCGTTGCAACTCTCATGTGATGTGATGATCAGGCCACCCTCGGTGCCATGACAGGCCGACCGGGCGTCTCGCGCTGAAGAACTGTCCACAAAGTGCAGCTTCATCATATCACCATTACATTGCACATCTTGTAGATGATGTTCGTGCTCTTCCAGATTGAGCAGTAGTTTCTGAGAGCTGACTTTGACCTGTGAAGCAAAGGTAGACTCGTCATTCCAGATGTTCTCATCTAGCGCATCGTCAGCGGTAATAAGACCTGACATGGCTGCTACAACATACCTTCCACATACGTCAACTCGGTCCCAAATCTTTTGGTAATCCTCACACCCCTCCGGTAGAGGTCTGACCGTTTCGTAGCCGCTCGCAGCAGCCGATGTGTCGCGAGATCATCACTCGAGATCGCAGCGACATCCGTAGTAAAATATACAATTAAGAAAACTGAAAAGGCGCCGCGAAGGCAGGGGAAGTGCATATCGCGCGCGTATAAACCGACAAACAAAGAGCGAAAGAAGTGGTTGTGGTTTGGAAAGATATCGCCAAGGCACGATGCCCAAGTATCGCACGAACAACAAGACGGGTATTAAAGGATGTAATGAAACGAACGTCAATCAATGGGTGTAAACCAAATTGCAAGATCCTCGCCAGCGAGTTTAAAAGAAGAAGATATAGAAGAGCACCCACGCAGAGAATCCACAAGAGGAAACGGAAGATACCTACCCCTACGAAGATCTGGTGATACTAACCATATTATCAAACTCGACTCATTGCACCACTAGCATGGCCAAGCAATGCCCAGCTTCAGTTTCCTACAGGAACCAGACACGGTACCTGCGTTTTTGTCGTGGACAGGTTGCTTTCGCAGAGAAAGGCTGCACCACGTGTGGTAGGCCCAAGTTCTTCGGCCCACAGTTCACGTCGCATATTCACGCGTCGGGTTTAGTCTGTCGTGTATGTGGCGCAGACTGCACGCGCTACAGCTATGTTAGGTCAGTCGAGTCATAAGACAGCGGAATATTGGTACGGAATGAGCTCTCAAACGGGAAGTGTGTGGGAAAGGGTTCTGTCTGCCTCAGGTTCTTATCCAGGCCAGTGGACCGTGCTCGCGTCGCTAACCTTCTTTTTGTCGTGTGCTGCGACGACCCCTGAGATTTCTCAATCCATATCCAGCTGTGGAGGAAATTCGGATCTTGCCGCAGTTTGAAAGGGCCTTTTATCTATTGGTAGAGGATTCGTGAATCTCGGCTCGTACCGAATGGTATGTTGGACTACATTCAGACAAGTAAGACGCATGGCACGAAGGAGCTCGTCATCTTGCAGTTTGACTTTCTTCACTGATAACGTAAGATTATCCCACAAAAGGATCGAAAGCTTCGTATCATGAGCCCAAAAAAAAGCCCCAAAGGTAGTGGCTCGGACTTTAGGTAGTGGCTTTGACATTGTCTTCATCTTGCAAGAGGCATAGCTCGAAGTTGAGTTTTATAACGCATGTGAAAGCACTGATATGACATTGTTATGGCTATTATCATCTCACTCCCTCATGGTACACGTTCCATACATTGTTGTACAAGCGCGACAATACATTGCTCTGAGATTGTGTACATTACGAAGCACCGATTCCCTCTCCGACTGGACAGTTTGGTACATTTGCCTTCCAAGCAACCTTAGCATACGCCGGCAGGTAACTGTTGGTGGTGAAGCTCTTGTCGATGTAGTATGATACCTGACTGAGCGAGAAGTCGCCACCAACATCGGGCTGGTTTAGAGCGTTGATGATGTAGCTAGCGATGAAGTCCAGAAATACAAGGTCAACAGTCTTGGGCGTGGATCCGTCAAGCGGAAAGGAGGCGTTTGCTTGGAGATCGTTGGGCTGCGGGTAGTTTGGGATAGCTGAGTGTATCGTATCATCCCCGTCGGTACCAAAGTCATCTTTGGTTGTATAGCCTGGGTTGGGGGTAGTAGATTGACGGCGGATAAGACGTCCGCCATGCTTCGATCGGCGAGTAGGCCCTTCGTAGTGGTGTGTGAGTGGCGGATCGAGGCAAGTGTCTCGGTCTATAAGGACGGGACTGAAGCCAAAGTCGGCGGTCTCAAGATCCCGCTTCTTCTTCTGGAACGCACCAGCGTTCAGTATATCGATCACCTGAGAAGCCTGCTCATAGGGGATATCAGGGATGAACTGGAAGGCATCATTGAAAGGAGAGACGATGAAGGAGTCATCATAAGTGAAGGGGCCTTTGGCAAGGTCAAAGCGAACAGATCCAGTGTTGATGATGATGAGTCTTGGAACATCCTTGCGCGTCTCCTTCAAGACGACCGTGGCCAATGCAGTCTGTAGTAGTGCGAAGATGTTACCTTCAGCCAGAAAAGGCTTGCAGTACTGGCAGTATGTCTCCGGGGCGCAACTAGTGAAGATTCAGTCTATATCTTGGATCATGCGGATAATCAATGCACGTACCCATACAGATTGGTCAAGTTGAGCTTGCTTCGGTCGGAAGTGATCTCAGCACTAATACTAGCTCCAGCAGATGTGTCAAATTTGGTATAACGTTGACTGCTCTTAGCATGGTAGGCGAAAGTGTTACGGTTCCAGTCAAGATATCGCCGAGCGTAGCGGATCGTAGAGTTTGAAGCAGACGTGGGCAGATGCGCACTGGCAGATGCAGTTCCCGTACTCGCCGGTGCCACCGCGCTACGAGTAGGATTTGGTACACCTTTGGGGGTATGTTGCGCTTTGCAGGTCTTCGATTTGATGCCGGACATTGCAAGCCAACCTAACGTCTCGCAGTAACGACCTGGGATGGTGTTAGACAAATGCAACAAAACTTATAAGAGGTTCTTACCAGATTCGAGTCCTGTAGCTTTGTTGTCATACACGGTAAAGTCTCGGATGTGCGTATGTCCACCAAAAGCCTGGATGGGTACGTCTGGTTTAATGCTGCGAATGGCCTTGAAGACAGTGCCCATCGTGCTGCTGGAGACAGTGGTTCTTACAGGGTTGTGACCAGTGATTACGAATAGATCGATCGGCTCCGTGTAGTTTACGGCCTGTTGAAACCACGACTGCTTCACCATGTCGGCTGCCTTGATAACCTTGGAGATATTGCTGTTGCCAGTGAAGTCAAATAAAACGCCAAAGGCCATGATGCGAAGACCTAGTTCTGTCAGCACCTAGTCATCTCTAGAAAATGTTCAATCTACCTTGCTCAGTGGTGAAGTAACGGTAACGGGATCCGATGTGCTCAAACTGGCCAGTGGCTGGGTTGACAATCTGCACATTGCTGGTAAGATACTTGTCCCCGTAGACCTTGGAGAAGTTGCTAAAGGTCTCGTAGGCGATCTCGGTAACGTAAAGCTCGTGATTTCCGATGGTCAACAAGTCGTAGTCGACGTTTTCGAAGATGAGGTTCGAGATGTTGCCGTTGGGAGATGTTGCATCACTTAGTCCCGCACCGTCGTGCAGGTCCTGTCGGATGTTAGTGGGGTTGTCATCTTCATCAATCACGTGCGCAGCCCTACTCGTCCCCAGGGCCTCGTGGCAGACACTAACCCCTGTGTCTACAAGAAGCAGATCGACACCGAGACTTTGAGCTTTCTGCTTCATGTGCTTGGTGAAGCTAACGTAGTCGCCCCAGTCGGCACCATAGTTCTGCTCCTTGATGTGGCCTTCAAGCCATCCGTGAGTATCCGTGGTATGCAAGAAGTTGATTTGGCCCCATTCTAGAGGCGCTTTGGGTGTTGTAGTCGCATTTTGCGCGTCCGGCTGCATGCGCCGAACGTTTCTGGTCAAGATGACATCGTCCTTCAATGGCCCGAAGCAGCTGTGATGATCTTCGCAGGCCCAAACTGACGCTGCTATGGAGACGAGAGTGCCAAAGGCAAGAGACCGCATTGTCGGAACGGTGAATGGCAGTGCGCGGCGGTATACAAGCAGGCTGTCATCTTCTTATACAGCCTTGAAGGCAGGTATGCATATGTAGATCGCCTCGGCTGCGCCACCCATGCCGTCAGATACACATGGACGCAGTAGCGGAAGCGGCAAGATCGCACGTGTAAGCGGTCATTGGAGAAGAAGATAAGCTTTCGACCTGGCCGTTGACAAGTCTTCGATGCCGAATGCCAAAAAGCTTGATCTAGTCCTTCTCCTGCCCGTTGGGTGACAAGCGCGTCGACTAGCGTTCCGAGGACCGGGGCATGTCATCACACCCACACCTCTCCGATGGTTCTCATCAGCCATCTCCCGTATCCCTACACCACTGTTCGCCAACTTGTCTTCACCAACTCGTTTGGGATGCGGCTCGTTTTGCAGTATTCCTGGAAAACTCTCCTACCGCTGATGATGACTCGACTTGATCAATGCGTATCGTATAGCACATACCAATTTCGGGTATCTTGCTGGAACACGAAAGACTATTCCTTGCACAGACATGTTCTTACCTCCTACTTGCCTTCAGTCGTTTCTGCCACGGCTCGCGATTTGATATCCTGAGATGGAGACTAGCGACAGACGGCATAGCTTTCAACTAAGCCGTGTTCGATGTAGATGAGTATCGCAGCGTGCCGCTTCCACGAGTTATTCCTGAGCTTCCATTATACCCGAGGTTTCGTCTCCTCGTGAAATGGTTCCATATCGTGGATAGAGACAAATCTGCAGGCACGCTTTCACTTCTACAAAGGCAGTTCCAGCAGCATAGGCCTATCTACGATATTGGTGTATCCATGACATTATGCGTAGAGGCTTGAGATGGGGGTTTTTTTCAAACCCCCCCCCCCCCAGTAAGACCAGTCTGTCAGGATAATAGCGGCACTGCGTGATGGAGCAGATGGGGTCAAAGTGAAGTTGGTGGAAGATTCTCGATGACGAGCTGTGGGTCGAACGCAAGTGCGGGACATGCCACTTCAGCCCCGCAATCGTACTAAACAGCGTGCAGGCTCGAGTAGCAACACAAGCACCAACCCGTAACACACGACTCGCATCTCGGCCAAGATGGTCATCAACTACAGCAAGTGGGTGAGTCATGCGCTTCTGTGATAGCACGGCAGCAGCTTCTGACGTTGTATCAGGACGCCCTGGAGCTCTCAGACGACAGCGATATCGAAGTACACCCCAACGTCGACAAAAAGTCCTTTATTCGCGCCAAGCAAGCCCAGATTCACCAGGAGCGCGACCATCGCCGCCACCAAATACGCACCCTCAAGTACGAGCGCATCATCAACGATGGCCTTACCGAGCGCGTCGACCGCCTCCTCACCGCGCTCAAGTCGCACAAGGATAAGCAAGCTGAGGGAAATGGCGCAAACGACGACCAACTCGTCTTTCAAGCCATGATGGAGAGCATGATGGACATGAAGATTGACAAGGACGGAGGCTCAGATCGGCCGCCACCACCGCCAGAGGGCGTGCACGAGCATATCAAGGACAAGCCTACATACCCACAGATGATGGCAAGTCTAGTAGACGCGGTGAAGAAGGACATTGACGAGCAGAAGACTGACGAGCCGCGGTACACACTCTTCATACAGGGGCTGGAGAAGGAGAAGGCGCGCATACAAGATCTCCAAAGTCAACTACTGGCCAAGCTGGACGAGCTGGAGAAGGAGGACAAGAAGCACATTACTAGCGATGACATCCACGATGGCTTCCAGCTACTCCAACGTCAAGAGAGCCGAGGAAGAGAAGAAGGCTGCCGCCGCGTCGTCTTCAACAGCAGCGAAAAAGGAGCCCACAGTCGAACTCCTCAACAACCCGCAACGGCCCGCAGCCACCCGAACAGACACCGGTCAATCGTCGGGCGCAGATGGCGACATAGAAGAAGGAAGCGTCGTCGAAGCCTCTCGAGAAGACGACGACGACGACGACGACGATATTACCGCCTCACCTCTCGCGAAGCAATTTGCAAAGATCAAAGTAGGAGACTGGTACGCGTGTCTACAATTCCTCATGGCACATCCAGAGATCCTAGCAGAAAAAGAGACAGACGGCCTCCTCGTCGAAGCCTTCAACTCGGAACTCGATGGCAAGCCCAAACACGCCAGGCAATGCGTGCACCAAGGCCTTCTACTACAATACTGCCGTCAGCTCGGTGGTCGCCAGGGCGTAGAGCTCTTCTTCAAGCGCATACAAACGAAAGATCACCAAGCTGGCAAAATGTTCAACGACGATGTCGACTCCACATATCACCGCATCAAGACACGCGCTGCTGAAATTCTCAAGGAACGCGCCGAGAATCCACAGTCGGAAGGTGCGGGTGTAGAGCAAATCCAGCTCCACGCCGTGGACCCTAACACGCAAATCAACATCTCCGTTCCGCCCAAGGAGTCCGTTGCTACCGATCCCGAGGAAAAAGAGGCAGAAGAGCAGGCAAGGCAGATCTTCGAGACATTCCCACCGGGCCTGCAGCGGGCACTTGAGAGTGGGAAGCTGGACGAGGTGAACAAGGTACTGGCGAAGATGAGTGTGGATGAGGCGGAAGAGGTGGTCGAGAAGCTGGGTCAGGGCGGCATGTTGAGTCTGGAGGAGGGCGTTATCGACGCGACTACCGACGAGGGCCAGCAGATTATGGGCGAGATTGAAAAGAACAGGAAGATGCCAGGAAAGGCCTGAGGCGTCTGTCTGGGTTGAGGAATTGCACTGCCAGTGTAGATGATGACAATGACGGAATTATGAGATGATATGAAAGCTGTAATTGTACATTAGGATGGGTCTTGGGATCTTGGAATAACAATTTTCGACATGACCATGTATCTTTTCGAGCTACTTGTACGCGTCTTCTAATTCTTCATGTAGCCTAAGCCTGGAGCTACATACCCACATGTCAGATTCATTGCCTTTTCTATGCCTACAAACATTCGACTCTGCCCATGCTAAGATATCCGACCATGTCGTACATGGAACCTTCATCCCCTGACGCCCTGCGTAGATTGTACATTTCACAAATTGCATCTGGGGTTGCGCATGCATGCAACACCCGAGATCCAGCTTGACGCTATAAGCTGACGTGCCTTTTGTTCGTCGTCGGCGTTCCTATATCAGCTCGGCAAAATTATCGTCGATGCCTGCCATGTCTCTGTCACCAGCGAATGCGGCAAAGTCATCGTCTGCCGCATTCCTGCTCATCTTCCTCTTCTTGTGCGCATTCTCATACGCTTGTTGACCATAGACACCACCTTCGGCTCCTGGTCGCGCATGTTGTAGACTCTTGAGGAGATCTGCAGCTGGGTGCTGGTTCGGCTCACCAATTGCGGTTGCGTACTCTGGCTGGGTTGTGTGGTGCGCGGGCGCAGGAGCGGTCTCTGGTACGATGGGCTGGGCGACGGGCTGGGGCATTTCATCATCGCGTATGGTGGGTACAGGGTCGTTTCTGGCAGCGGGTGCTTGCTGTGGTGATCCAACAGGCGTGAATGACTCCATAGGCGGAGGGGTGAGTTCCTCGACTTCAGGCCGTTCTTGCGCAGCTGGGAAGGTGGCAGCGACTGGCGAAGTTGTCGCGGCCGGAAGAGGCGCAGTGGAGATCCTGTTCTGTTCTGCCGTTGACAAGCCTTTGAGGATGGCTTCCTCGACTGCGCGCTTTCGGCTTTCTATGGCGTCTTTGCGCGTCTTCAGGTCTGCCTCCTGCGCCTCTTCCTCGGCCAATTTCCTCTTGTTCGTCTCGAGGAGTTGCTCGAGACCGATGATCAGGGCGTTGCGTGCCTTGATGCTCTCGACGACGGCACTTTCGGCCAGCGCAAGCTTCTTGCAGAGCGCAGCGAGCCCTGCAGCGTGCATGGGCGGAGACGGAATCGCGGCGTTCGGGTTGGTGAGCTTCTCGTAGTCCTGGTTGGCGGCCGTGACAGCGGGCTTCGTCGCAAGATTGGCTTTCTGGAGCATGGTTGCAAGAGGCGCGACGGGTGTGAGCTCGGGCGGAACAGTCGAGCTGGAGAAGAGTGATCCACCAAGCGCGGGTTTACGCGTGGACTTGGAGCGATCAACGTCGTCTATCGACCTCTCCACTGCCTGTTGCACAGCCTGGTTAAAGATGTTTCGCGACCTCCAGACCTCGACTACTCTTCGAATCTTGTTTTGTATCTCGTGGGGCGAGCCTTTGTAGGCTACCATTGTCCCCTCGGCGAGAATGGGTTCGTATGCGCGCAAAAACTCGTCCTTCTTGCGCATCTTGGAGGTTTGCGTAATTTCATTGGCGAGATAGATCAGAACCAGCTTCTTGTTTGGCGGCACCTCCTTCATTCGCTGGAGCCAGACTTGGGCGATGCGCTCGGCATGTCGTCTGTACACGTGACGTTAGCCTATGGTACCAAAATGCATGGAATGGCTCCAGTTCATGCATCTGTCGCGTGAAGCATGTGCATGCAGACAAACTGATTGCGCCGACCTCACTATTTGGTCTTGGCGGAATATGGAAGGCCTTACCTGTGGAAGAGAATCCATTGGCCGACAGTGGAGATGGCGTCCTGCGTCTCATTGAGCGACGAGAGCTTTGCCTTGAGGCTGTCCTCGGTGAAAGCCATGGTCAGGGTCTTCACGAACAAATGCTGCAGCTACTGAAAGACGACGCGCACGCGACTAGTTTGACAGTTAAGGCGCGGAAAAGCACGCGACGCCAGCAGACTAGATGAAGGCTTCAGTATGCGATGTGTGCTTTGCCAGTGCTCGCGACTATAGAGATGACGTGTGTCGGAGATGGGAGGACAAGAGAGAGAGAAGGAGAGAGAGAGAGAGGTGAAGCTGAGGGAAGCTCGAGACGCTAGGTGGTATGCGGCTAAATGTGGCTCGGTGACGCCAAGCAGCTCTCTGGCCGTCGCCGACGGTACCTGTGCAGTGTGCCTGACGCAACAACAGGACACTTGTAAGCAATCCAATCCATTGTCGTCAAGCCCGCATCCTCTCCGCCCGCGACACTCTCCACAGCCCCCTCCCCACATCCACAATGGCCGACCGATTCCCTTCGTTGGACGAGATTGATGCTGGTGAGCTCAGCCATTGAACCCCCGAAGCAGCTCCGCATCGAATGCTAACCCACGCAGGCCAGACTGAAGCGCGCGGCGATGCGGCCGACTTTGACATTGCCGGCGACTCCAACGATGCCAGCAACTTCCTCGACCGTGAACGCGCCTTCCTCGGCGACGATGCGGACCAGTTTGCCTCGGAGCACGACCGGGCAGCGACGGTTGAGGATGGCGACGACGACCTGCTTGGGGGGGACTTCAGCCAGGCCAACGTTGGCGGCCAGGAAATGAGCGGCTTCGAGAGCTCCTTCCCCGCCATCGACACGACCAACGATGTAAGCACCGCCTGTCTCCCTCTCTGTAACCCAGGAAAGGTTGCGATCTGGCATATTCGATATACCATTGTTTGATATGCCAGCTGGGACCCGACCTGGGCATGGAAACAACCACGTGTCGGCGCAGTATACTGACTCCGGCAGCACATGGCCCCTGGCGGCACCATCACAGGCTCGAGCTTGCCCTTCCTACCCGGCCAACCAACCCCATCCTTTACCCCACAGCGATCAGACTCGCCCGAGCCCGACGTCATTCGGGAGTGGCGCGAGCGCCGCGACCTCCAGATCCAGCACCGCGACGAGGTTTCCCACGAGCGCAAGGAGAGGACTGTCAAGGATGCCCAGCAGAACATTGACGACTTTTACGAGAACTACAACAACAAGAAGGACAAGGAAATTGCCAAGACACAAAAGGAGGCTGAGGAATTCCTCGCAAACCGCGACGACACTACTGCAGGCGGCACCAGCTGGGAGCGCATCGCAAAGTTGGTTGATTTGAGCGGGAAAGGTACCAAGGGCGGCGCATCAGGTAGCGAGAAGGCCCGATTCCGGGAACTACTGCTCAGCTTGAAGAAAGACGAAAAGGCACCAGGTGCCACTGGATACTAGAGGAATCACGACATAGGTAGATGGCCATCTTTTTTGGGGGCTCAGGGCATGGTTTTGGCATACTCGCACGTCTACAACCATAACTCGGAGTTCATGGATAGGTTGCAGGTTACTTCATGCAGCTATGTTAATACTTACTCTGCGATTGCCTTTGAATGCTTCGTGAGCATTACGTTCGAGTGCTAGATTGCGCCAGGGCAGCAGATATCGTGACATGTGGCAAGAGTTACGAAGACGTGCGCTCCTACAGTAGAGTAGCAACAGTGTGAATCACGAGCATCAACCACCTGATTCCAACTTGAACAAGCAAATAAATTCATGCCTTTCATAAGAATCACCCGCCCAAGTCTTCTGGCCAGAGCCAAGACCTTGTCCAGCACATCGCAATCTAATGTCACGCCCGCACCAAACCATGCCCAAGCACACCCGGGCCGCGTCGCAGCAATCTAAGCCGTTCGGCATCCAGGTAGTGGCATCGTGACACAACGTCGACCAGCAACCCGGCTTCTCTATATAACATGCAGATTGATTTCTCCGAGGACGCAGGATAACCCGGTAGCGACACCCGCAATCATGTGTATGCAATGTCTAATCTGAGACAACGACCAAACATCTACTCATGTCCACCAATTGTGAATCGCAAGTGTTGTTTACATGTTCTGCACGCCATGTTTCGAGACGGTCGAGACTCCACTCTAGTTCGCCCGCAACCGCCGCCCTGGGGCGTATCGCCCGCGATTCTGTTCCCTAACAAAAAGCATGTTTTGCATCTACTGATACTCGATGAAAATGACGTCTGACAGGAGATTCTCCTTCCAACGCTCATCTCGCTTACTTCCAATATGTTTCTTTACGGAGAGAAGGTCTAGATCAAGCTACTCCTCGCAGCCTCAAAGGGGAACTGTGGAGTCACCAAGACTTGCTAGCGTGCCGTGCTTAATCTACGCACCGTCCTTCATGATCACCCTCCAGCATCCATCGCCATGGCAGGTTTCAAACGATTTGTACTCCTGTGTGACGCCCAGCAGCCCTGTGTCGTGGAGTAATTACCACCGGACGAACCATGTGTACTATAAGAGCCGCAACCTCGAGCAATCTATTCCGACATCCAGGTCACTCAGTACCGATCGCACTGCATCCATTCACTCTTTTTGCTCCAACGTTCAAACCAAGTCCTTCGTTTCTTCTTCAGCCTATACCACGCTCATTACGCAGGATCGTATTTTCAAACAGACCTTTTTAGTTCTTTCTTCAAACCCTTTCGAATCGAAATATCTCCACCATGAAGTACATCGCCTCCGCCCTCGCTTTCGCTACTGCCGTTGCAGCTCACGGCTATGTCAACAATGCTACCATCGGTGGCAAGGAATACGTCTTCTACCAGCCTTACCAAGACCCCTACATGACCGACGTGAAGCGTATCTCGCGTCCTATCCAGGGCAACGGACCCGTTGAGGACGTAACCATCTCTGATCTCCAGTGCGGCGGTTACGCTGCCGGCGGTATTAACGGTTCCTCGCCCGCTGCTCTACACGCTGAGGCTGCTGCTGGCTCTGATGTTGAGCTCTTCTGGACGCTCTGGCCTGAGAGCCACATGGGTCCTACCATTACCTACATGGCCAAGTGCCCTGACACGGGATGTGACAAGTGGATGCCCGAGTCTGCGTAAGTAATACTCTTTCTCATCTGATCTTCGTCATGCTAACGTTGCGGCAGTGCTGTCTGGTTCAAGGTGCAGGAAAATGGCCGTGAAGGCACATCAGATGTCTGGGGCTCCGACGCCCTCCAGGTCGCTGGCGGCTCCGTCACCTACACTATCCCCAAGTGCATCGCCACTGGTTACTACCTCGTCCGTCATGAAATCCTTGCGCTGCACGCCGCATACCAGTACCCTGGCGCCCAGTTCTACCCCGGTTGCCATCAGCTCAAGGTCACGGGTGGTGGAAGCACCAAGCCCAGCGGTCTTGTTTCCTTCCCCGGTGCCTACAAGGGCTCCGACGCTGGCATCACTTATGATGCTTACAAGCCTTCCACCTACACCATCCCCGGTCCTAAGAAGTTCACCTGCTAGACGGGTGACTCATCGATCAACACTGATGAGATGAGAAGCTACCTCGCTGTAAATATTCACATTCGTACATAGCTCTTAGCATGAATGGATCTCTGCAACCCCCTAAGCTAGCCTTTTGTCTGTCAGCTCCGTGTCCATGCCGTATAATGCATGCGCGATCATGAAATTCTTGCTACATGTTTTCAGTATGTTCTTTCGGTAAAGTCTGTTGCGTTGACCTTTACGTTGCTTTGCGCTTGCTCGATGCGCTGAGGAGAAGGCGTTGTATCGCGATTAGCATCCTGTAAGAAACATTGAATTCTACGGAACCGACAGAATCTTAGCGAGTGTACCAAACAGACCTTTGGCGTAAGCGATGTACCATCACTACTGTACCGATATAATTCTTCTTGAATTCCGTAGTGAATCTCGGATCTTGAGCTCGTGTTTTGCGGACGACTTGGGAATTTTTTCTTTTTCCTCCTCGCAAGCGACATCTTTCCCAACCTCAGTTTGAGAAGCGATCGCACATCTGCTTCACATGCCAGAGGCTGACCAACATGTCTTGCCGTCTTAGTCCCGCCTTTCTCACGCCGCGGAGGCGGGGCATGCCATTATAACATAGGTGTGGACGCAGACTTTTGGGCAGATGAACAGCTTATCTCGGGTGTTTTTTGTTTCCTTTTCTATACTGTAAAGCATTCTGAACACCCTTTCCGCTGTGTATCCGCCACCTAACGTGGTCAGCTCTAAATCGCATTGGAGTGGCTGCTGTCAAAACATGTCGGCTGCACATGTTTCTGTGAAGCGTGTGCTGGATAAAATGTGGGTTACGCTTGCCACGGTACTGACGGAGGCAAAGCCTATTTGAGCCAAAGATACAAGATGCTCTAGGATTGGCTGCTTCGTTTTGGTTCTGCGTTGTCGATATCGGCTGTACTATGGATTCGAGGGTGTGAGCGAAAGCTGCTGTAGACGACTCGATTCGATAGCGCCTCGTACGATCGGTCAAGTCTGGTCAGCGCTATGTGCTGTCGTCTTTGTAGACTTGCATCAAGGTTAGGCAAACTTCAGATGCAGAGTTATGGTGTTGAACGAGACTAGCACCTTTCTGAGGGATATGGTGAAGAGCGCCACTTTCCGGTCAGTCTAGACAGGAATTAGTCGAGCTACCATGTTAGAAATTATACACCGTATGCAAGTGGAAGCTGCCCCGCGTGGGCTTGCGCCAGTTTAGAATCTTGGGTTACTTGGATGGCAGGCTGATCGCCTGCCTAACGGACGGGTCCGCACATGGCTTCGGCACCATTGTGAAACGGCCGAAAGGAAGAGGCATCTTCTAGAAGGGATGTCGGAATGAATCGCTCTGAGCAGCAAGGCGAGTCAGTATGGGGCCGGACAAAGGGCGCGCGCTACTTGCGCATGATGCAGGAACCCCTTCTGACGTCTCTCCTTCGTACCATCGGCAGCGCTTTGAAGGGGCAATTGCTAATGCGATTGCGGTTGGAATCGCGGTCAATATGATGTGAAGAACAAGCGGTAGCACAAAGGCTGGCGCTGCAGCTAGCAATGCGATGATGCCCACAGTGGGCCCCTACCTGAGCATCGGCTCTGATCCTTCCCCGACTCACATCTACGCCGCACCAAGCTAGCCAGTACAGTAACCACTGAATGCCAACACGGCCGACCGCCCGACACACTGACACAGGATGACAATGCACACGTGTGTAGTATCTACATAGTAGTAACCTCTCTTCCATCGGGGCAGCTCCAAGCGATATCGGTATCCTCCATGGCGAAACCTTGGGAAGATGCTCATCTTACAGCCCATCCTGGTCTTCCGTCGCCATTGTGAGCGCTCGACAAACGTCAAAGCCCGACGACTTCTGACGCTTCGTCCAACGGCTCTGCTTCGTGCTGCACTTGGTGCCAGGCCGACTTACGCGGGCAGGAGGACCCTGGAATAGGTCCATGGGTGAATAGCTGTGAGCTTCCACCGCTCTTTCAGACCTTGCCAGCATTCCCAGGCGTCTAGCGAGCATCTAATACCCTGGCCTGGGTACCGTCATCATCATTACCATCATCACCTGGCCATGTGCATACTTAGTCGATACTGCAGACCCATCCTTCATCGTGGCTGCTTGCAGCAGAGACGATCCGTGCTGTTCAGAACGGACCCTCGAATATGTGTGGCGCGCATCAAGGCGTCCGACTAACCACGCCTCGTCAAGGTGGGAGAAGCCCAGCGCAGTGGTAATGAAGCAAATCTCCGTCGACGATCTCGCTGGGTTCGTGTTACATGTGCATTGGTTGTTGCATGTGTGCCGCATCGCAGGCATGTGTCGCTTATGCTACTCGTCTAGGAAATGTTACACAGCCTGGGATCCTACGATAAGCTGTCGACGAGACTTTTGCTTCCAAGATGGTGTCGTTGAACGTACACAATAACGAACAAATACTGGCCAATGTTCCAGGCCAGAGAGTCAGGGATCAAGCCCACGGATGAGAGCTCCCGTCGCGGCTCATGGAGCGACTCCGAGGTTTAGGTTCCGCAAGAGCCCAGCCAGAAGCGTTCAAAATTCCTTGATATCAACCTCATTAGCCACCCTCCTCAGGCAGCGTCAATCGTATCATAATAGCCGCGCTGGCCAATCAACTTCTTTCTCCTCACCGCTTGAATGAAGATTTCTTACAAACAGCCAGGGGGAACCGGTTGCAGGCAGGCCGTAGTAACGCCCGAGTCGTACCGCTCGTGAGCTCACGCAAGACAAGCCGCACTTCCATGGGCTGCGTCATAGCTTCTGAAGAACGTGTTAGACCGCGGCAGTTTCCCACCCTGACACTTGAGTACGAACTCGGGGTAGGCGATGCGCGTTGAGTAATCTGCTGTGCTTCGCGACACAAAGGGGACACAACCACAGCAAGATATCAAGAGAATCACCCACGCCGCCTTGACAGACGTCACAAATGTCTCCCATGAGATGGGTTACACATTGTTCCCAGGGCTGAGTTTACCCCGGTCAGGAATGCGAGGTAAACGGCCCGCCACCTTGGGTCGCCGAAGCGGCACCACTCTTCTTGGCTCGAGCACGCTACTTCCTTCAAACGTTCGGCACCAGTCTTCGTGCGCAAATGACAGTACCGTAAATCCACAATCACTTCAGCGCCCTCCAGGATCCGCCCTTTTACGAAAAAGCTGCCTGCATACTATTCGTTGCCTTTTCGCACCCTGTCGTCCCACTCATTATTTGCCTTTGCCCACGTTCACGCCTTGAGCACCACAATCCGCACGTGTCATCATGGCAAATATTCTGACATTACTGCCCTGATTGTAGGTCGCATCTCGCAATTTGATGTTACTGGACCATTTTCCGCACCGTACTTTACAGGGTTGCTATCACTTAGCTAAGGACATCATATAACCCACTACATATCTCCCATGTTTCTACCATCCTTCATCCGACCACCTACCCTTTCCATTTCGAGTATCAACTCCCTGGTAGCTGGGTTTTTGTGGGTCTACGCTGTGGCTATCAATCTTCCTAGTGTGTCTCCGCCTGAGGCCCACCGTCTTTTACACCCTTCTAAATTCCTTCTACGCTTCCGTCACCGCGACCCTTCTTGTTTCTCTTCAACATTCTCATGCTTAGTTTTTGATCATTGACCATGGGTTTCAATTCAGACTCCAAAGAATTAGGACCGAGCGCGCCACGCGTTGGAGAAAGAGCGCTCCAACCTACCACCTCCAGTCAATTGAAAGCAGCAGAAGCAGCAGGGAACAACCAGCATCGAGGCATCATGGCAACCATTGCAGACGACGATGACCGGCTACTCGTGCGCATTGGATATACTCCAGTAGGTGCTTCAAGTCTTCCACTCAAGCACCCTCTAACAGTCTACAGGTGCTACAAAGACATTTCTCAAGATGGTCTACCGTCTCATATGCCATCTCAATTCTCGGTGTATTGGGCTCGGTGCCCGCAACCTTCGGCGCCCCAATGAGTTCAGGCGGACCAGCGACGGCAGTATGGGCTTGGTTTATTGGCAGTGTCATGGCATACTGCATAGCTAGTTCGGGTACGTTAGTGAGACTTCCGAGACTTCCTTAGCTAACTTTCTGCCAAGTTGCCGAGTTAGTATCCGCGTATCCAACAGCTGGAGGAATGTACTACGTCACAAAACATGTTGTACCACCCGAGCATGTTGCAGCCTGGGCGTGGATCATTGGATGGTGCAACTTCCTTGGTCAAGCAGCTGGCGTCGCAAGTCTGGCGTATACAATCTCACAAATGATCATGGCGACTGTCGTCATGCACACCCTCGATAACGGGGAGTCTGCGTTCGAGCCGTAAGAGATACCCCACTTGTGCGACGTGCAGGAGCTTACCGATCAATGCAGGCAAGCATATCAGACCGTCCTCCTTGCCATCTTCGTATTGTGCTTGTTCGGCACAATCTGCTCGTTCCCCACGAACTGGCTCCATCGCATCATTTTGTGGTTCGCCCCTATCAACAGTATGTCGACGAAGCAATCGATTTCCACACTATCTGACGGTACGCAGTTATTGCATCAATTTGCATATGCATCGCTCTTCTCATTCTCACACCGAACAAACAAAGCCCCAAATGGGTATTCACAACAGTCATGGATGGCTCGGGTTGGGAAAGCAAAGGCTTTTCGTTCCTTCTTGGGTATGTCTGAACCAACACATGCGTACAGACGCATCACTAATCATATACAGCTTCCTTTCTGTTGCTTGGACCATGACAGACTACGACGGCACAACACAGTAAGTTGGCCCTGCGACCCTGCGTAACAGCCAATCTAATCAGTGTTACACAGTATGTCGGAAGAGACCCACGATGCCGCTATTCGTGGCCCTGTAGCGATCCGAGCGGCGATCCTCGTATCTGGGGTCGTAGGATGGATGCTGACAGTTACCTTCTGCTTCTGCATGTCAGACTACGACGAGATTATGGCGACACCGACCGGTCTTCCCGTCGCCCAGATCTTCTTCAATGCCGGTGGCAGAACAGGTGGAACCATCATGTGGTTCTTCGTCATGTTGGTCCAGTTCTTTACCGGCTGTTCTGCCATGTTGGCGAATGCGAGAATGGCTTGGGCCTTCTCCCGTGACGCAGCCTTCCCATTCTCGGGGTAAGTTCCGTCTCCAATCAGCACTTTCGTCTCGAAGCTGACAGCGCATAGTTTCTGGAGCAAGGTCAATTCGTATACGGGCACCCCAGTCAATGCAGTATGGCTCGTTGTCATCTTCTGTAGCTGCCTCGACCTAATCGGAATTGGGAGCACCCTCACCATCACGGCTATTTTCAACATTACCGCGCCCGCACTAGACATCAGTTACATTGCAGTCATCATCGCACACCGATGGTACGAGAACACTGTCGTTTTCCATCCTGGTCCATACACTATGGGCAGATGGAGCAAACCGGTCAATGCGATAGCAGTGACATGGGTTATCTTCATTAGTGTTGTGTTGTTCTTCCCGACTGTAAAACCAGTCAGAGCCGACAACATGAATTACGCTATCTGTGTGGCAGCCTTCATTGGCTTGTTCAGTACAGTCTGGTGGTATGCCGGCGCAAGAAAGAAGTATACCGGCCCACGTACAAGCGATACCATTGACCTGCTTCCACCGGAGGATCCAGAGGACATCCTCAGCGACTACGGCTCGGTTTAGTGGATGACCCGGCATCACATTCGCCTGCTCCTACCAGAGGCGCATCGCGAACTCGTAACATGACGACCCTAACGACATCCAAAAATACTGATAGACGTGTTTGATTTTTCAGGCGTTTTGACGGAGGTGGACAATTCTTCGTTCTTTAGCGTTGCCTACTGTCTGGTTTGCACTTTACTTTCATCATTTCTTACAAACATTCGGAGTCACTACCTAGACGGGGAGACATCAGGGGACATTCCCATTCACTTGCGCAAGATACCTATAGATCGAATGATACCCCCAAAGAAGCCACTCGCGTCCACAATAGCAAAGTTACGCCAATGTCCTTATCACTTAGCGCAATGTACTCTATCAATACTATACATACTACGTTCGGACATCTTCCCTCCACCCGCTCAGTGCATAGGTCACACAGCGTGAGTATCAACGGTCACAGCCCTCTTCCACTAGCGTACATGCGTATGCAATGCAGGCTATATTGGGCCCGGGGGTCCGCGACTAGTCTCACACCACCAGTTGCAAGGAGCTCCACTGTTTTTTTCTTTTTCTTCCATTCTCTGCATTGATTGATCGGTGTTGTGGGAGCCATGTGAGTGCGGTTCACCTGCTTACATGACCCCCCACCCTGTGAGGCTACTTCATACCTGCAATATATACTAGCGTTCGAGCGACTACCTAGGCGCGCACTTGCTCGCATAATATTACTCTTTTTAAATCTGATTTGTGGGTAAGGACTACCGAGATTGTAGTGCTGGAAACTCGATGGGTACGTAAGACGGCTACGAAGAGATGTGTAATTGCTAAGCTATAGACTCTTGGGCGGCTGAATAGATGTCCGTAGGCGCAGCGCAGTACATGGAAGTGATATGATGCTGGGAGTGACAATTTTAACTCTTACAGAAGATGATATCACAACGCATTTGTCCCACTAACCAGAGAATTCAGTCTACAGAAAACAACAAGTCGACTTTAACCACTTCCGTAACCACAAATTGTCTCTTCCTTCCGAGCCAAGGCATCCCATCAACGAGCGCCTTGAGCAGAGGACCGAAGACGATACTCCCGATCCCTTTACCAACACAAAACGGAGGAAAGATCAAGATCATATCTACATGACCAAACCCCCTCGCCTCTCCCGCCTCTACCATCTCCCTCATAACAGCCGACCAAGCAGCGAGGAAGCCGCCACCAAAAAAAGCCAAATAGTATGCAAAAAAAAACATAAACAACAGCAACATGTACAGCCAAGCCCGAGAAGATGAGATAGAGAGAGCAGCTCCCACAGCGGAGATGGCGATGCATGTCCGGAACTTATACCAACTAGTCATATGGCCCATACCGACGAGACCCATCATAGCAGACAAGTTCAATAGCATAAGTAAGTGGGAGCGTTGACAACCAATACCAGGCGCCAAAGGCTCGACAGGTGAAGATAGGTAAATAGATACCAGGTAGATAGTAACCAGCACCCTGAGCGGTATTAACAGCTCGATAAAGGGGAAAAGATCGTGAACGGATAAGCTTCTGGTTTCAGCACCGCTTCTTCGTATCCGTGGCAGCCGACGGTACTCTGGGTCTGACGAGGTAAGCCAGTGGTATTCCGAGACCGAAAAGTGTACCCACCAGGATACGCATGGTATTCTGGAACCCCGTTCTGGTGAGCACGGTGTTGATGAGGAGAGGGGGGGAGGAGACCTTCGAAACCGCCTCAGCTGCCTATGATACTAAAGACCAGGCCTTTGCGCTTGTCGAACCATTGGTCTGTGAAGATGAGAAGAGGACAAAAGGTGATGCTTCCACTGACGCTGAGGAGTATGCCTTGGGTATCGATGAGCTGGGTGATGCGGGTGCAAAAGAAACTTGCCATGTTGAAGATGATGTAACCGTGGAGACCTGCTGGTGCCATGCAGCGTGCCCATTATGGTTGCCGGCGAGCGGGTTGGACAATGGGAGGCATGCTGATGAGGACAAGGCCCGGGTTCATAACGCCGATGACGGCGATGTTTGCGGAACCTGATAAGGGGGGTGAGTGGAACTGTAGTAATAGTCTTGGAAACGGCCGTAGGGAAAAGAGAGGCCTGTGTTTTGCGAGGCTAGTATCAAGAGTTGCTGTGTCATGAGAAGTGCGCTTCAATCGTTAGGACTTCGACAGTGAAGACTACAGCTAGAAAATGCCATGCGTCCTTCCCTCTATCCGTAGGTGGTAGATCCGATGTGACTTTGATCGTGCTGTCTCGGGACTGCTCAATACGTTTCTCTTGGGAGCTCGACCTGATGGATGGGTAGATATTGGTTGTATGGTTTGGCAATCGCCGTCGCAGGCGCGCTTTAGGTCGACTTGTGGGACATCTTCCTAGTAGCCAAGACAAGTACAGTATCGAGTGGATGGATGTGAGGGCAAGATGAATAGGCTATCATCGGTAACAATTTCACTTAGGATTGGGGACAGCGTTCTAGTTTGCATATGAACTTGTATTGATGCATTTCAGTAGTAACTGAACAAGCGGGTATTCTAACAGCGCAATATGACTAATAAAAAGTGGTAGGCGGAGAAAAAGAAAAGTTGTTGTAAAGAATGAACATATCGACATGAAGTGGAACAGAGAAATTTTGAGTACCCTTCCTTTCCTTCGTCGATGGTTGTTTTGGCGTTAATGTCGTTGCGTTATTACGTCTTCCACCCGCTGGTGTTACGAGGCGTGTCGTCTACTCTCCCTGCGCATAGCGCATGTATTCATGTACGACCTCCTCAGGATCTCGACATATGATGTGCTTTAAACAGTTGTAAGGTATAGTTGTCGCACACTCTTTCTCAATCGGACTGTAATGCTGTCTCGTTTCTCTGTCGGCCTGACCGCAGGCAAACACCCCTCGGTCGTCGTCGACCGTGCAGTGGTGGTCTGAGTAGCTGAGCCCGGGAGAGTGTTTACGATCGTCCAGTTCCCATACGGCCAAGCTCCTTTATCCGTATAGCGGGCATCTTGCTGAAGCGCCTACTACTTGTTGTGGTGGATGAGTTTGCCGAAGAAGGTGACGAGGCATAGACGTATTCGCCATCGACGTATTGCGCTTCGTTGATAAAGGTAGTGCGTTTCTCACGGCGTGTGTAGCGCTGTTCGAGACGGTATAGCTCGAGACCTAAGGTGGGCTGCTGTCAGTTGACTGTCCCAAGGCGGGAAGAATTGAGCCGGGGTGGGATCGGGCGAAGCGAGGTAAGACATACGAGCTTGAAGCTTCTCCATGAGACCCATTGTGTATTGTGTGGAATTCGTTGTGCCTTGTTATCCGCGCGTCGAGAGATGTTGTGTTTCTGTCGAAGAGGGAATAGCAAGGAGAGGCGTATGATAGATATGGCACGGTTGTAATGTCGCAATGTGCTCGTCAGCCAGTTCCCTGCTGCGCTGTTGCAGATGCAGTATCGGATTGAGGTAAGACCAGGTATTGATGGATGTTCCTTTATTGATGCGCTTCACTGTTGTAAGATTGTCACCCAAAGTCAGTGGGTAGGAGTATAGCTGGTAAACGAGTGTCGATGCAGGGCGGGAGGGGAAACGAGTGTTCAAAAAGGAATGGAATGGCTGGTAAAAGACGGGATTAACGACAACGGTACGCAGTACTAAGAGGAAGGAGGAACATGCCCCAGGTAGGTTGTTGGGGCGAGACGACTGCTAGGCGTTCCAGGTTTCATGCACTGGCAGTTCTCGAATCTCCAGTCGCATGGATGTGGGCTAGTAGAGCCGGAAGCCAAAACATGCCAGTCCTAGAATGGCCATCGTGCCCGTGTTGCGGAATCGTGAGTCGCGGGCCGTCTTTGTGCATTGCGTGTCTTGTCGACATGGAGATTGCCGTTGCGAGATGCGGCGAATTGTCACTTGGTATCCTGGGCGTCTAAAAAGTACTGCGCGCGTCGCGGAAATATCTCCAGAGGGCTCAAAAACCCCGACATTTCCAGTCTTCGCATGCCAAAGTTGCGCGGCTCTCGAGTCAGGCGCTCACGTGGAAATCAGGGGTCTTGGGCGAGGCCCCAGATGTGCTGACGCCACTGCCTTGGCAGCAGACGCTGGTCCTAGGGGCGCATATGGGTAGTCGCTGCGCAGCAGAATCATCCACCGGGTAGCAATCGACATCGTCGATTAGAGAACAGAGACATGCTTTACGCAAGACAAGGAGATTCTCCATGGCATGACGTTTGATTGCTTCTTCAAGACCCAGTGCTCAAAAAAACCCGGGATCGCCATGCTGTACATCATAGATCTATAGCCTCACTATGCTCCGTGCTCCATTACAGTTGAAATTGCTTGTCAGTACCTTCTTGCCCTATGACCTCATGCAATTGCCCGAGACTCAGGAACCGTCCCATCGACGACCGCAATCGCGCCAACGTTGCCTGCATCGGCTGATCCGTTCAGCAGCGATACAACAGAAATAACGTCTGAAGGCTCGACCAGATGCCAGCTTGCCAACGTCTGCTTCGAGCTGGCGCCAACAGTGACCGAGAAGACGTGATCTGTAGGTAGTTTGGCCTGGCGCAGCGATCGGAACATGTCTGTGTTTGTTAGCAGATCGCCTCGGAAACTGCAGGTGCAACACATACCTTCATCTGTGAAGTCGTCACCCATGCAAAGAACAAACTCTGGCGCATTACCACTACCTTCGCCGTAGTTTTGTACGAGCGTCTTCGCGATCTCGCCCTTGTTCACAAACTTCGGACGAACCTCCAGGTTGGCTTTGCCTGTCATAACCTCGACGTCATGCTTCTTCGCAACGGTCCTCTCGAGATGATTCTGACACTCACGCGCCTGGAATGCGCCATATTCGGGGTCAGCTCTCCGGTAGTGCCACGTGAGGGCAATCTTCTTGCGTTCAATAAAGGAACCTGTTCATCTGTCAGTGCTAGACCCTTTCATGGACAACGCAGAGAGCTCACCCTGAGTTCGCTCTGTGTAGTGCTGGAACACGTCAATAACTTCCTGTTGCCAACTCATATCTGTCGTTTCGGTGAGATTGTGCCATTCCTGACTGCGCGGATGCCGCATGAAGCTGCCATGCTCAGCACTTAGGCCCAGTTCGGGAATGTGGCCCATCCACTCGTCTAGGAAAGCCTGATCTCTGCCGCTGATGATCCAAACGGCATTGGCAGGGTCTGCTGCCAAAGTCTTGAGAGTGCGGATAACACGATCGGATGGGATAGCTGCTTGTGGGTCCTTGACAATGGGTGTCAGAGTACCATCGTAGTCGAACATGAAAAGTCGCTTCTTGGCCTCACGGTATTGGAAGAGAAGCTTGGCCCGATCCAATGCTGGCGTAGCGAACGCTTGATCGAAGGATGACAGATTCGTCATCAATCGCTTCAGATAGTTGTTTGACCAAGCTTGAACATTGTTTTCTACAACGTGTCTGTATAGCTGACCGTGAACATTGGCACGATGTTCGTCACTTTGATTCAGAGCGTCGTTGATCGCATCGGCAACTCCGCCCATATCCCAGGGGTTGATGTGACTAGCGGCGCTGAGGGAGCTTGATGTGCCAGAGAACTCTGAGAGGATGAGCGGACCATGACGATCCTTTTGGCAGATGATGTATTCCATACTCGTGGTGTTCATGCCGTCTCGTACGCTAGTGATGAGGCCAATGTCTGCAAGTCGGAGCAGGGCAAAGTATTCCTCTCGGGAAAGATACTGCGGAAAATGACGCACCGGCGTGAAGTCGAGCGTGCCATATGTGCCGTTGATTTTAGCCGCAAGATCTGAAATCTTGTTGACTACCTTCTCCTGTGCGCCATCGCTTCTGTCGGTGTGGACTCCGCTAGGACTCGTGACTTGAATGAGCACTACTTTGCCCACCCACTCGGGATACTTCTCGAGGAAGAGTTGGAACGCCTGAAGCTTCTGGACTACTCCACGGACAGCATCTAGCCTGTCACGACCAACGATGAGTTTCTTGCCGGCATACATCTCGCGGATGTCTTTGAGTTTTCCATCAATCTCCGGGTCGCCGAAAGCCTGTCGTTGTGTCGAAACTGCGTTGATGCCGATGGGGAACACATCTACTGCCACATGAGCACCGTAAGCATCGACTCCCGTGGAAGACGAATCGAAACCTAATATCCTAGTACAACAAGACGAAAAGTGTCGCGAGTAGCTGTATGACTGGAAACCAATCATGTTGGCGCCTAACACACCCTCTAGGATCTCTTTCCGTCTGCTCAAGCAGCGGTAGAACTCGCTACTAGGGAAGGGAATGTGCAGATAAAAGCCAATATAGACACTTGGCAGACGTTGTCGAAGTAAACTGGGCAGGAGCATCAGGTAGAAGTCGTGTACCATAACAATGTCGCCCGGCTTGTAGATCTCGAGGATCCTGTCTGCGAAAAGCTTGTTCATACGGTAGTAGTCGGCCCACGACTTCCGTGCAGCGCGCCCATCAGCCGGCTCATTTTGCTTGTAGTGAAACAGAGTGTAGAGCTCGTTCTCTGCATAGGTTCTCCAGTGACTCTGGTTCTTCAGGATGTATTCATCTTTCCCGTCATCGACCTCGTCGACAAGCCAGACTGGCACGATCCTGCCTCCATGATCGCGTTCGAGCTGTTTGTCCAATCGCGCTCGGTCCT
The DNA here is from genome assembly GCA_004936725.1 of Alternaria brassicae. Classification (NCBI taxonomy): domain Eukaryota; kingdom Fungi; phylum Ascomycota; class Dothideomycetes; order Pleosporales; family Pleosporaceae; genus Alternaria; species Alternaria brassicae. The sequence continues at coordinate 1,567,037 of CM016512.1, forward strand.
GGGGGCCTATCCTCAAGCTATTCGGAGCTTGAGGAGCTTGGTTTGGCTTTTTGGGATCGACGGGAATGGGCGCGGCGGCTTTGTTCATGGGTGCTTGCGCGGTTGTGACAGAAGCCGTCTTCGCGTGGGAGATCTCGCCAGTCCATCCTACGAGTGTGTGGTTCCATGGAGAGGAGCTGGAGGCTAGGTAGGAGAAGGAATCGAACAGGGCCGAAGTTCCGCGTCGTGGATTCAGTTCCCAGTCGTTGCCCTGGGAGTAACCGATAGCATATGGTATGGCAAACGTCGCACTGATAACACGGCCGCTGAGGTTCAGATTGGGATGCGCAGCACGCGGGTCTACGTCTGCGAGATCACCCTTGGCATCTGGGTTGGAAGTGTCGCCCAGTTTGCTTCTGACTTGTCCACCAGTTTGTGCGCCCGCGGCCTTTTCAGTCTGAGCACCAGCGTCGTCTTCTCTTTGCTTGTTAGAGAAATATGAGTTGGCGCTCCATGATGGGCCCGGTGTGACAGTCTCTGGATCGAAGGGTAGGTTGTTTGTCTGCTCGGTAGCCGACTCGTCAAAGTAGGCGGTCTTGCCCGAGAGATGTACGCCGGGCGTGACGGGCACATTGGTGATTTCGGGGTTGAGCGCGGGATGTGTGCTTGCTTGGGAATCGAGCTGAGGCCTTTGTGGCTTGTCGTCTGTAGGAGGGGCCATGGCGCTTGTAGGTTGGGTCCGTATATGGTGCTCTACATGGAGATGTTAGGTACTTGTAGGGGAGTGACAAGAGGTGGGAAGAATAAGAGGTGAGAGAGATGTAGCAGTTGAGAGGCGAGCAGCGCAAGCAAGAATAATTATCAAAACATGTATTACCTGGAGTCTTGGAGTCGCTGTCTTGCTGAATGCCTAGAGGAAGGAGCTCCGCAAAGGTCTTGCGCAGCCGTCACAGACCGAGGAAATTTCAGGGGACCGAGATGAAGGGGTTTGGGAGGCAGAGAAGGGCTGTAGGACAGCACGTGTGTCGAGAAGCTAATAGAAGCCTGAGAAGGGCAATGAGGGAAGAAAAGCTGGCCGTGGTGGGATGGTTCACGCCCCACTAAGCCATAGCTGTGACGTTGGAACCGAACAGCTCGGGCCTCACTGTCTCTGCTGCAAGCAAGGATAGCAACGCACCATTACTGACTGCTCGAGCCTCGACGCGCTCCGCTTCCTGACCGCTTCGCGAAGTTTTGTTGAGAAAGTCAATATGATGTCAGGCAGTTTTCATGTCGGACGACGACGTGGGCCTGAGCAAGTGCTGCAGGCGAACCGACGGAGACAGCAACAGCGTGGGCCTCTGCCTGCGGGGTACTGGGGCCAGTCTGGCCGGCTCATCCAGCTTCTTCACATAGACAGCATGGTAGATGTAGGGCTAGCAATAGACGTGTCCAACTGTCGAATGCCGGGTGCATACAGGAGCGATTGGTAGTGCAGCATGCCCGCGGGGGTGCCCGTTCTCCGCCCGGCGCCGTACTCTCTTCGGCCCAAAGCAGATTAGATGCTTGGCAAAGTGCACGCGAAGATGCATGGCGAAGATTCGTGTAGAGTGAGGAAAACCACCACCGCGACCGCATTGCGAGCTGTCGTCGCTACTTCGGGCCCCATGCAGCCCTCGCACACTCGGCTGGTATGTCGCGCCCATAACCGCTTCAATCCATCAATTGCGCTGTGGCAGCACTTTGTCGAAGCCGATCCATCAAAACCCCGCGAGCGCCGCCAGCTCTCCACTGCGATTCCAGCTGCGCAAGAAGATACCACTGCCGATAGCAAAGATGTCGAACCTGATCCACCGAGGCCTTCAGAGGCCCACCGTGCTCCAAAATCCCAAGTGGAAAAGGGAGAAGCGGCAGAGAAGCCGAGCGCGAAGCGATGGGCACTGAAGAAGATGACAACAACCAAAGGGTCATGGCATCCCACAAAGGCCGCCGCGTCAATTGCAAAAAATCAGGTATTGAAAGCTGCAGTTCCGAAGGCTTTGCTCAAAGAGCGCGAGAAACTGCTGGCCGACGCGAGAAGCGCGTTCAGTAAGTCGAAAAACTACAAGGGCGTCATTGTGAAACCCATGATGGGCGAGACGACTATCAGAGAAAGCGCACTTCCATGGTGTCTGAAGAGACAGGACAGAGCGATGCCAGGAATGGACCGGTATGCCTTAAGACGACCTTTGACCTGTAGTGCTATGCTAAAGGGATCTTCAGGTTACATAGAGAAATTGTAGGGTTCTACAACTACACCACGCCCAATCGACACGAAACGCTCGCCAGGAAACACCTCATCGAACAGGTGCGCAATGACCTTCGAAAATCGATTCCAGAGTACAAAGTTGAAGTGTTCGGCTCGGAACGAACTGGTATAGGCATGCCTTTGTCAGACATAGATTTCAGGCTGATACCAGAGTCGGAATCGCACGATCTCGCGCAGGCAAGACTCCCACCAAGCGGGGAACAGCGAAAAGAAAATATCAACATTCTGCAGAGGTTGTACAAAACAACTTTCCGTAAACATCGGGCGTATATATCGCCTGTAGTTCGTCACGCACGTTATCCCCTCATCAACGCGCAGCATCGGCATTCAGGCTTGGATATTCAGATTGTACTTGCAAACGACACGATCCTCTCGAGGGTAATTATGCAAGACTACATGGACGAGATACCCTATCTGCGGGAACTATATTGGGTGGTCAAGACCATCTTCGACATAAGGGGCTTGTCGGACGTATTCCGGGGCGGTTTTGGGTCGTACTCGCTGTTCATGATGGTTGTGGCTAGCATAAAGCATGCACCAAAACCACCAAAGGATTCCGCGCAGGCTCTCCTCAACTTTCTCAAGTTCTGGGGCAATCTGGACACGACAACGCAAGGCGTTTCTATTGAACCGGCTTTCTTCTACGACAAGGCAAAGCATCCTGTCCGTACTGATACACATAGAGCTAAGCTGGAGGTACAAAATTATTTAGTTTCTCTCCTTTGTATGTATGCTAACGACCACCTAGAATGGACAAAACACAGCCCTGCCTGACTACATGCTCTCCCTCCGCGACCCCGCCGATGAGACCAACAACCTCGGGCGCAAAGGCATGGCCATAAAGCACGTCCAAACCACGCTCCTCGCTCTACACTATCAACTCGTTGGCGACACAAAGGCGAAAACACGGCCATCTTTACTCGCTCCTCTCGTAGGCACGTCGTATATGTTGCAACTCGAACGCCGTCGCAAACTGCAAGGGCACGGTCAGCACCTAGAGCAACAAGAACAGAGGGCGCTTTCTCAAAAAGCAAAGGCGGTTAGGGATGCGGATCGGGGGGGTCAGTCGATGCCGGAACAAGCTGTGGATGAAGGGGCTCGGAAGACTGACGAAGGGGACGAGGCTCTGAAGAAAGAGAGTGAAGAGGAAGAGACTAAACAACGGCTAGCAAGAGAGCTACGGGATAGGGAGTGGCAGAGGCTTGCAGAAGTTAGGAACGAGCAGCTGAGACAGGATGCAGAGAAGATCTCAGTGTGAGAGTACAAGGACAAGGCAACGACTTGAAGGTCTAGTCTGCTTCATTAACGCTTCAAAATCCTCGACGCTTCAAAATGTAAAAGCACCATGATATGGGATCTTCACATGTGCGCATCTTGGGTGAAGAAATCGAGCCTGTTCTGCTAAGAGTGATGATACCCAGTACTATGAACCAGTCCAGCATGCATGCCGTGTACAAGAAACCCCTATCAGCCACTATGCCATGAAATCAGCCCTAACCATTGTCTCATAACCCATCGCAGATGCTAACGAAACCACGCTCCGCCACTAGTCTTGCGTCCGCTCAGTCTAGATGGCGTACTTTCGGGTCCACTCACGCGCCGTCGATTCGTAGCGGGACCGGTCGGTCTTGTAGACGTGTGCAATCTCGGGGACGAGCGGGTCGTCCGGGTTCGGGTCTGTCAGCATGGAGCAGATACTCAGTAGCACTATCAGTTTTCATTAGCATGGGTTCTGAATTATGGTAGGAAGTTCAGGATGGCCTACCCTTTGAGATGGTGAGGGCTGGGCTCCATTGGTCTCGCAGAATGTCCAAACAGATGCTGCCGTTGGAGTTGATGTTGGGGTGGTAGATACGGGTGGTGAAGTTGACCTTCGGGGGCTTGAAGGGGTAGTCGGTTGGGAAATGGATCGCTAGGAAAAAGACTCCGCCGGAATATGGTGAGTCGCCAGGACCCATGATGGTTGCTTGCCAGTGAAACTGCCGCAGAGTTAGCATGTGTTTGGTGTCGTGTTTTTCCCCACGGAGAAGTCGTCAAGAGTGCCTCAGCCGCGGGTGTCCTGCACAAAGAGTGACGTACCAGATCATCTCCAATGGGGCCAGCTGAACAGGATGAGGGAGGGTCTCTAGAGGTGCCATGTCAGCCAGATATTCCACAGGTCATAATATCGCGAGGCAGCGACACTGGGTCCAGTCGTCCAGCCCCGCATCTGGTCGCTGCCATGTCGCTGCCCATGCGAGCAAAAGAGCGAGCGAGCCTCGCGGCTGAAAGAGGAGATGTCACGTACCGGCCGAGATCGGTGAGCTCCTTGTTAATGCGCTTGAGAGCCATGGCTGTTGTGTGTACGTGTGTGGGTTGGTATGGGGGGTATCGCGGTTGTTGCGGCAGAGCGAGTTGGTGTTGAAGAGTGGAAGTGGGATGTCTGCGCAGGCAAGGCGGTTAGTTAGCGGGGGTCCTAAGAAAGCAAGTGCGGCGTGTCAGCGGAAGGCTCACCCGCCACAGGCACTCACGTACCTTTGACTCGCTGCGGGTGAAGGACAAGCGGTCGAGTCGTGGAAAGAAAGTCTGCAGTATGGGGCTCAAGCAGGGGCGTTTGTATTTATCATGGGTCAGAGCCAACCGCAAGAAGCGACACAAAGCTGACCGCCCAACTGCACAGTGTCGCTGCTCACAAAATTCACCGAGCGTTTCTACTACCTTGTGCAGCTACCGCGCTTGGTGCCAGCCTATCGAAGGCCCAAGAAGATGTGTCAAGGCTGACATGTACATTCACAGCTGCCTTTGATTTTATCTGGTCACCGTACATTGGTCAGTGCCCGGACCTGAACTCGGGTGGCCAACTGCACTGTGGATACGAGCAATCAGAAGTGATACTTGCCGCGTTCGAGGCGAACCCGGGAGCGTGCATCGGCCCTCACATGGTGTGATATGCATTTACTTCTAAATAAACATTGTCTGCATGCATGACACCTCTAGGCGCCTACAGCTGACGTGCTACTTGTGACTGGGGGTACCTCTACATACTTGTGTTGGTAGTACAACAACAGCAGGAAAAGTTCAAGTGGAAGCAATCTCACATGTACGTTACAATCAGCAGAAGGCTTGTATTCCAGTGATTGCGCGGCCGAGAATCAGGGCTGTTTCACATTAGTCAAAATAATAGCAACATTTCGATTAGACTCACCGTGGATGTCGCTCTGACCTTCGTACGTCTGTGTCACAAACAAGTTGGCGACATGTCTTCCGATCCCATACTCGTCGGATACTGCGTTTCCACCAAACACTTCTTGCAGTCTGTCCGCAGTCAGTACACGTCACGCGAGCGCTTAGTGCAACTTACGTCCGCGCGTTGATCAATGCCCGGTCACAATTCTGTCTCTTGATCATGGAAATCATCTCCGGTGCAGCTTTGCCCTCATCCTTGAGACGTCCGACTTGATGGGCGGCCAGGATACCGTACGCTGCATCCGTTGTAGCATCAGCCAGCTTCTTCTGCACGAGCTGGTACTTGGCAATTGGGTTGCTCTTGAATTGTTTCCTCTCTAGCGCATACTCTCGAGTCCTTGCGATGCAATCCTCAAGAGCACCGATGGTACCCCAGGCAATACCGTATCTGGCTGAATTGAGACAACTGAAGGGTCCCTTCAACCCCTCCACTTCCGGGAACATGTTTGCCTCGGATACGGGACACTCATCAAGCTGAATCATGCCGGTGATGGACGCCCGTAGACCGTTCTTGTTCTTGATTGGCGGCGTCTCAAGAGTACCGGGTGGACATTGATCGCGTTCAATGACAAAGCCACGGATCTTGCCCGTGCTCTGCAGCTTCGCCCAGACAAGGAGGACGTCAGCAATCGGCGAGTTTGTGATCCAGGTCTTTGATCCAGACAATGAGTAGTAACCTTCCTTCGTAGGATGAGGCTTTGCAACTGTCTCCAAGGAGCCTGGATCGGATCCATGGTTGGGCTCAGTCAGACCGAAGCAACCGAGTAGTTGGCCCTTGGCCATCTTTGGAAGCAGACGTTCCTTTAGCTCTTCAGATCCAAACTCCTCGATACCTCCCATGGCAAGTGAGCTTTGCACAGAGTAGCCTGAACGATAACCTGAGTCAACTCTCTCCACAGCTCTGGTGATCAGACCTGCAGCGACACTGCTGACTCCGGCACACTCATACCCTTGTATACTTGCACCCAGCAGTCCCAGCTCACCCATTTCTTCGATGATCTTTCTGTCAAAGTTCTCATTGCGGTATGCCTCTGAGGTACGTCAGCTGACTGTAAAGGCTGAAGCAGTGTCTCATGTACCTAGCACTCTCGGAAGCATACGCTCCTGGCAATACGATTCTGCAGTTTCTGAGATGGCCTGCTCCTCTTCTGTGAACAAGTTGCTTGTGTTTAACGGGTCTTGCCAGTCAAACTTCACGGGAGCGTGTAGAAATCGCTTGCCGAGAGCCGCGGACCGAAGTGGAGTGCGCAATTGCCTGGTGGCATGTCTATATGTTGATCGCAGCATGTTGAGGTTGTGATTGAGAACGAAGAAAGTCTTTCGGCTACACAAGAGTGACTGTTATATCCAGGACGGAATGAAGATATCCGTAATTGGATGATGTTGGCCTCGGAAAACCCCACGTCGAAAGGACCGCGGTTCGGAAGCACTCCGCGGTGGCAAGAAAAGCGACCATCATCACATTACGCACGCCGCGTCTCGAGCGTCTAGAGCGCCCAAGTAGATCTGGGGTGAGGGAATACAAGATTCGAGATGCATCCGCGGAGAATGCCTGCAGAGCATCACTAAGCGATGACAGGCAATATGTGGGGTAGCAGTGCCAAGGGATGTAGACCGTGATTGCGCGTGAGACGCGAACGCGTCATGACCATGGTTGGCGTCACGTCCTCCAGCCTCCACGCCGTTGCGTACGCTTCTACACACAACTTCAGGGTCTCGACACCACCACGATCCCACTCAATATACACCCGCGTACTAGAGTAGCCGTTGAAGATGGGTATCAAACACTTGTACCAGCTCATTGAGGAGCATGCGCCCGAGGCAGTCAAGAAGGGCGAGATCAAGAACCAGTTTGGACGCAAAGTCGCCATAGTACGTCCACCACACTCCACAGTACCGAGTCACTCACTAACGTGTGCAGGATGCGTATGCATATATCCAATCTTATACGACTCTCTAATCCTAACTTTGCGTAGATCTATGAGCATCTACAGTTTCCTCATCGCGGTCCGATCCGATGGTCAGCAGCTCATGAGCGAGACGGGCGAAACCACATCACATCTCATGGGTCTCTTCTACCGTACAATGCGCATGGTCGACAACGGTATCAAGCCCCTCTATGTGTTCGATGGCGCTCCGCCCAAGCTCAAGTCTGGCGAGCTCGCGAAGCGGTTTCAGCGCAAGACGGAGGCACACGCTGCGGCCGAGGAGGCAAAAGAGACGGGTACAGCTGAAGACGTCGAGAAGTTCTCGCGGCGGACAGTCAGGGTGACAAGGGAACACAACGAAGAATGTCAGCGGCTGCTCAAGCTCATGGGTATCCCCTACGTTGTTGCACCGACAGAGGCCGAAGCCCAGTGCGCGACGCTGGCGAGAGGCGGCAAGGTGTACGCTGCTGCTTCCGAAGATATGGACACATTGACCTTCGACTCACCTATCCTGCTGCGACATCTGACCTTCAGCGAGCAGCGCAAAGAGCCTATCCTAGAAATTCATCTGGATAAGGTGCTGGAAGGCTTAAACATGGAGCGGAAACAGGTACAGCATATAGGGACTACTGCCAACCCATGACCTACTGACCACCTAGCAGTTCATTGACCTCTGTATCCTCCTCGGCTGCGACTACCTCGATCCCATCAAGGGCATCGGCCCCAGCACCGCTCTGAAGCTCATCCGCGAGCACAATGACCTCGAAGGCGTCGTCGAACACATCAAGTCCCAACCCTCCAAAAAGCTCACGGTTCCTGACGACTGGCCATTCGCCGATGCGCGCCTGCTCTTCCTCGAGCCAGACGTCCGACCTGCTGATGACCCGGAATGCGACTTCAAGTGGGAAGCACCAGATGTAGAGGGTCTCGTCAAGTTCCTGGTCGAGGAGAAGCACTTCAATGAAGATAGGGTGCGCAACGGAGCAGCCAAGCTACAGAAGAACATGAAGACAGCGCAACAGAGCAGGTTGGAGGGTTTCTTCAAGCCAATTGAGAAGACGGCTGAAGAGAAGGCTAGTCTAAAGCGCAAGGCAGAGGAGAAGCTCGAGGAGAAGAAGAAGAAGCAAAAGGCTGACGCGAAAGCGAAGAAGCAGGCCAAGGCCAAGCCGAGGACCGCCGGTTAATCGAACTCGCTGCTGTTGGGAAGACGAGGTCAAATCTTTGCGCATGGGAAGCTGGCGTTCATGGAATAGTGATACCTGCGGGCTTGTGGCGTTTTCAAGGCATACGCACTAGGTGGTATTTCGAAGTGCAAAACACTTATTTACTAGGTGCACGTTACAGCGTTCTCGGTCTGTATTTTCTTCTATATCAGAACATGACTTTCCATTGCATCACCTTGTAAATGATCTGAAAAGTACCTAGTAAAGTTTTTTTTTGACTTGGAGGAACACCTGTTGCTTTCTAGTATAGTAAATACAGACCTTGCTCGCTACGTGCAGTTTATGGCCTTCTGGCGCATATACTCGTATGGCATCTTCCAATCTTCTTGTACTGCCTTTGTATCCAGGAGACTTCGGCAGAAACCCAGCATCTCTACATAATTGCCACATCGTAGCTAGGTAGTTCCCTTTTGGAAAGCAAGCCAACAAGCATTATTATCACGCCTGTCAATAACAACAAAAATGGCGAAAGGGGGGTGGACACTAATCAACGGTTCTAATCCACAAGCAGTACAGGGTAGTTGCTTGAACTTACCTTGTTCCATGTCACTGCTGGAATATTGCTTTCCAACTACATCATATTAATACCTAGATACAATGCATCAATCAAAGACATGGGATATGTTCCATCATCATCAGCATCAGCATCAGCATCAGCATCAGCATCACACACTATTCTCCCCATCACCAGCACATATCCCATATCACACATGACATGCGCAAATCTAGTTTCAAACAGTCAAACAACAGCCAAACACCTTTCACCCGAATTACAGGCGCGGAGAAGTACAATAAACATGTAACAATAGATTCCACAGTGGGGCCATGACGGTATATACGTCCCCCCAAGGGAATCAACCGTCGTTCGCCTTCGAGTCAGGCCACAAGCCCAACGAAACCCACGGCCTCCAAAGGAAACCAACACGAAAGTTATACTAACAGTTCAGGGTCCACAGCTACTAGAGACGGTTGAGCGAACCGCCACGTTTCCACGGCAAGAAAAAGTTTGCAAGTTTCACAGAACCCGAACGGCTCCGGATCTAGTCGTTTTTGACACATGGAAAGAGTTCACGCCAGTGGTTTCTCCCAGCGGCGCGCCATGAACGGAAGCATCCGCATTTGGATTTTTTTCTATAGCTAAACAGCACTACGCTGGTGAACAACTCTTCAGTTACCTTACCTGAAATATCGGATGTCACAAAGTAAATGCACAAAAGGATTCTTAGTTGAAATCTTCTTCTTCCTTCTCGTTCAGACCTGTGATGACCAAGCCACGCTAGTACGTAATAGGCCAAGTCGAGCGGATGCCGCCACTATTGTAGAAGTTTAAAAAGAGAGTTCGGGGACTGGGACCAGGGAAACCACGACAGGCATGGCATGTGTTACAGAACTAATGACTCTGCGCGCGAACATGGCGCCACATTATCGCGCCACTTAAAGTTTCCAAGGGTTCACCAGAGGTTTTGTCGTTGATCGACGTCGGGCCCCGACTCCCCCACAAACGACGTTTCAGTGAATAGAAGTGAATCACCACGGGCCCATGTTATGTGATTTCGAGCTCCGGAAGTTTGTTGTCGTTCAAGGGTCTGTTGCGACAGAGGCTTCTTACCCTTTTGGACATGGCATATTCCGTATTCCTCTTAGTTCTTGCACGTCAGGCGACGCTTCGATGGCAAACCTCGTCGATCCGCCAGAGTTACTGCAAAAGGAAGTTGGTTTTATCCCTGCTCCTGCTTCGAACTTGTAGCGCCAGACATGCCAAAGATGCTGTTTTGAGAATTGGGTGCTAGCTTCAGCGGCGAGTAGCGTGATACTGGGAGGCGACGGTTTGCTTTGATACTGTCGAGAACCCTGCACATGTCAGCTGAGGAAATGTCACAGCGGATGTTGTGCATGAAGCCCAATTGTGCGCAATCGGACGTGAAACACTGAAGGTTTATGCGGGAGATGTGCAAAGCTTGCTTACCATTCTGCATTGATGAACTTGACAGCCTTGCCGCCTGTCCTCGCAACCTCCTTTTGGATCTTGGTTGCAGCTAAGCCACCACCTGCGCCACCGTTTGCGTTTACTCTTCCGAGTATAACATGCGTTACGGTTCGACGGCCTAGTGCTATCGAGTGTCTAGCGCCGTGGGCGGCGCAAAGCTGCTTGAGCTTGTGGTCGGAGACCAAGGGAGCGGTTGAGCCGTTGAGGTAGAAGCAGAGTCCGGCGAATATCTGCTTCTCAAGAGGCTTTGAAGAAGCTTCGGCAAGGTGGCTGGATGCATCCGAGTCTGTTCCTACATCACAGGGCGTTGGCACTGTAGAGGCGCCTGTCTGCTCATGGCTGGACGCATCCCGCGCATGCATCGCAGCACCCTTGATATCCTTCTCATGTGCCTGCTTCCTGCCTGCCTTGCTAGCAGCCCATACTTCGGCCAGGCTCTTCTGACCGCCAGTCCGGAGGCCTTTTGCGCCCTTGTCCCAGCTGCCGTTGTCCTTGCGGCCATCCTTGCCAAAGTCCTCACTGCCTGCGCCAACCGTGTCGGCAACCCTTTTACCCCCGTCTCTGCCAGCCTTGAACTGCTCTCCAAGCTTGAGGCTTCGCCAGTCGCGCCATGACGTAGAGCCAGAGAGGCGATTCTCTGCGCGCTGATGGCCTGTACTGGAGCTGTTCCAAGGGTCGAAAAAGCGTCTGGGCGGTGCAGTGGCGGCGGTGGCGGCGGCGGCTGGAGAGGTACGACGAAGCTGACGAGGTTTGGCTGTACGCGTCGAGGCCAAGGTCGCGATTACTTCGGATGGGTCAGACGTGTGGGATGTGCTGCCGGCATCGCGGGCGTCGTGACAAGTCCGCTCCGTGTTCGGAACGAATGAGGCCATATCGAGTGCTGATCTTGCTTTACGGTTAGCTTCGGGGCACCTTCATGCCGGGACGTGATCGAGTGCATCTTGCTTGCCCGCTCAAGGCACATGGAGGAAAACATGGCCATTGAGGTTGAAACGGGCACCCGAAGCCGTGCTCCATACGGCAAAGCGTGGCGGGGGCGACTTACCCTGTTGTTGTTATGCTTGCAGATGCAGGTGGGAACAGCTGCGGGCTCAGTGGACAGTGTGATGAAAACAAACTTCACTAAGCCCAGGGTCTTGAATCGCCGTTGGATTGGTTTTGCAAAACAAACTTTACAATCGCGTGTTGCGGGCTCGACGCGAGGGAAGCAATCCTTTGCGTGAAACGGATTGGATCAATAGGGAGGTCAACAATGGCAGCCTCGTTTCTTGCAGCCTCGTTCCTCGCCTGATCACGAGCGCCGCCAACACACGCGCCTGCAGGTCTGCGTAATGATGAAACGATGTGATTGTCATGTGTATTATCCATTATTCTACCATGTCAGAGTTGACACGGTTACACTAAAGATTTTGGATATCGAAGCGTCTTCTGCAGCGAGGCAGTCGCGTACCTTTTCGTATGTACACCCGAAGAAAAGAAACATGCCAGCAAAAACAATCGTGCATTACGCCATTGCCATGCACCCAGTTCCTGAACGCCATGCTTTATCCATCGTAGGTCACATAAGCCCTGATGTACTACCATGAAAATAGAAATTTTGACCCTTGAAGATATTGCTTCTGACAACGCCCGCTAAAATCAAAGGCCTCTCAGCATCATAAGAAAGAACAAGGAGTACTCTAATAAAACGAGTCGAAACCAGCGACGATGCGACGTCTCCGTCCTGCGTCCAGGGATCGCGTTGCGGTGTCGGTCCGAATTGGGTTTCTAACGACTCGGACTCTGGGGACGCACGTGAAGATGCTGCGTTGACTCGTGGAGATGCGAGTTTGTCGTGAAATGATAGTGGCCACCGTAGTCAGTTGCTCGGCTGTCTACACCTGGCCGTTAGTGCCCTTGCTGAGTGATGCTTCGTACATCATTCGATGCTTCTTCATCTCGTTTGCGTCGAATGGCATAATATCGCTGCCCTTTCTGCTGGACAGAGACGCGGAGCTGCCGTTGCCAAATTTGAGACTTGCTAATGATCGGGCCTTCTTGAGCGACTTCTTCCCAGCATTCTCCCCGGTCGGGGGGACGCTGTCAGCAGCGGCTTTCTGGTTGAAATGCGTTATTTCTTCCACTTCGGTCCGGGGCTTGACTCGCATGCGCTTGAACTCGCGAGTAATCCTCTCGAGCTTGCTAAGGCCCTTGGGGGCGGGGGTATAGCTTTGCATGGGTTCAGGCGCTTGCTCACCATGCATGCTGGAGCCTACACTGGGCCGACGACCAGAACCAAAGCTCACACCAGAGTCATGCTTCTTGTCTTTTCCAGGTGCGTTCATGTAGCGATCAAAAGACTCGGGTCCGTGAGTGGCCATGCAGTCTTGAATCATGTTCTGTGCAACTCGGAGGTACTTGTCGACAATCCTCTGGACGATGGGCCAGCCAGTACGGTCTTCGGGACGTTTATCCCTGTTGATCAGTGACAGCAAGACATCGGGGCCCCTCTTTTGCACCTGACTGATGAGTTCGAAGAAGATCTGACGCTCTTCTTTCAGGGATTCGTGGTTCAAAAACTGCGAAGGAAGCTTGGTCTGGCCATGAACAGGAGGGAAGAGGGTGTTGAGGTAGCTAATGCAGTTGAGCTTGTTGAACTCCTCGTCTGATAGATGGTTGATCATAATCTGTCGGCGAATGTTAGTGCAATGCCATGTGAAAGGAGTGGCATAGCTTACCCAGCGGCGGAGTCCGACCCAGAGCTGAGCGTAGTACGATTCAGCTTTTCGGTTCTTGCCCTCCAGATTGTTGATCCAGAGCGCGATACCCGGTGCCTTTTCGGCTACACGGGCCATGTCGGTGTCCCATGTGTCCCGGTGGACGTCAAGGGCCTCAAAGGTGGTGGCCATTTCCCTCCGTCGTCGCGTCTCTAGGTCTTTGAGGTAGTCGAGAGCTGTCAGTGCTTGGCTCCAGTCGACATCAGCTGGCTCAGGCATGAAGGTCCGGGTGACAAAGTTTACAATGAAAGCGGGTGGGAGTGCGCTGGTTCGCGTGGGGAGCGCTTTGAGCTGGCTCATCAGAGACGAGGTGAAGCTCATGGCGGCAGCTTCTGTGCTATTCCACGCGAACTGGCTGGAGACTGGTGATGTGTTGCCGGACTTGGCCAGGCTTTTGGGGAATGGTTGGGCGCGGTCCACACGGTTGAGCTCGTACATGGTTTTGAGGGGTATGTCGTAGCTTCCGGGGTACTGCAAGACGTGTTCGAGAACGTAGGCCATTGAGTTGTGGTTCTCATCCGACGCGCTCCGGGAATGATTTGATGCCATAGTGGTGGTAAGCACGTGAGTGTGGCTGGCCGATGGAAAGGATCCAGATGGTGGCGCAGCGCTAGACTGGCGCGTATCGCAGAGAAGCAAAGACGGAATGCGATCCCCGGGGAAGCGAAGTTGAGGTTGAAGGTGTTGCTGTAGAGGAGCTGCAGTGGTCCGTGGAAGACAGCTAGTGGGCGCGTGGGGTTTTGGTGGGGTGGTCGTAGCGTTGACGCGAAGAAAGGAAGGCGCGACCAGCAAAGGAGGCAAGAGAAGGGAAACACGGGGGCAGAGCTGCAAGCAAAGGTGATGCAGCTCTTGGTGGCGGCGAATCGCTCCAGGCAAGTTGTGTGGCGGCGGTGTTGCAAGTGACCAATGTCCAGTATCGCAGGCGTTGGGATGTGCAGCCAGGCAGGGATGATGTGGTGTGGTGTGGTGTGGTGTGGTGTGGGCACGGTAAACAAAAAGAAGGACAAACACGACGATGCTCGAGCGGCGGCGGCGGTGGTGGTGGTGTAGGGCAGGATTATGAGGAGCAGATGGTCGCAGAGGGCTGGAACGGGCAGACGTCGGGTAGGTATACAGAAGGGGTTTGCTCTAGCCAACGCTTCTTCCCATGATCCCTGAGCGAGGGCCCGTGATGGTCGCTTTCGCACTTGCATGAGTGGCGTCAGTGACAGGGGCATCCAGCTTCCCCGAGAACCACGACCAAGGCGGCCTAGCGGGCTGGCCACCACCACGCCTTTCAGCTCGAGTGCGTTGCGCTCCATCTCGTCCATGCCGACCCCGCCCCGAGTCAGGCACGCTGCCCCCCCCCCAACCCATGGCGTATGAAATACCATAGTACATAGTATATTTGCATTCCCACTGGCTTGGACGACTTGCGACTCTAGGCGTCCCCTGAAAGACCCTGAGACGTCACACTTATGGCGGCAGCAGCTGTACCATGGTCGAACCCCCCCCCCATAGAAAGCAATTGTGGCACAGGTTCCGAGCTAGCTCTCGACGCAGAAAGTCTACCGCTATCCGACCTTCTGCTTCCGCCGAGTCGTGCTACATAGCACGTCTGCCCAACCCTACGCGAACTCTGCGCCGCCCCAACTCAATTCACCGTCGACGACCACCACCGGTCCCGCCTCTACCTGCAGTCTCCACATGGGACTCAACCGCATCATTCCGGTGCCGATGCAGTCTCCTCCGGAGCACTTGGACCTTGCAGACTGCACATGCACATGCACATGCACATGCAACCGCTTACCGCACTATTCATTCTCCCGCACTACATAATAAGGAATATCGTTGTAGCTGCAACTGTCAGAATGCCAGGATGAGCCTGTACCGGCATTTGTGACCACACTCGTCCGCTACAGCGCCCCTGTAAAAACTCCCTCGCCTCGCACTCGCACAGAACCATGGCAGTAGCTGGCCACTCGTGAAATTTGCCCCAAATCTTCTTCATCCGCATCATTTCGACAGCTTGTGGCATTGTGTAGCCAGGCCATGAGGATTGCGGCGTGGCAGGGCCGTTGACGATGAAACCTCAAAAAGTTGGCTCTTGTAAGCCTAGACGTACGACTCATACCCTTGACCTTCAGCACGGTCGCAAACGAGATGTACCTTGCAGACTCGGAGCTGCAGCCATGCGAACTTGTCACCTCCCGCGCCCCCTGTCCCTTGCCCCCTCCCCCCGGTTGTGCAAGCCTGCAGCTGAGTGGGGTGTTTGCAGCACCGAGAAAAGATTGCTCATATCACAAAAAGCACCATAACAGCGCTTGCATCGACAAACAACGCGACGACGCGCCAGACGTGTCAAGAACTGCTGCTTCCGCATACTATATACTCGGACATGGTCCGCAGTCTTCATCGCACCGTCGGACAGCGTCCGAAGGACGTGATTGAACCCCCTCCAACCACAACCACAAATGTAAAATATGCACATCAATGACCTTGGGCCGCGGTGCAGCAACATGAGACACATTCGACATCGGGCTCGTATAGCCAATGCGAAAGATCGTCCTAGCAGTCCTGCTAGCATCAGTGCTCCTCCTCGCTTGGAAACCACGCACCGTGAGGTTGAGGGCATCCCCATCATGGCCCCAGCCGAGGTTGTTTCATTACATCGATCGCGATATTGCGATCAGACTGCACATCGACAGATTGACGAGCTCTTGGATCCTTTGCGCTGGCCATGGCGTCGCCATGGCGTCCAACAACCTCCTTGCAAGGTCAGTTGGCCGCGGGTGCCAACGCCGGCGTCTACCCATTCTCAACAATTCCCACCCGCGCAGGTACGGACCCAGCTAGCCAACAATGCCAGGATGCGAGTACGGTATGAATCAAACAAGGCCGTTGAAAATAATCTCCGCGTCGATCTGCTTGCACCTGGCAGGCCTGAGGCTATGACCAGCATCTCTCCCCCGTTCGTCTCCACATTTAACGTTGCAGATTCTCATTCGTTGCAGCCCAGGTTCCCTTCTGGGCGCAACACCATCGTTGCAACAACAATTATGCGCATTGTAGATCAAATTCTGTGCGCCGCGGCCATGGCGAGCAGCTGAGGCGAACATATGTACTATGTAGTAGGATGATACGTCAAATCAGTTGCCTGCCATCGCCATGGCCATGCTGACATGCCCAGTCTTGGCAGCGTAGTCAGACTTGACCTTGAAATCGTAAACGGGTGCTCTAGATCTTAATACAACAGCAAGAATATGTGGTCAACACATCATGTTTAATGCGAAGGTTTCCACTATACTCGCCCTTCTCCGTAACATGAGGGGTCGTCGCGCGAACGATTAGTGGAAGCTCGGCAAAGGGGAACCAGAACTCAGCTTCCCCATCGCCACATTGTTGCATGTCTATGGCAATTGCAGGGAGCGTCAGCATATGTCGGGCAAGCCGGGAGGACACGTAACGTCGAGCTAATGATCCTGGGTTGGTATTTGAATAGTAACTGCACAGCCTCACGAGCGCAGCCTCAGGATTGGTCATCAAGATTTATACCAAGACCGAAGCCTGTGCTAGGATCAAGGCAGTTGCCGACGTCTTGCGTACCACTATGGTCGTACTTCGCGTCTTCTAGTGCATACAACCCACATCATCATGGGTATGCGATCTGGCATGCGCTAGCCTGACTAGGTAATATTTTCAATGTAGCATGTCAAGGCCATGCCTTCTTATCTAGGATAAGATAAATTAATTCTAGATGGATTGCAGAAATGTCTTGGCATGCCTACTCTTCGCTTACGCGTGGCCATGTGGGTTGCATCCTGCGTCTTCTCGCTGCACAGTACTTGGTAGGTCAACTATGGTACAGTTTTCCCAGGCTGTCGCAAGACTTCGATTAAATCGATCGCTGAGCATTATGGCGGGGTCGCGAAATCCTTGGGTGCAGCATGCAGGTGTTTGATGAGTCATCTGAACCATGTATTCACAAAGGGTGGTGCTAGACACCAACCATCAATTGCTCATTTCAGCACACCCGTCTCTCGATCTTCTGAATATGGCATCATCATCTCAGCTCGACTTCGTAATCGTGGACGTATTCACGTCCCAGCCATACGGCGGCAATCCGCTAGCCATTGTTCGCATCCCGCATGACCGGACACTAACTCAGGAACAAAAGCAAACCATCGCCCGAGAGTTCAACCTATCAGAGACCACCTTCTTACACGAGAATGCGGATGGTGCGACGGAGGACAGATGGATCGTCGATATCTTCATGACATCGCAGGAGCTGCCATTTGCGGGTCACCCGACCGTGGGCACGGCGTGTTATGCTCTGGGTAGGGCGGCTCGGGAACGTGGTATTCACAGCGGTGTCATGGAAGCGAGCTTCGATTTGAAAGCCGGATGTGTCGGACTGCGGTACGATTGCGGCAAGATGACGGCGAAGGCCTCCATCCCTCATGACGTGTATGTGTTGCGTTTGACACAGTTCTCCTCGGCATCTTCAGAGTCCGGACTATCAGTATTAGCACCAAGTGCTCCAGACCCACCATCTGAGATCGATCAGATGACCTGAAGTACATGTACGTAAACTGACCAGTGCAGTCATATCCACGAGAAGAGGTACACCAAGGAAGAGCTTTTCGCACTCCAGCCTCGATTGGCAGAAGCTCACCAACAAGGCAAGGTCGGGGTGAATGACGACTATGCTATTGTCTCGATAGTCAAAGGCATGACCTTTGTCCTAGTCGAAATGGAAAGCGAAGAGGCTCTGGGTATGGTATCGCTAGCTGGTCAGTCTCTCAAAGTCGAAGGTCTGGATCAAGGCTGGGACCAGACGTTCATCGGAACATATTTCTTTGTTCAGACGGGAAAAAGCATCGAGGGCGTCACGAGACTAAGGACGAGGATGATCGAGGGTCCATTGGAGGATCCAGCTACTGGTAGCGCCGCCAGCGATTTGGCAGCATATCTTTCGTTGACAGCAGGAGGAGAGTCTAGGGCGCTGAAATACGAAATTGTTCAGGGCGTTGAGATGGGAAGAAGAAGCGAAATCTTCATCGAAGTAGAGATGACCGAGGACCGGGCCGTATCGCAGCTGTTCCTCGAAGGCGGCGCGGTGCAGGTAATGGAGGGCCGATTGACCATCTGAGACTATGGAAGACAATGGATCCGAAGGAGCGCATGTAAAGGAAGTCCAAACCGTTAATCAAAGAACCCAACATCGAGGGTTCATGTCAGAGGAAATGGAACCTGAAAAGTTTCTGCGAGTGTTGGTTACAGATGTAGATCCCTTATGCCTGAAGACATGTCTTGCCTCAGGTATGCCGAGTGACCTGCAAACACCGAACCAGGTAGGGAAATCCTGATTCCTTAATTCCTCACGACGCTGTAGAACTGGACGTGTAGCGAGGTTTGACATGAGCCGTCTCAGCTCCTTTACTGGGAGCACGGTCTTCAATGTGGGCCAAAGGGGGTAATATCGCTTGCAGAGCCGATGGAGACAGACGCAGATCTTCGAGAATGGGTATACACAGTTCTGTTAATGGTGGAGAAGCATGCTGGCTTTTCGCCTGGGCGCCGCGTTCACAGTGGAGCTGGTGAGTCGTCTTGACCAGGTAACAAGACGACTTGGCAAGCAAGGACAACTTCCCAAACAGCAAACATCGCCCGCTTCCGATCGTCATGGATTTCGGATGGAGAATTGCCGTCATCGCATCTCTCCGCGATCAGAGCGACTTAACCATTGAACCCCCAAAAATGCGTGCAACGACACGATGCACTGTCACCTGTCACACCCGTCAAGATCGAGACAGTGACAGCATGAACTAACCTTGTTTGTGTATGTAGCACAGCACCTCCGACAATTCAATGAGGCTCTTGGGGGAGGCGGGGGTCACAGAGTGGGCCACAGCAAGTAAACCAATCTCCCTGCTGGCGTTGCGATGGTGATGAACGGCTATCGGAACCAATCACACATTCCTGCCGTGCATTCGGTTACCATATGGCGCATGGTAAGGCATCATAAGAGTTTGAGCGAGCCCTCCTCAAAATTTAGAGAATGCCTGGCTCCGTCCTGGAAGGCGTTTAGCGCATCTTGTTTGGGTTAGCGCAAAGGTGGTTCTTGCACACCTCATACACGAACCGTTTCTCGGACCTCCTCTTCAATGCCTGGCGTGCTCTTGTTCCGGAGAGGCTGCCACGACAGCCTCAGTCAATAGCAGGGCGCCAGTTAATGCCAATGCCCCGTGCACGACCTTAGAGATGCCGGTACGAATGGAGTTGAGACGTCTCTGCCTTCATCGTGGGTTTCATGCCCGAGGAACCACGAGCCGCCTTACCAGGTTACTCTTTGCCTTCGGCGTCGCCAAGGACTTAAGGCAATGCAATTCCTCCAAGTTATCAGGCTTCCTCACCATCAATCCGTCGTTTGTTCTATTACACTCCGGTTCTGCAGTTGAGGGTTACATTCCTTTCTCTTCCTCTATATTCTTCATTCAGACTACGTTGAACGTATCTGCCTTTTTTGTAATCCACCGCTAGCCGGACTCCACTCTTTTTAGCAGTCTTACTTTTTGTTCTTCGAGGATTCGTCATGCGCTTCTCTACCCTCGTCCCTTTGCTGCTTGCGGCCGGTGTTGCCAACGCCCAATTTGGTGGTCAATTTGGTGGTCAGGGTGGCGGTCAAGGCCAGAACAACGGCCAGAACGGTCAAAATGGTCAGAATAACGGTCAGAATAATGGACAGAACAATGGCCAGAATGGAGGCAACAATGGCCAGAACAACGGCGGCAACAACGGCGGCAACAACGGTGGTAACAACGGTGGTAACAACGGTGGTAATGGTGGTTTGGCCCTCAACCCCGACGTTGTTCAAACAGCCAGTCAGTCCGACGGATTTGATGGAGGCGAAGAGGATGGACAGGCCGCATCTCTTACGTATGTTAGCATGCATGTTTTTCTACAAATCCCCTGTTAATGTTACTAGTGACCAAGCCAACTTCATCAACTTCTGTCAAGGCAAGACACTCACCAACGGTCTCCAGGTAAAGGAAGGCTCCTGCAATGGCATTGGTAAGCCTTATTCAAGTAATTATCCTGGAGGAGACAGTTGCTAACTTCAAAATAGTCATGGGAGATATTCCTGCAGTTGGCCAGATGATTTCTGCGGTCTTTACCGAGCCCACGAACAACCAGGAAGGAATACAGCCAGGCACCAAGATAGACTTCTCAGTTCAGATCAACAATTTGGAGGCTGGATCTTTCACGAACCCTGACAACACCTACTACGCCGCTCCACAGACGCTCCAGGGTGGTAAGGTCATCGGCCATACCCACATCTCCGTTCAGGACATGGGCAACGACGGCAACACTCCTCCCGATGCTCAAGAATTTGTCTTCTTCAAGGGTATCAATGATGCCGGAAATGGTAACGGTCTCCTCACTGCCACGCTTGAAGCTGGTCTCCCTGCCGGAAACTACCGTGCCTGCTCGATTACCTCTGCTGCCAACCATCAGCCTGTTGTTATGCCAGTCGCACAACGTGGTCCTCAAGATGATTGTGTTAGATTCACAGTTGGTGGCAACAATGGTGATGCCAATAACGGTCAGAACAACGGTCAACAAGGTGGCCAGCAAGGCGGTCAGCAAGGCGGTCAACAAGGTGGTCAACAAGGAGGACAGCAAGGAGGACAGCAAGGAGGACAGCAGGGCGGTCAGCAAGGTGGCTTTGGCGGTCAGCAAGGTGGCTTTGGCGGTCAAGGAGGACAAGGAGGACAAGGAGGACAAGGTGGCTTTGGCGGCTTTGGACGTGGACGTGGACGCTTCGGCCGCCGTAGCTTCACTGCACGGGACTTCGTTGCCTAAGCACTTTACGAAGATTGGTAGAGGTGTATGATCGATGGCGAAGTTCGGGGTTGGCATGGTTTGAAGTTTGAAGCGGCGCACACTATAATAGTACTTTCCTCTTTGACGACAATTACAAGATAGAACGTACTTCTGTCCCTAGAAGGGCACGGAAAGTCACTCTACGGAGATTGAAGCGGAGCGCTTCATTGGACTGGTTCTGAGGGCGCTATCTCTTTCTTTGGCGCCTACTTATTATTGATGAACTGTAAAACTATTTTATTATTCACTATGGTACCTACAATATCTCAACGGAGTCTTGATGAGAGTCTAGTCATTGCTCGCTTGTGCATAAAGGCATTGAAGGCGCCGAAACGTGGATGTCTCAGGACGCCATCTGTCGATCAGGCAAGGGAATGTCGCAGTACAGAATCCTGTAACAACGACAACGTCACCCCAAGATGTTGTCGACGTCACCCATTCTTGGAAGACTTGGTCGTAGTCTTGCGGATTTTCGACCTCGATGTAATAACCAGGAGCGTTTGTCATGCGTTTCCACAACTTACACAGTGTTAGCTGACGAAGCATACTTGGCTGGAATATCATGGCCTACATCATAAAACCCATCACGTTATCATGAAACGGAAAAATGAGGAACTAGGCTGTACCGGCGTACCAATCGCCTTTGAGTACCGTGCATTCGCTGAGTCGACTGCGTTACGGACCAGGCCACCAACGATGACTCATACATCATCCGCCTGGTTGAAAATCGGAGAGATTTAGAAGTCACATCACATCTAACAAACATGAATTCGACTCTTTCCAAAATGACCACGTCAATCCGCGTAGACCAAACAATCGACAGCACGCGTTCAACATCACCCGTCCTTCCTGCCGAACTTTGGCTGCAGATTCTGGAAAAGACCGGTTCTCACGAGGCGCTTCATCTTTGGGGAACTGTGCATCTTATCTCACCGCAGTTCAGGAATTATGTTGAGCGGATCTTCATCTCAACCTTTCTTCCCCAAGTTATCATCTCCCTTGCGCTACCGCAGCGCGATCCCACAACGGGCACTCTGAAGTGGCCTGGCGATCCCATTCCGCAAGCACATATCGTTTTCTCCTTTGAAAAAGTCACGACCAACCAAAGAAACATAGTTCTGAGATCACCAGAATCATTAGGGTCGCCGGGGGAGATGAAGAGTGTCGATGAGCTTAGATTTATCACTTCATTATCGGAGGAACGACTGCGAGAGGCGCCACCGTGTGTTAGAATAGGAAACCCTTTGAATGGTTTGAAGGTGGCCGTGCAGAGAGAATTTGGTTGGGACGACGACAGGAAAATTTGGACATGGGAGATGAGTTGGAGAAAGCTGGTGACCCATCTTTACCAAGCCAAGATGCTCAAGCGCGAGTCATCGTCCACTAGGAAACACAATACACGAAGTGGAAGACCTTAATGTATAGTTGAAAGGTACTGCTCATGTAGCAACCAGCCGCGCATTACCTCCGCCAGATGAGAGGCGTACTTTAAGCTTAGTGGAAATCGCTTCAGTCTGACTTGACGAGAGATCCGGATGAATACACCTTTGGGTTTCTTCCGACAGCCCATGTAATAATGTAGCCAACGCCGAAGATTTCCAGATTGGAGCCTTGGTCCGCCGTCCTTGAAATATTGTCGCGCAGATCAAGACCAAGCTTCCAGTGAGCGACACAGCAGGCAAAGTGATCCAGACCCAGCGTATTTGCACCGTTTTCTCTGATGTCCAAGCTGTACCTTCGACAGGAACGGTACCTACTTCGCGCGATTTCATGTTGTTCGTTATTGCCTTGGTGATGTTGGAAAGTTGCTGCTCAAAATTGTATGGTGGTACTTGATGGAAGTTCCATATTCCCTTGTTCGAGGTAAAGGGGAATTCCGGGTCTTGAGAGAGTGTAGGAGGCATATCAGAGAGTATCCATTCTTGTAGAGACTCTGTGGTCCGGTTTACAATGGTGAAGGTTTCATTAGACCCAAGAGTGGCCACGATAGGGAACGACGCGCTATAGCTGTCTGGCTGCACCAAAACAGTGTCGATGACTGATTCTTCGAGCACTCCGTTGTTGACTTGCGCTTCGAGAGTTTTGACGCACCAAGTAAGCAGGCATTCGATGAATACCGGTGTCTCGTTTCTCATTACGGCTGCTGGCCCTCCAGGAGTGTATCCAATGTAGAAATCTGCGATGGGAAAAGTGGCACCTGCAAACTTGGTTGTGTTCAAGAAAGGGTCGTAGCCTGAGTTGACGTTCGTAGTGTTAACAAAAAGTGTTGTTAGACTGGTTACGCTACGAAAACCCGCAAGCCCACTGGAACCGACCAAAAAAGTGTTGTTGACCTTGAATCCGCAAGGATTGGCGGCTGCCCTGAAACCTGTCGCACAGTCCAAGGATGTGTTGTTCTTACAATGATAATCGAGCAAAAAGGAAACGTCCTGACACTCGTGACAGACACCGAGTGTGGTATACAAGGGCCAGGTGCAGTTGCCTGTAGGGCACGTGGCTGTGGACGGCCTGATCCCAATCTCTGGAGTATTGAAAGCGGCATCTATAGCCGCAGACATTGTCGAATCTGGGCGGGCTTTAAGCGAACCCTTGCGTATCAAAGGTGTATAAGTTGGCACAAAACTCCTTGCAGCCCATGTTATACTCTGTTGGCTAGGTATCATTCTCTCCGGGTAGGCGGCAATCTGCTGGAAGAACGGCTCAAATGCGAGTGCAAGAACAGTCACCAAAGCACCAAGAGACACCAGGTGTCTAGATACGGGTTAGTAAATACGAATGACCTTCAAGCGGATTTGTACCAACCTGCACCTTGTCTTTATGAGGAGCATGGCCGCACCCCATGGCCCACGACTTGCGGCATCATAAATCTGGAAATCCCATAGCGCAGCCTCTTCTTGAAACCAGACCCATTTCAACTGCCCAATAGCCTCCGAAACAGGCAACAATAACGCTGCTTTGGATACAGCAGCAAAAATAGAGACATATGCGTTAAGCGTGATGCCTGTTACCAAGTACTCTGGCTGTTTCTTGCCATCATAATACCAGAGTACACCCACTATAGCTGCCACGCAGGCGAAACTAACAGTCCAGCTCAGTAGCTCCCACCACCACCAATCAGTTACGACCCGGTCGTAGAACGTTGTTGGTGCTCGGATGAGGGACCGATCCTTGGTTTCGTTCTCTTGTTCTGAAGATGTCGTGTTCGCGGAACGAAACATATTTGGAATTGAAAAGTGTTACCTCATCAGGAGTAAGAACTGAAGAATACGAAGCATCTTGTCGTCTTATTGATATGGTGCTTTGTTACTGCGCCGCAATTTAGGGTTCCATGTATGTATGTAGAAAACCGACAGGAAGTGTCGTATCACTTCGCGCCTCCCCTACTTGCGGTAAGCATTTGACTCATCCAGTATCAGGTTGATTGGAGAATCAACCATCTAAACTCGCGAAATCGACATCGCAAGCGCCGAGGGAGATCGTTGTCCATGTAAGCGCCGGCCACATGGTCGCTCCACATTGACGCACAACAGAAAACACTTGCACAGGTGAGATAAATCGAGAGCTTTGCGTCTCTTCTCGAACTCGTAAATTGGTCAAGGCGCTCTCCATGTAGTGATCATCCTCTTAGGTTACGGACCGATGGCCTTTGCAGAAGCCATTCGCTGCGCGACCAAGCTAAAGACGGCAATTGATGACATGAAAATGGCAAGATTATAGAACTGCAATCGCATCAGCTTGGTATTTCTTTTTACCGAGATTGATAATGTTAGGGAGAGCGTACAGCTTTCCTTGAGTACGCGCTCTCCTCCGCCTCGCTGCGCGCCTCTACGAACAGTCGGCGCAGATTAGGCAAGTTGGAAGGCTACCATTCCACGTTAGAAGTTTAGTGTATACGAGCTTTTATACCCAACTTACCATGTTTATGTTTTGACGCAACAGTGAGCGCGGAAACGTCGAGGCATTTCAGGGCCGGGCTAGATGCGATATATGGACAGGTCCCCAATTGCGCACGGGCCGTATCCTCAAGGTGGCAGTCTGGCAATCGCGAAGCTCCGCGAACATGAACTTAGCCCGCATACTCACTCAACAACGCCACCCGATCTAAAGACACGGAATAACGAAATCTCCCATAACTTGCCTAGAAGTTCGCGCATCGAACGTACCGGGCCTTGCAGTACCAGTTCCAAACGTTACGAGCCGGAGTCGGAGGGGTTTGGCTGACTGATCGGCCTCTGCGATCCTACAGAGATGGCTGTCAACAGGATAAAAGGCGCTTTTGCGCCTCCGCGCAAGGGAGAGACGTTCGAATTGAGGGCAGGTCTGGTGTATGATTTACCCCAAGATTCACTCTAGCTGTTCATAACTGACTATTGCCCTAGTTCTCAGTATGCCTACGAACGGTGAGCGTCTGGAACTACAAGATGTATTTGGAGCGAACACTAAGACTATGGCAGGAAAGAAGCCATTCAGAAGACTATCATGTCCATGACTCTGGGCAAGGATGTCTCGGCCCTCTTCCCGGACGTTCTGAAGAACATTGCAACTGGGGATCTTGACCAGAAGAAGCTGGTGTATC
Source organism: Alternaria brassicae (assembly GCA_004936725.1). Lineage (NCBI taxonomy): Eukaryota > Fungi > Ascomycota > Dothideomycetes > Pleosporales > Pleosporaceae > Alternaria > Alternaria brassicae. The sequence continues at coordinate 1,592,864 of CM016512.1, forward strand.
TATACCTCATGTGCGTATGATCCAGGCTGCGTTTCAACTGGGAATTGACAATATCCACCAGGAATTACGCAAAATCACATCCCGACCTCTGCATTCTCGCCGTAAATACCTTCGTACAAGACTCCGAGGACGCAAACCCACTCATACGAGCATTGGCGATCCGAACTATGGGGTGTATCCGCGTTGACAAGATGACAGACTACATGGAGGAACCTTTGCGCAAGACACTCAGAGACGAATCTCCATACGTACGGAAAACAGCGGCACTGTGTGTGGCTAAGCTGTTCGATCTCGCACCGAGCATGTGCATCGAGAACGGTTTCCTGGAGCAGCTGCAGGAACTTGTGGGCGATCCGAACCCCATGGTAGTCGCGAACTCGGTCACTGCACTGGTAGAGATTCAGGAAGCAGCACCAGAAACCAAAGCTCTGGTCATTTCGTCACAACAACTGAAGAAGATGCTTTTGGCGCTGAACGAATGTACAGAGTGGGGTAGAGTCACTCTACTTACTACTCTGGCAGACTACAAGCCAGTGGATGTGAAGGAGGCAGAGCACATTTGTGAAAGAGTCGTTCCGCAGTTTCAGCACGTCAATCCGAGTGTGGTGTTGGCAGCTGTCAAGGTTGTGTTCCTGCATATGCGAAATATCTCCCCTGAGATGATGAAGTCGTATTCGAAGAAGATGGCTCCGCCGTTAGGTACGTTGATGACAGAGACAGAACGGGCCATGACTAACAAGCTATAGTCACACTCGTATCTTCCGCTCCAGAAGTACAATACGTTGCGCTCCGAAACATCGACCTCCTGCTCCAGAAACAATCGGACATTCTCAGTAAAGAGATGCGCGTTTTCTTCTGTAAATACAACGACCCGCCCTACCTGAAGATGCAAAAGCTGGAGATAATGGTGCGGATAGCGAACGATAAGAACGTCGACCAATTACTGGCCGAGTTGAAGGAGTACGCTATGGAAGTGGATATGGATTTTGTGCGGCGGGCAGTAAAGGCCATCGGACAGGTCGCGATCAAGATTGAAAGCGCAAGCGAGAAGTGCGTCAACACGCTCCTAGACCTCATCAACACCAAAGTCAACTACGTCGTTCAGGAGGCGATCGTAGTTATCAAGGACATTTTCCGCAAATACCCTGGTTACGAAGGCATAATACCAACACTCTGCCAGTGTATCGATGAGCTGGATGAGCCGAACGCGAGAGCGTCTCTTATCTGGATCGTTGGAGAGTACGCGGAGAAGATCAACAACGCCGGCGAGATCCTGTCAAACTTTGTGGACACATTTGCCGAAGAGTTCACTCAAGTACGTCTGAAAAATGCATACTGAAGTACTACGGGAGCTAACATATGCCAGACACAACTTCAAATTCTCACAGCTGTTGTCAAGCTTTTCTTGAAGAAGCCAGATCAGGCACAAGGCCTGGTGACCAAGGTCCTACAGGCCGCTACTGCAGACAATGACAACCCGGATATCCGAGATCGAGCATACGTATATTGGCGACTGCTGTCTAGTGATCCCCAGATCACCAAGGACATCGTGCTTTCCGACAAACCCCCGATCACTTCCACAATACGATCACTGCCTCCTCAACTGTTAGAGACTCTGCTAACAGAACTGTCAACACTGGCTTCAGTCTACCACAAGCCACCAGAGGCTTTCCTTGGACAAGGCAGATTTGGCGCAGAGGCGATGCAACGAGCTGCCATCGAGGAGCAACAAGAAGAAGCAAGAGAAAATCCGATTGCTGCGGCAGCGGCAGCGGCAGCAGTCAGCGGACAAGCGCCTTCAAATGTGGAGAATCTTTTGGATATTGATTTCGACGGCTCCGCGCCTGCTTCGATGCAGAAGCAACCCACACACGGCTCGTCAGGTCTCGAAGGACTGGCTGGAACCCCCCAACGTGTCGCTTCTCCAGCAGTGAACGCGCCCGCTCCACAACAATCAAACATGGACGATCTGCTAGGTTTGTTCGGAGACGGAGGTGGTGGTGCCGCCGCACCTACGCAGATGAGCAACGACGACATGATGAATGGATTCGCAAGCATAAGCATGGATACCAATCAACCTCCGCCAGCGACACAACAACTAGGCGGTGAAGCGAGCAAGAAGAGTAACCAGGACCTATTGGACTTATTCTAGGTAGCTGGGCGGGAGGGAAATATGATTTCAAGTGTTTTGTGTTAGCGAGAAGTACATTTAGTGAGCGTCTGCCGACGCTGGTAAACATGCCCTGATACGACGACATGTATACAAATCGAGAAGTGGTAGTGGTTACACTACTACAAAAAGCCAGTGCGCTTTCAGTTTTCAGTACTGAGCAGGTATTCCTTCAGAGAATTCAAGACTAACCGGTTTGACGTGTGATCGTGTTCATTAGCACTACAATAACTAGCAAAACCCACTTGCGAAAGCCTTCTTCGAAAATCCTCACCAATGTCCAGCGGGATAACGTATATGATTGTACGCATAGTAACTCAAGAGATTGGTCTGTGATGTGGCTCATTAACCGTTTCCATTCCATTAAGCATTACACTAGTAATAATATTCCCTTTCCAAGGTGGTAGGCTGAAACAAGCCATTCATACCACCAATACCAATACCAAGATCAATATTGCATTTCAAACAAATGCATGTTCTTCCTTCAATTCATGCCCTCAAGATCATCAAACCCCCCTATACAGACATCCAGCCGCTCAAAAAAAAAGGATGAGAAAAGAGCGGCGGCCGGGCGCTGAAGCGAATGTATACAACGCAACTGTAAAAACATTTTTACAGTGGCAGAAAGCCATAGTAAGCGACCGACTTGGGTATCAAAAAAAAAGAGGGTACAATAAACCACGCACTGTAGCGCTAGAAAGGGATATCCACGAGAAGAATGGTGTGGTCCCTGATGCATAATGCAGCGTCATCTGTTGACGCCAGTGATTCTATGCCGTCAAATCCATGATTATAGAATGGATCGCTGAAATGCTTCGCAAACGATAAAACTCCGCTCCAATGCATAGGTCGTAAAGGCCGTCACCTGAGGATGTAAGGTGATGTGCGAACGTAGGGATGAGTATAAGTTTGTGGTGAGGGATGTAGATGTAGATGGTCGTAGTCTTAGTCTTTGCGCAGGGAGTGTTCGGTATCGGATCCGACAGTGTCGCCTTCCCAGAGGCTTTGAGAGTCGTCGGTGGGCGACCGAGCGCCGACGGGACTCCTGCCACCGGTAGAGTAGGATGAAGATGAGCCACTGGCCCATTCGTCAGAGTCGGAGTGAGGCTGGAACTCCTCGTAAATGTCGAGCATGCTGTAGCCAACACCGTCCATGGGGTCGCCAATTTCGACGTAGTCGTAGTCCCATCGGAACTCCTTGTCGGATTGCGGGCGGGGCAGGAACTTGGCGCGGCCGAAGAAGTAGCAAACACCAGCAACTAGAGGATATTAGCAATGATGAAGATGGGAGCAAGAACAGCGACTTACGCAGACTGCCAGCGACCAGGTCAACGGCGTAGTGGTGAGAAAAGTACATGGTCGACCACCAAAGCCACATTGTGTAGCAGACGTATACAGGGAACAGCCTGGGGAAAACGTGTCCCATAAACAGCGTCTCCAATGTGGCCCATCCCGAGTGCAATGAGGGGAAAGCACCAAAGACCATGGGCGAGGCGAGGAAGGTGGAGGTGTACAGATCAATTCCGGTCAACCTATCGATTGCCTTGAGTCCCGCAGCGTCTCCTTGGATGCTGTAGTTGGCAGGTGCTAATCCGTACGAGTTCTCATACCAGGGGGGCGAGCATGGGAAGACGATCTGGATCAGCACAGCTGTGATGTTCATGTATCCGAAAGCACGCGCCCAGATGGGGAGAGTGCCAGGGGGGCCCCAAATGAACATGCATCCGCTGACAATAACAGGCGATACGTAGTGGACGACTCCGTAGGGCAACCAAGCGAGGATGTCCAGGACCGTGTGCTTGTGGGCGGATAGGATGTTGCTCAAGTTGGCGCCATAGAGGATGTTCTCGAGAGCGGGGAGGACGCGGACCCAGATGGCAGGGCGGTAGTCGGCGGAAATGTATCTAGAGGCAATGTCAGTATTCTGGCAGTGTGGAGAGAATTTGGCAGGACATGACGCACTTGCAGCTAGAGAAGAGGAATAGCCATGTAAGCGTGGGGAGTAATGGGAGGAGGAATTGTCGTGTGATGGGCAGACACAGGCCCGTCATGAGCAGCGTGGCTATGAATGTTTTGGCAAACGGGCCCGGCGCCTCGCTGACGGAGAGGGAGAAGATGGCGACGATGGCGAGGAAGAGGTACTGGGCATCGTATATGGACCAGGAATGGGTGCGCAGGGAGCGCAGGGTATCCGAGGGCGAGAAGGACGTCTCGAGGCCGGCGATGGATGACGTTGGGGCCTGGCGACTGCGTATGCGCGACTTGGTAGCCCGCCACTTTCTGCGCACGCGATGGGGGATAAGACTGGGCAGGGCGGACAGGCCGGGGACAGAGGTGCGCGACAACATGTCGGAAGCGGAGCTGTTGTCGAGAAATGCGAGGTAGCTGGTGTTGGTCATGGTGAAATGGTACTGGAGAGGCTCGGTCGCTCGGGGGATTGGTTGTCTGTGGCGCAGTGACAAAGGCAACAACAGACACGCGACCAGAGGGTGGTGGCGGGGCTTGTTCGCGTCGAGGGAGGTCGTCTGGTCTTGTCTGGACAGCTGCGCAAGACGGTGGGCGAGCGAGCAAACAAGAGGGCAAGGACGGCGGAAAAGGGCGGACTATGGATTATGAAAGGCAGCCGTAGTTTGGTGGAAGCTCCGGATGGCTGAGGCTTGCACAGTGCCGGGGGGGGGGGTGGTCAAATTAGGTCCGCGACGTGAGCGGCTACGACGGAGCTGGTTAGGGCCCAGGTGCTTCAATCTCGTTTACAGCAACACGCTGTGTCTTTGCGCCAGGATTTGCATCAATGTCTCCATCTGCTGCCTGTCACGGCCGAGCACTGTGCGCGCCCTCGTTGATATGTAGGTGCAAGCATGGCTCCATAGTCGTCGAGAGCATGCTTCACCCCAACCATGGTTGCTGACATGCGACAAGTGCTGGAGTACGAGGCCCTGTATCTGCAAGCATGCGACCCTTGCAGCTCTCGTCGCCGTCACGTTTCTCGGTCTTGCGTCGCACATGGCTTTGTCATCTCTCAACGGACCCGTCACTGCAAAGACTGATGTTGGCCTGGCGCCAGAGTGATGCAGCGGTGCGTTAGACGCTTGCTAAGCCCGTCATGACATCAACATACAGGTGACCGCATCGTGCCGTCAAGCACATGGTGAAAGACGTTGCCCCAATCGATGCCCATCGACCTTCATACCCCGGTCGTCTGCTTTACGAGATACGGGCATCTGCTGGTAAGCCTCATTACGCTGTCATCGTCGACCAAGGCCACCACCCCCCCAGCCTCAAAGGAACACGAAACATGCGCTGCTGTCCGCCCTGGGCTCCACTGCATTGCTAAACTTTCTCACCTCTTGCACGCTACTTACCAATCGCACCCCTCCACCTTGACGGCTGCGCAAAATAAAAAGCCCCCGCTGACCTGACTGTACTCTGCCGTACCCTCGCGACGTCTGGATAGGCGCCCTCGGCATCTCGTACGATCCGCACCCCGTGCGACCCTATGCCCTCTTGGCTAGACATCCAGAACCCGTTTTTTTTCCATTGCCTTGGTTCCACCCAACGCACCTGAACGGTGTCTCTCTCATGCCATGCGCAATTTCTTTTTGCCTGTCCGATCCGTCCACTGCCCAATCGCCGATGCGTCTCGCCATCTCGGACGTAAGTAGGGCGGAGTCTCGGACGAACACAAACTCCACCCTAACGCTTCACGACATTCGCCTTCTCCCAGCTAATCAGCGGTCAAGAAATAATCTTTTAGCGAGTCAAAGAAAAAAACTCAATCCATCGCAATTCGATTAGGCAGAAAACGTTCCATTTCAAGGCCAAGTCACAAAAGAAGAGTCGAGATGGCGACCATCGCAATTTCCCCTGCTCCTTTTGCTTGACTCTCCACACCCTTTCTCCAACAATGCCATGTACATCCCTTTTAACACTGACAATGCCATAACATGCCACGCCTGTGCATTCACCCAACAGCAACAGTGTGCGAAACAAACCACGCCCCGCCCGTAATCTCTCCACCCGTTTGGTGCGGAAGAACAAAGTAACGGCATCAACGAGTGTTTCACCAAAACCCAAAAACGGTGTCCCACACGAGGAACAATTCACGCGGAAATGTCGCGCAGAACCCCCCAGTAGTCCCGTGTCCTGTGTATCTAGCCTTTCTGTCTCTTCTCTTCCCGACCCAAGTCTGACATGCAGTCTCGGATCCCGCCAAGGCCCGAGCTCGTTTAAACCGTCGACGGTCGCACCCTGCAAAGGCGGGAGTCGGTTAATTTTCCTTCCTTCCTTCCCCCCCCCTCTCTTTTGCGCCTAGCTTTCTTGCCGTCTCTGCCGCCCGGCACGCGAGCTCATGTTATTGCTGATCACGATGGACACTGTAATGCTGATCTCGGGTGCTTCGGAAGAGGCAACAACGTGACACGGAGGAGACTCCAAAAAGGACATGATGTTCAGGTACATGATAGCGTGAGGGGATGCTATATTCTACGCGTTTGTACTCTTTGCTCAGAATATACCGTCAAGTTATCTTTAGTTCTCTGCTTGATGATGGAAAGTGTTGTTGGTTGCATCACAAGGTTTTTTGAGAATACAATCAAGGAAATCTGAACTTCTTCATGCTCGCAGAACAATGCAACACAAGACCGCGCCTACAAACAAACCCGAAGCTATACATGACCCTTCATAAAGACCGCTCAGAACGATATGCGAACGCCATGCTTCGTCCCATGTCATGTCGCATGCTAGCATATATTAATCACATCCTCGATCAAAAAACATCAAGCCACGTATGCCCTCTATCCTACGGTGTATCAATAAGATCCTCCAGGAACTCGTCGAGTTCAATAATCGTAAACTGCTCCGCCCATTTGGACCTGAACTGCCGTCTCCTATACCCACTGTTGATCTGCTGTCCCCAGCTGATCAACTCCACCTTCCAGCCCTTCTTCAGAGCCCGCTCAACATGGGCCAGGAACCCGTCAGACATCTCTGCAACAGCCCCATCGCCAGTTGCGAGAACCATGGTGCTTGGTACTTCGGTATCAATAATGCTCTGACACATTTTCAAGTGAAGAATCTCATCCACACCCTGTTCAACCCATTTCGGGGCTGAAGGTGTCTTGGGAGCCAGCGCACCCGTTTCAGAGTCGCTGCCGCTCCCGGCGCGCATTTGACTAGCCTTGTGCCAGCCCATCTTCTTAACATCGTTGAAGAATCTCTTCTTATCCGAGTCTTCGCGCACAATGAGTACCTGCTCTTGCATCACGCTGTCGTAGCCCACGGCTTTGGACGTCTCGACCAACTTCGCCACGTGTGGCAAAGGGTTGGCTTCACGATGTGAGCCGGCAAAGAATCGCTTTGCTACGGGCCGGCGACGTTCCATCAAAAGCGCAAGACTGTCAAACGACATGTCGTACGCATCATGTCGCAGTCCATGGTTCCGAAGCATGTCCTTGAGTCCAATCATAATGTTCGAGGCATCAACAAAAACATGCAGTCCATGACCCGACTCTCGCTCGCTGAGAAGTTGCATAGGCGACACCAGCCACTTTCGATCGTCAGGGAAAGTGTTCAGCAACTTGTTAAACAAGTGATAATGACGCTCTACCTGCGATCTAATCGTGAGCGCTGGTCGCCGTCCGCTAGACGAGGCAACATTTGGTGTTGGAGTAGCGGGTGGCTGCTGAATAACAGCAGGTTGGGAGCAACTTCTTGGTAAAGTAACGGGTCGAACAGTGCGGGGGACAAGTCCGTGATGTACCGGTGTGACGGTACGAGGCGGCTGCTGGGGCGCGGCCAGAGTGTACTGCGGAGGTGCAGGTGTGCTAAATGTCGTGTGTTCGGTCTGGGTAGGTGCGGGTAAAGTAGGGGGAATGACAAGAGGCACTTGTTGAAGAGGCTGAGGAGTCACTGGCTGTGCCGCAGAAGGCCGCTTTAGTATGCTGGGGCGGGGTTTGGGTGTCCTGGGCTGTTTCTGTTGTGTCCGAGGAGCCTCGGTCGTATCCTGTGCTGGTGCTGGTGTAGGAGTCGCAGGTCTGATCTTAGCGCCCACGTTGGATCTTGAGTGTGTTCGAGAAGGCCTGGATGGCGTTTCAGGCGCATTGACAACCTTGGTAGTTGTATCGGCAATGTCGTCTAGTTGCTTCCGCAGTAGCAGTTGCTGTGCCTGGTACTGCCCCTGCTCGCGATCTTCTGCAAGTTGTGCCAAGGTATCCTGAACAGCCTGTTGACGATTCCTCTCTTCTTCTAGTTCCTTTTCGGCACGTCTGCGCGCTTTTTTCCGTTGAGTCTTGGTCAAACCCGCGTTCGTTGTCGACTCCTCATCCAAGGTCTCGTTATGCTTGGCAGATGTCTTGGTAGGTTCGAGAGTGGGGGATGGTAGCAACGCCTCATCGGAGTTACTGAATTCTGAGTCAGGATCGAGTGGCGGCAACGGTGTAGGGTCGGTATCGGCAAATCCCAAGCTCTCGAACAGCTTAGAGAAGCTCCCCAGACGTATTCCTCCATCTTTGAGCGTGCAGGCTTTGAGTGGCGCCGCAGGCCGAAGCGTTGGACTGCTGACGTCTTGGGCTCCCGAGTCTATCAGATCGATGACGGAGCTGAAATCCCAGCCGGAGTCGGGCGGTTGCGAAGGCATTTGATTATGCTAGGCGGATGAAAGGACAGTTTTGGCTTCCGTGAGCGTTTGTCGTAAGGAACTGGGTGCTATTGTGTAGTAGACACTGTACCATTGTAAGTTATGTGAAGAATGAACCATGGTTGAGCGGCCCAAGACCACCGCCGGCACCAGCGTATAGTACAGCCTGATGGGCCCTTCATAGTCGAAATGCGGGCAGCGCAGTCTGTATCGCAACAACGGTCAAACATACCGTGTAACTGATCTCGAAATAATCGCCTCGATCGCACGCTCATGGTCTATCAGGAGAGGTCAATGACAGAGGTGTCGCCAGGCTGAATCAAGAGCTCCGGAAACGAATGGAAATGAAGAAATGGGTAGTGAGTAAACAATGAGAGTTGTGCGAGTGTAAATGTAACTGAGGGAGCTCTGGGTGGCGGCGGGGTGAGGGTGATCGGCACGTGTCTCAGCCTCTTAAGGTCAGTGCTCCATGAATCATTCGGGTCGGGTCGACATGCCAACGCCACCATGAGTGACACGCACAAAGTCCAGATTATCAGGCCTCCTTCCACGTCAGTCTAGATCGAGCCTTAAGCCAGTCTTTACGTCGAACTGGAATTCCCGGAAAGGCAGTATGATAGTACGGTACTCTTCTCACATTGCTTCTTTCCATGTGCCGTCAGGCGCGAACGACGTCAAGCGCCCCGAAAGGAACCAAATGGATCGCCAGCAAATCAAACATGATAGAGGCAATCTACGACGCAGGGTGCTTCCATTACTGTCTCTTGAGATGAATTCACAAGCACCCCGAATGAAGTCTCGACATCAGTCAGCCTCTAGTCTGATTAAAATCTGTTATCCATCCATACATATGACAATACATTAGAACAACAAGCGTTCGTGAATATTTGCTATGTATGGGACGGTGGTCGCCACTTTGGTAGTTACCATGCCATATGAACATCTTCAAGGCCATTGTTTACGTTGTTAACCTCCCACACGGTATGCCTCGGTATCCAAACCTCGCGCCCCACAACCCGCATCTCTCCAGCAACCCTCTACCGAGTACCCCTCCAACTCGTCTCCTTAACCCCTCTCTCCAGAAACCATGTCCGCAGACTTCTGGGCAGGCTACGTATCCGGTGCAGCAGGTATAATCATCGGTAATCCCCTGGACCTAATCAAAACGCGTCTACAAGCCGGTAAAACAGCTCAACATGGCGAAGCTACAACGACACCGGGCGCAGTAGCAGCACCGCAAGGATCCAGAGGGCAATTTGAAAATGCAGGAACACTCGTCAGAGGTGAGGGGAGCGCTACAGATATATCTTGAGACCAGCGAGCTGACTTGACTTCTCCAGTATAGGCGCAACAGCTCCCATTCTGACATATGGCGCGCTCAACGCTCTCCTGTTCATGACATACAACCGCACCCTGTACCTCCTGAGCGATTCCCCCAACTCACCTACAAACTTCTCCAATGTCTTCCTCGCTGGTGCAACAGGTGGCCTCGCATCTTTTGTGGTCAGCGCACCTACAGAGCTCGTAAAGTGCCGCGCGCAGGTTGCTACAAGTGCGACGACAACGTCGTGGAGTGTAGCGAGGGATGTGTGGAGGACAGAAGGAATCAGGGGATTGTACTATGGGGGTGGGATTACTAGCGTGAGGGATGCAGTGGGATACGGCTTCTAGTGAGTACTTACTCGTTACTGCGACTGGACTAGCACGATGGATATCGACTGACTGATTGCATAGTTTCTGGTCATACGAACTTTGCAAGCAAGCCTGGAGCTCACCAGACGACTCGGATAGGGAGATGGCTATGAAGGTGCTGTTGTGTGGAGGTTTAGCCGGAGTAACAACCTGGGCGTCCATATTTCCGCTTGATGTCATCAAGACGAGGGTACAAACGCAGATACTACATGCGCCGGTACAACATGGTGAACAGAGTGCGCTGCTAGGATCAGAGACGCCGAGGGCGCGGTTAAGCTCTATTGAGATCGCTAGGCAAGCCTACCAGACAGAAGGAGCAGGCGTTTTCTTCCGCGGGCTTGGGATATGTAGTATACGAGCCTTCGTGGTGAATGCTGTTCAGTGGGCTGTCTACGAGTGGATGATGAAGTTGCTGCAGCAATAACAAACACCATTGGCCACTGCTGATAGACTTGAAGAACACCTGCACAGTGATCAAAAGCAATAATTGGAGGGCAAAGCTATGAACCCACTAGGTTACTAATCGATCTTGTAGCTACATCTCGAAGGCCAGCATTTTAGAGTAAATAAGGAAATTTTGGTCCGCTACAAAGACATGCCCATACCCGAGGCCTGGTAGCATAAGCTCTTCAAAGCTCCATCATGTGTATACATGTGAGATTTGAGAGAAAAGTGACTCCTAACATGACGATGCTCATAACAGGAGCAGGCAGGAACTCGTGTGCATCGAACCTCTGATGCTCGCGCTTCGAAGAAATACCGTATAGGACCCATCAGCTTACATGATCTGATCCTGGGTCAATCCACCAGTGTGCTCTGTACCCTCCATGGCCTCGCCGTTGCCCACGTTGGAGTACTTAACATAGGCCAAGCCAAGGGGCCTGCCACCGTATTGGTATCCAGTGAACTTGGCTGCATATTTGTTAGTAAACAAGAATCAATGAGCATCGCCCGACTTACCAATAGATGTCTCGGCATCCGCAGCCTGCGCAAACTCGACGACACCGGTTCCACGAGAGCGACCGTTGGGCTCGTACTGGATCTCAGCACGTTCAACCTTGCCAATTGTAGTGAAGAGCTCGACAAGATCCTCATTGCTAGTCGACCAGGGTAGGTTGCGAACGTAGATGGTGTTGCTGGGCTCTCCACCTGCAGTAGCGAAGTCTGTGAACGGGTTCGGCGCAGGTGGAGCAGCGTTGGGGTCGAAGGCAGGGCCACCGGGAGCACCGCCACCAAAGCCGCCGCCGCCACCACCACCACCGTAACCTCCACGACCTCCGAAACCACCGCCAAAGCCGCCACGGCCACCAAATCCTCCACGGCCACCGAAGCCACCACCGAAGCCGCCACGTGCGCCAAATCCGCCGCGACCACCGAAGCCACCAGGAGCGCCAGCGAAGCGATCCTCACGAACCTCTAGGTTTCGGCCCTGCCAATCATAGCCATTGAACTGAGTGATGGCGTTACGAGCATCCTCAGGCGTCTCGAACGCGACAATGCCGGAACCCTTGGGACGGCCGTCAGGTGCGATGTGAACGTCAGCGCGAAGCACTTGGCCGTTGTTGGCGGCCTGACGGAAGAGGTCCTTGAGGTCCTGCCAGCCTACGTTGTAGGGGAGCTACATGGTTGGGTCAGTACAGGCTGTCGAAGTAAGCATTGGGGGGTATGAAAGGGGGTACAAACATTGGCGACGTAGACTTGTCGTCCGGCACCGCCTCCAGCAGCAGGGTTGCCGCCAAATCCACCTCCGTAGCCGCCGCGTGGGCCCATTCCGCCGCCAAAGTCTCCGCGTCCGCCGCCGCCGGGGGCGCTGAATCGAGGCTCGGCCTCTCGGTCTTCGCGAACGTATACGAGTCGGCCCATGAGGTTCTGGTTGCTGAGCGATGCAACGGCGTTCTGCGCCTGCTCCCGAGTGGCATATTCCACGATGCCACAGCCCTACACCCAAGCAAAAGCCAGTCAACCTCCATCCTTCTCACGATCAAGACAAGCCATCATCCATTACCTTTGACATTCCGTTCGGCAGCAGCAAGACGTCTGCGAAGAGGACCTCTCCAGCTATTTCCGCATTAGTCCAGCTCTTAACGCGGCGCGACACATCCCGTACCTTGGCGCATGAAGTCCTTCAGGTGGTGCCACTTGACATCGTAGGACAGGTTGCCGACGTAGACACGGCGGTCTTGTTGCGAAGAATCCCTAATACTCTGCATCATTTCCTTGTTCTCGACGGGTCGCGATGAAGCTCCTCGACCAGCACTGTAGGATTGGTAGCCTCCAGCACCTTGCGCACCGCTGTTGGGAGACCGCGAGCGGCGTTCAGTGCGTCGGTAGTCCTCTCGGCTGCGCGAGCGGCTACGGGGAGAATATGAGCGTCTGGAGCGTCGCGGTGAGCGAGATCGTCGACGAGGTGAGCGATCGCGCTGATCATAGTTGTCAGTCTCGTACGACATGATTGCAAAAGTCACGCGATGTGTCGAAGCGGCGGCGAGGTTAAGAGAGATTGGACGATGGCGAGCAGTTGCGGGCTCGCGTGGGTGATGGGATTGAGGAGAGGGTGCGCGAGCAGGTGAGGGTGAGCAGCTCGGAGCTTGGGCAACGACAATCCGCCCGGCGGCAGTTGCCGATAGCGACGATCACGTGACGGAGCCACACAAGGCGTGAGCGATGGACTGAGAGGTGACGACTACCTTGGAGGGGTTTCAGAGGTAGGCACCATCCATCCCTCGCCATCGCTTCCGCCTACTGATGCCGAGTAATGCGGCAGCCTTGCCGTTCACCTGACCCGTGCCTGTACCTGGGGGCTGCACGCAGAGAGAAGGAACTTGGGTACTTACTCGGTCGCTTGGACGATAGTTGTCTCCTGTAGAGTCTGGTAGGGAGAGGTCAGCAGGCAAGGTGTCAAGTTGTAGGAGAAAGCAGAACCGTGATGGCGCGAAGGATGGCAAAAAGCTTTGGGAAGGCCGCCAGGGAGGGGAAGTTACGGATGCGTATATAAGAGGGGCCCACTTACCCATCCTGTGTATTAGAAGTAGCTACCGGTGACATTTGCTTAAGGCCGGCTTCCCTGCCAGCTGAAGCCTGAAGGGCCAAGCGGTGCAGATATCACGCTGCAGAGAGATTGCCCTTCTTCCGTCCACGCCTCAACGATGACGCTGTATGCGTCTTCGACAGTGCAGGCCCCCCCCCACGGCACAGCACCCAGCCAGCCAATCGCAATCCAGAGGCGCCCACCGCGAGCAGGAGGGACGTCCCAGCAGTCTGGGCTGAACGATGGAGGTTGAGGTTGCAAGACCGATCGGGAGCGTGTCGGCAAGCCTGGGATAGAGCTGAACCTGTCGTGAACCGGCGGCTGGCGTCACTGCGATGACTATGAGAGCAATCTAGATTGATTTTTGCAGGCGCTCGTGGGCAGGCAAAGGCACGGCAAATGGCTTCCAAGCAAATACCCTGATGGGTGGTTGGACTGTGATGGAGGGCTGCATGTGGGTCTGTGGAGTCGTTCGGTCGCTGGTTTGTGTCTTCCGGGCCCTTCCCCCACCATTGGGGGAGGCCGTGCGCCGTGCGCCTTGTGCGGGAACGGGTTCCTTAGCCGCCGCGGCTTCTGTTTGTCCACTATTTGCTCCGCCTGACTGTTTCTATTCCGACACTGGAAACTCAGCGTCGTATACGCCAGTCCAATTCTCCAGGGCCAGTCCGAGATGGCTGCGGGTGCGGGATCCAAGCAAACGCTGTCAAGCTGCCATGACCCGGACTCCTGTCCATGTGCACTGTTACATCGTCAAATCTTCATCATCGATCTGGCTGAAGTCGTGACTTGTCCTTGTATGACCAGTTCACCCGATGTGTACTCCCAGGTCTGGCTGTACAGCGTCGATTTAGACTTGGACTGAACAAAGACCTTGTCCTGTTGTTCGCATATTCACGAGTACATTCACTTTAGATATCCCAGCCCCTAGAGTTTGCCCCATAGTTGGAACATGTCTTCGAAACTTTAATCTATTCCTCACGCATCTTCAAGAGCACAGACTTGAAGTTACTGTTCCAATGTAAGTGTCTCACTCATGCTGCGAATTTGCAATAGGGTTCGGCAACAGGGCCAAGGGATGACGACGTCATGAGACTGAAAGCCGAGGTTCCCCACAACACCAGATATCTCCATGCATCTCTAGTTCGTCCAGATACTGATCCACATGTATACTCCGCATCACTATGTGCAATATCTGATAGCCCCCCGGGAATTCATTCTCAAGAACAATCGCGCGCCTGGCATCCTCCTCGTCTGCGATCGAGCCCACGATGCCGACCAAGTCGCCGTTTCCCGATGTGGAGATTCCGCGCGTCGACCTCTGGGGTCTGATGTTTGATCGCAAAGACCGCGACTTCTCCGACGACAAAGTCATATATCGCGCCATTGACTCTGGCCGGAATTACACATTCGCCGATGTAAAGAGCCACGCGACATTATTCGGCGAAGGTCTGAGGAATCTATGGGACTGGCAGAAGAATGATGTTCTCGCTCTATATGTGCCAAATGATGTCGACGTACCACCAGTCATCTATGGAACGTTCTTTGCAGGCGGCATCGTCACGCCTGCCAACCCGGGATATTCAAAAGATGAGCTGGCTTATCAACTGGAGAACTCCGGGGCTAAAGCACTAGTTACGACCAAGGCCTTCTTGGAAACCGCGTTGAAGGCTGCGGAACAAGTAGGGATCGCAAGTGACAGAGTCATCTTGCTGGGTGCTGAAAAGGACGAGACGCACCGATGCAAGCATTGGACTAGTATCCGGAAGACGTCGGGTGCACTGCGATATCGTAGAAGGAGGGCGGATGCTGAGGATCTTGCATTCCTGGCCTACAGTTCCGGAACTACAGGACTACCAAAAGGCGTCATGCTTAGCCATGGTAACATTATCGCAGATTTACTCCTCGCACAAGGAGCGGTTGGAAATTGGTACTCATCAGCCAAGGACAAGTTCCTAGGGGTCCTGCCGTTCTTCCACATCTACGGTCTTACCGGCTTGGTACATCAAACGTTGCATCGCGGTATCGAGCTCGTCGTCATGCCTGCCTTTGACATGGAAATCTTCCTGCGGACAATACAAGAGCATAAGATTACATTCATCTACGTTGCGCCTCCAGTCATTGTGCGCTTATCCAGAGACAAGATGGTAGATAATTACGACCTGTCGTCTGTCAAGATGATTACAAGCGGTGCGGCTCCGCTTACAAAGGAGCTGGTCGATGCTGTGCACAAAAGGTTGAAGCTCAAGATCAATCAAGCTTACGGATTGAGTGAAACAAGTCCAATGACACATACCCAGGTACGTTGGTCTCTGTAGAACAGTGAAGAGTAACACGCTAACACGCATCCAAAGCCATGGGATGAATGGTACAGTTCCGTCGGAAGTGTAGGCAAGATGTTCCCGAACATGCAAGCAAAGTATATGTCAGCCGATGGCAAGGAACTTGGACCCGGCGAAGCAGGCGAACTCTGGCTAAGCGGCCCCAACATCTTCAAAGGCTACTGGAAGAACGAGCCAGCGACAAAAGAAGCCATTACGCCTGATGGCTTCTTCAAAACAGGTGACATTGGCTTCCAGGACGAACAACACAACTTTTACATTACCGACCGTGTCAAAGAGTTGATCAAATACAAGGGCTTCCAAGTGCCGCCAGCGGAACTAGAAGGAAAGCTCTTGGAGAGTGAACTCGTCGATGATGTAGCAGTCATCGGTGTCAACGACGAGCAGCAGCACACAGAAGTCCCCAGGGCATATATCGTGGTCCCACAGCCTAGTCGCGCTAGTGCTGGAGAGGCTGAAGCTAGGGCTATAGTGCACTGGATGGACAAGAAGGTAGCGAACCATAAGAGATTAAGAGGCGGTATTGTCTTCACCGATGAGATACCAAAGAGCGCGAGTGGAAAGATCTTGAGACGCGTACTAAAGGAGAGAAGCAAGACTGATGTGCCCATGGGGGTAGTCTCGAAGCCGAAGCTGTGAATCAAAGGGACTTTCAATGCGACTTGTCACGCGCTTCTCCCGAGCAGCATCGTGGGAAACCGAGAGGTTGATCGTAACGGCATGTGCTCATTTCCCTTATCACATGGTCCTGTGCCCATCCGTCTACATAGCAATGAGATGGGCGATTGGCTATAGATGTTGTGCAGGTTAGGCTAAGAGCGTAGAATAACGTGGTGAGTTCATCATATGTGCCGGTGCGCCCATCTATTTAACACTAGTCCTCTTATCAGGTATCAAGTATACATACATTTAGTTTAGCTATCCGTGCTGATTCGTATCCGTCGTAAATATTCATGCTCAGTAAATCTTGTCTACCACATTACTGACAGAAGACATCCCGTCCGAAGTCGCTCCTGTCTTGTTGAACCCTGTTGTCCATGAAGACCGAGTAATAGAAAAAGTACTTAAGTGAAGAAATACATAGAAAGGAGAGGGCACCTGCTGCCCACTGGATGATGTTGAGCCGAAGCTCGGAGACTTTTTGTATATGCCGTGTAGATGGAAGAGGGGTCCATGTAAAAGAGAACATTACCCCGTATGCAAACCGCCAGAAACGCTGGAAGTTGTCCAACCTTTCTTTTTTGTAGAAATAAGGAAAGTGCTTCGGTTTATGTGTCGTGAACTTGTTGATTGTGCGAACCAGCTCGTTTTTTCCATTGAGTTGTACTCATCACAAAAAACAATCCTGAAGGTATACGCTCTTACTCTCTTGTGACAATTATGACGTAGAAGCTCGTATACACCTTCAGGGTGGGTTTGGTGTTATGGGTACAACTCTGAAAAATGTGCTCCTTCGTGGGGTTGGTTGAAGTGACAGGTCTAGACAGATCATTCTCTGTCCCATGATTGATGCGTCGACTCAAGCATTGCTACCCCAGGGTCCTGTTTCTTTTCCGAGTCCAGATGAACCAGTAGTGCGATGGCCGCCAACAGGCGCAAGGTTCGGGCTGCCCTTACCGCCACTACCCCAGGACAAGCCGCTCAAGCGCTTGTTGCTCGTACTGGAAGTGGTAGAAGCACCGTCTCTGCTTTTGTTGAGGTCATCTTCTTCCTCCATGCTGAAAAGACCCTGCTCTTCTTCGATCCTCTCGCGGTTGATACTACTGCTACTTACAGTACGATCAATGCCAAGACGTCCGCTGGAGCTGCCAATGCTGGATGCCGAGGTAACGCGATTGATCCCTGGATGGACGGGGTTGCTGGTAATGCTAGTCTCTTCACGAGACGATAGTCGAGTTCGCTGCAATTGCTGGCTGATCATACTCATAGAAGCTTGACGGGGAGGTGAGGCTAGATAAGGGCTCATGTCGCCAGTGGTCGGCCGGTTCATAGCCCGCAGCGAAGGGCTGGCTCCAGGGTGGAGGCTTGAGTTACGTAGTGGCGAACCGACGTGCCCGAACGCCGACTGACCTGGCAGTGAGCCTGATTCAAATCCTTGCTCGTAGGTCGGCCCTCTCGGCTTGGCCCACATAGACTGGAAACGCGAAGGGGAAGCGGTTGCGGCGGATGGGGATCCGTATTTGAGGTCCGATGCTGTGGGAGAAACACCGAACCTAGATTGCGAGGCGCGGTTATCGCTCTCTCCCTGGTCGCGCGAGAAGCGACGCATCTTTTCTTGAGGCGTGAGAAGATCGCTTAGCGAGTTTGGCAGTAGATCCTCCTCAAATTTGCCAATCATGTCCGTCTCGTCCCATTCTTCGTCCTTGTACGTTGGACGCGCGCCCACACTCGAAGACATGATACCCCGAGAGCGGTTCGCGGCGAGCTCAGAATGCAGCATCCTCCTTCCAACCGGCTGCTCGACCGACTCTGGTGGAGAGGATCCCAAGCCGGCAATACCCCTCCGCAGGCCATCTCCAAACGCAGAGTCGTGTAGGTTTCGAAGAGCAGACGAGTCGGCGTGGTACGAGGACGGCGGAGAGTTTGCAAGAAATTTGGCGGGTACAGAGGAGGCGATGGGGCCATACCGCGCCATGGTGGAGATACCCTGGCTGTCGAAGGATGCTGGGAGTCCTACATCCATCACACTCAAGCCCTTCTGGGTAGGCGATATCGGAAGTCGGCCGTTCTCGTTTGGCGGCGAGCCATAGTTGGAAGCCGGATGAGAAGAGAAGGTAGTGTCGATGGTCGGGATCATGTCGTACTGGTTCTTCTGGTTCGCGTATTCGTCGGGTATGGCATAAGGGTAACCGGGCTGCATACCGCCCATGTGTGCCTGCATGGTAAGCAGAGAACTGTTCATAGGCAGCTCCTGGTGGTGTGGAATGTTCATGCGGCTAAAGTGTCCACCAGCGTTTCCGCGGTTCACGACATGGCCGTTGGGGAGGATGTGGGCAAGGGCACATTTCTGGCCAAACTTGCAGTTTCCCTAGGTATGTGATTAGCGGATTTCCCACCATGTCCTGTGGTTGTCTCACCTTTGTAAAGTACTTGCACGGCGCTCGTTCTGTCAGTGGCTCATCCGAGTGCAAGAAGGGACACGCCTTCCCAGCCTGACATGCGCCCTGTCGATAGAACTTGCAGGGCACGTGTGAGGTGTCTGTTCTCGTCAGCAGATGGGCGCACAGTTTCGCGTTGCCTCGACCTACTCTTATTGTTTGGCGGACTGCGCGGGCCGGCAAAGCCCATGTCGCGCAAGTTTGCTCGATGCTCTTGGCCGTTGATGCGCCCGCCAGGCACTGCCACGGGCCCATGACCGTTTGCGCCCGCCATTGCGCCGTGGGAACGCTGGGACCTAAGGTCGCGCGAAGCTCGCCGTGATATCTGCGGCGGATTCGAGGTATAGGGCGTGGCTGGCGGGTTGAGCTGATGGGAGAAGGGTCCGTGTTGGAGATGCTGTGGTGGGGGCTCCTGGTGGGGGTTGTCGCTGACGTCTGAGGGAAAATTGGCAGGCGCAAAGGTAGCCATAGCTCTGAAAAATGGTAGCGGACCTCGGGCCTGAATCGGCGGTCTACCTTCGGCGAGAATGAGAGATTTCCCTCCAAGACAAGGAAACCCGAGAAAGAGACTGCTATCACCCGTGGAGAGGGCAAGCCTGTCGGGCAAACGCTAGTTTCTACGCGGTAAAGGCTGCAGAGCGGCAGGTCGCTTGTGGCAGACTACTGGAACGAGGACATGCGACAATCCCGCATCAGCCACGGTGCACTGGGGAACGATGGAGCGCGGAGAGAAGACGAATGAGAGGTGCAGCGAGAGCTGGGGAAAAGGAAAAGGAAAATGCAAGCAATGCTCGAGCATGATACGCCGGCTATAACGAATGTCCGTGGTGCTGCCGCCTCAGCGGTTGGCGCGTGATATGTTAATCGTCGCGGCCGCGTGACGCCATAAGAGGACCCTGGACGTGGATGGGGCAGGTCGCCATGGCATGCTTGCACCCACGCTACGCGTCCTCCTTGTCCTCCGCCATCCGGAGTTGGCTGTCGACGCGTACTTGACTTGCCACCAGCTCACATGGCAGCTCCCACTTGGAACACATCCCCAACCACCATTGCCGTGCAAGACCTCGCCCCGCCAATCGAGCCCTCACGCCTCATTGCAACGCTCGGCTCTAGCCGTCACCTGAGGCTACTATCACGGTCATCTGCAGAAAGAGTGGCGCACTCGTTGCAGACTAATCTCTTCAATTCTGGTCTAGACATACTCTTCACCAAAACATACCATGCTAATCTCATCATCATTCCAGACTTCTTGATATCCTCCAACAGTATAATATATGCCCAGTGAGGTAATGGAACTCGTCGCCATTCGGGTGACAGCCGAGATCGACACGCTAGCTGTGTCCGATGCGTAGTATACCCGCCGAACAGCTGTTGTTGTACCACTCCATCTGCAGGTCGTCCACCATGTGCACTTGCGGTATGCCCAAGACGTATGTGTAGGCATTGAACTGAATACCCGAAAGCGCCTGGAACTGGTTATTGAAGAAGATCTGAGTAAGCTGGCAGTTGACGTAGCCCCAGCATGCTGGAATAGTCGCATTCTGCTCTGCAACGAGCACCTCTTCTTTGAGGACAGGATCATAGCGATAACCAGACACTCGAAGTGTGCACGGCTCCAGACCGCTGAGAGCGCAACCGAAATAGGCAGAGTACGCGTTGAACCAGTAGGCATCGACCGAAGCCCGTGGCCCAGCACCGAGCTCACCGGGAAGCATCATGCCTGCAAATGGCGTGTTGGGAAGGAGGCGTCCCGTTAGAGGCAGGAACATTGCGATGTTTGGCTGCGAGATGGCGGGGTATGGCTCCCAATGGTCGGGTATATACGTGTATCCGTTGGCGTAGAAGAGGTGGTGATACGGATTCGTCATACCGTTGGCGACGAGTAGTATGCTGTTGTCATCGCCGACGACTGTGTCGTCAAAGGTCAATGTGAAATTGCCCGACTCGCCGCAGGAGGAAGGTCCTGGTAGATCCGGAAGCGCCACAGTTGTCGTCGCAAGCATGGTTGTCTCCAGGGTCTGGGTAGGCTCAACCTCTGTGATGGGAATGTCCTGACGCCTCGCCAACGCCGCCGTACTCTCATCCCCTTCTTCATATATCGTCGTCACCACCGTCTTGAAGCGCCTGGACCTAGACGAAAAGACCTCGAAAGAAGGCAGAGCTGAGAGCGGTGTCTGCCGTTCAGACCGTGTTGTCAATGATATGGTTTGCAGGTCTGATGGCAACGGTCCAGTCACTGTGGGATATATCCCTGTCCAGTACGACACGGTCGTCGTGATATCAGGCGATGGAAAAACGAAGCTTACTGCAGCATCCCCGAACGATATCACCTTCGTCACAGCACGAACGAGAGACAAGGATGTTTCATTCAACCCTGAAGGGGAGGGTGAGGTCGCTACTGGGGAGATGGTCGTCGTCAACGTCAACGCGGAAGATGAAAAAGTCAAGTTTGTACTTGGGGAAGAAGACGAGTTTGCGCTGGGAAGAAAAGTGGCGAAGCTAGCTGAAATACTTGGGATGAGTATGGAGGTCAAAGGCGCGCTCGAAGAGTATAAAGATGACGCAGAGCTTGAAGTAAGGATGGAAGCGGGGGCAGAGGTCATAGCTGATGATGAAGACCACGTAGTAGACCCGGTCGATAGTGTGACTGAGGAGCTGTCTACACTGCTGGTGAGGGCTGGACTTGAACTGGTCGGGGTCGAGCTGCCTGATGAGATGGCAGAAATTACAGCCAGTGATGAGACAAGACTCCTTGATGATAGGACTGAAGAACTGCCTATACTGCTGGTCAGGCTTGAACTTGAACTGAGTCGACTTGAGGCGCTTGACAATACGCCGGTAGGAAGAGACGATCCGGATGACGGCCTTGGTAGGGACACAGTGAAGCCATCACTTCGCGTAGAAGAGAGTACCGAAGAGCTCTCAGCAACCGTTGTGCCCGTAGTAACCGTGGCTAAGCCATCCGATAGACTTGTCGTCAGCGTTGGAAGAACACTCGAAGTCAATGGTAGATTAGACCCAGACACGGGCTGCGAAGATATGCCTTCTAACGTACTCGAAGGTATATTCGGATTCAGACTAGGTAGACTGCTCGACATGACGGCAGATGATGGGCTAATACTCAAGGGCATAGAGAACGTGGACGGCAGAACAAGGGTGGATAGCGTAGTGACAGTGGTAGAGAGTCCGCTGCTGATAGTGACAACGGTAGTCGATAATGGATATGACGGATATGGCCTCTGTGGTTGGTTGATCGGCCGAGGTAAGCTTGACGTCTCAGATGATGTTGGCCCCAACGGAGGCAGACTTACAGACGACAAAGTCAATGAAGAAGGTAAAGGAGTGCTTTCCGAGACACTAGTACCGGCCGGTGATTCAAGTATTGAGCTAGAGGTCAGTGACGACGTGAATGTTATGTCTAATCCAGGAGTAGAAAAGCCAGGTATAGACAGCGCATTCGTAGTTGATATCTGCGTTGATGATGCCGTGGTAGCACCAGAAGAAGCCATCCCTATCGCTGGCAACGAAGAAACGATGGGTGTAATATCTGCGGTTCGGGTAACGAGAGTACTGAAACGACTAGGCGGCGCGATACTGTTGAGCCATTGTGTTGTGCTATTGACGACGGAGAAGTAATATGTACCTCTCGCAGGGTTTATAGGCGAGGCACCGATGAGCGACACCGTGACGATCGGTCCAGGTACAGTGACATAGACGATGCTGCAGTTGCCATCCACTGGCAAGGCTTGAGCGGCGACGCCGGGCAGTGCTCTGAGCAGAAAATCTAATGCGACGTAGAAACCAGCCATAACCATTCCAATGAGGGTCAAGGTCAAAACCAGATCCTGGAAGGTTTGCTGGTCGGTCCAATGTATCCGAATCAAGGCGAAGAAAAAGTGGTATGTCCATTGTAAGGCGCGACATGGCCACCAGCCACCGGGCTTGAGTCCCCACAAAGGCTGCTTCAGGGAATTCGTGTTGGGCTTCGAGTGCAGCTTCAGGCCCTCCCGAGTGCCTGAGATAGCTGAATCTCGTTTCTCTCGAGCACGCTTTCTACGCGACATAGGAGGAGCGGGCGAGGTGCCGGAGGAAGTGTTGGGTGTGGTTGCGTCCGTGAGTAAGGTGGTAGTTGGCATGCTGGTCTTTCTTCGAAAAGGTTCTGCTGGCAGATGCCGGCGATAAAATGTACTGCGAGTCGACCCGGCTATGGCGTTTTCGTATGCAGATGTCGAAGTCGAGGGGATGCTGGAGACACTGTTGTCGCTTATAGAGGCATCTTCTTTCCTCACCCTGTTCTTGCTGCGAATCTTGTTCTTGCCCATGATGGAAGAGGAAATGTTGTTGTTATAATGCACCTGCGAGGATGTTGCTGATATGCTGCTGTGCAAAGATTGTGTTGCGCGAGGAGTCCAAAAGTGCTGTTGTGGTGACGGAGGACACCAATCAGACACTGATGCTTTAAAGCCCAGTGCGTCAAGAGTGTACCTGCCATGAGCGCGGTCAAAACAAAGTAAGCATGGAAGATCGATTGATAGAGTGAGAGCAATGCAAGATGTTTGCAGGACGTGTGGAAGGTAAGATGTATAGTCGTTGACCGCTCTTGGCTCCGGACGTTGCAGTAGTGACAATCCAGCATGTGAGAACCCGTGCTTGATTGATCCCTTGCAGATGATGCAGCTTGATCGTCACCGTAAGCATCAGATGCAGCATTAATCTGCTCAGCTCTTTCAGATAGTTCATCCTGTTCCCACCACATGCGCAGTGTCTTTAGCATATACAATTAGACGAGAACCTGTTGAAACAACAGCGATTTGATGGCTCCTGATTGAGTCGGCTTAGATTATGCTCTTATCTCCCACATCCTGATATGTCCAGCTTCATTAGCAACTGCCAACTGCGCGAGGCTGCCTTCTTTTTCTTCTTCTTCAGCAGGCCTTCCCCACGCGACTGCTGTGATCCTGCCAAGTGGTGTTTTCTCTGTAGGCCAGTTCTTGAAAACAGTAGCTGATGGGAGGTGCACCAGCCTTATCGCATTGTTCTTCCAGCGACTCGCCATCGCAAGGACTTGGCCATCCGCTGTGAATGCAAGATGCGAAATCGGCGTAGTCAAGTTCTGCAAATCGCGCAACGGCTTGGGTGCCTTGGGAATACCACCATTCAAGTCACTTCTGACGCCGTCGCCTGAAGGGTCGTTCTCGCTCCATGCTCGCCGATCGTAGACGTTGACCACACCACTTGAGCTTCCAACGGCCACCCATCGATCACCGCCCAGCCAACCATCACGTCCGCTCTTACCACCAAGCGCGATGGTTGTAGTGCCAACGGCGCCCTCGTCGTTCCATCGTCCAATAACACCCTCTTCCACGCTCCACTCAGTCACCTCTCCGTTCTTTCCCACAATGCTCATACCATTGCCAGTACCCCACCACGCGAAGTCCGCGATACCACCTCTTGACTCGATCCGTACCTGTGTCGCCCATTGAAGAGTTCTCGCATCTAGAATATTGACGACACCACCGCCCTTTCTTGAAGAGCCTCGGAGAGCCATGTATCTGCCGTTAGGTGACAGGGAGAAAAACTCCATTGTCCTCTGTTCGTGCTGATGACCGTACACACGCGACACCTTCTCTACTCTGCCAGTCGCGATGTTCCAGACGTGGAAGTAGCGGCGTCGCGCGCTAAGGAAGATGCGCGAGTCGGAAGGGGAGGGATGGAATGCTGTCGTTACCAGTGGGGTGCGCTTAATGTGCAGGGAGGTAAGAAGAGGGTTCGGATTCGGCGGGTTAGGGTTGACGTGGTGAAGGTAGAGCGTTGAGCTAGGACCGGACGAGAGAAGGAGTGGATACACAGGGTGGAAGGAGAGTGAGGTGACGGCAGACTAGGGAGATGGTCAGTAAGAGAGTAGTGTGTAGTAGTATCGTGCTACTCACCGGCCCAGCCTTTGCGACGTCTTTCAGCCGCTGGATGTCGATGGTGCCTGCTTGCAACTTCCTTCGCTTCGCCATGCTTCTTGAAGTGCGTGAGAGAATGTCCGCATCCTTGAGCAGCAAAGCCAGTGGCTGCGTAGAAAGGTCGTCTTCATCCATATCCATGTCGCTCGCAGACTCGTCACCACTCTCGTCGTCATCCATGGTCCGTCGCCGCTTTTTGCTGGCCTTGCCTGTCGCGTGTGCCGCCCAGTCTGGCGTCGGGTATAGCCTCTCGTATTGCTTCCGTAATCGCCGCGCATATTCCTTGCCGTTGACCATGTCGTCATCCGCCGTTTCTCGCAGCTTCCTCAGTTGCGGCACTGACGCCAGACTGACAACCAATCTCTCGTCATCGCTGTCTTCCCAGGCGGGTTTGCCATCCTCGTCGTCCGATTCTGCAGCCTTTGCAGCAACGGAGCCTGTAGGCGCAGGGACCGGACCAGCATCAAAGAAGAATAAATCTTGGTCCGCCACATTGTCGAGGTCGGCCTCTTCCGCTCCGGACTCGTCTGATGAATCGCCGTATGCGCCGGCGGTGGGATCGAGCGAGAAATTCTCTAGACCTTGCCGGAAGCCTTCTGAATCGCCGAAAATCATGCGCTCCAGCTCCTCTTCTTCGGCATCCTTTGGCAGGACAGGCTTCTCCTTCTTCGTCTCTGTCTGAATGTCTATGCTCTCGACATCGCTGTCTTCGTCTTGAGCGCCATCTTCTCCAGTTTCCTCCTCTGTGCCGAACCCTTCAAAGTCGTCTTCTTGTGGTTCCTTCACCGGCTGCAGTGCGCCTGCATTTGCGTCGTCGTCTCCGCCCTCAAGTTCGGGTTGGAAGCGCGCTGAACCCTTCGCCTTCTCGGGTGCGTAGCGCTGGTGACCACCAGATTTGTGTGGATTTGTCTTTACTGGCCCCATTGCGGTTTATCGTGAACGTGCAAAGAGAAAGGGAAGGGAGCTGCTGGCGCGCGATCGCAAAACTGAGGGAGAAATTGTTGCAGGGATAGCCCTGGTACGCGGCAAAGATAGGCGAAGCTCCGCAACCAGCACCTGTGTTCCACCTCCACGAACGACTTGGGATGCATCGTGTTCCAACAACCATCATGTATCCTCATAAGCGGAGCACTTTCCAACAGGACAATGGGGAGTGTCACTTCGATTGATTTTGGCCATGTTATATCGCTTAGCTTCGTCGCATATCACTCTTCAACCCCGCAGTTGTGGCATGCTCTGACCGCAAGAAACCTTTATTCATTGAAGGTCTATGCAATCCAGAGCGAGCATACCCGCCTCTTTAGGTCAAGGGCATGTAGCGAGAATTATAATAACCCTGGATCATGGATATGGAGAATCAGATGTTCTCTCGATCAACATACTTCGGACTGCCATTGGCTGAGTACGCCGATTCCGAAGCGCATTCCGGACCATACTCAACGCGGCAAGGTTTGTGGGCTTCTTCTCCAGGCAGACGAATAGTATTTGAGTGGACGTCACGTCTTGAGGCATCTCTGGTATCGTCACACACTTTTCATAGCCGATTAGCGTATTCGCCTCTTCCAGCCTAACCCTGCAAACCTCTCCACGTCCAGGCAATCGACAACATGCCAGACTCAAACCTCGCAATTTCACCTCTCAAGCCCGAAGAAGCAGAGCATTATATGCGTATACGAAATGAGGTCTTCCGCACTACCGTCAACAAGATCATCTACTCTAGGGGCGAGCCCTCTCAGAAAACACTGGACAAAGTAACGGAAGATGTACGGGATGGCATAACCAACAAGGGCATTCTCTTCCTCAAGTGTGTCGACACCTCAACCGGTGAGATGGTCGCCGGAGCACGTTGGCGCTATGTCAAGCCAAAGGAAGAAGGCGCAAAGGAACGTACCTGGGAAGAAGTAGATGCTGGCTTGGTCGTGCCAGAGCCATATGACGAGAGTGATCCAGAAATGTTCAAGAGTCTTTATACTTTGTTCAACTCGAACAAGCGGGAGATTTTAGACAGGAGGCCCTACTATGTGTTGGATACGCTGGTCACACTTCAAGCCCATGAGAGGAGAGGAGCTGGAAGCATGCTGGTACGATGGGGCTGTGAAAAGGCGGACGAGGCGAGTGTTGAAGCCTTTCTAGAAGCCAGTCCCATGGGGGCGCCAATGTATATGCGCCATGGTTTCCAGCCCGTTAAAGAGGTCCATCTAGATTTGAGACAGTGGGGTGGACAAGAGCAGATGAACTTTATCGTAAGTCCATTTTCGAGTCGGAGCTTGCTTTGTGATATGTCTGACATTGTCATAGCTTATGTTGCGACCTGCAAAGCAGCAATGATCAACGGTGAAATGCATAGCATGGCAGTGTCTTTCCTCATCACTGTTTCTGTTTGAAAGATGTGTATAACGGGTTGGACTCAACGAGATCACGATGACAAGCTTGAATTTCCAAGTCTACGATCCCAAAGCCATTACATTAATCATGATAAAAACATTACGTTAAATCCATCGTCACCTTCTCATAATTCGTGAAACAAAAAGCCTCTAGTTGTATGTGTAGACAGGCGAAGCAGGAAGGGTGCCGAAGTCACTGGAGCCGAAAGGACTGCCAGGAGAAACCTTTCCGCCATTGATGTTCGACGCACCGAACCAAGCAAGCTCAGCACCCTTGTTGACTGTGATGACAGCGAAGGCGGGAGCGGGCTCCGCAACGTATCCCCAAGAGATGATCAAGTCAGATCCAGCAGTGCATGGCTGGTTGACCCAGCTCTCGCTAGCAGCGTTGGAGCCCGGCATACGGATGACAGTGCAACGCTCGGTCTTGCCGTCTGCAGTAATAGCGAAGTTGTAGTCGCAGCCAGAGTTGCCCTCAATGCAGTAACGGCTCAAGTTCGAGATGGTCCAGGTCTTGCCCTCAACGGGCTTGGGGTTGGAGCCAGGTGCTGCTGTGGCAACAGGTGAGGCGGGGGCGGATGGTGTAGGGCACGATCCAGGGTGGGCAGGGTTGCAACCTCCAAGAATGCCAGGAATAGATGTAAAGGTCGCGGCAGGTGACTTGGTGGTTGTGTGAAAGTAGGAAGAAGGGCATGAGCCCGGATGGGCTGGGTTGCAGCCACCAGGAATGCTTGAGGCGACTGGAGTAGCAACTGGGGTCGACTTGGGAAGAGCGGCAATCTGGGAGGAGCACCAGTCGCGGATGCGAGCAGCATCCTCACCGTAGCAAGCGACCCGGTCGCATGAGCAGATCACTTCAGCAGTACCTGCGGCGACGCACGCGTCGTAGGCAATCACGCATTTGTCGTCCTGGCGTGCACGGAAAGTGGGAGATGCGGTCGCAGCCGACAGCATCAACGCGATAGTGGCGACTTTGGAAAGCATTTTGGCGAATGTTCTTGCGAGTTCCGTGCGAAAAGGGTATCAGTGGAGTGTTCTGAGGAATTACTGGTAGTTGTTCTTGAGTGTTTATGGAAGAGGAGGATGAAGATAACTAAGGATACGATGGGTGAGCTATATAACTTTAGCCGCGAGGATGTCATTCTCAATGGCTTGCAGAATCCAAGTGTGACCGGCTATTCGGAAGGCACCGTTCATCACGACCTTGCTTAGCCCTCAAACCATGTTGTGGCATTCGCGAAGCTCCCATAGAGGCGATTCGACGCTTATTGGCCGGAAGGTGGGACTTCTACGAGGTTCGGGTCTTCACGCTCCGCAATACGAGGCTCAGTCGTATGAGTGAAAATCAGGACGATGTTGCGCTTGACACGAATGATGTCCCGTGGTTCGAGGATCCTTTTCGATAGTGCGGAGGTATTCCTGCGAGGCTTTGATGGGCAACTATCGACAAGTCGCTCCATAATTAGGAGTACGCTAACGGCTAATAGATGTTGTTAAGCTTGGTAAAGCTTGAAAGGTGATCGCCTCGGCTGTCACCCAAGCAGCGGTGACAGAATAGGCAGAGTGGCTGGTATACTCTCGTATGAAATGGTTATCGGAGTTGCTTAGAATCCGAATACGGCTTCCCCAGAAGTCTGTGTGTTGTGACGTGGTTATCGTCCAGCATAGGTCCCCACCGACGGCCGCTCCGCTCCGCTCCACTCTAAGACCATCACCGAGCGGCTTTGCTTCAGAAATACGGTGTACGCTATACGGTCGCCTCATGCATCGACGACCGTGCGATACAGAAAATGTTCAGACGGAGAAGGAACATGAGCCGGTAGTCGACGTTTGGCAGATGTTTGTCGGCAAAAAGCAAACTGCGTTGAGTGTTGCGCGAAGAGTCAGGCTCATGGCAGTGTGCGACGGCATGCATGTTCTTTCTCTATTATTCTTGGACGACTTCTTGTGGTAGCATCTTGTTTTCTCAATCTGCGTCTGGGAAAGTCGCTATCCACTACAATGGTAAAGGTGGCGTTGAGGAAGCGGCGCTGCAAGCAGATCAGCGGCGAAATCAGATTCTGGCGCACACGCTGTATACATTACGTAACTGTCGATGTAGAGTGTGGTCAGCTCACTGCTTGAGAAGAGCTGCGGCGCAATAGCATGAGGCAAGTAGACGACCACGACCATTATTCAGAGCCTCGTGCCCCACTAGGGTAACGGCGCTATACCACATACACATTAGTCTTGCCGTTAGCGCGAAGCCATGTCGCTCGTTTCCTACAATCGTCATCGTCAACACGAGGAAGTCAGACAAGCCAGTCAAAAAAGCTTTACCAAACACCACATCAGGGCAAGGCTCAGTGTGAGAGCTAAACTTTACAGTATGGATCCGTCCGCTGCCGAGCCTTCCGATGTGAACAGCCCACGCAAACTACCTACAGCCGAGGAATTGTCGGAAGCGCTCAAGATTGATGTATACGACCGAGAGGGCAAGACCAAAACGTTAGGCGATCTCGTCAAAGGGCAGAGAACGGTTTTAGTGTTTACTCGGCATTTCTGTAAGTGTTGAGCGATGTGTAATGGTAGGCCTTGGACCCACATCATGTGTAAAGGCTACCAACCACTACCAACCACCAGAGAGGGTTGGAGGCTGGGATACGAGAGAATAGAGAACTGACATCTCTAGGGTGTCTGAACTGCCAAGCATACGTCCGCTACCTCAGCGAATCCGTACCACCGTCAAACCTTCCTCCCAATACTCAAAGTACGCATCAGCAATGCAAGACCGTAATCACTTCATCTGACACATAGCGTTCAGTCCTTGTCGTAGGATGCGGCTCCTATCAACCCATCGACACCTATGCTACCAAGTCTTCTTCCAAATACCCCATCTACACTGATCCAACACTCCGCCTGCACAAAATCTTCCAGTTCAAATCGAACCTAGCCGAAGGGAAAGCCGGCGACGAGCAGCGAGATTACATGCGTAATGCTGGTAGTGTCATTTCCAGGATCTTTGGTGGTATCAAGGGCGCGTTGGGCGACTTGCAGCATGTGAACACTGTTGGACCGAAAGCGTTGAACGGTGGTGAGGTGATTCTATCTGCTGGTAAGTATCATTAGGTGCCGATCACGCTGTGATGTCAGGTATGTTGCTAACGAGAGTGATGCACAGATGGCGAATGCGAGTACATGTACCGCATGCAGAATACAGTGGATCATACCAACATCTCAGAGTTGGCGAAGATGATTGGAGCAGAACACACGCCAGTGGGTGCGGAAGAAGACCAAGTCATCTTGTGGTGATTCAGCTGTGGAGGCAAAGTAAGTATCAGTACATGGTCTATTAGTTCATCTCGTTGAAGATTGGCGTGAAAAGGTAGTCAAAATCCAACATGCAGCCAATTCACAAAAGATGGAACGAATGGCAGAGAAATCTAAACAAAGTACATTGGCAAATTCATGGGTATAATCTAACAAGTCAGTAGTCGAGTAAAGTCATTACGCAAGTCCCAAATCTAAACTTCCTGTCCACCGGCAGCATTGTCCTTGGCCTCGTTTCTCATCCTCGCAACATACTCGTGTTCCCTCTTCAACGCCCTCCAATCGAACTTTTCAAAGGCAAAACTCCACGTCTTCTCCGCTACACTCAACATCCACTTGCTCATGGGTCCAATATTGTCACCATGGAAACTCTTTCTTCCAACATGCTGGACCAGAGGAGGTGTGACTGCGTATCTCAGCTCGCCTCTTTCGTTGGCAAAATCCTCAGTAATGACGTCCATGTAGCCCAGATGGCGTTCTTTGAAGTATTCAACGAGTTCTTGAGCCTTGACGGTTGGGAAGACAAAGGCTTGGCTACAACAGGCGAAACGAGGCATTTCGTGGACGCCGACAGCCATGGGTTGGACGGTAATACGACCGAGGCCGAAGTAAGTAAGGATTAAGACGGCGAGTATGCTATACATTGCCAGGAAGGAGCGGGGGGTCACAAGGGCGAAGGTGAGTTTCTTAGTCGGTTGTGCGAAACGCAAGAAGAGAATGACGGCGGTGGGTATCATGGCCACATATACGGAGTTCTTCAGGTATGTTCCCCACTCTTCAGCGTTCCAGCCAAGGAACTCTTCGGTATAAAAGAGGCGCAAGTAGAGGAAGTCGGGCTTCGCACGCTGCAACGCTGTCTGTTGCTCTGCCTCGTGGATGGCTGAGATGGTACGGTGGTACCAACCGTCGACGGCTACAGTGTCGTCTTCGAAAAGAGCAACATAGGGTGTAAGTTTTTCTGTACACTTGTCCAACAGGTATTGGTAGTCGAACAGACCCTTTTCCAGAAAATTGTTTCGTGTCTCCATGATACGAATGTACTGCATGCGGTCGAAGCCGTATCCGTAGGTCAGTACCTCGTCGGCAAGACCGGCTAACCACTCCTCGTTGTGGGCAGGGTGCGCCTCGGGGTTCGAGTGCGGTATGAAGACAATCAGGTAGATCTCCTGTCGTTCTTCAGGCGTAAGACCTTCCAGTAGGGAGCCCACAGCGTCGGGCAAGTATTGGGCGCCGTCCCGCTGGTAGGAAGGTATTCCTACACACAGTTTCCTCTGCTTCTCGCCACCAGCCTTGGTCACGTTGGCGCGGTTGTAGGACTCGATGAAGGACTCGGCTTGTTGTCGTCGGATGGCGGAATAGCGTGGGGCATAGCCTTTGCGTGGGTTGAAGAAGACGGACGTGGGATCGCGCGCGGACACCGAGTTGATGGTGTAGAAGAAGCTAACGGCAACAAAGACAGCGATGCCTACGACAAGGCGCGTGGGCGAGAAATGCATCATGGGCAAGTAGTGAGCGATAGTGAAGATGATGTCGGGGTGTTATCGCATCGCTAATCGAAAGGTGGGAGTGGAAAGGAAAACAAGGCCGGGCGGCAGGTCATGTCATCGTCAGTGCTGGTGGTTGGCAGACAGAAGGAGAGGGTGAGAAAAAAAAAGATAGGAGCGAGGCGCGCTCATGATGAGGCGGTTTAAGGCTTAAGCGGCCTGAGCTGAGGCTCCACCGAAGCGGCGGATCTTGCGTTTCGAGCAAGGAGCGTCTGGCGTGGCGGACGAGGAGATAAAATTAGCAGGCCAGCATGTGCGTGGGCCGGTGCTGGCTGTTCCTGGCGATGACGGAAACTATGTAGGACGACACGCAAGACGGCCATGGGTGCAGCTGAATGCGCGAGAAAGGAAAGCCATGCATGATTCAACGCCGAGTCAACAGGGGGAAGATTCAACAAGTAAATACTATAGTAAGTTGCAACATGGCAGATGCGGTGCCAATCGGTCATGTCGGCGCTATTAGCGCGTGGGTGGCATCCGTGGCAGCTGTCATCTGGCGTCTTTATTGAAGTTTATCCAGGAGCTGGATATAGGAGAATGAAGGATGAGGCACGACGGGTTGAGCCGGTGGATTTGACTCTGGGCGCCTGTCTAGCGTGACAGTGACAAACGGCACACCGTCTGCGGTAATTGGCAGAAGTTTGGCTACACCGTACCGTTTGTTGCACGATAAGATTGCCGAGTTCGACATGACTGCTTGCCATGCTACGCGCTCGTGTGTACCTCAGACTCCTACTCCTACTCCCACCACCTATCGTTCGTGATGCGATGGTCGCTGCAACACGTGCAGGCGTGTTCGTGCCACTTCGGCTGTGGCGCCATGACGAACATGGCGCGTCCGCATCTGATGTCCTCTGTGCATGCATCGCCTTGAGTCACACAACCCCATCATCGCTGCTTTGTAGACATCCTGCCAGGTCCTGTAGCTTCCACGCCTCGTCTTTGGTGCAGTCATAGCCGTTTGACTCACCAGCCTTGATCCCGTGCTTACCCTGGAGTCACTTGTACAGCACTCCATATAGGTCGTCCCGTCTTCGCGTGCAGAGGGTTGGAAGCAGCAACCCTCGCTCAGTACCATGCCCAAGAAGCATACCCCATCATACACGACTGCCAAACCCTCCTATGTTCACCCCTCGCTGCAGAGTTCGCGCTCCCCCGCAGCTTCGTCCGCGTCGTCTGAAGCCCAAACCGTCAACCAGCGCATACAACAGCTGCGTCGCGAACAAGCCCCCAGGGCAACATCCGAACAGCGCGATGAGCTCACTTCGGTAGTAAGCAGCCGTACTGTCCCGCCCGAGTTGCGGCGCATATTGCACATACCCGAAGTTAATGCTCCCAAACCAAAGGCGAATACCAGGATGCGAAGGGCCATGGGGGGCGTGCGACCGCCACCAGGTCCTGCCGCGCCTTCGAGTTGGTTACAGATGAGTCGCCATGCACCGGCGTATATGAAGAAGAACAAGGCCAAGGCAGACAGAGGCGCGGTGAGATTTGGCATGCTGGCCAGAGTCAACCACAACGACTTCAAGGTAGGCTGCTCCCTAGGTGTAGTCTTCCAGGCTTAATGCTCCCATTCAGGCTTCTTACTCATGACAGCGCCTGCCACCACCGCGAAGCCTTGTCCACCAATGTCTCCGGTCCTTGGCCCAGCACTGGGAGGAGCTCGTCGAGTACGAACAACACTACCTACCATCCTTACCGACGTCGCTAAAAGAAGCACTGCTGAGCTATTTGACACTGTACGGGGAGAGGCAAAGCCTAGGCATCAGGTCGCTCAAGATTCTGTTCCAAGATGGAGAGGGGACGGGTACAGCAGAGTGGGAGGAAGTCCAATTCCTCGATCTCACTGGATTGTTGGGCGAATGCTTGAGGATCTGTGATGTTGGAAGATGCGTCAAGCGTCCCAGTCCCACCACCACTGTAGCCCTTGGTGCCTTTGGCGTCACTGACGAGCTTGCTGATTCTTGGGAGGACATGGCTCAAGAGAGCGCCATGGTTCCCTCGACACCAACAATGAAGCTCCAGACACCATACTTCAGCAATCTGAGCCGACTGTCCCTCGCCAACCCTGGGGAGTGGGCGTCGTGGCTCGACCTACTTCGCATCTCGCCCAACCTCAACAAGATCACGCACCTCTCGCTCGCTCACTGGCCCCGGCCCACAATGACACCAAACGCAAATACCACGGCCATGTTTTCCAAACAAACAAGTGTAGCACTGGGAGGATCACACTTCTACTCAGATCTCGACGATGACTGGCACGAAGCCACCAACATCCTACGTCGCTTTTCGAAAGACACATACTCGCTACAGTGGCTCGACCTAGAAGGCTGCACCTGGCTCAAAGCCCTAACGTCGAATCCCAGTCACACACCAACGAATACAAACACAAGCATGGAATGGAACACGCAAAACGGGATTCCCGGCCCAGACTGGAACGACGCCTGGCGCCGTATAACCTATGTCAACTTCTTCCAAGGCTGGATCCCAAGTGACAGTCAGAGTCTGCAGAATATGCCTGCAGGTATTGTGCCTGTGCAACTACTCCGCTGGCTGAGGGACAACAAGGACAAGGAAGATGTTAAATGGCGGTTGAACCCACAGGAAACCGGCCATGCGGTTGCGGAATGGGTGAATAGAGAAAAGGTTGCCAGACTAGTTGGGATGGACATCCAGGGCATCCGCAAACGAGGCGAAGGCGCTTGGTGTCGCATTGACTTTGGATGGGGCGCTTCTGGCGAGAAGGTGGTTTGAGGTGAAGGAAATATGCATGTATTGCAACCGTCTGTTATTCTCTCGACTCTGCTAGTCGTATCGTTGCATCAGTACCGAAAACGCAGTAAGAAATCGTATGCCTACTGTCGAGCCAGGTGTGCCGACAGACGCGTATGAAACATTTCCAAGCAACAGTGCAATCATGCACAAACCCATTCATCTACTGAACCCCTTTAATCACCGACAACATTTTATATACGATTGTTGAGAAACTATTCCTCGTATCGACGAGATATGTAGGGCTAATGAAAACCGCAGATCCACACTTTGTGCTAGCTGACTCGCTAATGCAGGTACCTCGTCAGTCAAGTTGGTGGTCCATGGGTGCGTGCGGCTATATGCACAACTTACAAGCATAGCTGGGCATAGGTGCGCTATATACTTGACCAAGATGGAAGACTGCGCTGATACGGTGAATGCTTGGTGATGCCGTCATACATACGACGTTGAACGTTGAACGTTGAACGTTTGTCATGCCGGGTAGAGCGAGCGATGCAGGGGTTAGAAATCGGGGAACGCTGTCGGAGTTCGCTCTGCATGACCAATGCTACTATTCATAAACTTGTGTGGCTGTCGTACTATGAACTGTCCTGGTGTCCATCTGGATTCAGATACTAGTTCTTGTAGTATATGCGGAACCTCCGGAGTAGAGTAAGTAGCACAGCCACATATTGGATGCAGCTATACTACTATAACCTGGACAAAGATACTGTTTTTGGTCACCCTTGAACCGCTTGTCCAGCAGTTGATCGCGCGCCAAATTGTAGAATGTTCTAATTTCAAGTAGCATCAAGTTCCAGATGTTGTATTTTGCTTCTCCCGCCCCAAACCCTTCAAACCCTTCTAACCCTGTCAGCCCTAAACGGCATGAACGGCAGCGGTGCGTGCAGTCTGTTTGCTTTTTGAACCCACGACTTGATTGTGGGCATGCCTACCCGAAGCGGGAGCGTTTGGGTAAATGAATGCTCCCAGCGGATATCTGAAACTGTGACACATGTGGCTGTAACGTTTTGCGCGGACAAGAGTTGGAGGTCAAGAAGCTGACGCGTACAGCGTAGAGCCGACTACATAGTATAGAGGTTGCGGGGTTACTATAGGTGTAGTACATATTCGGATTAAAGGCCGAACAATTCTACCAAGCCGCGCGGGCGGGCAGGGCGGAACCGAGATAGAGCGTCGATGACGTGGTGATGGACGATAAACTCGCGGCTTCATCGTCGCGATAAGACGCAGATGGAGACTTCCACCAGTAAGCGTGCTATGGTCAATGAGCTTAGCTAGATAGGTCCCAGCGCAAGCGGGCGTGAGTTCATGCGGCTACAGCTGTCTTTGAGGTGAGTGCAGCCCCGGTGCAGGTCGCCAGCCAACGACTGTCGGACGTTTGAGCAACAGAACATAGATGGCGCGGGAAGACTATCCTCCATGAGGTACGAGGCGGCGTTTCACCCATCAGTTCCTTCTCAGCCTGCAGTCAACGCGCGTCCGGGCAGTGTATGGTAGAATCAAGCTTCTGGCTAGGAACGGATGTAACAATGGTAGTGCCACCATGGCCTCTAGAAGCAGCTGTATCAAAGCACCACGGACTGTGAGAGGAGGAAAGAAAGGGTCGTGTCTTTGATGCAAAGGTGGGGTTTGTGACGGTTGCCATGCATTGGACCGTGTCGCAGCCTCGCTAGCGCGTGAATTGAGGTGAGAAGAGAAGTGGTATAGCTGTCATAAGCAGCATGCACGAGAGGCGTGGAATTCGTAAAAGATCGCCACAGCGTCGTAATGAAACCGGGATTGGATGCAGGAAGGCGAGGCGAGGCTCGGTGCGCCAACTGCTTTGGAACGATGATTGCCGCGTTGTTGAGTCAGCCATGGAATATTCGTCGACGACAGGCACGCTAGCAGACTAGCGTGCCTTTGAAAGTGAAACTCGGACCACCCCTGCTCGGCTTTGGCCCTTT
Source organism: Alternaria brassicae (assembly GCA_004936725.1). Lineage (NCBI taxonomy): Eukaryota > Fungi > Ascomycota > Dothideomycetes > Pleosporales > Pleosporaceae > Alternaria > Alternaria brassicae. The sequence continues at coordinate 1,629,737 of CM016512.1, forward strand.
GGGGGTTCTCTTTGAAAACGCCCGTAGGATCGATCGCCGTCGCCGCCCATGCCTTCTAATAACCATAGCCTCTACTCCAGCCTCTGTTCAGCTTTGTCCTCCATGTCGTTCGTTCTTCCCTCGTGTCTGTGAATTGCGTGGTCCACCTCTCATTTCCTTGCCACTGCCGCTCCCACTAGTCCTTGCTTGCCGACAAGGTCAACCCTTTCCCAAAGCAGAGAGTCGGATATCGCCCTGTGCCTCAAAAAAACCCGGCAACGGCGTCTGCTCCACGACTATATCTTCCTACCTAGGCCCTATCGAGTTCCACCTGGCGCCCCCCTCCACTCCACCGACGACGCCTTCCGTCCTCATTATTCGCCAGGCCCTTCGACCGCGCCCGCCACCATGCTTACCTTCAAGAAGGCCCTTGTGCTCTCTCTAGCCTGTCTGACGTTGTTCTTCATCTTCAAGTCGCAGCACCACGGTACCACCGCGCCCAACTTCCGCAATGCAAAGGAAATGCCCAGGCCCACTGCCTGGGTGAACCCGGCGGAGAAGGAACGCGCGAAGCTCAAGGAGAAGGAGTTGAAAGAAGCGCAAAAGGCTGCAGAGAAGGCGGACAAGGCGGACAAGACCTTTGATACACCCGATGCGCCCCCGCCTAAGAAACCAAAGACGCAGATCAGCATGGACGAGCTGAGGAAGCGCCCTCTCAAGGAACAGCTCGAATACCAGTTCCCCTACGACGTCGACACGAAGACGCCCGCATACATCTGGCAGACGTGGAAGTACTCACCGGGACAGGGCGAGTTTGAGGAAATGTTCCGCGAGCCAGAGGCTAGCTGGAGCATTCACCACCCTTCCTTCGTCCACGAGGTCATTACCGACAACGTCGCGGTACACCTGATCAGGCACCTGTACTCCTCTGTTCCTGAAGTCATTGGAAGCCTACAACGCTCTCCCTGTGCCTGTCCTAAAGGCCGACTTTTTCCGTTACCTCATCCTCCTCGCCCGTGGTGGTATCTACTCGGACATTGACACATCGGCCTTGAAGCCTGCATCAGATTGGATACCTTCTGACGTACCCGCAAACACCTACGGAATGGTCATCGGCATCGAGGCTGATCCGGATCGCCCGGACTGGGCCGAGTGGTACTCCCGCCGTGTCCAGTTCTGCCAGTGGACTATTCAGTCAAAGCCTGGTCATCCCGTTCTGGTTGACGTTGTTACAAGCATCACGCAGGAGACACTCAACCGCAAGCGCGCTGGCAAGCTCAGCAAAGGACTACAAAGGCATAATCGAGTTTACCGGGCCCGCCGTCTGGACCGACACCATCTTCGACTACTTCAACAACCCCGACTACTTCGATATGAGCACAAGCAAGGGTAACATTACATGGGAAAACTTCACCGGCATGAAGGCCCCCAAGAAAGTTGGTGATGTCATTGTCCTGCCCATCACCAGCTTCAGCCCCGGCATCAAGACCATGGGCGCTGGTGAGGATGATGATCCATCGGCTTTCGTCAAGCACAACTTTGAAGGTTTGTACCAAGTTTTCTCTTATCGCGCATTCGCGTGTACCGTCGTATCACGCTGCACCGCACTACGCAGTACGAGCGGTCGGGATGCGAGCATTCTCCCATTACACGCGTCTCGAGTCCTTGGTTTCCTCAATACTGACTAGTAACAGGTACTTGGAAGCCTGAAAGCGAGCGTCACATTGGCGAGACCTTCAACTGAACGAATAACTGCAAACCATCCGATCGAGCTCACCACACCACTCCACATATTTGTATGCGCCTATAGTGCACAGCGCATTCGGGTGGGGAGAAGAAACAGGCAACGGGAAGCTGCGCGGTGGGCATCAGACAATGCCGATTCGAGCCGTGTATAAGGAAATCCAGATGTTGGCATTTACAGGCTAGCGGGATGCGCACACGCGTGGCAGTGGGATGCTGCACTGACAGCTAGAGTACTAAAGTCAGCCGAATTGGCTCGTTGAGTGCACGGACGCAGTGCCGTGCCCGAGCAGCCAATGCATGCCGAACACTATTTCAATGTAGCTAAACATGAGGCTACAAAGCCACCACGAGAGCAATCATTAAAAGGTATTACCTATTTCTAGCATTTTGACACTTGGGCTGAACCTAAGCTAATTAATCTCAAGATTCCCATCATGCGCGTACAAAGCGATGTGCTGAAAGTCAAAATCGCTATCATTTGTCCCAGCACGGCAACGTCCCAGCACTTAGGGAGGGACGTTTGGCGACATCCTCGATGTTGCAAAGACGCTTGAACCGGTAGGTCGTGTTATGTAGTTGTGCTGAATATCCGCTAATGAAGCCCCAGGCGATCGAAACAAGGTACATAAAGATGCAGGCTCTAGTAGCGTGCTATACACAGTCACGGAGTCCAATCTTATATCAGTTCTCAGTACGTGGCTGCATTGTTTAATGCTAAAGTAGATAATGTAAATCTAAAATCATACAACGTGAATGCTCTGCACGCAGAATGTGGGGCGTTCGACTACCTCCGAGCTCAGATCCTACAGTTGTACATACACACATCAATACGATCGTACATAAGACCTAATACTAGTGGCCCTCTTGCTTACAGTAGGACTTTTGGAACACGTAGTAAAGAGAACAAGGCGAGGAAGAGAGCGCGCGCCAACTTGGGCGAACCGTCACAATGACTCTGTGAACGCTGTAGCGAAGCGGAACATGACGCGCGCACGTGCAAACAATATGTAGCGATAGATTCTGAGTAAAACAGCCTACCACGACTCCTAGTCCGTGTCCCTGACGGGGTGCACCGTCGTGTATAATTGTAGGTTTGGTAGAGCATTGGCGAAGTAACCAACTAACCCGTTTAGTAAGTTACTATGAAAAGGTGTGCATGCTAAGCGCGCTAGTGCGACCGCATGTAATTGAGATAGATAATTGTAAACCAAAATCGCGTAAGACGTAAAGCTCATCCTGATACGTCACCCCACATAATAAGCCGACCGTGTGCCAGCAATAGGAAAGAGAGAAGATTATATTGCGCTATAGAGTGAGGGGGAGGGGAGAGTATATACATAACGAGCGTACACATAATCTAGCACATGGAGAGCTGACTGACAGTAACCGTATCTCTCCTTCATCCTTCCCCCCTAAGCTAATCGTGTCGCTTTTAATAGCTCATGTAATGTGTCCTGATCAAAACACAAGCTACATCAACTCTTACAGGCGCAAATATTGCCAAATCGAGCAAAGTCGCATGCTAAAGCCGGATTTTCTGCTGAGCAGCAGACTAGCAGCTCTTGTGGCACAGGTTTAGCTGCGGCATTGGCGGCAGGGTTCGCCGTGCTCATGGCCACGAAGAGGCAGAGTGCAACGAGAGAGATCTGTGGGAATTGCATCGTTGTAACAATTGAGATTGGGTGTAGTATGTATTTGTAGTAATAGGTAGTCTTTTCTGTTGCAATTACAGCGGCCAAGCGAAGAGTAGAGATGGAAAAGAAACAGTTATATAGAGGAGATAAGCAGTAGTGTTTGGACGGCGCTCTTTTATGCGATCTTTGCTACTCCAAACCTCTAACGGCGTAGACTGCGGTTAAGTTTAGGTAGTGTAACTCTCTACAACACCTTCAAAGTATAGCATAGTGTCGGGCCGAGATTTATATTACATAGTGCAGGGTGTACGTATAGAGAGGTAACTGACCTATCAATTCCTCGTACATTGCCGCATATACTCGGTGTTTAAGCGGGCTCTAAGTTTGTTATGTGGGCTTTTGCACACTTTCTGTCACTGATACATCATCATGATAGCATAGCATGCTCATTGCATTCGTACGGCATAGTATCGGAGTGATGTATTTATTGTATAGTTCTTAACCTTCTACATCACGGCATTATGTCGGAAAACTACTGTACGTTTATGAAGCAGAGCTGTATGTCCTATTTTAGCTAGTGTTCCTGAGCAGGGAGACACTGTGCTGTTCTCGTGTTAGATGAGTGGGCGACCTTGGATAGAGAGTCGGGATTGATATCATTTAGGATCGTTTAGAAGCGCTGATTTTCCGCCGCGTAGGGAGAGACTTTACATGTAACATTAGAACAGGTCTCTTGCTCTTGTAGCTATAAGTAAGCGCCGATGCTGTTGCAGGTGCCCTCCAAGTTTTGTGGGGATCAGCTATGTTCCACCATCTTTGCACGCTGATGAAAACTTTAAAGATTAGATTTAGTGTGCGATTGTTAGCTACGCATACGGGCTGCAGTGAGATACAGTAAGCCCTAGCAATAGAGATGCGGGAATAAGAGTAGAATATATTGTTTTACCCGGTATTCGGCAAAGAGGAGTAAATGTTTCGGAGATAAAGATTTGCTTCAATTTCTACTACTAGTAATGTGGTAGGATAGAAATGCTATATAAGAGGACATAACTTCGCTTTCTAGATACTGTTCAGACATTCCGACAGTCTTTAGCTTTACAGGAAACTCTTCAGTTGAGAAAATATCCTTGTTGACTACTTGAAAATCAAATTAATACCTTGAAAATGCGTCTTATTATCACTCTTCTGTTCTCCGCTGTTGCATCAGCCTTGGTGTAAGAGCCTAGCTCTAGACCACTAGACTAACACACCTCTAAAAGAGTAGTAATAATTACGATAGTTATTTCTTCTCTAGAATAGTATATATAGGTATAGTAATACTTCTTTGCACTAGCGTGTTTGTCTCTTACAAAGCCTAGTGAAAGCAAGTGCTTACACTTGGTGCAAGTCTTCCAAGCCCCACGTGATGAACTCGTAGAACGACAAGGAGACCCACGTATGTCTATCATTCTACTTGGACATTTGCCTTCTATACTTTCTGCTAAAGCCGTTACAAACGAGTGACTGACTTTGTTGTGTTAGCGTCCTGCCTGTCGAATGGCGATTGCTGCAACAAGAACACTGGCAAATGCTGCTGCAATGGCTGCGACTTTTACAATCGTTGTGCCTAGACTGATTGCAGTCGCAGCGAAACACAAAGCGGGGAACGATTGTTGTGTCAAAGGCTGTAGCTACATAGCAATTTGAGCCTGTAGGGGCTTTAGATGACAGAAAGCACAACCTGCTATCAGCTAGTCAAAGCTCTGCTCTTATTAGTTGATGCATAAATTCTGTTCTTGTATAAGCAGCTACGTTGCGTGAGGCACATTAAAACACTAAGCCCTGGAAGACTTAAGATAGGCAACAGGAGAGCATAATGTCTGAAGCATGTTAAGCACCTGGACACAAAGGATCCAACCTACAGGAGCATTACTAGTTGTATCACCAACGCCTGACAGATCCAGGTATTATAATACATGCATTAAAAAATGAGAACGCAACAGAAGAAATGCGTACCATGGGTATCATAAATCACAAACTATTAACTTTTTACATCACTACCACCAACGATGAACAACAAGACTACCGCCTGTCTCCCTTTAATAAGCCCCCAATCTTGCCTATCGTACTCAGCAAACTACCTCCCAGCGTCGGCCTCCTCTCCACCTCTCTCTCCCTAGCATACCTCTTCTTATATTCCCTCTCAATCTCAGGGTCTAGCTCTCCATAATGCTGATCGTGGTGTCTATGATGCTCATCCTCATATTTGTCTTCTCCATCCGCGAACGCATGCGCATTGTGTGCGTGCGAGCTATGATGAGAATAGTGGCTATGTTGCGAAGAGGAACGTGTGTAGATGGGAGCGGCTTGGGGCGCATAAGTGATGGGCGGCGGGTAGGAAGTAGGGACTGGAGGGCCGGGGTATTGGTATTGGTATGACTCGTGGCTGGGTTGCCGAATGGGAATGGCAGTGGAGCTAGTTTGGAGGTGCGTAGGGCGCTGGCTGTTGTAGGACGAGGAGGAGGATGTGCGCCGATGAGATGGTATGTGAGGTTGTGGCATTGATGTCAGAGCGCCGCTGTTGTGGGGGGACATTGGCGAGGACGAGTATAGGGGTTGTTGTTCGGGGATTGGCGGGAAGTAGTTTGTTTGTGACTGTGGCAGCAGTGGTTCGGGAGTAGTGGGGTATGGGGGCTGTTGTTGCAAGTATTGAGGATGTGGCTGGTATCCTGATCTGTTGGAGTCGTAGGAAGACATGATGAGGTTTTGCGAATGGTAGATGGGTAGCTGGCGGGATTGTCCCGCGCGGGGGTTTTGGTATCCTTTAGGCCTGCGGTCTCTCCAACCGAACAACACTGGTCGCAATCTTGCGTCGAGTGCCCTGCGCCCTGTTTGAAGGTTTGGTGATTGATAACGTTGGATGTCGTATGCGACTGGTCGTGGCGCGTCTATCACAAGGCTTAGAGTAGATAACGGGCAAATTGGTTGTTTCAGAACAGTTGGTCGAAGTTCAAATTTTTTTTGATGCAACAGTCTCGATTTATATCGATGTCTTGAATGGTTGATCGACCGTCTTGGCTATTATACTTCCATTGCAGGCCTCCATCGGTCCACTTCTCTCACCGAGCTTTGTGCCCACATGCACGAACTAAGTCTTTTCCCGGTGAACTAATGCGATCCGAAGGGGTCCCCCCACCAATTATTGCCTATCAAGATCCATTCCGATTGCCAACCCATACCGTGATGTGCGATCGAAGGCGAAAACGTGAGGGGCAGCGTGAGGGGCAACGTGGACTGCATAAAATGATGTCACGCTCTTGGCCGAAGGTTTACCGGCTGGTTGGGTTCAACGTTGGGGTACCTTGCGCTAGATCTGAGATGGTGTGCAATGAAGAGCTGTTGTTGGTGGAGAGGAGAAAGGGTCGCCGATCGGTCCTCGAAGCTCACATTGTGACATAAGCTTGGCACAGCCTTGTGCCGTCAGCGTGAGCGGCTAAGGAAGCTCCTGGGAAAAAGCAGTCTTGCAGAAAGCATTTGCCTTCTATCGCATCATCCATGTCCCTTTTTGCGCTATTGCAAAATATTTCAGGGCATTCAGCATTAGTTACAAAGCAACCTTGCATTCGAGAGGACCCTAAACTGCGACAGACTTATTGCACGATCATCGAGGTGCAATAACGAACGGACGCGTATAAGCATGACTTGGAAGTGACTTGGCAAGGAGCGTGGTGCATCCACTGCCTTCGCAGCATGAGTCTGTCCTTTGTCAGTCACTGTAGTTACGCCACAGACTTATCTGTAGTGTGGCTTCAATGCTATGCGACCACAATTTTGACCAAATCCAATTCGCCCATGGTTGCACCTCAGAGGCTGTGCTGCTGCGAAGCCTCTTCATCTTTCCTAATTAGCATGCATCGCCACGAAGAACGACTACATTACTCATCGCATCAGTGTTCGTTGGGCATCTGACAGTGGCCGCCTTACCAGCCACTCGGCAGGCGTTCGCATTCAAGCCACTAAACCCATGGCTGATTACCGCCAAGTAAAATCCCTCGTCATGAGCCAAACTAATTCCCGACTTTACCCCACCACTGGCAGGGCTGAGCGATGGGCTCAGCCACTGTGACTTCGCGCGCAACCATTCTTTAGGGACAGCAGTAGTATCTTCTCTCCTCCTTCCGTTACCACCTATATTGTCTGAGTCGCACAGCGGTCTTACCTACTTTCAGCACTTACTACTGCAGCACCCTGTCACACCCTATCGAAATCATAGCCGGAAATGTCCTACAATTACAACCAACCAGGCGGTTATCAGCAGCCATATCCGGGCCGTAAGTCATCAGGCCCTCATTTTACAGCCCGGCGATCATTGCATCCTTTCTGTGTTACAAAACTTGGCGCTGATTATTGTTCTCGTACTAATACCATATAGAAGCCCCGCCGCCCCAAGGCTACGGTCAGCACCAGCAAAGCTATCATCAACCTCCACCGATGCAAAATCAACAGTACGGTGGATACCCGCCCCAGCAAGGTTACGGCCAGCAGCCGCCTCAAGGCCAATATGGTGCGCCGCCGCCGAATCAGTATGGCGGCCCGCCTCAGGGCCAGTACGGAGCTCCCCCACCACAGCAAGCTTATGGCGCTCCCGGACAATATGGACAACCGCCACCTCCAGGGCAATATGGCCAGCAACCACCCCATGGACAGTACCAAGCTCCACCTGGACCACCACCAGGCCAATTTGGCCAGCCACCACCCCCGGGACAGTTTGGCGCGCCCCCACCACAGGGTCAGTACGGGGCTCCTCCTCCTCAGGGTCAATATGGTGCCCCACCTCCCCAAGGCCATTTCGGTGCGCCGGGCGGCTTTGGCGGGCCACCAACACAACCTTCACTCGGCTATGGTCCTCAGCAAGTAGCGAACATTGACATCGGCAAAGACGTCGAAGCTATTCGCAAAGCGATGAAGGGATTCGGAACGGATGAGAAGGCGCTTATCGCAACACTGGCAAAGAAGGACCCCATTCAGGTCAACACCATCCGGACACAGTACGATCAGCGCCTTATGCGAAACATGGTTCAAGATCTCGAGAAAGAGACAAGCGGGTACTTCGCAAGAGGGTTGGTCGAAATTGCACGAGGACCTCTAGTATCTGACTGCCATAATCTCATGGAAGCGATGAAAGGCATCGGCACGAAGGAGGTCATCTTAGACGACATCCTCATCGGAAGATCCAATGCCGACATGAATGCCATCAAGCAGAAGTACCGGGAATTGTTCAAACGGGAATTACAGAAAGATCTCCAAGGTGACCTTAGTGCCGGAACGGAGCAAATGTACGACATGATTGTCTCCGCCCGCCGCGCAGAAGACTCGTACCCCGTTAACCCGCAGGAAATCGAGCAAGCTGTTACCGATCTACAGGCTGGTATGGGTGGGTTTGCTAGCAAGAACGTTCCTCAAGTCTGCCAGATCCTCACCAGCAAGAACGATGCTCAGCTCAGAGCTATAGCGGCCTCTTACCAACAACGCTTCCGCAAGTCGCTGGACAGTGTGCTGAAGTCTGCCTTCTCCGGTCACATGGAGGATGCACTTCGTCTGCTTGTGCATCGCGCTACCAACCGACCCGAGGCTGAAGCTGTCCGTCTCGAAGAGTCGATGGCTGGCTTGGGTACTAAGGACGAGATGCTTGTACAGCGTGTCGTTCGCTGCCACTGGGACAGAAACTTCATGAACGCCGTAAGCAATGCCTATAAACAGGTCTACAAGAAAGACTTGGTCAGGCGGATAGAAGGAGAGACTCGTGGTGACTACGAGAAGCTTATGGTTGCTTGCGTGAAGCCTTGAACTACTGTACAGGAGTTACGAGAGTTGGATTCGATTATATCATATCGCATTTTCATTTATTGTTGCTTCGGCCTGACGGAGGATACTTTGGAACCGGATACGATAATTATCTTAATGCATCGCCCTTAATTTCCATTCCGCAGCTCTGAATTTGCTCCCACTTTCAATTCCCCTTTCCGAGTCCTCATGCTATGCATGCCTCACTCAAAGCTCGTCACTCCCTCTCCCCAGTCCGTTTATGTTCATCTTCATGTCTCCGTTTTCGCTCATTCGCCAAACAAGCCGCCTCATATATTCCCCGCGTCGAATCACACGTTGAGAATTTACTCGCGCCGGTGACAAGCCAGGCGCCCACGTTCATGCTGCACGACATTTTCATATGCTGGGATTCGGAGGTATTATCGCTTCTAGGTATCCCAAGTCGAAAGGAAGGAGACGTCATCGTTTGATGATCGTGGTGGGCTGCTAGGTTCAACTGTCCGGAAAGTGGACACAGTATCAACTAGCGTTGATACTGCAGCCGGGAGGTCAAGGAGACACTTGTACATGAGTTTGTAATAAGTATATCATCTCATGTCTAGTGTCTGTCTTCACGTCGCCTACTACGTGTTCGTCACCAGCAAGTACCAGTTCCAAGATGGATTGTTCACCCTCAATATTAGAATTCTCGTCAAGTATTGGTATAGATTACACAATGTCTGTGTTGCCACAATATCTGTATCGCTCATCTGTAATACGGTGGTGGCGCCTCCCCTGCAGACCCATTCGCAACCCCATCACGCATCATCTCCTCCAATACACTGCTCTCGTCTGACCCGTTCAGCGGTGGCGCCTCTTCTGGTGGCCCAAGATGCCCACCAGGCCTGGTCATAGGCTCGATAGCCACATTATCCATGTCAACCTCATGCTCGGACTCTTTGCCCGCACATTCGAGCAGTAAGTCGTACTTCACGTCGTATTGGAGCGCAACACCATATGTTTTGAACATTGGAGGCACGATAGTGTTGATCTCAAACCCTTGCAGAATGGTGTCCGAGGTGACTTCTATTCCCGGTTTACTGTATCGTTGGTTGAAGAGGTCGAACTTTTCGATACCTTCCTTCCGTATCTCTCCGTTGGGCACAGATGCTAGTGGAATGCGGAAGTTGATGCGCGCGATCGCTCGCGCGCGGATCCCACGAAGATACACGGGTGCTGGTTGTGTGTCTCCGTCACTCAATGTTGCTTGAAGCGAGAGCTTGATCTTGCTAGTAGCACCAACACGGTACTGTGAGGGTGCATTGAGTACTAACAAAGAGATTGAAGGTGTCTCTTCCTCTTTGCTTCCGCCACGTAAGCCTGTTTTGAACCGTTTTAGTGGGGCACGCCGCTCCTTAGATGGTTCTGGGGTTGATGGTCTCGACTTGCGCTCGAAACGTATTGGTTGTGCCGGTACAAGTGCAGTTATAGATATCATTCCCTCTTCCGGCACTGATGGACTAAAGCGGAGCTGGTGCACGACGACAGGGTTGAGTGTGAATGAAGCTTGTTCCGTGACGAACTCTGCTCTCAGGTAGTATTCGTTGCAGATAGTATTCTCGTTCCACCAAAACGACGGCGGAAGCGGATGACCCCTGTCATGTTCAAAAAGGGTATCTGATTTGAATGGCGCATCGTTTTGTAGCCTTGCATCATGTTCCACTGTCTCCGGGAATCGAAATTCGAACGGATACTCCACTCGCGAAGGGGGACAGGTCGCGCTAGGCGTTTCTCTCCGCCGCAATGTTTGCTCGCGGCAAAACAGCTCAATCTCTGAGATATGCTGATTCGCAGGATTGCGTTCGCTGGCGATGCGACATGTTGTCTTGCCGATAAAGCTTATAGTGACGTATTTGATCTTGATCCGTGCTTTGACGTGGACGACTCCCTTTACCAAGTCGTTGTTGGTATGGATGCTACGACGACTCGATCTTGTGAAGGCAACGGAAACAAGCCCATCTGGGGTGTTTTGACGATCTGGATGATGATGATCGCTGTAGAAGTGTGGTTGATTGATGTAACTGTAGAGGAGACGGGGCTGTGGTGCTTGACTCGCTAGTGTGTTTGCCATAGACTATCTAGTCAGCTTGACAAAAAGCTTGCTGGCAACGGAAATGCTAGCAATGTGTATATCAAATAACAGACCTAAGGTTTCTGGCGCTTGGCAGATACAGGTGTTGCGTAGGGCGTAGGAGCCTTCTTCAAGGCACGTACTTACCAAGCAGAGTGGTAAGATACCCCGCTTCTGCATTGCTCAGACCAACTGGCTGACGGGAGTCAATGCACCTCTTAGCCAGGCTGTCTCCAACCATGTCCGCAATCACTTAGAGTGCTAAGAGCGATGTTGACTAGTTGCGGCCTCATTGTTGATCTTTACAGAGACTGAACCTTGTAGCTAGATAAGTCGAAGAAGAGCCATCTCTTCTACCGCCAGGCAGTTTCGGCTCCTCAAAATCAGAATTTCACCGTGAAGATATGAACAGCGATGTTGCCGAAGTGATGCATTGGTAAGCATGGGTAAATAGCGAAGGGCGCTGCATGCAATTTGTTCTATACTGGGAGGTCTCACTAGACTCGATACGGATAGCTTCGTATCTTCGATCCTGAGGCCGTCCTTGCCATCGCGGGTGACCAGAATGCAAGTATTAACAACGACAAATCTATAGCTTCTAATTCGAGAAGCTGATCCAACATAGTCAGCGCCGTCTTGCCGAAAACCAGGGGGGCGAGTAGATACTTTGTGCAGGGAAGAGCGAAAGAGATCTGCTGACATGGCAGGACTGTCGTCATTAAGCGGCCTCGCTCAGCGTGTATTGTTTCTGCTCCGATCGCTACTCAGCTGCAACTTTTGCCATTCGAGAGCCATTGAACAAGCGTACCAAGTGGGTTCGATTACAAATCCTTATGACCATACTGCGGAGGTGGCTCTATGTAGCGTTGCAGAGAAAGCCGGAAGTAAGACTAATAATAACGAGGCCTCTTCTTCGTATTATACAGTATAACGCATTTAATAAACTTTAATAAAACAGAAAAGTATACTTTAGAGTACTACAAAGATAACTGTCTCCTTAGAAAATTAATTAGTGGCTTTGTTGTTGCGTACGCAGGCCTTCCCACCACTACTGTAGCTTGTGTCTGACTTTCAGCGCAACCCTAGAGGGTGGGCTATGGTATGCCCTCCCTAAGACGACCCCACATCTAGGCACCCGTCGAAAAGTCAGCGTGAGGCGGATAATTTCCATCACTACACCACCATGCATTATTCCGCGCGCAACATCATCCGGAGATTATCATCCTGCATCCTTCTCAACCTTTACGGGTAGCAAGTACCAGATTCCAGAGCAGAGCTGCACAAGCGTCCCGGCGGCATGGCTTTACTCTGACCTCACTCATCCCTTGACTAAAGTCTTTAGCTGACATAGTCTCTACATCGAGGCGCACAGCGGAGTTTCAGCGAAGGCAGATTATTACGCAGTGAAAGAGGACATGCCTGTAAGCGTTGCGATATTTCTTTTGGTGTCACTGCCAATAATGTGAGGCGTGTCGCGCACGCCGAGCGTTTTACCAAATAAGTGTGCCCTCCCTCGTCCTTCATACTGCGTTGAGCAACTCGAGAACGTACAAACAAGATCGAACGTAAACTGGCGATCAAATCATGAAATCAAGTTGGGCGTCAACTTAAACTCCCCAAGTGTGAAGGCTTTTACGCCTTCCTACGCCCCAGAGTTGCATATACGGCTCACAATTACCGAACCCGGCCTCATCCAGGAGCGCTGACCACTTTGCGAACCACAAAATACAAGGCAATGGTGGCGATGGCACGGGAATGGCGCGTAGCCGACCCAATGGTGCCTCGCCTGGCCTTTGGATCCCCTAAACCACTGGATTCCCCTTGGGCGCTATCATTTGTTACGGATCTGCAGAATTTTGCTCGGTGCTACAATTTGCTTTCTTGGGCTTTCATACTAAAGCAGGCGCAGCAGCTTAAGCCATAGCCGGAATTCGCCGGGTACCGTCGATGATGTTCGAAAGGGTGAATAACAAGAATGTTTCGGTCGGGGTACAGAGATCTATTGAGTAAACTGACTAGTGATACAGGTAAAGTCGATGTAGTACCCAACGACAGAATGCTGTGCCGTCATCTGATGCACTTGAACGCATGAGGAGACCACCGCTATCCATGGAAGACATGACACATTCTGCACTGGAAAGCCGACGCGCTTGGACAAGACCACTGGAGCAAGGGTAGTAGGAATTTGAAGAACAAGATGACACAAACTCCTCAGAAGACAATGAATAGGAAAACCAGTCTAAGAACGCCAGCCTGACCACTCAAGAATACGTTGAGAACCTATCAATCATTTCGGTGCGCGTTCGACATATTGTAACCTACAGTTGTCAATGGGACGTCATGGTAGTAGAGCACGGGTACTTACAAAATGACCTTCATCTCAAGCTACCTACCAAGCTCGCTTCAACAACTTAGCAACACTGATTGTTAGCATCGTAAATGGTGCAGCAATCACCTCTCCAATGGTTGGAGCAAAATGCACAGCCCGTATCGATCTTCCAACTGTTATCACCGTCACATCTGCAACATTTCCAACGGTATTCTGGTGACTGTGGTCGTTGGCTATAGGGAGCGGTATAAGGCGTGTTGCCAGTGGGAAGAGTAGTATACGGAGGAGCGCCAGACGAGTATGATGTATGTGCAGAGGTATAGATGGGGATATCTTGTGCGCGTCCGGTATTTGCACTGGTGTCCATATAGCCGAAGCCATGTGGATGTGAATGTGCATGGGGTGTGTGCGTGTTGGAGTAAGTTCCGGACATGGTCGTTGTTGACGATGGTGGTAGCCGCTTGAATTGGCTGAAAAGAGTTGTAACAGGCGATGGAGGACAGGAACGGTCAATTGCAGTAGCGGAAGCTGCGAGTTTAGAGAAGAGTCTGTTGTACCTGTGATAGTAGGTGTATTCCAGTGATAAGCTCACCCAGAGGAAGAAGCGGAATATTATACTTATCCCAATGGTCCTCCAGTCCTCCAGTCTAGCCTCAGACACTGCACCGCCTCGAGAGAGCCCTTTGATCCAGGCTCGAAGGCATATCGTGACCGCTGATTCCACGGTAGCTTCATTTCCGCCCACGAGCCTCACTCGCCACCAGGACGTCCCTCATTGTAAGTGCCTTGAGTAGCACCTAGCAGCAGCAGGGAGGGACGATGGCTGAGTTCGAAAAGTATTACGTGTTATCCGGTATCAGTCATAACGGTGAAGAAAAAGCGGGTTTGATGGGCAAGTTCAAAGAAGGATACAAAGCCTGAGGGTGTTCTTGTACGACCTGAGCATGAAATCTGTCAGACACCGGGTTGTTCAGCCACGCTATTCTCCGAGGTGTGGCTTGCTTGAGAAACGAGGCAAAAAGGCAAACTCACACTAGTTCCAACCCTGTCCTCACGAGCTTTCGTGGCCTGGGTTCATCCGCTAAACCAGTTTTTTTCCGGTAAAATGTCCTCCACCGCCAGCTTGATTGAGGCGCAGAACGTAGCCTTGTCACACCAAATGAAGTATGTCGTTGGCTCTTCTCAATCTTGGGCTTTTAATCTATGAGTTTGCCCAATGGTATACCTTTGCTCACTTCTGGAACTCTCGGACTTGGATCAACTGCAGGAAGAGCCTTCCTTAATAGTTTCTATACATCTAAACAGAGGGTATGCAGGCCGTTTCAAGTACCTCGTACCTGCTTTTGCATGCAAGATGATCATGCATGCGACACAAAGCCTGGTATGTGGGCTCCAGGTCGCGCTTTTGCTCACTATGCGGTGTCCCTTTCTAGCGACGGAGGCGTGTGATCCTAACGGGGATGCAGGACGATACACATGACCAAATCAGGGAAGAGGCAAGTAACGACTGGATTATTTCTATGATGTGATAAATTGCAATCTGAACTCCAAAATCAACCGATTTACGAATGAGAATGCTCCCCAAAGAGAGGTAGCCTGCGTTGAGCAGCCCAAACGACGACCTTAAAGATGCAGTCCGTAATAATGAGAACGCACGCCCTGACAAGGTACTGGGGAGGTCCGCAAGGTGCTGGAGTGGTGATGGAATAAGAAAACAGCAAGTGAATCTAAGGGCATATGCAGGTTAGGCCACAGTCCAAACGAGAGACACTGAAAATAACCAAAAGAAAAGTCGACCAGAAGAGGAGAGAACCGAGGAGTCCTGAGAAGCGGAAGCGAAAAATTGAGCTCCTTATAACCGGTTGTCGCCTAGCAAGTACCGTGAAGCTGGCACACAACGGTTGAGGTAGAGAATGTGAGAAGGCGTCTATTTGTGAATCTCCACCCCACAATTACTGCACCTCACGTGAGGGCAATTGGTGCAAAAATCTTTCCATATACCCAAGGGTCCATCAAGACATGCACAGCAATACCAACTCATAGTACCGCCGTCTGTAGGTGCTGGCATCTGATTGTGGCCCTGCCAAGACTTTAGATGACTTTGTGCGTAGCCATCGTTACTGGAAAGAGGAGCCAAAGGTCGACCGACGGCGTCAAAATGTAACATCGAAGCAGTCTGAGTATTGTTTGTGACACTGGCCTCTGCATGTATCGAAGCTGAAAGAGTATCTGCTGTGGAATGTTCCGGGCCGACAGGCTTGTCCTGGTGGTAACGGAGCGTTGGAAGAACGACCATATTGATTGCTTGTTCGATCTTGGGAGTGGTAGAAGGTAATATTTGAAAAAAGATAATGCGCTGTGATAGTGAAGTAATTGGATCTGATCTGTGTTGTGCTGTAACGAAGCGGAATACTGGAGCATTTAAGTTCTGCTCCTAAATCTCCCTCTCCGCTACATAAGCATTCGCTTCTTCTCGTTTCAGTGCTGTGCACTGCACAGACAGTCCTTTGATGGGCCATGGAGGAGGTGCTAGGCGCAGATAGGGTGGCGGCCGGTGTGAGACATACGGGCTCAAGAAAAGATGCAATGAAGCAAAACCAGTCATGAGGCGATGAACGATGAAGGACCCGACAGGGTATGAACAATCAGCCACTTAGTGGTCTGTGGCCTGAACACCTTTTGCTTGGGATGGTCATCGCGTAGCCATCATTATCCTGAGGTTCGGAGCTAACATTCCCAAATCCCCATTGGCAGTGGAAGTTTGGCCTGGAAACGTACAGCAAGCAACAGTTGTACGCGAAAGGTAGGTTCGAGTTACCAACTGTACCAAACGACCTCCTGGTCAAAGTCAGTAGAAGCATTTCATTTTTGGACAAGAACGCCAAAGTCAGACCGTATGACCATCATCCGGTATCCGGGTTGATGGGCCCAGTGGCGCGAGTCGGCGTAGGGTTACATTAACCACAGTCGGAGTACCACGTCAAAGGGGTCGTATGTCTCTCCAAGTAAGGCAGGGCTGATTTGTCGGAGCTGGCGAACAGAGACCTGAAACTATGTCTATTTCGTTGTTTTTTTGAGCAGATGAACCATTGTGGATCCAGCTGAATGTTTGCCTGAACCATGCTCGCTGCTGCGCAACTTCGTTACCGACAGTTTGTGGGGGCAGGAGGTCGAAAGAACAACTGCCCGAAGAGACGACCATGACGCTTATTTCCCACAGGCTACACGCTAGCGCCACCAATTCTATTCCAAGAGATGGCAGGGAACGACAGCACAGGTCAAGTCGTTCAATAGGTACTCATGGCAAGCACATGTGAAATCAACCACGAGTTTTTGATTGGTACCGGAAATCGTATGTGTAGACCGGAAGTATGATAATGGTGCTTGTGTTGACGTATCTGCTTCTTCCTGGGTAGACATGACTGTGGTTGGACTAGTAAACACGTCCATGATGATGCCTTGCGGGCTGGTATGGCGCTTCGTGACTAGCATCTTCACTGAGGCTCTTTCGTGTGCGCTAACGAGGGGCAGTGTCGAACAGACCTGCAGATTTAGCGGTTGTGGCAACAGACTCCTCACCAACGGTCATGCACGTCGGTGTTAAGGTCTCGGGCCACATGTCATAGCTCGTGAAGCAAGGCCATGTTGACATCATGTCGCAGGCAGCTAAAAAAAACATAGACATTTCCCGACCAGTGGACGTCCGGGGAGCAATACGGACTCACTTACATCAGCGTTTGCCAATTGCGGCCTCAACCTCAAGGCTTTCTCCAGGATTTGCCTAAGAGACAAGAGGCTAACCACTTGGCCAGCAATTGGCCGATGGGGTTACATGGCTCCTACCGGAGGGCCGCAGAGGAGTCGAATAGTCTATTTACCAGCTCATGCACTGCAGGGCGCAGCATATATAACCTAGACGAAAGTGGAGCCTCATTAGAAAGAGCTGCATAACTGTAACCTCAAAGTTGTCTATCCCACAGTCTTCTGGTCCCGACATACACACGTGGTAGATAGTCTCGCCGGAATCAGCAAACGGTGACCCTTCGAGGCCAAAAGGAAGTAGCCAGCATGTCAGACGGTGAGAAACGCGCGGTAATATGAGGCTCTACAAGGCTGGATGATAGCCTCGTCGGGTCGGTCAGTGCCAATGGGTTAGCTCCACCTCAGTTTTGCGCTCGTGATACGAGTCACACCGGCGGTGAATGTTGGGATAGACGCGATAGGCCCAGTGCATTTAGTCTTGACCAAGCTCTTGCCCAGTCAATCTCAAGAAAGACGACTTCAAAATGCTAAGGCCAGGAAAGGCAGAGAAACGTTGTGCGGAGTCTTACCGCGGATCATGCAGGTCGATGCGCGTCGGCTGCTAGTGAGTAAGCAGGCCTTACTTGGCTCCATCCTGTTGGGAAAAGCAAAACGTGGGATGCAGAGTTGGTAATTGATTGCTCGCCAGATGGGGAGAGCATTAGGATGGCGTTTATAGCTCAATTTAGTATGTGACGAGAGACGGTAGTGGTATTGTGTCGATCCCGTTTTTTGTATGACGTCGGCAGACGCAACGGTTTCGACCGATTGGACGAGACACGCGCTACGCGTCGCTGCCGGCGGTCGAGAGGAGTTTATACATGTAAATGTAAAACCTACACCAAAGGCAACAATCATTAGAGAGAGAGAGGTATAGTGTGAGAACGTATTGCACCGTCTGCAATCTGGGCATCTTTCGAGATGACGACGTCTCTCATGTTAGCCGGCCGAAGGCTAGCGCGCCAACCACGTGCGCGCTTGGATGCACGGCATCACAGCTGCTGTCGTGCAACACCCGGGAAACGTCAGGCCTTCCTGAGGGCTTCGTCGACCACGCGTGCGACCACGGCCATACTACTCTGTTTGCGTTTCTCTTCTAGTCGCGCTTATCACTCCTACAATTCTACACGATGGCGCCCCCAGCAGTCGTCGACTCCCAGAAGCCCGGCGCGACGGATACCACAGCGATGGAACAGAAGATTGGCCAGGCCACCTCCGTCGTCCTACCTCTTCTAGAATTTGGCGCGCTGGGCTACGAAACATATGTTGTGGTCTACTTAATATGCGTCCAGTACCTCATAAATCCTTCAGAAGACATGCAGCGGGATTTCGGCATTCAGCCCCGGCGCTCCACAGGAATCGCACTCATCGTCGTATACGCCATCTTCCTTCTATTCCTTACAATAGCATGGCTGCGCCTAATTCAACTGATCTGGACGAAACCGGACCTCATACCCCTCGGCGACCCGTCGCTGGAGAAGGCAGATGCGAGTACGAAGGGCTTTGGATTCGACCGATACGATGCGTACATCTGCGATTATCAGGGAACGCCGCTCTGGTGCGAGAAATGTTATAATTGGAAGCCGGACAGGGCACATCACTGCAAGGAGCTAGGGCGCTGTGTGCGAAAGATGGACCATTATTGTCCTTGGGCGGGTGGAATCATTGCAGAGAGTACGCACAAGTTCTTCATGCAGTTTGTAGCGTACGGATCGCTTTATACGACGTTTACCTGGATTGTGGTAGCCATCTTCTTTGCAGAGAGGGGTTCCAAGGTGCGCTAGAAGCATTGCATTGTATGTTTTAGCCGGCTAACATATCGTAGACGGGTTCAAAAGCCGGAACTTGGATCGGTGCTCTCGCGACTGCCGTTCTATTCAGCGTCTTCACCTTCACAATGACCTGTATGACAGGCTGGAATCTGATGATAAACTTCACATCGGTCGAAGGCATACAACGCGGCGGCATTCACAACATTGCCTTCCTCATATCCCATTCTTCCGCGAGCCCCGATACAACCAGCTCACTCGCAGCGACACCATCAACGCCGTCCACCAGACAACATAAGACAAAATCTAGCAGAGACGTCGCAGAAGAAAGGGAGCAAGACAAGGAAGACTGGCCGATTCTTACGAGCTTCACACGTCCGTCGAACCGCTCCTATGTCGTAATGCAAACCAAACCCATGGAACACCCTTGGTATACAACCCTCATGCAAGGCTGGAAAGACACCATGGGCGCAAATATGCTGGACTGGTTACTGCCTTTGCGTCAGTCTCCGTGTAAGCAGAAAAGCCACAGGGGCGAGTTTGAGTGGGGCGAGGTAGTCTACGACATGGCCAAAATGTACGAGGAAAAGCATCCTGGAACCAGTCTTGCGATTCTTGATGAGAACAGGAGGTCGAGGAGGTGACGTTGATAAAGGCCTTATTTTTGCATTGCTTCTTCCCGGTAAGCGACCTGGGCGTTCTTTATATATTCTTTTTCTTTTTCTCTTAGGATATGATACCCAAATATGTTGTTGATCGCAAACTGTACATGCTGGATAAATCGGCGCAGGCACTCAAATAACCATACTAGTCTTGCGAGAAATGACTTCTCTTCTCTTACTATTAACCTCACTTCATCCAGGCTCGTCATGCGCCCGGATATCGCAGCTCTCCAGATATCTCAAACTCCCTTGTTCTAGGGCCCACATTCTGTTCATCCGCTGACGTTTAACCCTCTCACCCTATCGACCGATCAAGCCTACCCTACCTCTCCATGATAGGCGCGCGTACATGTTTGGTACACGACCGGCACCGCCCTGCTGATCCACGGATGCAAAACCAGTTTTCGAAGCGGGTAATCGAACTTCCAACGTTGAAGTTATGCTCATTGTGTTCGTTTTTGGTCCGGTAACATGCGTAATGCAGTGCTAAGAGATAGCAAGGCTGCCGTGTGGATACAGATGTGCAGGTAATGTTGGTCTGTTCTAGATGTTGAATGTTGCGTTCCTGGTTAGGGTGGGGAAATGTTTGCACCATGCGGGGTTGGAAGCTCATCATTTATCGACTCAGAACCCTTGATAGGCAAAGGTGGTGATTAGTTGAGATGTTGGTAGTCACTACGCTCACTTCGTCGGCATGAGATGAATATGTTACGCTGAGACAGTTGTTGGAGTTGTGCTCTCTGTGTTAGGTCCTTTGTATTTTCCCATGTTATTGGTTATATCGTTGCAATATTTGCTGTGTGCGCGTACCTGACTGAGCTGGATGTGCGTATGTGTGATGACGATGATGCTCAACCAGGCTTCGGTACCGCCAATACCCAGCGTCGGACGGCCATCGTGATCCTCTACGGACCTGGTATGATTGACCGTGGTAAAGCTTGGAAAGCTACCGTTGTATCAGACTCGGCTACGCCAGGCAACTATGATGGTTATCTTGTTCGTCGAGACCAACCCCAGGAAATTATCCTGGGCTTCGAGGCAAGATCTGCGCGGGGACATCGAGATCGGCATACCTATGCTGTGAGTCTGAGACCACATTCAGCCGGCGAACAGAGGCTAAGAAGTAACGATCTTGTGTGTTTTTTTTTTTAGCTGTTGAAACATTGACAGCTTTCGTGCCTATCCTGCGAGCTGTGTGCCGTCTGCGAGGCTGGCGCTTTCCGGATAACCGTTGATCGTCATTTCGTTCAAGGATCGCGCTACCATGGTACTATTAATGGAGAAAGCCTCCCGCAGGTTACGTGTCTGGAAAGGCGAGAGCTTGGGTCGGGTCCTTCCGTGTTCGACCCTAGACATGCATCAGGCCACCCAATCCGTAATGAGAAGTTTACAAATTGAGTAGTTCACGCGAGAAGCTGCCGGGGAGAAGGGTTGGCTGATGCACAACCTTTTCACCTACGATATAGCTACCAGCCTAAACATCTGTCAGTGTCGATAAAGTGCACGATAGATGTTCCAGCGTCACGATTTTCAAATCCTCTCAAGGTCGACAGGTGTAATGCCTTACAGTTCGGGCCGCCCCATGGTATCCTTACCAGAAATCAGGTTGAACACGGTCCTTGGTTTTTCGGGAGAAGTTAGTGTAGCGAGGTCCGCAGGGCAAACCCTGGACCCAATCCCCCAATGATGTGCAGTGCTTCCCGAAGGCAGACTGTGAGGGGTTAATCCTAGAAGAAAATCATAGCAAGGGTGTTATGCACCATCATTCACCGGACGGTGGAGCTTTTCTTCAACAAGAGCCAGTTACCAAGTCCGGAAGCCAAGTGGAGCAGGAAAGGCGTTAGTTGAAGTGGCGTCTCGGATGTTTGATCCTTCACGCCTGGCGAGAAGAGCTGATTGAAGTCGGTAGAGGCCTGTTGTGTTGAGATTCGATATCACGAAACATGTCATGGCTGAACTTGTTCAGACATGTTGCCGGGGTCATTGCTTCCCGAGAGCACGAGCCTTCGGCCAAACGGCTATAGTAGCCCCTCAAGCACCACCGTTGTGTCAATTTTTCTTTAGCTCTGGGGGCATGAAACACCGGAACTGCCCACGGCGTTTCGAGCCTGGTCAGTAGATTGGATTCCGCGGGCACCAGGGGGATGTGCGAGCAAACTTCCACATCTAGTCTTGCGTGGGTTTTGAGACCGAATCTGGCCGCTGAGCATGAGTGCAACATTGGAGACTGCACTAAGCAACCGATAGTTAAGTGGGCTGGGCCAGGGATTACAGATACAACGCCACCCCAGCAGTGTGTAGTTTCACCATGATCGTGCCTGTAAAGTCTCTTAGTAGTTGTAAAAGGGTTCACAATCTTCACACAAGTTTGGGACAGAGATCAGACATGTGGTTGTGGATGTTGCAAGAAGATCGCATTGTGATTAGACTATGTCAAAAACGATCTTGGAGGCCGAAGCCAATGAAAACAGCACTGCGACACTTCCAATATGCTGCTCTCTTAGCGCAATGTACCCCGAAACTCCATTTCCCAAAACGCGGATGAATGCACCATTTTGGGTCCCAGGGTATTTGACTGAAAGAAAAATAGGAGATCGTTCATGCAACCAGTGAAGATAAGGACGTCCGAAAATGCCCGCAAAGAGCAGGAGTTCTACCAACCGCCCAAAGAATGAAAGTATCCAGATGCCTCTGGCCCCACCAGAACGCTGATGGCGGAAATTAGAGTAGATCATGACGGGATTCGTGTGGGATGTTCCAATGGGGCTTGTAATTGCTCGCTGGTCGTAGCTTTTTGGGTGACCCCCGTTACGGCGAGACACTTTATGTCTCTGGGCCGTTAGCCTCGCGTTCCCGTTGCTCTTTTTGTGGAGCACGACGACGTGCGTTGATGAACCAGTTGGACACCTGTGACGTATGAGCATGTTGTTCGGGACAGTGACATAAAACCGTGCAGGGGCTAACAGGAGTTTTTGAGGGTAGGAAAAGGACCGACAGCACGCTGTAGTCTAGAGGGAGTGACACTGAAGGACAGAAATGGCAGACGTAGTGAGAGTGTCACAATGGACGTTCTTGTTGAGACATGTCACGTACCTGATTGAGGCTCAAGCCAGTCCGGTTGCATAGTTCCATCTTCTGGTCTTCTGTGGGATATGGTGATGTTCGGTTGGCGGCAAACCAGTCTTTGAGCAGGTTCGTGGCCTCCTTTGGCAGGTTGCCTCGGCGCTTTCTGTTGAATGCGTTGTGATCAAGGCCAACATGCTGTTGAAAGCGAATGTCGCTATAGGACATGTCGTAACCTGGGTAGCCAGCCCGAGCAAAGTAAGACTCGTTCGGGCGATCGTAACTGCCATAGACAGCGGCTTGAGGTTCATGGTAGTAGCTGTGACGTGGCTCGTACATGGCACCCCGTTGAACCACGGGTTGTTGAAAAGGGCCCTGTCCAATAGATTGTTGGAGCGAAGGCTGCGCGTAAGACATGTGGCTTGGAGGCGCTGGCGATGACTGATGTCGCATGTGCGGGTTCAGAGACATGGATTGCTGTTGTGGTGGCGCATACGAGTGACCTGGACGGTGATGCATACCAGATGCCACGGGCTGTACTGCGTGCTGTTGAGGATTACGGGGGGAGTAGCCGGCAAGGGCAGGGTCAATAGCACTGCTCGTGCGACGGACCTGCACCACAGGCGGCTCGTAGATGTCGCCGAGTGTGTCGACACGCCTTCGCTTGCTCTCAGACCAAGAAACATCGTCAAAATGGGGCTGCACATGAGGAGAGCTTTCAGCCGAGTCATTCCGACGCTGGGGAGTGCGCGGCGGTGTGGTAGTCCGCGTAGTATAAAGGAACTGAGCGGGTTAGTGGGACGGCGCCATGGCAAGAACGATGCGAGCTTACCTCGGAAAAGGAAGGAAGTTTGCCGGGGAAATTCTGCTCCCCTGGTTGGATAGGCGGAGAGCTGCGCATGTGGTGGTTCTGTGATGCTGTCAGAGTGGTGCTCGGTAATTCGTCGTGATTGTCGACGAAGCCATCAGGAGTGATAGAGCGCAGGCGGAAGTTGGGCAACATGGTCGACTCTCGCAGAGGCGATGGGCGGCGAGTGGGTAGAGAGTATGTGCGAGGCGGGGAGGGTGAAGGGGCGTGATGGCCAAGTCTGGCCGTTGGCATGGGCGGGTACTGGGCGGATGCATAGGCGAATGGTTCGGATGCTCTTGCCCTCAATGGAACCTTCTTTCCATGGCTGCGGAAGGGGTCACACAGCGCGGGCTCGAGGAAGCGTGGAGGGGAAGGAGCGGACGTGGGCAAAGAGGAAGGGGAATCTTGTTCTTGACTTACCGCAGCGACCATGTTAGCCAGCGGCCGTTCGACAGGATGTGCAGAGTTCATCTTGCGCGAGTGCAGCGGTTCACAATGGCGGTGCGGAATATCTTGGAGAGTAAGATATTCCATGTGTGCAACGGCGGCACTGCTTAAATACTCTGCAACATGGACGCGTTAGCGAATGGTCACTCGTCTATGGTTGTCTCCATGGTGAGTGGGCGACCGGCTTGCTCGCCCATAGATACTGACAGCTTGGTACCAGTCTTTGGCTGGCACCGTCGAATGCCATCCACGAGCGGGGTTCCATAGGATGCTGCTTCAGTTGAGTGGTATCACTTACCCAGGTATTATGGTGGTGATGTAACGATTAACCTGGAAACGGCAACCGAGGGTCCGATGCAGGACTACTGAGCCAAGTATTATTATATCGCAGATATATGGGTGCTGAGGCCGCGAAAGGGTGTTAGTGCTGGGTGGGGCTCGGGGACAGGCGGGTGACAAGTAGGCCGGCGCAAGCACTCAGCAATTCGCAACAAGATGGTTGGGGTCGTGATGACGGGTCCGACGTATTTAAGAAGCAGAGGCACCGTGAGCAGAGGCGGCGTTTCTAGCCTAGGAGGGACTGCAACGGGCCGTACATGATGCATGCCCTGCGATCTTGCAGCACCAGAAAGCGCGTCAGGGGTGATGCCAGTAGGGGCCAATGAAGGACAGACAGGCGCGTTTAGCACCACGTCTGGTGGATTTGACAGGTGAGGGTTAAGGTTTGGTCTATATTCTCCGAGCGTGACGATGCAGGCTCTGGCCGGACGTCGGCCGACCGTAAGGAAACAAGTGTCGCTCAGCTCAAGTGGCAGACTCTGAGGCACGAGCCGGTGCTGGAGTCGCGCCATCTGCTGCAGACACCATCGAGCGTCGCCCGTGTCTCCACTGCTCGCATCGTCGCAGATCCCGCTGTTGCTGACTCGGCGCAGGTAGGCGCAGGTAGGCGCAGGGGTGCCGAATGCCTCTCGCCCAGTCTGTCGCACCCTGCCTGTGCATTACCTCAGCTGCGCTCCCACACACTGGATGCCGCAGCAACCTCACAACGTTCCATTCCCTACGGCGGCAACAGGCCATGGCTAGACATTGGCCAACGTCCAGGCTATGGTCTGGCGCCTCGCTGATTGCCAGCAACCACAAGCAGTAGTCCATCGACACGAGGCTCGCAATACGTCACCACCACTTTCCCCAATGTCAAGCCTTGCGCCGACGAACAAAAAAAGATGGTGGTAATTGCGTCGGGACTAGCCTCGAGGACAGTCTACAAACTCTACCAACTCTACTTACTGCTTGAACTCTACCGGGAGCCGGTAGCACGGTACCCTTATAATTGCTTTTGCCGGAGATATCTGAATCGGCAGAAGCAGTACAGCATCCAAGGCCGTCGCTGCAAGGCAGGTGCAGCCGCATTGCGGACATGGTCGCGGGTTGCACCTCTGTCGAGAGCGGAGTGTAATCCGACGTTATGAGGACTGTTGTGCCCATCAGAGCCACGCTGACGGCGTGCATGTCACCCAGCACAAGGTAAGATACCCGGCAGACGGCTGCCGCAGGACAGAACCAGGCTGGTGGCTGGCCTCGGTGGACACTTGTGCGACAGAGCTTTTCCAGCATCCAGGAGCGGGAGGGCTTTGTGCTGTGACGGGGCACAGAAGCAGCTAGTGCTGCAGCAGCGAGCTTTGGGAAGGGAGAAGGAGGCGTTCGTCCGGTGGGACAGGAATAGCAGCTAGAGCGACTACGTAGGAGAACGGGAGATGGTGCACGGCGTTCCATTCTCCACCAGGCCAGGCACGACTAATTGGGAGGGCCGTAGCCTGCAGACCCTGAATCGGTTGGCGAGGCGCGCATAGACAAGTGCTGGCGAAACAACTCACGTGTGCCGGCTCCCGCGGCGTCAGTGACGATTAGATGGAGATGGCGATCCAGATGTAGATGCAGAGTGCTTCAACGGGTGACAGCTGGTCGTCACGGTGGAGAGCATCGCGGCGGAGAGCCCCCCTTGGAGTGCGGGCGGATGACAGATGTCAGGCTCATGCAGACGACTGATGGTGGCAGCT
The DNA here is from genome assembly GCA_004936725.1 of Alternaria brassicae. Taxonomy (NCBI): domain Eukaryota; kingdom Fungi; phylum Ascomycota; class Dothideomycetes; order Pleosporales; family Pleosporaceae; genus Alternaria; species Alternaria brassicae. Next base: position 1,655,989 of record CM016512.1, read on the forward strand.
TGGGAAGACGTGCGACCCGGTCTGCGCCGCCATGATTGGCGCAGGGATGGCTGCCATACCTTGCCGCTCTCGGACTTGCGCTAGCCCGATCCATTGATCGCCTCCCGCTAGCCGGGCGATCCGACCTCGTCCTCGACAATTCAACATCCGCCGTCTCGCGTGCCGGAACGCTGCCGTCGCGACTGAGACCTTCTCCACGCTGCCATTGTTTGTCCTCTGCCATCCTGCAGCTGGACGCGACATCACAGTAAACTCTGCGCCGCCCTAACCTGCGTCTATCGGGATCTACGAAACCTACGAAACCTTGTTGCGCACCGCCCTGGCAACCACTTCGCGTCATGTTTCGCCTTTCCAAATTGACCTCGACGCTCGCAACGCTCTAATCTCGACTTCTGTGCCTCGCGATTAGCTTCAGCGGACCTGTGCCGAAACCCGGCCAAAATACACCGATGGTACAGTATTATGCTTCAGCGCCACACTTACAAGACTACGACCGTGTAAGCTGTTTGCATACATGCGTCGTTTCTGTTGACCGCTAGTCGGCTCGTGTGCCCACTCCCACCACCTTGGCCGCTGTCCAAAGTCATCATCCTGGCTCGAGGGTGAACCTTTGGCTCGGGTTCGTGTCAATGTCCTCTACGAGCCCAGCAGTCGTTGCAGAGACACTCACACAAGCCCCGCTACAACAGCGGACATCCACCGGCGTAAATCGACGTTACACAACAGCAGTCGACCGCCTGACAGTCCGTCAACGCTGCTCCAGGCGGCTGCCGTTCGTTGTTGTGTCGCCCGCCATCTGTAGCATAGTCCAAGGGGGGCTGTCAACCTGCTGCAGTGCAGCACCATCTCAATACGAAGAGCTAGTACTGAACGCCTCTCGGTCTGAGTTAACAGTCTTCCCGAATCTCCCCTACGTTCACTCTTATCCCTGCATCTCGTGTCGAGATGGCGCCGCAACTCCTTGCTGGCGATCATCTCCACCGAGAGAGCCCTTGCATTCCAAGGCGCGGCTTAGTCCCCACGGAATCTAGCTGTGGTGACTGGTGCCGCCGTTACACCAAACGGAAGCCATGAGCGCCATCTGCGGCGCGAATAGACCTCGAACCTGGTTTCCAAATACCCCACGTTACGCTGCACTTCAACTTTCGCGTCCTCTGTGACCAAAGTCATGACCAGAGCAGGCTACAATATAGCTGCCTCCTAGTGTTCGCTTAGAGCTTAATACACAGTGTTATTTTGGACATGGCTGGATTTGGAAGCTCACACGGTCCACAACACACCCTAGAAGACCCGGGCAAGACTTCCGAAATATGCAACATTCAGCAGTCTGTACTTGCTATCCTGTAGGTATACTACACCGCCTGTTTGGTATGATGCTTACCACATGATTGGCAGTTCATGCGGGACCTGTCTGATCTGGCTTGAACAACCCCATCGGAAGAAGGAAATTGGACCGCAGTAACATGACGATATCTAGCAAGCCGGCGGGTGGTATCTGTGACACCTGTACGAGGCTCGCCTTCCACCATGAGAGCGGTCCTGTGTCTAGAATCACGGAACCCCCTTTGCCATGCCGACGAACACCGTACATGACGCTCATGTGTTGACCGTCTGTTCGGTCATGCAAAAGACTTGATTCAGAAAGAGGGGTCTGCACATGCAGTTACACAACACATGGTGGCGTGCAGACATCCCATGCCCCACTGTTTCTTCCGGTATGCCAGCCTTCTGCCCAGCGAAGTCATCGTTCGCCTTGAACAAACACTGCATACTCACTTACCCGGTATCTGGGAGTCGCCCAGCAGCGGTGCGCGAGTCTAGTTGCAGGGAGACCTGTCTTCGGCCAAACCATGTAGTATTTGCATTGATTGCCGCCATGGGCCAATATCATGCGTACTGTAGCTGCACCGGCTCGAGGATGGGAAATTGGGATGGCGTCCAGCCCAATGGTCATGCCTCTCGCTCTGATGTAGTGGAGGACGAGACCAGGTCTGCAGCATGTGCGAGCACAGTAAAGCCACGGCTATCCATGCCGAAGAAAGAACTCTATCGTGCGTTGTTAGGGGTTCAAGGGTCTTGCTATCACATCTCTTACACGTCTGGATCATGCAAATCTTGTCATACTAAAGCTAACTGGATGAAACAATAGTAGCTAGGCACTCTAGGGTGGCCCGTCAGCAGCGTGGAAGCTTGGCGCCTCAAATCCTTTCATCGTCGATCTTAAGAGTTTCAGAAATATGCTTCAAGATGGTGTACTCCCATCATCAAGGTCTCCACTATGCTACCCAGAGACAAGCGCGACATTTCGCCTGATGTATCTCGTTGTATAGTGGCCTATTGCAAGCTGTCCTGACTGTCATGATCAAAATATACTTTGCATGGCTCAGCGAATCGGTATAGCTCCGTCAATTTGGAAGGGCCATGGCCTTCATTCAAGCGGGCTGCCAGTCATCGTGCTAGCCAGAGTAGCCACGACTAGGGCGTAAGATTTAGATCCCACATGCTCGGCCCACTAGCATCAGATACTATCGGAAACCGACAGATCTGGACGAGAGATCTTGAAGATCGAGCCCTATAATCTCGCTCCAACGTGCATTAGATGTACCACTAGAACCAATTGCAGTATTTACTTGCGACCAACGATGCAGCCTGCAGTCGCAACCATCGTCGTGCACTAGACATGTTACGTGAAACCGCATCAGAGGGTTCCTATGTGTAGAGAATATCTGTTGTTTCTGTTGACCAAGACGTCGCACGGACTGCCTATGGTACTGTACTGCTGGTGCAGAATTGTACGCACTCAATCTTGCGCACACTTTCTACGAACTTGCCACTATACCTTTCTTGAGCCGTCAACACGCTAGAGTCTCTAGAAAATCTCCGAGTGTACGTTTACGTCCAGTCGCAACATCATCTTTAGTGTGTCACTTTCGGCAGCTGACACTTGCTAGTCAGGAGTGGTTCCTGCATATGACTAAGCAGCATCAGCCGAGGATTTTCGGCTCAGCCACCATCGACCCTTTTTTTTTCCCCAGCACAGATCGGCTGTTCTTGCCGTCTACGACGATGTTAGTTGGCACTTTGGCCGCAGAGGCACTACTTGAAATTGCCAGAATATGCAGTGCGATCGCCACAGCGGCCAGCTCGCCTTGACTGCGGATTAGCGCTGTGCATTTACGTGATCTCCAGCTTGCGGAGACGTGCTGTTCAAAAACTTCATCGCGCAGATGACACATGACAGGCTCCCATCCAGATGGATCTTCTACTTCCCGTCTACTAATGCTGCCAAGCGCGATGGACTCGGAGAACATCGCTCGAGGGGCATCTCCATGGATGCAGATGAATGTGCGTACGAAAGAGAAACCGGGACCGCTAAGATCTCTTGGTACGGGAACAAGAACATAATGCCGATCCAGTCACCAACAGCCGCAGCGGCGCAGCCAGTGTCGTTGATCATGATCTTCCGTCCCCATAACGCGACCCACAGAGGTCGTTGTTGACAACTCGGCAGGTTCAGCCACATAGTTGCTAACACCACTGCGGCATCCGTTGCGCAATACCTCGACGACTTAGTCAAGATCAAGGAGCGGAGCCAATTTTCGCCACGGCTATCGCACCTGTTTCGCGAGAGGAACCAACCATAGGGACAGGTCGCTTGAGCCAACAACAATAGCCAACTGCACGCGACCATCGTGACACCTCACCTGCGTCTATCGTTTGTCCCCACCGTCACCGACCGGTGAACACCAAGCTCGTTATCACTCAAGCGAAAGCTTCAGGGGCGCGGTTTTCGCTACCATACATGGTAGTCTTCAATTTCAGGTCTGGCCAGCCTCAAGAGCCCGGCTCGGCAACAACGATCGCTGCCGTCTCCGTTCCGTAGCTGGATTACATGCGGTGGCTTGAACGCTTGCGCGTGTCTGGTTCGGAAGACCTTCGCGAAATGATAACATAGCGGAAAATGGTGTACTGTACTTACATTAGCACAGGGTTCCGATAGACTCCATTTCACGGCATTCTTTCAGATGTTGGTACGTCAGATGTGTCGAAACGGATCGCTAGGTGCTCTAACGCCAACCTTAATTCTAGCCAGGCTGTACCTCTTCTGGTCACAAGGTAGCCCCCCGCGCCCTTCAAACATCTCGAACAACGACAATCGCTGCAGTGGAGGAAAGTTACCATCAGCTCTTGTTTACAGCGCAGAATAGACATCGCATCCTAGTCGCTCAGGGATGCAAACCCGCGCAACCGGGAATGACGAGCAGCAAGCCCAGTCTAGAGCTAAATGACGTCATATCATGGGTACGAGACGGTAACCCAGGTCGTCACCTAGGCAACGTCCCCCGCTGTCACTGTCAACGGGTCTCGGAAACCTCGCCTACCGCGATATATCCAGTATCAGCAATGTACCGCGCTCGCCTTGCACGCCGAAAAAAAGCGTAAACATTGGGCTGTGCAAGCATCGCTCGACGCTCCGGCGCACGTCATTCGTGCCCACCACCAAACCCACATCGCCACTACTGGGTTGACAGCACAGCGTACCTTCAGCTCACAATAACGGAGTTGCGCGATATAGGACATGATTCCGGCGCGCAACATCATTTCGTCGTTATTTTGTTTTTCCGTTCCGTGCTGCAATGTAGATCAGAGGATGCATCTCCGTTGATATGGGGAGATTAATCCTTGCCAAGCTTTGCGGAGACATCTCCGCACCACCCATTCTGTCTGGGAAGGAGGGACGCCTACTGTAGGTAAACGAACGCGGATGCGTAAGCGTATACGTTTCATACCTATGTAAGCGGTGTGCATGCATCCAGGCGAACATGACCGGCTGAGAGTTTTGTTGGTTCGAGGGTAAGTCGTGACGCTCCTTTTTATTCCCCTCTTCAAAATATTGCAATGTGATGACCTGGAGGCTTCTCCGGTGCTGCAGCAAAAGGGGGACGTTTGTAAGATCGAGATCGTTCAGCCTTTACATGTCGCTACTCTTAGATTGCATGGGTTTAGTTAGGAGAGTAAGAAGAGTTAGCCGTTATGGGCAGATAGTGTCTGTACATGTACTACCATGACGGTGGCATAGTACAAGGTATATGTCAGCGTGACAGATATGATGTACTTGTACTATATTAGTTCTTCAGTAACGTCGCCGCTACAAGGAGATGACCAGATGACCACATGTCATGGCGGGACTTCCCTCGCGGCCGCAGTGATAATCGTCCATCCTGTTCACCTATCGGTAGTGTCAAGTTCGTCTTCGTCGGCTATTTGAGGCTCCCGCTTGTTGTACTGCCTATGCGCATATTCGACCATGCAGGTTGTGGGATACCTAGGTAGTCTACATTTTGTGGTTCACACCTGGAAAGGCTGGCGTATCCATAGCCCCAGGTATGAGCCTCGAGCTGGTATAAAGAATGTTCGATGATCCCCCGATAGGCTGTTGCTCCATGATCAATGCCAGCAGGCTTCTGACGCAGCATGACATGGCTTGTGTAGAGCAGTGGAGTAGTGGAGTTGTCGCCGGTGAAGGCAGAGATATCTGTGAAGTAGTCCGATGCTAGATTTGTGAAAGGCACGGCGATGTTGACGAGGCCCACGAAGAGCAGCATCTCTGAGACGGAGAATAGGGTTGTGATGCAGATGGTGCTTCTTTGATATACAGGGAAACCGCGGGTGAAGGTCATGTCGCCTTGATTGCGATCATCAGACCTCTGTCGTTGCCAAGATCTGGAGCTTCAAACGGGCTGGCCCGTGGGATATGAGGCTGCTCATGCTGTAATCCGCCACAGGGTATATAACTAGATGGTGAGAGCAAACCCGAGGTTACTTCTTCTGAACCATACTGGATCTCGTTGTCTGGCATCTTTGAAGGATGAGTCGAGAAGCTCTCCTGGTATGGCATGCGTCTGGTCCATAAACCTTTCCAAAGCTGAGATGTTAGTCGTCGAATAGATCGAGGGTCGAGCCTGCCCAGTACCACATAAATTCGGCCAGAAGATTGCACGGATACGGCAGAGCTTTTCAACCTCGCATGTGCCAGTGTGACAAGATAGCCCCGGCTCCACGCCGATGAGATGAGGCTTACACTAGATAACTCTTGGAGTAATTGTAGAATACAACCTACCATGACCAAATAGAAAATTGATATGCTAATCAGAAAGTTCTACAGCAGTGGACTCGAGATAGGTATTTACCCGCTCGCCAGATCTGAAGAATACACTGTAACAGCTCTCCTAGTCTTTCGGAGAATAGGATTTTGTAGGCATCTCGCTCAGGCGATAGTGGTGGGGGCAGCTCGGATAGCTTCTCGTAGATCAAGTCAGCCGTCATGTTGCTGCTTGGGCAGAGGACAGGACCGTGCGTCATCATATCTTCGGCTAGCGATCCTTTGTACCTGCTTCATGTCGTCGGACTGCTTCATCGCATTGCCTAGGAAAGTTTGAGCGGTGCGTGCTGGTTGCACTAGTTGTCACTCGCCTTGTATCACAGGTCGTGAGTCATGACAAGGGAAAGGCCATGATTACTAGCGTCCACCCCGAATGTACAATGAGTAAGCCAGAGATGAAACTAGAACGTCAGTCAAGCCATAGATTAGTCGCTCTCTGACTACATGTCCTGAAGAACACTATCCATTCCACTTAGTCACACGTTTTTTCTCGCATTCGCGGTCTGCAGCAAAGGCCAAGTTCAATTTCTTTACATTTCTTCAACTCGACGCGACGACGACCATGGGTCTCCAGTCCAAGCGTCAGTTCCCTTGTACATATGTCCAACACTAGTCTCTGACTTTACGGCGTCCTCGTGTTAATGCGAACCCGCGCTCGTAACAGCCGTGTCCAACTCCTCCAGACGCCTCAAATCCATGGGTGCGGCCAGCAACGGGATGACGTAAGGGTCGAAAGTCTTCCAGTACGGGTTGTTCAGGTGGTATTGTTGAGACTGTGAAGGATGTCAGTGGGTTCTGTTGCTGGGTGTCATTTTCTCCAATCATTAATAGATTAGAGATTTGGGCATTTCCGAAATTAAAGCGTCACGTCAAACACATCGTCTCATCCGTTTCCCCAGCGGCACAAGCAACCACTTCCAGCAGAGACTCAATGTTTCGAAGAAGAAAGTGATGATGAAAACTTACCGATTCCTTCAAGTATCTCTCAACAATAGTAAACTTCCTCTTATCGACAGTATCCTGCATAACAAACCAACTCAACGTCTCCTTATCCTTGCTATAAACCTGGCTAGCCTCCACAAGCTTCGCGCTCAGCTTATTAATGCTCTCCTCATCTTCCTTGGCGAGGAGGTGAACGACGATTGTGTAGACCATGTTTGCGGTACCTTCTCTTCCTTGTTCTCTTGTGTGGAGGAGTATCGGCGATTGAGCAAGCTTTCCGAGTTCGTTCAGGAAGGCAAGGTATGGATGTATGTGATAGGTTCAATGGGGGATGGAAGGATGGAAGCAAAGCAGTTCGAGTCTGGCAAACTGCTTCAAAAATTTCTTGGCTAGGGATTTTCTCTGCTCGGTGATGCTGTTTTTGCGGCCTAGTGACGTATTTCGCGCGGCGGAAACCCCGCAGCTGGAAGTGGAGTCGGCGATCAGCATGCTTCCACGCTATAGAACACAAGGACCGAAGGAGCTCATAGCTGCAAAAAAGGAGGGAAGGAGCATAGTAGTGGTCAGTAGTCACACAACATGATCATGATAACAGAGCGAGGGTAGCATGGGATGTAGGATAAGAACAGCACTAGCAAAAATGCATCAGGAGAAGATTCTTGAACTTGAAGATCAATTACACAATCAAGAGGAAAAACAGCAAGGGTGCCTCCCAACACCCGCCTCTTTCCTCATGAATAGAACCAAACTAATACGCTCTGGGAGCTAGAAAGGGAATATACGAAAAACGCAGTCGCACCGTAGCAACGCTAAAGTTACACCACACACATATCGCTATCCCAATTTCTTCCCAGAAAAGTTTAAAACACCCCCAAATGCCATGCCCAGCCGTAATCGAATGAAAACACGCAAACATTGATATGTTTACTACGCTCTGCTAAGCATCTTGAGTACCTCCTCTTTCTCGCTGGTAGGCAGAGTGCTGAGCAAGCTCATGACACCCTTGAGGCCACCCTCGCGATCCTTGCGCATGAGCTGTGCAATTTCGAGCGCAATACCGTCGGTCTTGAGTTGCTCGATCTTGTCGCTGACGAGTGGCCTGTTCTCCTCGTACCAGGTCGCCACGGCCATGTCGTCTTGCTCCCAGTTGGGGATGCTGGACAAGTGCTTCAACATCTCGAAGCCACGACTGCGGGTGAGCGAATTGGCCTGAGGGTTGTCGTGTGTGGGCGAGGCAGCAGCAGCGAACTTCTTGAGGATGTACTCCTCGTTGAGACGGCGGCGAAGGCGCCAGTAGAAGAAGCGGCGGGCATTCTGCCATCGGAGAGCTTGTCGAATGACACCCTTGGCTTGCATGCGGCCGGCACGGTCGTGCAGATCGGCGAACTGGATGGCGATTTGACCGTAGATAGGTAGAAGCTTCTGTTCGCGCTCAGTCATCTGGGCCTTGATTTCCTGGAGTTCGGCCTCTGGTGTCGCCGGGTCGTTTAGCTTGCGCTTGAGATCACCGTAGATAGGGTCGTTGCGGGCCATTGTGTCGAGTTGACGTTCCTTGCGGTACTTGATGCCGACGATACCTTCTGGCTCGAGCACACCACCACGCGAGTCCTCGTCGGCGTACATCTCCATAAACTGAGGGTTGATGGTAGGATCGACGACGACCCAGGATCCACCACGGAGCTCGCCGTACGGAGGAATGTAAACGAAGATGGGTTGTTCAAACTTGACGAGTGCATCGACAATGTAGGAGCCGTATTTCAGGACCTCGTTGTACATGTCACGCTGGCCACCAGAGAAACCACGCCAGTTGGCAAGGATCATCAATGGCAATTGCTCACCGTTGTTGAAGTCCTTGATAGCCTGAGCAGTCTTGAACGCGGAGTTGGGGTACCAAACACCACCAGCCTCGGATGTGACCTGTTCGATGGAGTCAGGGTTGGCGGGGTCAGCAGGCGTAACGTTCTCGACTGAGCGTGTCTCAACAGCGATGACACCGATAGGAATGCCACCAAGGCGAGCACGACCGACAACAACAGTCTTAGCCCAACCAGCGAGAGTCTCGACGAACGAGCCGCGGTCGAAGAGACCAGATTGGAAACCATCCTCGTCCTCCTTTCCGGCGATGAGGTGCCTAACGTCGTAGGCATTCTTGCCAGGAGGGTAGTAGGTGATGTCGCGGTCCCAGTTGTCGGCTGATGGCGAGATAGGAACGGGACTGCCCTTCTTGTCAGGTACGAATGACAACCACTGGACAATCTTGGAGACACCCTCAAAGTCATCATCGGCAGTTGAATGTGAAACACCGTTCCTGTACATGATTTGTGTGCCACCGAGCTGAAGGTTGGAAGTGTAGACTTCACGACCAAGTAGCTTGTTGATGGCCTGTGCACCAGTAAGGATGATTGGCTGTCCTTCAATCTGGATAGCACGCTGACCCAGGCGGACGAGGTAGGCACCGATACCTGTGATTTGTTAGCAAATGGAACTGCAATCTAGGATGAAGATACATACCGACTGAGCGGCAAGTCACCAAGGTGATGGTGAAGATATCCTCGTAAGCCCTTGAAGTCTCACCAGCAATGAGACCGGAGCCACGGAGCGACTCAACACCAAGACCGTCCTCGGCACCAATGACAGTTGTGATCATGAAGCGCTTCTCGCCATCGACCTCAACTGGCTCACAGATGACATCATTGCGCTTGCCATCAACAAAGTGCTCGTACTTCTCAGGGGTCAGGTAGAGGTAGTCAAAACCAGCCTCAGGCTTGTTGTCGTCCTTCCATGCAACAGAGAAGTGAGGAATGAGCTCCTCAGCAAGACCGATACGAGCACCAGAGTTGGCAGAGAGGTAGATTCGCGGAACGCCGAGCTTTCGTGCAAGCTCGGAGCATTTGTGGAAGAAAGCATCTTCCGCTGGGCCGAATGAACCAATCTTGAAGGTGATGTCGTTGGCGATGATGATGAAGCGACGGCCGCGGGGATATTCGGGAGATTTCGCGGTGACCATCCAACCTACCATACCAATGGTGTTGTGGCCAGGGTCACGGTTAACCTCAGCCAGGTTGTCAGTGTCATCAAGTACCAACTCGTAGTACTCGACACACTCTCCCTTCGCTGGCTGTCTGTCCCGGAGGAATGGGTGCTTCTTAATAGCCTCAATCCAGCTATTTTCGATGGCCTGGCGGAAAAGCTCAGGGAAGTCGTACACGTACTGGGTACCCATGAGATGAGCCTTGTACCTCTTGGGCTGCAGAGCTCCCTTGGTAGGGTAAGGAGTCGACACGGGCTGGAGGTGAAGGACACCAATCTTGGTGGTTCCACCAATGCTGTGGAAGAGCCACTTGGCAGCCTTCTCGGACTTGCGCTCAGCGTACATCTCGACCTGAATAACATATCCGGACGTGTTTGTGATGATGACACGAAGAGGGTAGGGAATGCCGGTCACAGGATCGGTGACAATGATGCGGATCTCAGCACCAGTAACACGGAGACGCCAGAGTCGTCGACCGAAGCGCTCCAAGAAACCACCAATAGCCTCCTCGACCTCAGTAGGGTTAAGTGGGAAGACGTGCGAGAAGTTGATGAAGATGTGGTTCATGTCGGCCTGCGAGGTGCCAACAATCTCCAAAGCATCCAAAATATCAGTCACCAACCTGTCAGTCTCAGACACCATGTACTCTGCTGTAGGGATCTCCTCGCGAAGACGGCCTGATCGGACGACAGCCCTCAAGAAGTAGCGCTTGTCGCTCTCGGCGCCCTTGCCAACAGCCTCGTATATGTGGATGTTGCGGTTCTCAGTGAAGACGGGCTTGATGTCGAACTTGGAGAGTCTACCAAGCTCAAGCTGGAAGGCAAGAGCAGGCTCGACATGACGGATACTGGCATCTTCTTCGTAGGTGGGTCCACGGAAAGTGTAGTAACCGGGGTAGGTTCCATCCTTGTGACCGCAAATGAACGAGATGCGGCGAATGCGGCGAGACAGAAGCTCTTGCTTGAAGTCGTCGACGATGGGCAGAATGCGCTCCAAGATCTCCTTGTCGTCCATGCCCTCAATATCGCGGACAGCGATGTTGAGAACACCAGTGAGCTCATCGCTGTGCTTGGGCTCGTTGATGCCAGTGGTGGGAGTACGCTTCAAGGTAAGGCCTTCTCTCAAACCAATACCACCCTTCTTCTCCTTACCAGGGTTAGGGAAGATGTCCAGGGCCTTACTGATGAGCTCGTCTGCATCGTCAAGGTACTCGACAGGGACGATAACACCCTTCCTGGTAGGCTCGCCCTCAAATCGGTTTTGCCAAGCAGTCATGTCGCTCAATGACTGGATGCGAGGAGGACGTTCAAATCCTGGTGTGCTGGGGGTACCGGGCTCAGAAGGCTCAACAGCGAGACCGTACTCTGCCTCACCAACCTTGCGCAGGATGAAGTCCCAAGATAGGAAGCCTTGCTGCTCGCCTTCGTTGTGGTAGTTGATGTTTTGCAGTTGGTACGCGCGGTAAGCTCGGCGAGTGTACACCTCAAGCGCAGCGAGAGCGACATATGGATCCGTGTGGACGAAGAACTGGGTCAACACGTCGAATACGGTGTACCTGGAGTCAACAACTTCCTTGATGACGTCAAAGTTGGGCTCACGGTGGTCCCATCCACTCTCGCCGTAACGAGACTCAACGACGGAAGAGCGCAAGATATGCTCCATCTGCGCAGTACGCTCCTCAAGCGAAGGCATAGCGCACTGGATCAGCACCTCACGGGCTTTGAGAGAGACCTTGGCAGTCTGCCTGGACTCAAGCTCAGTGAGCTTCTTGAGCGTGTCCTTGAAGTACTTGGCAATGTTTCCAACACCAGGCTTGTTGGGTCGGTAGAGCTCAAGAATGGCAATGACAAGGTTGTTCTTCGCACCGACCTTGGTGTGGGAGAGAACAGTCTGCACAACGCTCATGATGTTGTCGCGGTTCTCGTCACGGAGCTTGAGAATGACTTCCTCATCACGCGATGTGCGAGAAGAGAAGAGCGACTCAACAGACCAGTACATCTCCAGAAGCCTGATCATGACACTGTACTCGTGCGCCTTGAGGCCCTCCGAGTAGCGAGTAATGACATCAGCAAGAGGCTCTAGGGCGGCCTTCAGAAGAGCGACGTCACCCTTGGCTACGTTTTCCTCGACGAACTTCTGGAAAGCCTTGTTGAGAGCCTTGCCGGGGAACTCAAGGTTACGGGTGTGGGCCTTGTCGACGATCTGGGAGAAGGTGGCATCAAGCTTCTGAGGCATACGCGCGTGGAGAGCAGAAGCCTGCGCGTTCCACTCACCGTATGGCAGCTCAGGGTCTCGGAGGACATCGACTAGCTCCTTGAGCGTGCTCTGCATGATAACTTGGTTGTCGAAACCCTGGAAGATGTTTTGCAGGATGTAGTACAAGTAGACGAATCGCTGCGGTGGCTTGGCTCCTGGCACTTGGGGAGCACCCAGATCGGGAAGTTGGCCGGTAAAGTTTTGGGCGGATTTGACCTTGGAGGGGTCATCCAAAGCTAGCACACCGAGAATGTCACCAGCATCAAGAACGGCTCCTGGCTGCTTGATGAGGTTGACCATGCCGGCCTCTTGGGCGATCAGAGGCATGTACATCTTCATGACCTCAACCTCGGCGAAAGGCTGGCCCTGACCAACGTGCTCGCCGTTCTCGATGAGGAATCTGACGAGCTTACCGGGCGACGGTGTGCGCAGCTGGGTGGGGTCGTTCTCCTGCTCGAGAAGGCAGGTCTTGCCGTCGACAGAGAGACGGGTGGCGCCAACCTCCTCCTTCCAGTAGACGTTGTGCGACTTCCCGCTAAGCAGAATCAAGAGACCGCCATCGGCAAGTGCCCTAACACCGACTGAACACTTGGTTCCGTTGATGAACAAGGTGAAGCTGTCGACGGTAGACTTAGTGGCGGTGAACTTGTATCGGTAGCCCTCGTAGATGAAATCGACGGGGAACACAGTCTTCAGTACATCCTTGGAAGACACCTGACCCTTCTCCAAGCTGGTCTTGTACTCGTTGACGCACGCTTCGCTTGCGACATGGGCCTTGGTGACGGCACCGCAAATGACGGCGATCATGGTGTCAGGTCGCTCAGCAGTCAGCTTCTTGGAGATGAGCTCATCAAGCCAGCCAGTGGTGATGGTGTTGTCCTCAAACGCAGGAGTCTCAAGCAGCTTGATTAGATACTCGACGGTGGTACGGAAGTCACCGCGAATGCTCAACTCCTTGAGCGCAACAACCATGTGTTTCCGTGACGCTTGTCGGTTCTCGCCATAAGCGAAGATGTGACCGAATTGCGAGTCGGAGAAACTGTGGATACCACCTGCGGAGCTGACGGAAAAGTAACCCCAGACGTTGGAGCTACTCCTGAAGTTGAGATCGTGGATGGTACCACCAGACGGCTTGAAGCCCTCATCGGGATCCTCAGAGGTGATACGGCAAGCCGTGCAGTGGCCCTTGGGAGTTGGGCGTCGTTGGCTCTTGGCGCTGCCCTCGGTGGAGAAGTCAAAGTCAATGACAGAGCTGGCGTGGGGGTCGGCACCGTACAGGAGACGAATGTCGCGGACACGGTGCAATGGGAGACCCATGGCAATCTGGAGCTGGGCGGCCGGGAGGTTCACGCCCGTTACCATTTCCGTGGTAGGATGCTCGACCTGGAGACGGGGGTTCAGCTCGAGGAAGTAAAACTTGTCGTCCGAGTGCGAGTAGAGGTACTCGACAGTACCCGCAGAGACGTATCCGACGAGACGTCCGAGCGAAACGGCGGCCTTTTCCATGTCCTGGAAGATCTTTGAGCCAGCAACTGTTACCGGTGCCTCCTCAATGATCTTCTGGTGACGTCGCTGTACCGAACAGTCACGTCCGAACAGGGAGATGTTGTTGCCGTACTGATCAGCCAGCAGCTGGACTTCCAAGTGGCGCGCGCTGCCCGCAAGCTTCATGATGAAGATGGGCGACCCGGGGATTTCCGAGGCAGCTGCCTTGTACAGCTGCTCAAAGTCCTCCTCGCGCTCGACCTTCCGGATGCCCTTGCCACCACCGCCTTCAGAGGCCTTGACCATGATAGGGAAGCCAATGGCCTTGGCCTTCTCCAGGCCCTCCTGCCATGACTTTGTGCAACCCTTGTCGTAGATGTGGTCCTCGACTGTGACGATTCCATGTTGGTCGACCTGGACCTCGTCGACGCCCGTTCCTGACCACGGGATACAGGGCACCTTTGCGTGTTGTGCGACGATTGTGGACGAGATCTTGTCACCGAGCGAGCGCATGGCAGATCCAGGGGGGCCAATGAAGACAATCTTCTTGGGCGACGCGGCAAGCGATTCGGGCAGCTTGGGGTTCTCCGAGGCGTGTCCCCTGGTAGCAAAATGTCAGCCATGTGCCCTCTTGTGGCCATTGTCTGTCGTGTATACGCACCATCCTGCCCACACGGCGTGCACGTTCATGCGCTCAGCCACATCGACAATTAGCTCGACGTTGGCGTAGTTGTTGTTGTTGGTACCGCCGGGTACCTGCATAATTCTCCGTTAGCCATGCGTTGCTAAACATCGCCGTCGTCGGGTATCCTGGGGGCACGTACTTCAACGTATTGATCTGCCATGCGGATGTACTCTGCATTGGCCTGGAGATCCTCGGGTGTCGCCATGACGGTGAACTGAATCGCCCGCTCATCGCCAAAAGTCTCGTATGCCCATTTCCGCACTGAGCGGATTTCCTTGACTGCAGCAATACCGTTGTTCGCAATGAGCACCTGCGGGGAAGGCCATAGTCAGCGCGCCAACTTCCAACACCAGCAATTCGCATGGTGGCGGGGATCTTCTCTCACATTTGTAATGACCGTGTGTCCATCGTGTGCGGCCACAAAGTCCTTGACCTTGCCAGGCGATGCTACCCTGAGGTTGTTTCCGCCGATGAAATGCGGAGCAAGATTGTACTTGGCAGAGTAGGAGCTCGGGGCGCCATTAGCATCCCCGTCGACTCCGTTCTGTGCAGCTCCGGCCATGATGTGTGAGGGTAATCCCATGCACCGAGGAAATTGCGTTTGGGGGGGAGGGGAGGCGAGTGGAGGCGAGGCGAGGCGAGGTAAGAATGGAGGCGAAGTTGGGTTGCAGTCCAGTGAGGGATCGGACAAATTTACACTTGTAAGGGCAAGCTGGAGCTCGGCCTCTAGTGTCGAATGTAGATCTGACTGTACCCAAGTGTCGATGCTTGGCGTTCTACGCGTGCGGAGTATTAGTAGATGACAGGCGTAGTGTCGGTGTGTCAGAGGGCCCAAAAGCAATCTTCGATGCCAGTATGTTCTATACGGTGCCGGGAGGTAAGCACCAACAACACAAACGAGTGGAGTCGGATTGAATGAGGGGCTGTAGTGTGTACGGGGAGGAGTACAACACCAAGTGTGTATATGACAAGTTATGGAGGAGTGTAGATGGGAGAGCAAAGCAACAAGAAGGAAGGAACTTTTGCAAGCGTGCGAAGCAGCTTGAGTATGTATTAAATTTTAGGACGATAGCGGAACACCCCATTGCACTTCCCGAAGAGCTGTTGAGCTACCGCATCAGCATCGCCAATGATGCCGAGGACGGTAAAGTTCTGCACCACGTCCCCCATACTGCCCCTACCCATCCTCGCGATGACATGGTAGCCGAGTCGGAGGCCGCTCGGAATCCGATTTTGTATACGACGGACGGCAGGTGTGCGGGTCAACCTGACTATTTGGCTACACCGAATGCTCAACGACTAGCCAATGTCTGTATGAATTCCAGATTACAAGCCTTTTGCATAATCAATGTGCACAAGATGCTGCGAGGTTGCTCGCCAAGGCGACTTCTACAATCAGTCCTTGGAGATAGACGAGCATTTCCGCATTACCTGTAGTTGCTTCTTGCGACACGCAAGCCAAGCACAAAGTACCTGCATGTCGAGCCCTGGCTATCTCTCACCAACAGCTGGTCAAGCACATCTCCATTGCCGTTGACCCGCTGAACTGTTCCAAGAACTGATTCCTATCACTACCAACTGCAACTTTACTACCCCTCCCAACAGCTCCATGTCCTCTCAACAACTTGTCGCCCCTCCCATCTCAAGCCTCTACCTCCACCACCACCACCACCACCACCACCACGGCCTCCCCACCCCACCAACCCCTTCACACCGTCACATTCCCATCGCCCAAAATACCCAAACACCCATCTCACCATCATAAAACCACGCCAAGGTAGCATCAAAGACAATGCTCGGGTCTCCTCCCCCGAAAACCTCCTACCGAACTCCGGCCATAGTCCACCCAATCAGCGTCCGAAGCGACCGCTCCCCGAACAAAACATCAAGCACACGCTGAGCTTAGTACAACAATAGATGACGCTGGAACACAAGAAAAACAAGAGCCATCGGCTTCCACAAGATAAGTTAACTGTCTTGGCGATTCGAGAAGCTCGGACAGAAGTAGTAGTGAGGAATAACTGCCGTCATGGCTAAAGCAAATACGTTGTCAGTGCCCTGCGGCGGCGGCGGCGGTGGTACATGATAGCAAAAAGCCCCGCAGTGTCTCCGGCAGTACGTACATACGTACCGTACCGCCATGGTGTTTTGCTTGGTAGCGATGTCTGCGAAAGAATTCAAGTCCATCGCAAGATTAGACAAAAAAAAAGCGAGCTAGATTCCGACGTGCATTCCGAAGATCCAGGATCCTCCCTCAAGGTTGGGGGGATTGCGCACTGCTGCTGCTGCTGCTGCCACTATCTGCCAACTGCGTTCGCGGCGGCGGCCAGTCCCGCAGTTTTGACATCAGAATCGTACAATTCTCCCACTACGCGAACCCTTTCACATGTCAAACCCAACGGCCAGCTGCATGCGGGCTCTACCCCAGATTTTCCTTACCAGAACTATTTAGCTAGTCGGGCGCCGAGTAGTCTGAGCATGTGTGGAGTTTTGTAAGATTTAATTAGTACGCATTGGGGAGGTGCCTAGACTTGGTTGCGCTCTCTACACAGAAGCCTGGAGGAACGAAGATGCCTCGGGCGTGAATGGAATTCGGGGTATATTGGTTTCAGACAAAGGAAAATAAGTATAAAGCAATATGTAAATGCTCCCAAAGGAGCTTTGGAACCTCGCTGGGTTCTGCTCGTGACGGCCTTTCCTTGTCCACCGCACGTGCAACCGATGCTTGTCCAAACTCCACCAAACACCCCCCCCATCCCTAACCCACTTCCAAGAAGTTTAGTGCCTGCGTCTCGCGTATCCGACTCCAGGTTGCATCAGGCATAGTGCCGTGAACCTCGAGTACCGGAAGTTGACTCAGACGCACACGAAATGGCCCCCGCAGTTCTATCGACTTTCCATCTGCGACGTTCCATCCTAGTACGATTCTTCCTCGGGTTGCGTCGACATCTTCCTTGGCCGTGTAGGAGGTGCCATATCTCCACCGTCCATGCTGTTGCTTGCCCTTCGCGCTGTGCTTTGGCGCCTTGGGATTCCGCTTGGGGTAGGTATGCCTGTCTTCTCCATCATAAGCCGCCTTCCTACCGGTGTAGAAATGCCGCTTCCTTCACTGTTGGTGTCTGTGTCACGTCGCGATACGGAGAGCGAGTGCGAGTGGCCATGGCCGCTCATGGAGCTCCTTGGCCTTGGCAGACGGGGGTCCGGTCCGCTCATCGACGACGACTGGTAATGGCCCTGTGGCGTTCGGTTGCTGCTTCTGCTCTGTGGTCTCTGCATTGCCGATGCGGACGACATGGAGGCTCGGCTGCCAGGCCTGCTGTTGGCCGGTTCGCGTGTAGAGGTTGAGATTCCAAAGGAGAGCCGGCTGACGGCAGAGCCAGACTCGTAAGCGCCTGGCACTGACGAACCCGCTGATGCGTGAGAATTGCGCTTCCTGCCACTCCTCAATGTGACCGTGCTCGGTACGTGGTGTCCCATGGCGCTGACATTGCGTGGGCTCGCTCGCGGTGGGGTCGTCGTTGGCGCAGGGAGCTTGGATCGTGCCGAATGAACGCGCTCTTCGAGTTTCTGCATCTTGCCAATCAGCCCCCGGATTTGAACCAGTGAGCCTGATCTAGGCAACTCGGCCGGTGGTGCTGCACTGCCAAAGCTTGGTCTAGGCGCTCGGGACTGGAACCCAGTCGTCCGTGTAGAAGGCGTTATCCGTCCACTGGCGCTTGTACTTGGTCTTGATGCTGAAAGACTGGGGTTTCGTGAGTGTCTTGGGACTCGCTGGTACAGGCCGGCGCGGGGAGTCGCACCGGGGTCCAATGGCGCAGTTGAGTTCTTTCGCATGAACAGCGGCGTCGAGGGTACCGGCCTAGGGGTAATGGGTGCGTCGGACAGTGGCGGAGAAGGAGGAGTTGTGTCCGGGAGCAGGCCATCTGGTTTGGAGTGTGGCGGGGTCGAATCAGCTGTGGGCGAGGAGACAGTAGTTGCAGTAGTCGAGGCCTCGGAAACGGGCGAGCGTGGTCGCAAAGCATTGCCAGAGAGATGGTTGGACACCTTGCGCTGATGGTGAGCTTCGATGGTCTCTTCGGCGATGCGCAGCTTCTCCTGCGTAATCTCCGTCTCTATTCGCAGGTCCGACAGTTCGTCCCTAAGTCGCTGTGTCTCTATGCGCAACGCCTCTCGCTCCTGCTCCCCAATCTTGATCTCTTCTTCCAGCATCACACTGCGCTCGATGGCTACGTTGTACTTGGATTCGACGTCCTCGAGTGATGATGTCTGGTTGCGTGCCTGGCGCTCGAAGTCGTCGCTTTGGACTTCGATGTCCCGGAGTCGCATCTGGAGGGCTCGCTGGCTTTCGCGCATCGCGGTGATCTCCTTCTGTAGCGTGTTCTGCACATTGTTGGCCTCGGTCTTGCTCTGCTTGTACTTTTTCTGTGACGTCTCGTTAGCAACCGTACGGACTGAGCAGACGTCCGCCCTGACTGTGCGGAAGTCACGCACCTTCCACTCATTGGCCTCGTATACCAGGTCCTCTGCCTTTTCCTGCAGCTTGCGCTCGCGCTTCTCACTCTCCTCGACGTCGCGCTCGAGCTCGGCCTCCAGTTCCTTGCTCGAAGCCTGGAACTCCTGCAGTTCCGTCTCGAGCGTCTCGTACTGGGCCTTGTAGTAGGCCAGTTCCTCCTCGAGGCTGCCCCATCGTCCTCGGCTCGGCGACGAGTGAGCCGCGTTGGCCGTCATGGTGGTGGTGGCGGTGTGGTGGTGCTGGTTGTTGTTGTGGTTGGGCTGCGACAGCGATAGCGATAGCGACAGCCACAGCGACAGCGGACAGCCCGTGGAGATCAGGGGAATGGGCTGGGCGGGGGGACAGTGACGCAATGTCAAGACACACCTGCTCGGTCGCGGTCCTGTGTCGTCACGGACGCCTACGACATGGATTTACGCAGCTGGCCGTGTGCGCGTGGGCGGCTGCTGCCCTCTTGGTGTGCGGGATGTTGACGATTCCACTTTTGTCCAATGTCGTGTGTTGTCGCCAGTCATGCGCCGCCGACTGTCCGATGCTTGCAGGCAGCTCTCAGCACTCGCAATGTCGCCGCAACAATGGGGGTTCCTGTTCCTGTGCAGGTCAGTAGTTAGTAGGCCGCTCAACTGCGGCGTGCAGTCGTGTGTGTCGCCGGCGGTGCTTGTTGATGGGGGCGTTGCGGGCGCGGAGCCAGATGGTTAGCGCACTGGCCTCCAGGGCAACCACGGGCACCCTGCTGCAACCAGCCACCCGGATGACACTTGCGACGTACCGTGACCAAACATGCATACACCAGCCAGCGCAGCAGAGACAACAAAGCCCCCCCGGAGCCTGCTGGAAATCCGGCTTGGAGTAGACAAGCCCGCTCTATTTTGAGCTTGGAGCCAGCTTTGTTCGTGTAGCTTGCACACTGGCTGCATGTCATTGGAACGCTTCTGGCTGCAGTAGACACATTACTTGCGTGGAGCATGGCTGTGGAGACTGACACTCTGACGTTTCAGATCGCCCAAGGTAGATGGACAGTTCACCCGGGAATTGTTGGCTGGTGTGCATCTTCTTCCGTAGCTAGGAACGCCTTTGACACTGAACCATGGCAAAACAAATCCACCAGTTCCGACATTACAAGTATAAATCAACCGGGTATATGTACAATCTGAAAGCGCTTGGGAAACCCATCCACCCTCGGCCTCACTCCTTGATGCCCTTGTCGGGACCATTGATGTCCTTGATGTCCGCGTCCAGAACAGCATCCTTCACATGCTGTGATGCGTCGCTTGCCGCCTGCTTGCCCTGCTCAAGCGCATCTCCAGTCTGCTGTGTCGCGTTGCTTGCAGCGCTCTGCCCTTGGTCCAAGACCTGTTTGCCCTGGTCGTAGACGCTGCTCGCAGCCCCACTGACGGCGTCTTTGCTCTTCTCATACAATTGTCCAGCTTGCTGCGAACCGCTGTGCACAGCATCCTGCGCGGACGTCGTTGCCGTTTCTGCTGCTTGTGCGCCTCTCGAGTAGGCATCAGCCGCCTGTTGTCTGCCCTTCTCAACAATCTCTTGCGCTTGATGTGAGCCCTGCGATACGACCTGCTTTGCTGACTCGGTTGCGTTGCCGACGACTTCGACGCCCTTCGCATAAGCATCGCTGGCTTTGTCCTTGCCCTGTTCATACGCGGTTTGAACGCTGTCTGATGCCGAATTTGCGACTTGACTCGGGCTCGGGTATTTCTTCAGCGCCTCCTGCACGGTGTAGTACAGACTGATAATGACAGCATGGATACGGTCCTTCATCAACATCGTGATGCCGTGAGAGAAGAAGCCTTTGAGCACCTCTGCCCCAAGGCCCTGGTAAAGGCCCCATATCCCTTCCGTCTGGGCGATGCGCAAGATGGTGCTGAATACAGTCCGCTGCCTAGCCTGTAGGGCTCTAGACTCGAGCGGTTCGTTCGACTTTTCCTTGTCCGACGTCTCGCCGATCCCTGCAGAAGGCTTCTGCGAAGATACCTGGGCGCGCGCCTTTGCGAGCGAGAACGGATAGGTGGCAGTCGAGGCGAGGACCTTACTTATGGCGGCCAGGAGGAACGTCATGCGCGCTCCGGGATCGCTTCGCTTTGCCCTGGGCACGACCAGTCGTAGGAGAGCCTTGTGCAGTAGCATGGTAATTGAGGGGTTCAAGGTCAGAATCAGACTCGCAGAGTATCCTGACCAGAAGCCTTGTATGCCCTTTTCGCGCCTAATCTCCCATGCTATGTCTCTGGCGCTGGAAAGCGGAGGTATGGTGGTTGCCGATGCCTGTCTCATCATTGCTGCCGTTTGCTTCCGCGTAACAATCTGCTGGATGGGCGTGGTGAAGAACTTGGAGAAAGCGCCTGCCACGACGCCGACGCCAATCTCTTCGAGCGCAGGCAAGCTACGTCCACCGTTTTGAGCATCGAGCCTCCTCTGTCGCACGTACGAATACGCCAGGAAGAACAAGAAGCTATCGGCAACGCCCTTGAGAACCTCGGGCACGACGCCGGTATAAAAGGCCTTCGGTCCGCCCTCCCGCTCGTATATCTTCTCGACGGCGTCGAGAAAGCCATTGTAGTGCAGGTGCTCGTCGCCCGCATGTAGTTGTCGCTGAACCTGTAGGCGTGTGATGACGATGTCCAGGGGGTACGTTATGAGTTTGGATATGACAGTTCCTAGCGCACCAGACGTGGCGTGGCCGAGGGCAGGGATCGCAGGGCCAAGCGGGCTACGTTCCTCCCTTTCATGGGAAATGTGGTAGAGGGTGAAAGCATCCTAATGATTATTAGTATGTGCTCGGTCTACACATGCTAGGAGCACTCACGAGCTGCGAGTTGTAGATGTAGCTCATCTTGTCGGGATTAGCGTTCGAGGCCATCGCAGACAACCACGGGGAATCTGACGGCTTAAAAGGGATCCAGGAAATAGCATAGGAGTATCGAAAACGCGGGGAAAGCTCTCATGGTTCGCGGAGACGGATCCGCATTGCGCTTCCTGTGTCACCAGCTGCAGACGTCATGGAGGCGTTTGGACGAGGCCAGAGCTCCAGTGGATAGCCGAGCTACAAGTGGACAAACTTCACTCGTGAAAATCCCTCGCTCCAGTACCACCACACGCCTCAACGTTACATGCCAACCAACCAACGCAGTCGCTCAAGCCTCGTCGAAGATTGAACGACCTTCTGGCGTCGAGCTTTGATCTCTTCACCATAGTGAGAGCCCGCACGCTCGGGAGATTGCAAAGGTGCAGACGACGCGTCTCAAACAAGCGACAGCCGCGCGCCGTGTCCGCTATAATGAACCACGACGGACAATGTGCAAACAATGTGCCATGGTGACAGGAGTACTCAAAGGGACTGCGAGAACTCCTCGTGGGTATTGATCGCAGTTCAAAGTATCCTCCAAGAGAAATCACAGCCAGTATTTGATAAGGTGTGGAAACACTCGCTTGCGGGGAGGACCTCCATCGTTTCATACGCTGGCTACATACGACAATGATTCTACGAGATTGCTTCTATGCAGCCCCATGTTGAACTATGCGCGACATTGATTCCTAATGCCGTCTGCAATATCGATACCTCGACCTCCTCGTGGACAGGCGCGATGGTCATAGCCTCGGAGAGATTTGGAATACAGCACTTCGAACAGAATAATGCTTTACTGCAGAATTTCAAATGATATCTGCGTACTGAAACACTAGCTGCCAAATGTCTGCTTCCCTCTAGCATCCCTCTAGCATGTACGCCGCAACGAGCTACGAACAAAGTGTGGTCATGACAGCAATGGAATATGCTTCTCCAGTCAATCAGAGACTGATAGAAATGTCAAGAGAAGCTTTGACAAGTCAAACGAAAGAGTCATACCGTCTTGAAAAGACCCACTTCGAACAATTTGCTTGCTAAGCTCCTTCACGTACTCGATCACTGTGTACTCGACTGTGTCCTCCACTGCCTTGAAGGGGCTGAATGTAGCCCCTTCATCGTGCATTATACCGCGTTACTCTACTACTATCACCACAGCGTTGAAAGCTGTGTAGGCATTGACTCTAGTCATTCACAATGACTGTAATGTTTCCTATATATACGAAACTCGCGTTACGACTTTGGTATATACTGCAAAACCAAGACTTATACGACCATCTTCGTTCTCGCTATGAGGTTGAGCATCCGCCCTGGAGTTACCCATGTCGGCAACGTCGAGCTTCACGAACTGTCCCATGTTTCCGAACTTGACGCTGCAGGTCAGGATACCTCAGGGGATGGTACGGAAAGCACCCCGGTTGATCAAAAAAACGTTGTCATCTCCCGAAATTCGATCGAGGCTATCGAGCGAGACCTCGCTATAGTGATTCCTTGTATGAATGAAGACGAAAACGTTCTCAAAGTCCTTCTGTGTGGCGTGCCACATTGGTGTCTTGTCATATTCATATCCAACAGCGACCAGCAAAACTTCGAGGCGGAGCGCAAACTACTACTCGACTTCGGTAGCATGACGGATCGTCAAGTACGAGTAGAACACCAAGGCTCGTCATCCTTTGCACGAGCTTTTCAGGAAGCAGGTATGACGAATCTGTTACAAGCGCCCAAGGAAAAAGGATATGCTCCGCGCATCAACAACGGAAAAGGAGAAGCTATGATGCTTGGTGTTATCATCGCGAAACATATGAACCGTAAGTTTGTAGGTTTCATCGATGCTGACAATCGGGTCCCAGGATCTGTTCTTGAGTATTGCAAAGTGTACGCCGCTGGGCTACATCACGCCTCACGAAACACTGGTTCTAGTGGGAAAGAAGAGCATGCAATGGTGCGTATCAAGTGGAAATCAAAGCCCAAAGTCAAGGACGGCGAGCTTGTATTCAGCGAGTTGGGTCGCTCCTCGCGCGTTGTGAACCACTGGATGAGCCGCTATCTGAAGGCTCTCGGGGGTGACGCTACCCCGGATTCTATGATCAGTACTGGCAACGCTGGCGAACACGCCATGAGTACCGATCTTGCCCTTAAACTCCGATTTGCAACAGGTTATGCAGTCGAACCATTCCAGTTGATCGACATGTGGGAACGATTTGGTGTTTCAAAAGAGCCATTGTCAGTGCGAATCCTCCAGATAGAAACGTGCAATCCCCATATTCACAACGCGGCACACGATGCTGACCACATCGGGCGCATGCAGACTCAGGGTCTCAGCACGATATACCACTCGAACCTTGCAACCTCGGGGCTTAAAGACGAACTTTGCACGTACATGAAGGAGAACTTGGTCAAGTTCATGGATGACCATGGGGAACCTAAGAAGCCGCTCATATACGATCCACTCGATTCGCTGGATTGGAAGATCTTCGAAAAGGCTTTCCTAGAAAGCGAGAATCTAATAGAAGATTGGCCAGAGGAATTGGTAGAAGCTGAGGTGTAGATGGGGAGATACAGCTCAAATCAATCATTATATCATCTTATATCAACAGTCATTGCAAGAAGACAATAGCATTGGAATTCTTATTACGTGCAGCCTCACCTTGTGCAGTCGCGTAGCTGAAACACGCGACGTAGAACGCCCAGATGTCTGGAACTTCTAGCCGATCCACTGACAGGCGCGACGTTTCTAGTATCGCCGCGAGCAGATGGCGTAATTGCATACAACATGACTGACACTGCCACAACCGTCAAGACTACCTGGGACATCCTAGACATGAAACCAAACGCATCCCTGGGTTAGATTGTCAAATGCCGGACCATCGGTTTCGGGAACTGGACGCGCAAACCAAACACGGCGTTCTTCCTAGAATACCAGTACTCGTGCATATGTTTTCTGGATCCATGGCCCCACGTGTGTTTGGAAATGCTCAGTAATCGCATTGATTGCGTCCCACCCGCAGTTCAAGCGACGGTAGGTATCCTGCGCTTCGTAGTTTGGGATTGAGCGTGTGTGAAAGCGTCGTACACCACGGACGTGGCACATGAGTAGACGAAGAGTAACCACCCTAGACAGGATGACTATAAAGGTATCTGTAGCCAGCGCGTTACAAAATCTTCATCCTCATCAGGACCAACGATCTCTTCCTTGCTTCCCACACTTTCACTTTCTTCTCTTGTCTTCTACAGCTCTGTGCCGGTCACCCTTCTTTTCTTGACTGTGTCATCTTTGCTGGACAATACCTTCAATTTTCAAACTTCATTCCAACTTTCACTTCAAAAGCTTTTCTGAAAACATAGAAAACATGCGTTTCTCTCTTTGCACCGTTGCCACTGCGGCTTTGGTTGTTTCCGCCTCTGCAGCGCCTGCTCCTGCTCCTACTCGCGCTCACGGTCATTGTGGTGGTGACTGCAACGGGGTCAATGGCCTCAACCATGGCTCAAAGCATGGCGGAAGTGGCATGCGCAACGGCGCGGGACGAGGAGGTCAACAATATGGCGGTGTCCCTGGTGTCTTACCTTCTGGTGCCGCTGCTCCTACGGGCGGCTTCCCAGGCTCCGGCGGCCAGCCATCTGACCCTCAGATGACTGCAGTTCCTACGTATCTGCCTGGCAACGGGAACGGCAACGACGACAAGCGTCAACTCTCCGACTGGGTCTGGAAAGCCAAGTCGGGAGGAAGTGGCGAATCTTCTGATCCCTCAGACGACAAGAAGAGCTCTGGAGACAGTAAGGACACTGGGGAGTCTGGTTCCAGCGATGACAAGGAGAGCTCTGGAGACAGCAAAGAACCTGGAGATTTTGACTCTAGCGACGACAAAGAGAAATCTGAGGATGCGTCGGATTCTGGCTCTGGCGAAGAGTCTTCGGATGACAAGAGCGATAGCAAGGGAGGTAGCTCTGATGATAGCGCATCTGATGAGAAGGAGGGCAAGGACACATCTGATGACAAAGATTCGGGTGACTCTGGCTCAAGCTCTGGTGGAGACAAAGGGACTGATACTCCAGCTGAGGGTGGCGATTCGAGCTCCGAGTCTGGCTCGGATGCTGAGAGCGGCAGTGGCAGCGATTCATCCTCGGGAGACGAATCATCCTCGGGAGACGATTCGTCTCCAGGCGGAGAGTCTTCCTCCGGTGGTAAATCTTCCTCCGGTGGTGACTCGTCTTCAGGTAGCGACTCATCTTCGGGCAACGACTCCTCGGGTGGAGAGTCTTCTTCTGGCTCTGGTGGCGAATCCTCCTCTGGCTCAGGCGAGTCTTCCTCAGGCTCGAGCGGCGGGTCTTCCTCCGGTTCTGGATCGAGCAACTCTACTTTGCCCGCCTCTGGTGGTACTGCAGCAAGCGGAACCATGCCCGCAGCAGCTGGCGAGTCTACTCTTGTCAAGACCATGGTTGTAACCGGCGAGTTCGATGGTGGCATGAAGCGTTTCGGTCGTGGTGTATCCTGCACCGGTCAAGCAGAAGGAGGAGACAGCGACGCCGTGTTCTCGATCGAAAGTGGTGGTACTCTCCGAAACGTCATCATCGGTGCTGATCAGATCGAGGGCGTACATTGCCAAGGTCCCTGCACTATCGAGAACGTCTGGTGGGAAGACGTATGTGAGGACGCTCTCACCTTCAAGAAGGACGGCGATGGCACAATTACCGGCGGTGGAGCAATGAGCGCATCTGACAAAGTCATCCAGCACAACGGCATCGGTACAATCACAGTCAGCGGCTTCAATGTCTCAAACTTTGGCAAGCTATACCGGTCATGTGGTAACTGCAAGAAAATGGGTGAGCGCCACGTAAAGATCGACGGTATCAAGGCAACGGGTGGAAAGGCAACTTTCGTTGGCATCAACACCAATTACGGCGATACTGCGACAATCACAAACTCTTGCATCACGGATACAAAGGCTATCTGCGAGGAGTTCGAAGGAAATGATACTGGTGCTGAGCCCAAGCAGATCAGCCAGGGTCCGAGTTCCGCTTGTATCTACACACCTGCTGATATCACCGCTTGTTAGATGGAATTGATAGGAAGTTAGAGTTCGGATGTTCAAGAGGAGCATATGGTTGCTTGGAATATCTTGAGATCGGCGATGATGTATCCGCTCATTTACCTACACTTGTGTATATACTCTCTTTTTCGACGAATCAAGTACAGAGATCGTCTCTTACTTTCACGTTGACTTTCGCTTTCACGTCATCTGCAAACGCTGTGTGTCTGTGCGTTCCCGCCTTGCAACTACTGTATAAAATCTCCAGTCTTTCGCTCTCCCACCACAACCGTTTCATTTAGCAATAGGTTCAATACGCTCAACCACACATATAATCACCTTTATCAACCTATAATAATAATCAGCATGCCCTCATTCACAACGCCTCCGCGCTTCGGCTTTGGCGCTGCCCCCACTGCTGATCTCACTCCAACTTTGTGGTTTGACCCTCCTACTTCTGCTTCTTCTGCCACATCTCCAGTGTCGGCCCAAAATCCTCCGGTACTACCGCCGCATCACCAATCGAAAAGCAACCTGCAGTCTCCCCACCCACTGGCCTCGTCTTCGCAACTGTGTCTATCGATACTACTGGTAAGCAAATCACGAAGAAAATCCCCAACCCCGCATATATCCTAGACGGCTACACCCACATCCTGCGTGTATACCTCTCTCTTGAAGACCTACCTCCAAAGCCCCTCCATGGCATGTTTCTTCACTTCCAGAAACAAGGCACAAACCCCCTTCAGGAAGTTCATCTCTGTGTCCGGTCGCTTCTCCGTCCATGTCTCCAGGATATTGATGAGGATCGCACGCTACAAGAGAGAATGTTATTCATGATCTCCCAGTGGACTACATTTGGTAACACCTTCAAGTTCTTCTTTCACCGTCTAGGTGTTGAGGTTGGTCGGGATCGCTTCCAGAACTTTGTCGAGAAGGATTTGGTACGTGCGATCCACGGTTTGAAGGAGCATGATTTCGAGCTGTCAGAGATTCTGGGCGAGGAGAGTTGGATTTATGGCCAGAAGGCAACAGCGTCTGAGGAGGTGCCTGGTGCGCGTGGAGTGGCGGGCGACAATCTTGTTGATGAGATGATCTAGAAGGTGCTCTTTATGGCTATCCTCCTGGCGCGGAGTGAGAACTATGATTGAGTCTTTGTGGGCCGAAGACTTCCTGCTAACAGTATCTAGTTTGGGAATTCATCGCGACCATCGCGTAATCTGAAGCGCTGGAGATACCAAGATGATTTTAGTAGAGATCAGACCTAACATTCTAATTACTGTAAACCAAACAATGATAATATGCCGTCGTGATCTTTCTCTTCATGGCTCACTATCTGCCTTTTAGCAGGAGTCCCCTTTGCGTGCATTGTCGCGTTGTGAATATTGCTTTTGTGAGTTTACTCTACTGTATGGAGTACGAATATTTTCATGATAGCAGAAATGATGCGTTGTAGACTGGTCTTACTAAGTCGGAGCCACACGGCTGATCTTCTAAAAAAAAGAACCAGGATACTCTGGGATTCAATTCTGATTTCTCGCAATATTCGATGAAAGTGCTTGATGTTGGGGGAATCGCTCGTTCATAGTTGTTGATTCGGACCAGAAGAATCGGAGCGGAGTGAGGCTCTCAGCTCCACCCCGCTTGCCCCGCATGGAACCAGAGCCAGAACTGCATACTAGTAATATGGAAATGTTCCAGCTCGTTGATTTCCCGTCCCATGCAGATGTTGGAAAGGCCCGACTCAGTAATTCCGAGTGTCTAGGAGACTGATGTCATTGTCTCGATGATAAAACAACTTCGTGCTTGCTCATAGCGTACCTTTCCACGCCACGAAGTTCCAGTTTTCCTTAGCTATGGCCAGACAACTTGCGGGATGACGTGCGATTTATCGGACGAGCAGCACACTATGATTGATCAGCATCTCAATGCTGAATTGACGGAGATGTATCAGTCCTCTCAATATATATATCGCTGCCCTGCAAAATCGACATCCAACGCACCAGTTTCATCTGTGCAACCATACAAAACGCGGTCTCTCCAACCTCAACTGCCGCCATGACCTATCCATCTACCTACACGGCCTACCGTCGCAGCGCAGGCCAGGACAAATCCTCTCGTCAAAACCCTCTCACTCTTGAGCAGCACCAAGAGAATCTTCCTCAGGAGAAAGACCTCGGGCCCAACGATGTTGTCATCAAGATCCACGCTGTATCGCTCAATTACCGCGATGTCGCTATGCTGATCAAGGAATATCCTGTCCCTACCACTGAACAAGGCATTCCATGCTCCGATTGTGCCGCTGAGGTCGTCGGACTGGGTTCCACAGTCAAGAACTTCCAGATAGGAGATGCCGTGGCTCCGATTTGCAACCAAGGCGACTTTGATCCAACGGATGACGCAGTCACAGTGGCTATCGGTGCAAATGGCCCGGGTACACTGAGGCAATATGGTGTTTACCAAGCGAAACACTTGGTGCACTTGCCAAAGAACTTGTCTTGGGAGGAGGTAGGTAGTTTAGAGCATATATGTACATACATCAGACTAATCGATGTGTAGGGCTCAATGCTACCGTGTGCAGGTGTCACTGCTTGGAACTCATTGGACTCGTTAAAAACGGTGCAAGAGCACTCTAGTGCGCTTCTCCAAGGTTCGAGCAAACCACCCCAATTGCCAAATTCTCTTACTCATCGTTTATAGGAACCGGCGGCGTTTCCATGTTCTCCCTGCTACTTTGTCTCGCCGGAGGCATTGAACCAATTGTCACGTCATCTTCGAATGACAAGATCAAAGCCATCCAAGAGAGGATCAGCGACAAGATCCGCGGTCTCAACTACAAGACTGACGACCAAGGCGTAAAGATCAAGGAGATTACGAACGGTCGCGGCGTTGACTTCGTCGTGAACAACACAGGCGTTGGCTCCCTCATCGATGATATCAGCTACCTGTGCGCTCGTGGCGGAACCGTCTCTCTCGTTGGCTTCCTTGCTGGCTGGGACGCAGACTGGAAGCCAAGCCAGCTCATGGCCTTGATGGGCAAGGGTGCCAAGTTGAAGGGCATTGCTGTCGGGTCGAAGAAGGATTTCGAAGATATGAATGCATTTATTGAGGAGAAGAATGTCAAGTTCGATGTCATGCTTGACAAGACGTTCGGGTTTGAGGACGCGAAGAAGGCGTTTGATCTGCAGCTGTCGGGCAACTTTTCGGGAAAGATTGTCATCAGGGTTGCGGAATAAGGAGTTTGTCAAAGTATGCTTACTATTCGGTTTATTCGTAACTGCTTTATTTAGGTAGCGAATTTTATCATGATGTATATGAGCACTTCTCAAAAGCGTCAAATGTATGGCCAAGCAAAGGGTGAAGCTCGGCGCACGAGTACCCCAGCGCCGTCATTGGTTACATCTGCATTTCAGCGACAGGATTACAATGCTCATCGATCGCCTAACCCAAAACAGCAAATACAGTGTATGCGATGACCGCATAATCGTGGCTTGCAGGCTGACTTGGCCCCACAATTCTATGAGATTACATCACTTTCATTGGATCCAGTCCGAAAGCACAGCCTCTCGCAATACCCTATCATCCCATCAGGCATCCAGTCCCATGGCTGGTCTTGAAGCTGTCCTAGAAATCGGCAGCAGCAGGCTGAAAGACATATAGCTGTGCTGTTGCGCGTTTGATCTTACGACTACTGACGACTTACTCACACACTACATAGTGACATCGCCCTGTACCCAGGTAGAATATCCAAGATGGGTATCCCTATGGCCCCACAAGACGCAGCGCCAGCATACGAAGAAGTATTCAACGATCATCCCGTGAACCGATTCGCGCCTTCAGGATCGGCTTCGGCTGTAAGCCATGCTAGACAATCATATTTGCAGCTGCCATTCTTGCTAATCTTTCAACTCCTAGTACACAACGCTCCTCCAAACCGACAATCACGACATTGAACTTCACGCTCAATTCCACAACCATATTCATTCCTCGACCACACCGCCCATCGGTTCATCTTCCCTAGAGACATTGGCACAAACAATCACTAATTTCCTGCGACCGAATCCTGAGCCACACGCGCACTGTGAGGTATGCGATAACCAAGTTCAGACTGAGGCGAGGCGGAGGCAGGAGGGTGAGAAATACTGTTGTACCATGGTTGCAGCGACTTTCATCGCGTTGTTTCTATGTGGCATGTTATTGGGTGTCGCAATTGTTACCATGGCGGCGAAGAAAAAGAGGTCTGAGTATTAGGAAAATGGTGGCTGACGGCGCGACTAAACATGTAATAATTTCTAGCATCACACATCTCCAGAGCTTGACACGACTTGAGTTGCAAACCTCACAGCGGGTCTCAAACTTCATCCCTTGAATACTCAACCGAAAGCATCCCTCTTCGCACCCGTCTTCGCAACCCTAAAGTCCACGCAAGATTCATACGTTTGTTTCGCAGCCGTGCCATACCACCACCACTGCAACACCTACACTTTAATTAGCAACCCGTATACATACATCATCGCACCAAAACCGGTGTACTCATGATACTTACACAATCACCAGCCGTCGCACACCTCTCTTCCAAGCCCCCAGGAATCTTGACACTAAACTCTCTCTGTCCAATCGGAACGTCTTTCTCGCTCTTCCCCGGCGCATACCCCTTTGCCCATACCTTTAACGCATCCCCCACAATCTCATTCCGTTTCGTATCGACAATGCTCACGTTTGCTGAGCCTTCATGCGGAATGCGAATCCACACTTTGAGCGGGACGACCTGGCCAGCGGACCATACCTGTGTGTTGTTGGCAGGGTTGTCGGAGAATTGCAGGCCTTTGCAGAGCCAGAGGTTGCAGGTGGAGGCACTGTAAGGGGAGGCGAGGAGTTCTGGGAGGCCTTCTACGTGCGAGGTGTTGTCATTGTTGATGGTGCGGGCGATGGCGGGGCCACAGAGAGGTCAGGGAAGGGCCTGCGGGACGGGAAGGGGGCGAGGTGATGAGACCGTGGGAGAGAACTGTGGGGATGAGCGTCAGGAGAGTCGCTGTGGCGGCGGCTGTGAAGTACATGTTGGGCTGCACGGGGGATGTGGGTGTAGAGATGAAGTAGGAGAAACGATGGAGGAACACTCTGCTCTGAGGTAAACTTTGGATTCGTGCGACGGACGTGGTACTTTATACGGGCATTTTTCCAGCTACTACACTTATCTTCTTAGCTCCGCCATTACTGTCCCTTTTCTCGTGATTCCAAATCAAGCCCCAGTTCATCATCGAGCGTACCAATTTATCTGGACATGGTTATCGTGTGGACCTGCTATGGAGTGAGTGTAGATCGCCAAGGATTAGCGAATGAGACGGGGATGTGTATAGTGTCGGTTGGGTAAGGCTGCCTTTTCGATGCCGGAGAGTGCAAGACAATATATTCGAGGAAAAAAAGAAGCAAGGTTAGGGTGATGGTTTGCCGACATATAACCGATACGAACAAGGAACGCTGCGTGATGTTACGCTGCTGTACTCGGGTTGAGGATGGTTACTGGTATTTTCCAGGCACAATACAAATTGTGTCGAGCAATGCTTTACTATGTCATGTGTCATCGTTATTAGCTAGTCGCATTAGACGTGTAGCATGCCTAACCATCTATGCTTCTATTGTACATAGCTTCAGGAGCCGTTCAAGTTCCGTTCTCCCATGTCTTACTCCAGTAGAGAGGCCTGGTTCGTGTAGAGCACATCGACCACGTTGCTCAGCTTCTCGAGAGTACTCAATGCTGCGTCGTAGCCCTGGTCGCGCTCTGACTCGTCGTACACGATCAGACAACCAGCACCCTGATCCAGAACTCCGATAATGACTTTGTCGAGGATCATCTGCGATAGCTTGCGCTCCACTTGTATCGTATCGAGCCCGACCATCTTGGCGACGTGGTCAATCTCTACCCTGCTGAAGGGCTCGATGACCTTGATCAGGTTCTGCTCCAGCATGTTGTCGTACAGGCGTCGGAGGTGGGAGGTGATGAAGCGGTCGCTGCCTAGTTGCTGACGGAAGTCAGTCAAGGCGGTTTCATACTCTTCGAGACTGCGGTTGGTGTGCGCTCGCGCCACGGCCTTCATAGCTTCTAACCGCTTGCCGGCGTACTTGACAGCGTGCTTGGACGTCATGAGCGAGGTGACGTCGTCTCCGAGGTTGAGCATGATTTTGCAAAGCAGCATGTACTGGAGTGCTGAAGTAGCCTTCTGTTCCTCGTCTTGTGAGTGGTACCCCTCCATGGCTTCGATGAAGTAGGAGAAGGAGGTGTTGAAGTCGCCGTCCTCTGCATGCAGCATGCCACTCTGCATATCCAGTCCTGCTTGCAGCAGAGGCGGGGTGTAGACTGAGGCAGCCGATGTTCGTGCCGATGTGAGGGCAGCGCGACCCTTTGGTATGTTGCCCAATGCATGGTAGACCTTTGACTCGAGCAGCTGAACCTCGACCAAGACCAGCTTGTCGTCCAAGCGCTTCAGCTCCTTTAGCAGGCTGTTGATGAGTGTAAGGGCTTCGTAGTAGGATTGCTTCTGCATGTACAGAGACACGAGTCGGGTTTCCAGGTTCTGTCGAAGGAAACCTCTCCGCTCTGATACGGCCCACTCTATGCATGATTTGGTGACGGCGATCTGGGTGTCGGCGGTGTTGGGGATAGCAGTGAACAGGTCGAGCAGTTGTCGGACTGCGCGTGTTAGCCAGGTGCCCGGGAAAGCCTATCCAGACGCGTGTCCTTACCCAGCTTGGATGTCTTTGCCTTCGCAAAGGATGACATTACCGACCGCGCCTGCTTGACCAGCTCCGCCAGCGCATCCACCCGTTTCTGGTCACGGTACAGCTCACCGAGCCCGATCAAGGCGCTCTCATAGTTCTTGATAGCAGTCTCGTTTTGGCCTGGGTCTTGCGAGAGGACATCTTTGAAGATCTGCTCGGCCTTGGTGGGATCCGACTTGGCCAACTTCTGCGCCTCCACTATCCGTGAGCTCGTTTCCGGGACGGCCATGGTTGTTTGCTGGACCCTGGGGGATAGATGTGGTGATTTATGGTGGGCTGTATGCGCGAGTCGTGGGGTGGAGCGTGCGATGGCGTGGCGGAGATGGAGCTGTTTGGTGATGTTGAGCTTACAAGCTCACATGGAGATGCGGCGGATGCAAGGTCGGCGCTACGTAATTCCGATTGGGTGGAGAGACGCCACACCGCCGCGCCACACCTATGCAGAACACACGGCAACCGCAGTTCGGTCAAACAACATGCGACAGCAAGGGACCATGATGCCCGCTAGAGACGTTCGCCCTGATCTTGACGACGTGCACAATCTATCCATCTTCGTGCATGCAATTGGCGAATCATCACCACCGGGGCCATCCTCTTCGTGCCGTTGCTGCCCCAGCGACGGCTGAGTTGGCGGTCGCGCCTACATCGTCATCGCCTATTGGCCAGTGCACGTAAACAAACCCCAAGCTATTGATCAACACACCGCCCACCCTGCATCCCCAGTCCACTTTCCCATCCTCCCACCCTCCACGATATCACGAAACTATTATATACCCTGCGCTGGATCGCTGATAGCATTCCACGATCAATACCCTCAGCTGTATACCCCAATTCTACTCACGCGCTCTCAATCCAATCGCTCCCGCTCTCCACCCCACAACTACCATTTTTGGTTAAGCACACACCAGAAGACACAGCACAATGCCTTCATCAGACAGAGAGGCATCCCGCGACCGGGAGCTCGTCAGACACTCACATTCGTTCTCACAAGACAGGATGATTCCCATGTTCGTCTTCCTCACCGCCATGTGAACCCATCCGCATGTACGACTAACACAGTGCTTCAGGTGGGATAGTGCTGACCCGGATCGCGCACCTCCGCCACTGCCTCTCAACCCAGGCTCACCTACTCTCGGCGTTCGCCCAAACACATCTGCAGCCATCATGAAGGCGGCCAAGGCGCTGGAAGAGAAGGCGCGAGAGAGTTTACCAGCGAGCTCATACACTACTAATCCCATGCCACAGAAGTTGCAGACATCTCCCGAGCGATCTCTGATCAAAGGCACACAGCACAAGCGCATGCAGTCATTACAGCCGGGCAGCGTTCGCGATCTACGTAGCTATCTCGACAACCGCTCACCCGAGCGTCCCTTTCTCGACACTCGATCGCCAGAGCGGTCACCCGATCGCGAGCGGCCATCGAGTAGGGGAGGGCGGCCCATTTCAAGAGACTACGAGAGGGACTATTTTGGAAAAGATGCCGATGTGAGCCCTATGCGACAGCTCACACCTACACCAGCATCACGATTCGAGATCAAAGACACACCCGCCCTGCGGCCTAGCCAGAGGGCCATCCTGGGAGAGAACACACCGCCTTCGGCCACTATGCAGGCGTTGCAGAGCATGACCATCCCTCAGCACATGCTTGATCCACCGTTATCGAACATTACAAACCGCTCGGCGCACTCTTCACCGGCGGCTACTCCAGCGGCTGCACCGGCGTCATCTTTTGCACCCGCACCAGTACATGGGCCACTACCGCCCCAGAACTTTGATAACATCTCTGTTCAGCTGATGAGCATCAACAACATCGTCTCAAGTTTGCAAAAGGATATGTCGCAGCTCAGCCGGCGGAGCAAGGACAATGCGACTGACCTCATCAGCCTCAAGGAAGCCACCAACACTCGCGACGAGGATATCCGCAAGTCGCTCAAAGACCTTCTTTCCACCATGTCGCAGAAGCAGCAAGCTCAAGCTGCGGCGGCCATGAATGGCGACACCTCTCGCTCTAGCAGCCTCAACCTCCAAGATCCTCACATGACGCCAACGAAGCAATTCACTTTCCCTCGTATGGCATCTACCAGTCCCTGGACAGACGAGCGTATCGGTAGCCCAAATCCATACTCTGTCGAGGGAGCCGCTAGTGTCGCAATGCTGGAGAAGATCATACGCGAGATGGTTACCAAAGACGGTCAAGAGCGTCTGGTAGCGAGTCTGCAGAAGCTAGTCGACAAGGCCACAGGAGAGACCGCCAAGAAGGTCACCGAGCTGGCAGAGTTTGTCAAGCAAGGCTCTGCCGGTGGCTTTATGAATTCACCAGCCCCCGGATCGGCATCGTTCCAGCCATCCCCAGGGTCTGGAGCCTTGACGCGTACGATATCGGCCGACAGCAAAGCCCATTGTAGTCCAAAGGCTGCCGATTTTGTGAGCGAAGAGATGCTAAAGTTCCTTCGTAAGATCAAGGACAGCGTTGCTGAATCTGGATGTGTCACAATGGCTACCAAGACGCTCATTCAAGATCTCCGCGGTGAGGTTCTCGGTATGGGACGGGAACTTGCTCGCAAGGTGGAAGAGGCAGCACAAGCAAGGCAACTGGAAGTCGAGCCTGATTCTACCTCGTCCAACGAAGACATCAATGCCATCGTTCAGGAGGGCCTCGCCGACCTGAAGGAGCACATGGACAAGGTCATGCGTGAGCGAAGACGGCAATCCATGTCATCTGTCGTGACCCGCACCACAGTCGACAACAATGAGGTCTATGACGTTGTCAAGCAAGCGCTGGCAGAGCGTGGCCTGGATCAACCAACACCTCAAGCTGCAGCTGTCGACAAGGAATCAATTATCAGTGCTGTACGAGAGGCCTTCGACGGTGTCGAGATGAACCCGAGCGTCGAAGTGCAACAGGTCGGCTTGGGTAATGATGAGATTCTGCAGTGTCTGCGCGAAGGCCTACAGGACTTCAACGGCTCTGGCGCTGTCACCAAGGAGGAGATTGAGACCATGCTGCAGGAGTCACTGCAGAAGATCCAGCTTCCTCCTCCTATCAACGAAGTACACGAAATCCGCGAGGAGGTCCTGATGGCTGTGCGAGAGTCTTTAGAGGAACTGAAGCCTGCTCTCGCAGCCCAGAGTCCGCCGACAGATGCTTTGTCAAGGGAGATACTCGAGGAGGTCATTCGTCATGCACTTTCTGAGCAGCAACCTGCACCTATGGAAGTTGAGATTCCTCAGGAAAGCATCACGGAGGCTATCCAAAGCGCTTCACAAGCTCACAACGATACGGTTATGGAGCGTCTGCAGTCTATGCTCGACGAAGTACACACGGAATTCCAAGGGTTCTCTTCAGCCAACGGACGTGACACTGAGCAAGTCCTCCAGGCTCTTCGCGAGGGACTGGAGAGCCTTCGTACCGACCTTCAAGGCTCTGTCAACCAGCCCCGAGAGATTACCCAGGACGGCGAGATGGTCGACCACATCAAGGCCGAACTCGACAAACTGCGCGAAGATGTTCAAGGCTACGTCGCCGAAGGTCCTCGTGGAGATCAAGCTTGGAGCCGTGGCGACATGGTCGAATATATCAAGTCTGAGTTCGAGAACCTCCACGAGAAGCTTAGCTCTCAGTTCATTCCTTCTTCCAAGACCAACGAAGAAGTCCTCGCTGCTATGAACGCCGGTTTCGACGAGATGAAGTCACAGGTTGCCCTTCGATCAGAAGATGATGACTCTAACGATGACATCAGCGAAGCCATCAAGCATGAGTTCGATCAACTAAAGGAAGTCGTACTTGGCGATACCTCTAGCAACAAGAATGATATCCTTGAGAAGCTTCAGGCAGGCTTTGACGGACTTCACACTCTGATGGGCGAGAAGCAGACTGCGACTACATCTAACGACGACATGCTAGCTTCGCTGAAGGAAGAGTTCGAACATCTCCGTGAGACCTTGGGTGGGTCTGTGATGAATTCCGGTGGCGCAGCCGAGAAGGAAAACGTCGTAGACGCCGTTCGGGAGCTTATCGAAGGCTTGCATACGTCCCAGGAGACCACGTCAAAGGACAACATTGCGCTTATTCGTGGCGAACTGGAGGCCTTGAAGGAATCAGTCAGCAATGCTCTTGTACCATCAGGTGACAACGACAAAGCTGAGATGATCATGGTCGTCAAGGCTGCGCTGGATGACATCAAGACCAATCTCAAGTCTGCTAGTGTCAATGAGGAGCTTCTAGAGGCTTTCCGTGGAGAGCTTGACCTTCTCCGCCAGTCCGACAACGTCACCCGACAACATAACCGAGCTGATACCGAAGAAGTTCTGGAAGCTCTCAAGCTGGGTCTCGACGACCTCCAGTCCCATCTGGACAAGAAGCTCGACACTCCCGACCGCAACGCATCTGCTACCAGCGAGATCATGGATGCGATGAGTGAGGGTCTCGAAGGTCTGAGGGCCGACGTTTCCAAGATCGCAGAGAAGCCGGTCGACATGAGCATATCATACGAGATTCTGGACACGCTTAAAGATGGGCTGAATGCGTTGCGCGACGACATCGACATGCTCAGGGGCGTGAGGCAAGAATCTTATGTCGAAGAGTACGTTCCTCTTCCCCCAGCTGGGAACGAACTAGCTCTCGCGAACGATGGAGCTGGTGAAGAGTCAATGTCGCGTGAGATCGTTGAGGAAGCGACACAAGCGGAGCTACCGCCATCACCCTCACTGCCTCCGCAGTCGGCCGACTTGTCAAGGATGGAGCTCATGCTGGAGCAGATTCAGGATAGAGTTGAAGCCTTGGACGCCTCCAGGGCGGAGCCAGTGCCATCATCCGAACCTGCTGCCGCGGCAGTTGGATCTGCTATGAAGGAAGACCTGGTGGCGATCGAGGAACTCTTGAAAGACGTGCAAGCTGCGGTTCTTCTCATGCAGGATCGTGAAACGCCACCGCCTACCCTCGAAGGCATCGCTCGGAAAGAAGACACTGACGCCATCGAGACTCTTCTCGCGAACACCAAGGCCAAGATCGAAGAGCTCGTCCTGCCCGACCCAGCGACTGCCATCACCAAAGAGAACTTGGAGGACGTTGAGATTGTCGTACGAACCACGTCTGAAGCCTTGGAGGCGCTGGCAAAGAAGTTCGAGGATGAAGGCGCTACTAAGGCAGACGTTACGGTCATTCAGGTCATTGCCGATGACATCAAGATTGCTCTTGATGAGATGAAGGCAGCCAAACCTGATGATGAGGCCAATCCACAGGCTACCAAGGCCGACATCGATGCCGTAACCCTGCTAGTTGATGATCTCAAGGTTAAGCTCGACGACATGAAGATCCCGGATCCAGAAGAGCTCCCATCCAAGGCCGACCTGGAACAATTGACTGGCTTGATTCACGACTTCCGCGACAGCCACGACAAGATGAAAGACACCTACGAGGAAGACATTATGAAGACCGCGACCAACTTCGACGAACGCCGCGCTGAAGCCGCTCAGCTTGTGGAGGACATCACTGGGGTCAAGACCGCCCTGGACGAGATGCGAGAAGAGATCAAGACAAATCTCATCGAAGGCGGTCCTATTGAAGGTCTTCAAGCTTCCTTTAAGACTTTAGAGGAAACCATCGGCGCCAACAACATCACTGCCGACGTTAAGGAACTCATGGAGATTCTTACCAGGGAGTTTGAACGTGCCCATGGATCCATTGAGGGTCTCCAGAATGACCAAGCAGAGAAATCGGCACTTCACCTTGAGAAGCACGACGAAGTCAAGGACGCTATCGTTGCAGGCTTCACAGAGAGCCTAGAGGACAAGTTCAACACTCTCATGGCGAAGTACGACGACGCCCAACTCCTGGCCGACGAACTTGCAAAAGTCATGAAGGAGAAGTCTGAAGAACAAGAGAAAATCCTCGAAAGCACCAAGGCGACTGCTGACGAGCTTCGTCTGACCATCGATACTCTTGGCGCAACCATCGCCGGAATGAACGATCGATTTGAAGGTGCCACATCTCAGTTCGAAGGCGCCTCCACCCAGTGGACAACAGACTCCTCCGCTGTCATCAGTAAAGTGGACGAGACTCTTGCCAAATACGAGGAGCAGAAGCTTGCCTTGATGGAGAAGCTTGATGAGCAGAAGCTTGAGACCATCGCAAAGCTTGATGAGCAGAAGCTTGAGACCATCGCAAAGCTTGAAGAGCAGAAGAACGAGACCATCACAAAGCTCGAGGAGCAGAAGAACGAGACCATCACAAAGCTCGAGGAGCAGAAGAACGAGACCATTGCCCGATACGAAGAACAGAAGCTTGATGACAAGAGCGAGCATTCCCACACTCGTGACGAGATCAAGAACGTCGAGAACATCTTCAACAACCTCCAGGATAATATTACCGAGTACCATCCCAAGTTCATGGTCGCCTTGCACGAGATTGAAGCATTGGTCAAAGCTCACTATGAGCATGCTCAGAAGACCAAAGAAGAGGCCGACGAGAACGCTCGTGCTTGGAACGAGGAAGCCAAGGCTCGTTCCGAAGAATTGGAGACTCACTTTGCCAATCTACCGAAGCTCCTCCCAGCGCCCGCACAAGCTATCGAGCTTCCCGAGAAGTACGACGATGCACCTGTGCAAGAGAAGCTCGACAAGCTGCTTGCAATCGAACCATCACCTAACTACGATGACGGTGCGGTACAAGAGAAGCTTGACAAGCTGCTTGCAATCGAACCATCACCTAATTACGATGACGGTGCGGTACAAGAGAAGCTCGACAAGCTGCTTGCAATCGAACCATCACCTAACTACGATGACGGTGCGGTACAAGAGAAGCTCGATAAGCTCCTTGGTCATGCTGATGAGGCAGGCAAAGCGGCAGGAAACCTCGAGAAATTGGACCAGATCCATGCTCAAGTCAAGATGACTGCAGCGGAGCTGAGCGAATTCGTTGCCAAGCAGACTCAGTTCATCACCGATGGCAATGAGTCCAAAGAACGCGAAGCGGAGGAGCTTGGTCTGCTCATTGAACGCAGGACGACCCAAAAGGAGCAGCTGGACATCGACCTGGAAAGCTTACGAGCTGAGAAGGCGACACAGAAGGAGCAGCTCTTTGCGGACATCCAGGAGATGAAGGCTGAGAAAGAGCGTGTTGTGCAGGAACTGAAAGAGGAGAAGGAGCGTGTTATGGCCGAACTCCAGGAAGAGAAAGACCGCACTATGGCTGAGCTCAAGGAAGAGAAGGACTCGCTCCTTGCTGCTGTTGCCAGTTTGCAGGCGGAGCGCGAGAACCTTGCCAATCAAAAGGTTCGCCTCACCGGCGAGGTTTCGTCTCTCCACACTGCGCTTGACATTCGACGAGAAGAGTTGCACTTCATGGACACCAAGGCCGATGCACTGGAGCGTCGCATCTTGAACGGCATTATGGACCACTCCCGTGCTCTGATGATGACCAAGGGTGGGTCGAAGAATGCTTCGAAACTCAAGAAGCGTATGAACGCAGACGCTGGTGATGAAGACGCCAGGGCGATGCCACCTCCCAGCACTGCAGCCAACGGACTGTCCCTTGCACTCAAGCCCCGTCCTGCTGTTCGTCGTGGGGCACCTGGCAACCCAGCACAACGCCGCATCCTGTCTCTCAGTCAGATCAGTGGCAACGCGCCCACTGGAGCTCAGGCTTATCCCACTGTCACAACCCCGGCCACTAGCAAGGGCGGACTGGGACGCAGTCATTCTGTCAAAACCAGCAACTATTCTCGAAAGGGCTCTTGGGGCGGACGTCCAAGCGTTGCCATTGCTAACAAGGAGAATGGTATTCTGCCGGAAGAAGATGAGCACGAGACGGCGCCGATTGCTCACTCCATTATCGAGGAGGATGCACAGAGCGAGACCGGTACTGAGCGTCGCTACAGTGTGGATAGCCGTGACTATGCTGAAGGCGAGACACCAGGCTATGATGGACGCTCCAGCTTTGGCGGGGCAGGCAGCGAGTACACTTGCGCTTCTGGTTCATCATACATGACCGGTAGCGACATTGATCATGACCGCCGCACCTCGTACGGTGCCCAGTCGGCCCGCTCTGCTGCTCGTGGAGAAGAGCCTATTGACGAGGAGGGCTCCGTTTACTCCGATGACGAAGAGGACAACGAGCCCACGGCTACGATTGATCCTTCTGAAATCACTGGGTCCGAGATCTCGACCGCCACTGCCGAGCACGACGTCGAGTTGCCAACACAATCGGAGATCGTTCGTGCTGTTGACGCTGTCCGGGAAGAGATGAAGGAAAACTACGCTCCGCCGAGCGACTCTGGAGTTGGCACTGACATGCCTACCGCCGACCTTGGAGAAAACTCCCTAGTTGACGCTGATTACTTCCGGCGTCAAGCTGAGGAGGAGGCGAGCACTGTTGGCTAGATCAACGTCTACCAAATGTGTTGACAGCTATTGAGGTACACGCCAGCGTCTCGCTCCGTGTCTTTCGGTTTGAAGCTTTGACTCGCCCTTCAAGGGTTTTAGAGTTGGCATCACCGATTGATGTGTCGAGTTTGATCATGGCATGTTCTTTGAAATTGAGTAATGGCTTATGCGTATATGTCAAGGCATGACGGAGTTCGGTTGGTACAATGGATTGGCGTTCATGAGGAACGATTGGTTTGACGAGCGATGAGTGTCGTAATTTCTATTCGGACTTGGTTACTTGGGGATTGCACCGGCGTTTGGGAAAGCTATCTGTGGATATGCGTTGGTGTCTTTTTCGTTTGGTTACCTCGCTGTAGTAACATTGCTGATTACGTACATGCTCTAGTTCATGACTTTAGTCGATACGTAAGGCTCTTTTATGAGCGTACTGAAACGATCGCTTTCACTTATCTGCCCATTGCTGTGAGAAGATGTCCTGTCGTGTGCCGGAACTCCTGTTGCGTGACCCTTGTTGCAACAGTAGGCCAGCAGAAGACTTAAAGATGACCTGTTACTCCTCATCCTCATCCCCTTCCTTCGTTGTAGTCTCTTCTTCTTCCTCACCTTTCATCTCTTCCTTCTCGTCCTCCCGAGTCTTCGCGCCCAGATCAGCTTCATAATCCGGCCTTACGACCTGTATATCCTTCTTTGCAAGTGCGGATTCGATGAGCGGTGCCGAGGCAAGTAGAGCGTTATATTGGTCAATTGTAAGCG
Organism: Alternaria brassicae; assembly: GCA_004936725.1. Taxonomy (NCBI): domain Eukaryota; kingdom Fungi; phylum Ascomycota; class Dothideomycetes; order Pleosporales; family Pleosporaceae; genus Alternaria; species Alternaria brassicae. Next base: position 1,698,857 of record CM016512.1, read on the forward strand.
AGATTCCCTGTGTGCACTCATCGTTAGCCATCCATCCTCATCATCTCAACAAGCAAACAGGCAAGACCAAAACAGAACAGTGCACACCAATGGTAGGTACAGTTACATACCTTTTTGCCCGGCTTCGTTTCTCCAGCGCCGGTAATGTAATACTCTCGTATGCTAACAAGCGTGTTCTTGTTAAAGTCGCTGACTGTTACGCGTCGTTTTCCGCTGGCATTAAGCTGGAGTCGCGTTAGTGCTCTCCTCTTCCTTCTTCTTCTTCTTCTTCTCCGTTCCCCGCCCTTCCTTGTACAACTTACGCCAACATATGCGTCGCCATTGTCGTCCGTCTTGAGCTCAGGAACTACGGGTACAGACTCGTCGTCATTATCGTCTCCGGCCTTGGCCTTCTTGCTCGCGCGCGGCGCGTTGTCGTCGTCGACGTCGTCGGCGCCGGGTGAGGAACGTTTCTTGGCGAAGGTTTTCTTGAAAGTGCTGCCTCCTCGGGCGCCGCCGCTGCGCTTGAAGCCGGCCATTATGTGTTGGGTTGTGTAGACTGGGATGTGAAGGGCTTCGGTATGGGGCTTGACGAACCGTGCTGCTCGTGGCGATGACGCAGGGCAGGCGTGTCGCGCTAGTGAAGCGCGCTAGAGACGCGGTCATGTGATCGAATTGCTTCTCACTATGGCGATGGACTAATCTGGCTTTTCGACATTGTTCTTGTATTATCGAGCGATTTGGGGCTATCTAGTTTGATTGTAAACGATCGATGGTTTCTACATAGCATGTATCACTTCATCTGCGTTCTGTGCTGTATGTACTCCACTCCATGGCCGCGAATGTCGCGTCTGCTGCACCCTGGATGGTTTCTCCAAACTCAGCGGCCCGGAAACTTCCTCGTACTCATAAGAAATCCTGCTTTCCTGACTAAGAACCGAGTCTGAGCGTCCCATGTCGACATCTTTGCCTACTGACGCTGTCCCGTGCGCATTTTGCTCGACCAGAGTCGACGGTACGCGCGGGTCGTACATGGTTGGCACGCGACTCCACGAGGTAGGTGGGATAACAGCGGTGTATCCATGTCCCATGCCGAGTGCCGATGCCGTGGGTTCAAAGGAGCAGCTCTCCTTCACTGGGGCGAGACGACATGCGCCAATCGTTGCTGTCATGAACGTGATCAAGAAGAGGAACCATCCCGCGCCAGCTGCGATAGTGTAACCATGGCTAACATCAACGAGCATCGCGAACGTCATGAGCTCGAGAGAGGTGGCCGTGTCAAGACGTGTTTCGCTGAAGGTCTCTAAACTCATATGGAAGCTGAGGGACAGGCCTAGGGTTGCGGCCATGGCACACATACACAGTGATTCGATAGGGATAGTGACTGATGACGCTATGCGCATACGTTGGAGTACACTTGTCAAGAGGATGGCAATGCCGGCAAGTGAAGCAAAGGTAGCCTGTATCGTTAGTACAGTGCTATCGACCATGGCCGAATCACGTACAGAAGCGATGGATATCGAAATCTTGATGGCGCTGTTTTGGACCCTTACGAAGTAGTCCTTCCAGAGCTGCGCCATCTGTGGTTCTGGCTGGACCATCTTTAGGATTTTAGAACCACGGCCATTGATATCGCGAATGATGAGTTGGGCTACATCGAAAAATCAAATGGTTAGAAACTTTTATCTAGTTGGGGCCGTTGAATGCTTACACCAAGCACCTAGTCCTAGCACCCCGAACGACACGATGAGAGCCAGGACCCTCAATGACAGCAGGATCGATTTGCCATATCCCATCTTCGTACACGAAGCCAACGAGAAAATATCGTAGAATGGATGTGTAGTCTAAGCGCAGTCCAGCTGTCAGCGGCTCACAGGGCGCTGAAAGGAAAGTAAGTATTGTCTAAACGAGTGGGTGGTGGATACAGGTAAAACTCCTTTGCCCAAGAGTGGATGAAGCATAGTTATTGAGGCAAACATCACAACGTAGATGAAATCGGAGCCTCAGGAGCCGAATGCCTTGATGTGATGCCTGGTGCAGCTGGGGTGGGGTGGAAACATCCTAGGTGGCTGGTCGTGCCTGAGCATGCAGGTACACCTGATTCAGGACCTTTGATATTGACGCGCCACGATATATCCCACGCGGAGCTCCGTTCGCCGATGCGTACCAGGGCATAGGAGAGAAGATTCTGATGAGGCACTGGTCTTAATCTGTACCCTTGTCTCTCGGCTCACAGCTCATTGTTCAAGCGTTCGAGCTATTGCGGTATAGCAATTGGCCAGCAAGCTCCACGGGATGTTGTGAAACGCCATACAAGCGACGTATTCTCGCGCATTGACGGTGCTGATACTACTGATTAACAGCGTACTTATTTCCCTGCGAAGCATGGCTATTTGGCTCGGAACGTATGAGACGGAGCGGGCGTTGGATTAGTCGATCAAAGCTGCCTTGTGGTTAGCCAAATGGCCGCAGCGGAGTTCACTGACACGCCCGCAGCTATCGATCTGATGAGTACGAATGATCAGGGGCCTGATCAACAGAACATCGATGCTGTGGTGAAGGAATTAAGAATCTGGGCAGTGACGAGACAACAAGGTATGTTGAGGCCTTGAGAGGACGAATGGCGGGAGAAGTGATATGCCCAGGGTATGCATATGTGCTGTGATGAATGACACACGCTAATGCAGGACCATAGGCTATGTGCAACGACTATTGTAAGACGAATGGAATCAGGTTGGCATGTCATGCTGGAGGCTCTCCTGATGCAGCGCCTGCGCGTTTTGAGGTATGCAGCTCTGCAGAACACATGCCATGGGTATACCTCCACGTGACCGCTCGAGCCTTGTGGGACCGCTCCTCCGCTGTGGGCCCTGCCAAGGCTGTGCGGCATTAGCGTCAAAAAAGTTCAGAACTATGCAACAACGCAAACTTCGACGAGACAACAAGCACAAGTAACGACTTGTCGTAAATTCAAATCGAAGTTCGACACGATGGCCAAGCGCAAACTCAACGAACATGGTGTGCCAGAAGAGACATCAGGCGACGAGTCGCAGTCTGAGCCCCGCAGCTCGCCCAAACCCTCCACTCCTACCACGACCGAGACTGCGACTGCTTCCACAACTACAGTGACACCAAGTACGAAAGCAAAGAACAAGAAAGGCTCTCGTGCTGCCAAAGAGACACCTACCACCACTCCCTCGGCGCCCATCGCCGCTTCATTCGCCGAACTACAACTCGAACCCCGTCTATTAAGAGCAATCCGCGATCTGAAATGGGCATCGCCGACGGCAGTACAGTCGCAAGCGATACCGTTAGCGCTGGAGGGGCGCGACATCCTCGCGCGATCCGGCACTGGCACAGGCAAGACGGGCGCCTACTTGCTCCCAATCCTGCACAAGACGTTGCAACAGAAGGGCCAATCCCTCATCCTCGCGCCCACACGAGAACTATGCTTGCAGATTGCGACAGTCGCCAAGTCGCTCACTCAACACTGTGGACAGGAGATACGCGTCCGCAATATCGCAGGCAAGGAGTCGGAAGTCGTCACAAAGGCAGCGCTGGCCGACAAGCCAGAGATCGTCGTCGCAACACCCGCGAGAGCGTGGGCAAAGTAAGATTCATTGTACTAACTACATGTGAGATATTTACTGACTTCGCGCGCCCTTTTCCAGCATCAACAGCTCGAATTTAGCAGCCAGCGAAATCAGGACGCTCGTCGTCGACGAGGGTGATCTCATTAACGGTTACGGATTCGCCGAGGACATGGAGAACATCGCCCGCGAGATACCCGTCGGAGTTCAGAAGATTGTCCTCTCTGCGACCCTCTCGACCGATGTCGAGTCACTCGGTAGCCTGCTCTGCACCGACCCTGTCGTACTCAAGCTCGCGGATCTTGACAAAGACTCACAGAAGGTCAAGCAGTATGTATTGACATGCTCTGAAGACGAGAAATTTCTCTTGATCTATGCCATGTTCAAGCTCAATCTCATCAAAGGAAAGAGTACGTTTGACTGTACGCAATGTATATGAGACATACACTGACTCGATACCTCTAGCTATCGTATTTGTCGGCGACGTCGACAGGTCATACCGAGTCAAGCTCTTCTTGGAACAATTTGCGGTTAAAGGTAAGTTCAAGCATTACAAAATGCATTGAGGCATGCACTGACTTAGTATTTGCACCCCTGCAGCAATCGTCCTCAACTCCGAGCTGCCGCTGGCTTCCCGCACGCATATTGTAGAGTCGTTCAACAAGAACTTGGCCAATATCCTGATCGCGAGCGACGAAAACGACGTTGTTGGTATACAGGACGATGAGTCGCGGCCGAAAAAGAAGATGAAGAAGGACAGAGAGAGCAAGGATTCTGGCGTTTCCCGCGGCATTGACTTCCTCAACGTCAGCTGTATCATCAACTTCGATTTCCCCGGAAACTACAAGAGTTACTTCCATCGAATCGGGCGAACAGCACGAGCCGGCAGGTCTGGAACTGCCATTTCGTTCATTATCCCCAAGGACAAATACCGCAAGCACAAGCCAACTACCTTCGCTGGGTGCGAACACGACGAGGAAGTGCTGAAGAAGGTGGCAAAGCATCAGCTCGAGGGCCAGAAATTGGAAAACTACAACTTCGATATGAAGCGCTTGGAACCATTCCGATACAGATTCGCGGACGCGCTAAAGTCCGTGACCAGGATCGCCATCCGCGAGGCCCGCATCAAGGAGATTCACATGGAGTTGGCCAAGTCGCAGAAGCTCTCCCGATACTTTGAAGAGAACCCCGAGGCGCTCGCGCACCTCCGCCATGACCAGACTCTGAACCATCCCGCTAGGATACAGCCGCATCTTAAACACGTTCCCGACTATCTCCTACCAGGTGGCAGGAAGCCTGAAGATGTTGGGTTCGTCGGCTTGAACATACCCAAAGCGAACAGGAAACAGTATGTCAAAGGAAAGGGCAGAAGGGTAGTAAGAAGGAATGGCAAAGTCGATCCGCTGAAGACGTTCAATGCGAGGGGTAAGGGAAAGAAATAAGGCTATTTATGTTGCTGGATTATGTATTCGCTTCTCTGAGAAGTTGCACCATCAATCATACGAATTGTAATGAACCACTAGCGAAGCTTTGCTGAAAATGCGGAAGTCGGCTTTCGGTAGACACTACTTTGCGGTATCTGATGTTGATGGCACACATGCTAAGGCGCTCGTTTTTTTCGATTCGTGCCCCACATACCAAAAGCCGCCCCCGAAGGTATACATAGTATTCTATGGTAGAAACTTATCAAGAACATCATGGTGTGTACCTTTAGGCTGTTGTATAGTATTGAGAGTGTAACCCAATGGAGATGAGCTCCTTCGTAGTAGTCACTTGATGGGTGGGGCCTAGGTATGCCGAACTAATCCGCTACCTGCCTAGGTAGAGGATGTGCTGCTGACGTTGCCTTGAGCTACACGTCCACCCGGCCATCACACATGCCCAATCTCGTGCATCCACGCGCTATCGACCAAGGCCTTGCGAACCTTGCCAACATGACATCGAGCTATTAGTGCGATCGAGGTACCACCACTCATGCCGTTGCTAGGGCTACACGCGATGGCTCTACACCATGAGGCACCATCCAGCATCTTTTCGTAGTCGCGACGAGTAAACTTGGTGTACAACCACAACGTTGCCGAAAACGCCGCGTACGTATCTCCCGCTTCGATCGAACTTATCCACTCATGCGGCTCTCATCCTGCACGGTCTCGGCACAGAACATGTTGAAAGACGGCGGCGGCTATCTCTATCGACTGGCGGTAGTATCATCACGACGGTTCACGAAGTGCAGGTACGTAAGACAGGCCGTGGAAGAGATCATGCTTTGGTTGGATCATAAAACGTATTTGATTGTGAAAGATGCGACAATGATAGCCCGAAAACGCAGCGACTCCCTTCCATACCAGCCCGCGGGGCTCGCGATCGTTCAACCGACCGTTAAATTCGTGAATTCGTAAAGAAGACTAGAAATTCGGACATTACATGTATAATAATGGAGAAAAGACAAGTCGGAGGAAAAGGAACCCGGAACGTACTAGGGATCCAAGCCAGATCCGCAAGTAGTGTTGGCGAGATCGTGTTAGGGAAGTACAGCCTCAGGCTTGGGACTGATCACGATCTTTCCAGTACTGAACAAGCTTGCTTATATGGTGCGGGTGGACCACACCAATATCTTTGACTTTGACGTTCTTCTCAATTGGGTACGTCTTGCCAAAACGAATGCGAGATTCGGATCGGAGTCTGATCGTAGAGTCAACAGGTGTGACCTCTATAGGCTCCTTGACCATGCCACTTTGGTACTCTCCAGGGAGGTAACAGGCTGCGGAATCTGCCCCGGAGAGGTAGACAATTGCGTGTTCCGAGGGCAAGCAACCTTTCTTGAGGGTCCCACGGCCAGAATAAGTGCCAATGCCGCTGAACTGAATTAGCGGAGACATCTACGTCGTACTCAGAGCAACCTTACCAAGCGTACACGAAACCACGATTGTCCTCAAGCACCACGAAGCGGCGGATATCGGTGTGTACCCTTTCACCGAAGCGCACCACGGTGTATGCGTGATTGGATGACCGCATATGTGCAGTTCCACCTGCAGCCTCGGAATACAGCATAGCAAAAACTCTACCGCGCACGAAGAAGGTCACGGCTTCAGGACCAGTCCTCATCCGGTAGCCTAATGACCAAGAGATCAGTCAACAATCGAGGCGCTCTAGGATATGCTTACTAGGATCTAGCAGATCGTACCATCCGGTTTGTGGCGTGCCTTGAATAGCACCTTCCATTAAACGGAATTGCGGTGGAGCTGCACGATAGACATTAGGTGAAGCTCATTTGGCTTGCCGGTCACTGCGTGGTACCTGGGTCAGGCATCTGTGCCATGTTTGAGTCATCGTCCGGTTGGTTGGCTGCGTCTTGCGTTGGACGTGTTCCGGTTTGCCTGGACCAGTGATACACCCGATTGTCTATTCGGATTAGTGGATGTTTGTTTGATTGAATGCTAACTCGGAACGTGGCATTACTGACTGTACTCGTCGTGTGTGACACAGTAGTAGTCCTGGTACTGGTCGCTCCAGATCCAGTTGCTGGTTGACATGTCGCACGATGATACTGGATATGAGTGCTGGCGTTCAAAGAGCGTTCAAGTAATAGCGACTGTACACTCTCTGCACTTAGTGAGACGCACGTTGATCGTCCGAGTCTGACCGATGCGATGACTTAGGACAAAGATGGCCTTATCATCGATGATCAAGCCCATATTTATGCAAGCAAAAAAAGCAGGAAGAATGTTGCGTGATGCGGCTCTGCTGCTTTGTCAAGATAAACAGAAGATGGTGTGGTGCGCTCCATGAGAAGATGATCGACGACAACACTCACTTGCATATGCGCTTCATCTGCTCTTGCTCGCGCATTGAGCATGTGCGTGGTGAGTATGTGAGTCCTTTTCGGATGGCACCACTTGTTCTCGCATTAGACAGTTTTGGCGGTAACGAATTGTACAACACGGCAACCGGCTCGCTGCCAATGAGACTTCGTCACTTTTGTGGTAGCCCGACGCCCAGCAGTCCGACAGATCAGCCGTACCACGAATGACACGATTACTACATGCATGGGTACTCCGATTTGCTTGTTTGATGTAGACTCATTCCGGCGCATATATAGACAGCCGGGTAGCTTCAGCATCAGCCGTGTGTGAGCCACCGAACGGCTAACGTATGTTGTTAGTTACCCCTTACCCGATAAGCATCGGAATGCGGCTGATGCGTTCGATGCCATAGGCTAAGTGTTCCAAAGGGCTCTTTATTAACGAAGACACTTTTCCGCCACAGTTATGCAAGGGAGCATTCCATGTCAGAAGATATTTCCACAGCATTCATCGCGCATGCAATCTCATGAGTCACTCATGGTAACGCGATGGAAAACCCACATCAAACTTGGACTGGTGAACGACCGACTGCGCAGTTCGAAGTGCTAGCTCCTCTTATCAGCCGGTGCTTGAAAGAGTTATCGAACACACAAACTTTACTATCTTCTACCAGGAAAGAGCTGCTGGTTGAACGCGAAAGAGTGAAGACAGCTGGCCGCGAAGTTAGGCAGAAACGGATCGACGCTGGTAATGCCGAAGCTACTTTCATGAACTGCGTACGGGAGTTTGCCAACAATTACCTCGAACAATTCCCAACTACTCTATTTGATGCCTACGATAAGGTTATGCGGAAACGCGACGAACTAGGGGTAGCCGAGGAGAACTACTTACAGACTGAAGGAAGTCTTACGGGCGCAGAATGGACATTCATAACCCGCGAAGATCGGTTCTATCAATTCGATGTCAATAGGATGTTCCTCGATCTACATCTCGACGGCGCTGCCCATCTCTACAGCCAACCAATCAAGACTCTATCCCATCCACCGATTCACCAGCTTCCCCCTTGTCCGGCAGGAGCATTGTCTCCAAGTCAAGTCTCAAAACTGCCGCCTCCGCCACCGCCGCCACTTTCGTCTGCTTACTCGTCTGCAGCTCCTTTTGTTGAAATAGCTCCGTTTCCATTGACTCCAAATGGTCGAGAAAATGCTGCAATAATGGCAGAGATGAATACCTTGAAGAGGGAACTCAGTCAACTATGGCAAGAGGAAGCTTACGACAGCGCGTGGGCTCTGGGAGATGGAGCGCTCTTTGCTGAAGGAGATGAGATTCCGGAAGTTGATGTGACGGCTTGTAGAAGCGAACAAAGTGACAATTTATTCGAAGTTCCCCACGCAGAAGCGAATGTAAAGCGATGCAACGTTGGGGATGTTGACCAGGCATTGGATGCATCAATTCTGACTAGACGGTTTTCGGATCCAGCATACTCTTCCAGAGTTGCATCAAGACTTTCAGTTCCAATGATGCGAATACAGATTGAGAGCGCAGTCTCTTACAACCGTTGCGATCTCGCTACAACGAAGAAGATAGGGGAATGGTCTCTGGCGCACCTGAAAGTCAGTGTTATCCAAAGGTGTTTGTATCTGAACGCGCTTGAAGACTACGGAGTAGCCAGCTTTGTTCGGAACAATTGGGAGGTTCATGCGACAAATTCCTGGAGTAAAGATGGTCTGACTTACAGCGGAGACAACAATGAGCTGTACGTGGGCTCCGCCAGCGAAACAGGATACGAGACTCAGTCTTACCAAGACAGAAGCGTTACAGAGAGTATTACCTCCTCTCTTTTGATGCAGCATCGATTGGAAGGTAATCTACAGCCTTCTAAAGAAACGGCCGTGGATTTAAATATTCGGGAGGTGTCTGAGATACTAGGACAGAGTCATGAGGATGTTTCGCAGACAGCATCACCGTCACCAGATGATCAGATCGCGGACAAAGCAGAGAATAACAATGGAGACAGAACAACAAATCCAGTCGCAGATGTCTTGGATCAGCAGCGCTATTCAGCCCAGGCCAAGTTTCCAGCGGAAACCGTCGTAGATCAGCTAAAATGTACTTGTCTGGAAGATTGCGGCGACGCAGCGCTACGGAAAGATAGTGTTCAAAGCACTCATCATCCTAAATGCATGATCACGACCAATCATGATCATCTTATCATAGCATACCGCTCAATGAGAAAGCAAAACGACGCTTTGTTCACAACGAAGGTTACAACGTTGGACGAGCACTACGATTCGATGCACCAAAGTCCTCCAGTAGTCCTAAATGTACCACATCCTTCGACTTCTAATCACGGAACGAGTAAACCTATTCTGCCGGACTTCGATATCACTGCGCACTCCGCTTCACCATACCCTTACGCACAGCTCCCAACACTACCGGCTCCTATCAATAAGGGGAATTTGAGATCTACGCAAAGTGCGACCACGGCTGATTGTAGGCCAATCTCTCAACGCCGAAGACTGTCGATGAGCTGGGTCAAAAGCGTCATCCATCCGTTCAAGTACTTGCGAAGTAAGAGCACTCCTTCTATTCGATAACATCACCGAGCTGCTCCGGTCCGGGAGCAACCAGTGGCGTAGCAGGATCGTCCGCTTTCGTGATGAGACGTCATTTGTATCATTCATCGGCTATTCTTCCCGTTCTTATTGTTGATATATGTCATCTATTTCTGTTCCAATATTGTAATACCTAACGAACCACGATGGTACTAGTACGTTTTTCCTTCTCAAGCCGCACTTTCGGAACGAGTTTCCGGGTCTCGGGTTTCGCAGTGCGGTGGTTGGCTCATGTACATTCGCATTTAATAGCTCAACGCATATATCGGCCCACCAGCATGCTGTGCCACTCAAGCCGAGACCTCATGAAGCTCCAGCATAAGCATATGTTGATAAACAGCTGTGGAAGGCGAACGGACAACCGCTCCACTATCGGCAAGCTTTATGCGGGCTTGCACTCAGCCTGGATCGTGACCACTATGTCGTGCTGAGCTTACTACATCCCACGCGGTCGGTAATCAGCAGGGCACCCGCTTACATGTTCGTGGGTTTGCCTGACTAGAAGTCAGCATATCGAAGCCCGAGAAGTGGACGACTGTCGTTCTTTCGGCCCGATAGAAAGACAACTGCCGGTGGGTGGTACAGACCCGGCGGATACATAACAGCCAGTATCGACAGTGTCTAACCGCCTGGTATGCTTAATGCGAAAGGAGTTGCTAAAGCCCAAGAATGCTGTATTGACGGGTATCATATCTTGAGTTGAGCTGCAGGAGCGACACCTGGATCTCGATGATTGTGATATACAAGCCGATGGTACGACTCTTCTCCTCCATTTGTGACACACTCACCCAGGCGCTGAGATGAATTAGTGAAGGAAATGACAAGGCGTCGCTTGTATGTCCTCTCATGTACGACTCCGCGAGTGAGTTCCAACGGCCCGTCGGGACCCCACTTGACCCACCACGGGATGCACGAGTGGGCCTACAGTGCCCGTGCGCAGGATGAGCCAGTTCAGACGATGAGCCACTTTTACTAGAGAAAATCAACATTTTTACTACTTTTAAACCTTGATAACTCTCTTAATATAAAGTATTAAAAGAAGCTTCTAATACTAAAAGTATATAGTTCTTAATATACTATAAGCTTATAGTCTTAGTTTTTTTAATTTTTCTAATATAAATATTTTTACTAAAAAAGCATAAAATTTACTATTTAGTTTTACTTACTTTTAAGCTTTATTATATTAAGAATAAAAAGCTCTTAAACTTTGATATAGAAAAATTTTAATTTAATAACGTAGGTGCATGCTTCGCGTGCCACCTATGCTAAGACCCCACCAAAACTACCCCTATTTTAGCCTATTACAACCTACTTTAGCTTAATATAGTATAATAGATATAAGAATACTATTATAAGGCTACTTCTACTTTATAGTTACACGTTTGCGTGTTATGCCTAGTCTTATTATAGCGTTTATAGCGTTTTTAAGACAGTTTACTCTTTTTAGCGCGCACCTGCCTCTTTGCCTTCTTTCTATTACTGCGCGCCCTAAACTTCTATAGAGTAGTTTTATACTAGCTATTCTCTACTATTATAGACTTTTCTATTCTAACCCGCTTTCTTTTATATAATTTACGTTATATAGCAGCCTTATTAGCTGCTTAAAGCTTAGTAATCTTCTTTTAGGCTAGCACTAGCTTATGCGCGATAATAGCTGCGCCTTTTAAGACCTTCTTAAAGGCCTCTACTATAGAAGTTAGCGAGCTATCTATATATCTCTAAATTCTCTGCTTTACTAGCGTTAATTGTAACTCTAATTTAAGAGTATTGCTAGAGGTTTATAATAGCTAAAGCAAGTGTTACACGGGGTTAGGCTATACTTCTCTAGGCTCGATCCGTACTAAGGCGAGGTAGACTAAAGCGGTAGTCCGTGAGGTAATGTATGGAATAATTAGGTGGAAAAGAGTTATCGTTGTAACTAAAGAATAAACAATACTAATTCTATAAATAATAGAATAACTAGTTAACAATCTGTGTAAGAGATAAACTATTTAAGTTAACTACAATAATAGTAATAATAAAATCTGTCTATTCTATATACTTATTATAATCTATTCCTGTTATCCTGTCTATTCTAGGTGCAAGAGATGTTTAGAATAGCTTTGCTATTCTAAGTAGCTCTGCTATCCTAGATAGTTAGCCTTAGCAGGATGTTAGTTACGTAACCTAGGCCCCGCCTTAGATTTACATCCTTCTATTGTGTCTGCCTAATAGTCTCTCTTTATGCAGCCTGTATAAGGAAGAAACAACTTCTTATTATCTTATAATATTACCCCCTCTCTCAGGCGTATCGTTCTAATACTCTAGATTATTATTTTTCTACGCCTAGTCTGGCGGTAGTAGTAGAGGTTTAGGTGTTCCTGTAGTGTTGTACCCTCTTTTCTTTTCTTTTCTTACTTCTTCTAACTATGCCTAAAGTTTTAACTTCTTAATATTCTTAACTCTAGAGTTTAACTGTTAAGCGCTGTGCTCGTGCTAATTGTATAAAAGAGCAGGGTCTTAAAATAACTTTCTATTATAAACGCTATAAGGAGAAGAACCTTTAGTGTTTTATAAACACTGTAACAGGTTATTGCGCTAGTTGTATTTTAGTAAAGGCTAAGTATAGCCTATTTGTTTCTAAAGAAGAGTAGAAGAAGGTTTAGCAGAAGAAATAAGAAAAGCGTCTTAAGGTTGCACGCTTAAAGGCTTAGCTAGCTTAGAGCGAGCTAGAGCTTCTAGAAGCTAAGGCGCAAGAGCAGTTATTCGCTAATTAAGATCTTGCTATTTTAAATCTCTAGGAGCGTGCGAAAGAGCAGGCTGAGAGGGACTCTGCCCTAGGTACAGACCTTCTGGCAACTAAACTATCGCTACCTAGATTGTTAACTAACTTAGGCTAGTTACAGGCTAACGCTTCTTTTAACCCTTTTTCTAATTACTTTCTTTCTTTTAAAGACTTAGTCCTCGCTTCTCTAGGTATCTCTAGTAGTACTTAAGTACCTGTAACTTGCAGTTTGTTAAGTTTTCTTTTAGTTCCTAAGTGTTCTAGCTTTCTAGCCATTCTTGCTACTTAACTAAGTATTTCTACTAATAACTAACTTTCCTTAGGTTTCTAATTTCTTCAACCTTATACTTGTTGTCTTTAAGCTCTATATCTATTGCTAGCTTAGCATCTAGAGGTGCTGGTTCTAGAAGTTTCTTGTGAAAGACAGGGTAGACGCGCATGCCTAGTAGCAGTTAGAGTTTGTAGTTTACTATACCTATTTCCTTTAGGATTTTAAAAGATTCTACTTAGAGGTTATCTAGTTTCTTACTTAGCTATTTAGTTTTTAAGTTCTATTATAACAGAAAAACTTTGTCCCCCTTCTTAAAGGTTAGTCCCTTAATTCTTTGCCTATTTGCTACTCTAGCTAATATAAGGTTCCTGTAAGTAATATTTTTGCTTAATTCTTTATATAGTTCTTATATTAAGCGGGCTTTGTTATCTGCGCCTACTGCAATACTTTCTATATCCTTTAGATTTTAATAAGCAGTTAGCTTATATCTGTAGTTTGTATAGTATAGTAAGTACTTTGTTGTTGCTAACTTGGTACTATTGTAGGCTAATTATGCTGTTAGTAAGAGTTTAATCTAGTTGTCTTGCAGTTTGTTAGCGTACATTCTTAGATACTATTCTAGTATCTAGTTTGTCCTTTCTATCTAGCTATCTGTTTTAGAGTAAAAGCTAGTTAATAGCTTTTTCTTTACACCTAATTTCGCTAAGAATGTGTCCTAATACTTAGACGTAAATAGTTTATTACAATTAGTAATAAACTCTTTAGGTATCCTGTGCTCTAATATTAGCGCCTTACTAACTTTATATGCGCATTCTTCTGCGGTAATAGTCTCTTCTGTGGGCACAAACTTTGCTTCTTTCGTGTGTCAGCATACGATGACTAGAACTGTGTCGCATAATCTTCCAGATCCTGGTTCTAGCGATTTTAGAAGCTTTACTATGAAGTCTATCGTTACGCTACTCTATAGTCTTATTAGTGGCTGTAGGGGTTGTAACAGGCTATAGGGCTTATATCTCTTAGGCTTATTTTAGTAACAAGCTAAACAGTTGCCTAAAACGTCCTATACCTTCGCTCGCAAGCGTGGTATTATAAACACCTTAGCTAGTCGTCTAACTATTTCTTCTAGCAATACATATCTGTATTCTTTAGACTTATGCAGTTCCTTAATAAGACTTAATCTTATTTATAAAGGTACGTATGTTTAGTCTCCTTAAATTATATCTTAGTACTTCTGTTCGTCCTGTAACAGTTTATTAGAGCTGTTTTTATCAAGCTTAAACTGCTAGCTAGCTGCCTTCTGCTGCTATTGCTGTTATAATGTCTCTACCCGCTCAGCCACCTTAGCCACTCTAGCTAGTTCTGGCTAGTTATACTGTAGTATGCTATCAGGCATTTTCTTAAATATAGCGTTATGTAGTTCCTTATAGTTTTCTTCTCGTAGGTTAGATTTCCTGCTTAGAGCATCTGCTGCTCTATTAAGCGTTCTAGCTTAATAGGTTATCTTAAAGTTAAACTAAGCTAACATCTTAGCCTATTAGACTTGCTGTCTGTTAAGTTTCTTTGTTATTATAAACATTGCCAGGTTCTAGTAATTAGTAAAAACCTCGATCTAGTGTGGTAGTCCTAATAAGTAGACTTCCCACTGTTTAAAGGCATTAACTACTCCTAGTAGCTTCTTATTATAAATATCGTAGTTAAGTTCTGCTCTAGAGAACTTCTTTAAATAGTAGAACACTAGTCTCCATTTTTTGTCTAGGCACTGCTGTAACAATACAGCTCCTAGTGCATAATCTGACGCGTCAGTCTCGACTCGTATTTCTCGTTTCAGGTTGTACATTTCTAGTACAGGCGCCTTAAGGAATATCTGCTTAATCTAATCAAAGGCCTCTTAATATTCCTTATTCTACTTAAATTCTATCTCTTTCTTCGTGATCTCTAAGAGGGGTACTATAATCTTCAAGTAATTCTTAATAAACTTCTAGTAGTAGTTAGCAAATTCTAAGAAGAATTGCACATTCTTAACTATTTTAGGAATTAGCTATTCCTATACAGCTAAGATTTTCTTTAGGTTTATCTTAACTCCCTCTGTAGACACAATAAAGCCTAGGAATTCTGTCTCTTTAACATAGAATTCGCACTTCCCTGGCTGCAGGTATAGCTTGTATTCCCTAAGCTTCCTAAGCACTTTCTTAACATGCTCAACATGTTCTTTAAGCGTTCCGCTAGAGTACACTAGTACATCGTCTAGGTACGCTGTAACAAAGATTCCAAGGTATTTATAAAGGGCGTTATTAATAACTAATTAAAAGGTTGCTAGTGTGTTCGTTAATCTAAAAGGCATAACTGTATACTTAAACAGTCTATACTTTGTTTTAAACGCTGTTATCTATTTATAACCCTTTTTAATCCTAATTTAGTAAAATCCTTTCTAAACGTTGAATTTTGTAAACTATTTAGCTCTCTAGAGTTAATCTATAAGCTTTATAATAAGTAGTAAGGGATATTAATTCTTCTGCGTGACGCTGTTTAACCTTTAGAAGTCAACATATAGTCGCTATTTCTTATTAAGCTTTTTTACAAACAAGATAGGTAAGGCTATTAGGCCTAATCCTGGTCGGATAAATCCCTTCTTTAGATTCTTCTGGATGTAATCCCGCAGCTTAGCGTCGTGCTTAGGCGCTATTAGGTATATTAGTTCTAGGCTAAGCTTAGCCCCTTTATCTAGAATAATCTTATAATTCTAATCCTAATAGTCTGCTAAATCTGTAGCTTCGTTTTTCTTAAAGAGTTTCTTAAATTTGTTAGTTTAATACTCTCTTGGTATCTCTAGTAGTAGGGGTCCTTTCTTTGTAGTCGCGACTCGTCTTATCTAGATAACTTCTACTTTCTAAAGGTCCTTCTTATAGATTCTCCTGATCTTATAAGGCGAGATTTTGCTGAATCTCCTGTCCTAGGGTAAGCTCTAATCTGTCGGGCGTATCTCTCTACGTACTCTAGCAACCTTGTGCACAGGTTCTCTTCTAAGTATTGTCTTTATTCGCTAGTTAATAGCGGGGTTATAGGCGTCTAGCTAGTTATAACTAATTAATATATCTAGTCCTTCTAGGTCCATAATGTTGATGTTTATTTAGCAATCTATGCCTGCTATCTATAGCTTGGTTAACTTAGTTTCCAACCTTATTATGCTGTTTCTATACGTTATAGGTTTCTTATTAGCTAGTACTACTAGTACTAGGTTCGCCTTAACCTGATATAGTACCTTGTGTTTCTCTACTACTTAGGGTAAAATAATTATTTGTGCGGCCCCGCTATCTACAAGCGCCTTAATCTTCTGTTCTTATATAGATACAGTTATAAGCAACTATTTTGCTAGGCTATTAGTATCCTGTACTTTCTTAAGGGTTGTTGTAGGTGCGCCTTTACCAGTAAGACCCTGTCTCTAGCAGCGTTCTAGTTTTTTAGCTATTTCTTGCCCTTATACTTAGAAAAGTAGCCTGTGTCGTTCTTTAAGCTGTAGTGTATTAAGCACCTGTTATTGTAACAGAAGCTCTAGTGAATGTTAATGTAAGGTATCTCCTTCTTGGTAATCCTCTTCTTAGGTTAGGCCTTTCTAGCCTCGTAAATCAGGCAATCTGCAACTTCGCAGATGTTCAAGAATAGTGTACAGTAGTAGTAGTCGTCTACCTTGTGTGCTTCCTTAAGCTATTCTTAATAGAAGTTACATCTATTCTTGCATTACGTCTATAGAAGTTTGTAATAAGGATTTATTAGTTCTAGTTTATGAATATAGCAGTTGTCCGCTAGACACTCGTCTAGCTATAGGTTCAGGTAACAGCATCTATCCTAATCTGTCTTATATTTCTCCTTATCTTCCTTATAGAACTAGCAATTAATCTTACAATTATACTAATACAATTTTTTATATTCTTTAGTATCTTCCTCTTCTTTAGACGTTTCTTAGGCCTTACCCTTAACTTCTAAGTTCTTAAAGTAGAGTTATTAGATCACCGCCTAGTGTCTAATAGCCTTAGCGTCTTTGCTAGTAATTATAATTCGGCTTTGAATCTTGCAGTCGTCGGCGTAGTGTGCGGCGTCTCCGCATATCCAACACTGCTAGTAGGCTAGACGTTCTAGAACGTCTTTGCCTTTAACTTTCTAGTCTGTAGTTTTTAGCGTATCTATAGCTAAAACCTTATTGTTTTTCTTAGCTTGTAGAACAATTACAAAAGCCTTCTTGTCTGCTAAGCGGGCTTCTTTGTAAAGGTCCTAGTCGCTTAGGTCGTTATCTAGCTCTATCTAAGTTAGGTATAGCGTGCCTTGTCTAATTATTCTAATCTTACCAGCCGCCTGTTTAACTGTTCTGTCCTTGCTGTAGTCGCGCGCGAAGTGTCCTACCTCGCTGCACCTTAGGCAGGCTTTATTATTATAACGCCTCTAGCGTTCCTCTTTAGAGAGACCGTCCTGTCTCTACTCTTAGGTCTTCTTGTCTTTAGGTTTGTCTTATACCTTACTAGTTATAATAGCATTGCTATCCTTATTAAATCTTCTACGTTGCCTTTTTACGTTAGCTAAGTTAGGTTAAAAGTATTTCTTCTAGTTGTTTTGTTTCTAAAGTCTGTTGTTAATGCGCGTTGCTAACTCTATTAAAGCGTGCAGAGTCTCGGACTTTTTATAGTGTACTAGACTGTCCTTAACATTTTCTTTAAGGCTAGCTTTGAACACCGTTTAAAGTGCCGCATTATTATAGTTAATCCGTGCTTGTAGTTGCTTAAACTCCGCTGTGTATGCTAATACTAACGTAAGCTGCCTTAGGCGAGTAATCTTCTTCTTAGCCTAGTTCTTAGCGTCTACCTCTCTGAAGATGCGTCCTATTTCTTCCTTAAATCCTGTCTAGTCTACAAATAAGGTTTAAGTCTCTGTCTTAGTTCCTCTATATTCTGCGTTAAGCAGATAATTGTTAACATAAGGTTGCATCTAGTTAGCTGCCTTATCCTTTATATACATACTTATTATAAGGATCTTTTCTTAGTTATTAACTACCTTGTTGTACTCGCAGTACAGGTCGGCATAAGTAAGGAACATTCGTAGTTTCTCCCGGTCTCCGCCATATTTCTCTAGAGCTGTTATCTTAGGTTTTCTAGCAGTAACAGGTTTTTTATTAGGTGTAGCTATTAGCTAGTTCGTAAGCTAATTAATTATGTCTAGCATAGATGCTATTTGCTAGGCCTAAGTCTAGGCCTGTTGCCTAAGATTTCTAATTTCTTATATATTAAGGTTATTGTTGCTTTTAGCGTTAGATACCTTAAGCATCTTATTATTCTTAGATACTAGGTATGCTAGAGCTAGAGGTCCCTAACCCTAAGCTATGTTGTTCTAAGCGTTACTCTAATAAGCTATTATTAAATCTTATTTAGGCAATCTGTTAGTTAAACGTCTACTAATATCTAAGGTGGTTAAAGTATTACACAGGGTTAGGCTATACTTCTCTAGGCTTAATCTGTACTAAGGCGAGGTAGACTAAAGCGGTAGTCCGTAAGGTAATGTATAGAATAATTAGGTAGAAAAGAGTTATCGTTGTAACTAAAGAATAAACAATACTAATTCTATAAATAATAGAATAACTAGTTAACAATCTGTGTAAGAGATAAACTATTTAAGTTAACTACAACAATAGTAATAATGAAATCCGTCTATTCTATATACTTATTATAATCTGTTCCTGTTATCCTGTCTATTCTAGGTGTAAGGGATATTTAGGATAGCTTTGCTATCCTAAGTGGCTCTGCTATCCCAGATAGTTAGCCTTGGCGGGATGTTAGTTACGTGACCTAGGCCCCGCCTTGGATCCACATCCTTCTATCGTGTCTGCCCGATAGTCTCTCTTCATGCGGCCTGCATAAGGAAGAAACAACTCCTTGTTACCTTGTAACAGCAAGTTACTAATAAGTAGTAGTAAAGAGGTGCGTAATTAGATATTAAGAGCTACTATAACCTATTCTAAGTTAAATAAGACTAATCTAGCGCCTCTAAACTCTTCTTAGATATTACTAGAAGTAATTGCGTTATTAAAGGCGCGCTTAAAGCATAGTAGAAACTTAAGTTTTATAATATAGCTAATCTAGTTGCGCATTAGCTCTTTAGCTTAGCAGCTATACGCCTTCTTTAATAGCCTAAAACAACCTATATTAAGTAGCTGTAGTAGATAAGATAAGTGTAAAGGTATATAGAGAGTAACAATCTTCTTCTCTTTATAGTATTGCTAGAACTAAAGGGCGTTATAGCTCTTATATCTATTAATAATAAGTAGCTAGTACTATTCTATAGTACGCTTCTCTATATAGGCATTAAAGTGCTCTAACTACTAAAAACTAATCTTATTTATAGTCTAACTATTCTTAGAGACTAATATAAGCTAGTCCTAAAGTATAGTGTTCTCTTTATACTAGGCAGAGAGGTAATAGCGCCCTTTAAAGACAATATAGAGCAGAATAGCCTATCCTGTTGCATTAATGCCCTAAATAACTATAGTTGACTCGCGATTACCTAGCTAGACTAATTTTAGCTATTCTTGCTTCTCTAAAGCTATAATAATAGCTCTAGTTAATATTATGCCTATTATAAAGCTAGTCTTATTAAAGTTATAGGTATCTTTATTCTATATACTGTACTTAGCTTTAGTATTAGCTACTAGCTAGAACTAGGCTTAAATAGCCGCAGGGTCTTTGCAGAGAGCTCTCTTATAGTTATACTTGTAATTAAACTTTACTTAAAGCTCTAGTTAGCGCTTAATACACGTACTAGACTATTTTAGGCTAACCTAGGCTAGATTACGCTTAGCGCGTAAGAAATTAGCTATATTAGCTATATCTACAAGGCGAGAGGGGAATTCTTGCTTAACTAGGTTAAGTATATGCTAAATAATTACCTTCTTCTTAGTCTTATTTAAGCTTATTATTATTAGCCTATAATCTGCCTGTAAAGGTTGTCTAGCGCGTTAATAGCGTAGTGTCTCTTAATAGATATTATAGATAGCTGCAGTACGTTACAATAAGAGAGTCGCGTCTTATTTAATAGCTTAAAGCGCAGTCTATATTCTAGCCTCTTTTAATTATTCTATCTAGTATAGTTAAGAGGGTATTATAGGGTAGAGGTAGTTTTGGTAGGGTCTTGGCATAGGTAGCACGCGAAGCATGCACCTACTGTTACAAGGTAACAAGGAGTTGTTTCTTCCTTATGCAGGCCGCATGAAGAGAGACTATCGGGCAGACACGATAGAAGGATGTGGATCCAAGGCGGGGCCTAGGTCACGTAACTAACATCCCGCCAAGGCTAACTATCTGGGATAGCAGAGCCACTTAGGATAGCAAAGCTATCCTAAATATCCCTTACACCTAGAATAGACAGGATAACAGGAACAGATTATAATAAGTATATAGAATAGACGGATTTCATTATTACTATTGTTGTAGTTAACTTAAATAGTTTATCTCTTACACAGATTGTTAACTAGTTATTCTATTATTTATAGAATTAGTATTGTTTATTCTTTAGTTACAACGATAACTCTTTTCTACCTAATTATTCTATACATTACCTTACGGACTACCGCTTTAGTCTACCTCGCCTTAGTACAGATTAAGCCTAGAGAAGTATAGCCTAACCCTGTGTAATACTTTAACCACCTTAGATATTAGTAGACGTTTAACTAACAGATTGCCTAAATAAGATTTAATAATAGCTTATTAGAGTAACGCTTAGAACAACATAGCTTAGGGTTAGGGACCTCTAGCTCTAGCATACCTAGTATCTAAGAATAATAAGATGCTTAAGGTATCTAACGCTAAAAGCAACAATAACCTTAATATATAAGAAATTAGAAATCTTAGGCAACAGGCCTAGACTTAGGCCTAGCAAATAGCATCTATGCTAGACATAATTAATTAGCTTACGAACTAGCTAATAGCTACACCTAATAAAAAACCTGTTACTGCTAGAAAACCTAAGATAACAGCTCTAGAGAAATATGGCGGAGACCGGGAGAAACTACGAATGTTCCTTACTTATGCCGACCTGTACTGCGAGTACAACAAGGTAGTTAATAACTAAGAAAAGATCCTTATAATAAGTATGTATATAAAGGATAAGGCAGCTAACTAGATGCAACCTTATGTTAACAATTATCTGCTTAACGCAGAATATAGAGGAACTAAGACAGAGACTTAAACCTTATTTGTAGACTAGACAGGATTTAAGGAAGAAATAGGACGCATCTTCAGAGAGGTAGACGCTAAGAACTAGGCTAAGAAGAAGATTACTCGCCTAAGGCAGCTTACGTTAGTATTAGCATACACAGCGGAGTTTAAGCAACTACAAGCACGGATTAACTATAATAATGCGGCACTTTAAACGGTGTTCAAAGCTAGCCTTAAAGAAAATGTTAAGGACAGTCTAGTACACTATAAAAAGTCCGAGACTCTGCACGCTTTAATAGAGTTAGCAACGCGCATTAACAACAGACTTTAGAAACAAAACAACTAGAAGAAATACTTTTAACCTAACTTAGCTAACGTAAAAAGGCAACGTAGAAGATTTAATAAGGATAGCAATGCTATTATAACTAGTAAGGTATAAGACAAACCTAAAGACAAGAAGACCTAAGAGTAGAGACAGGACGGTCTCTCTAAAGAGGAACGCTAGAGGCGTTATAATAATAAAGCCTGCCTAAGGTGCAGCGAGGTAGGACACTTCGCGCGCGACTACAGCAAGGACAGAACAGTTAAACAGGCGGCTGGTAAGATTAGAATAATTAGACAAGGCACGCTATACCTAACTTAGATAGAGCTAGATAACGACCTAAGCGACTAGGACCTTTACAAAGAAGCCCGCTTAGCAGACAAGAAGGCTTTTGTAATTGTTCTACAAGCTAAGAAAAACAATAAGGTTTTAGCTATAGATACGCTAAAAACTACAGACTAGAAAGTTAAAGGCAAAGACGTTCTAGAACGTCTAGCCTACTAGCAGTGTTGGATATGCGGAGACGCCGCACACTACGCCGACGACTGCAAGATTCAAAGCCGAATTATAATTACTAGCAAAGACGCTAAGGCTATTAGACACTAGGCGGTGATCTAATAACTCTACTTTAAGAACTTAGAAGTTAAGGGTAAGGCCTAAGAAACGTCTAAAGAAGAGGAAGATACTAAAGAATATAAAAAATTGTATTAGTATAATTGTAAGATTAATTGCTAGTTCTATAAGGAAGATAAGGAGAAATATAAGACAGATTAGGATAGATGCTGTTACCTGAACCTATAGCTAGACGAGTGTCTAGCGGACAACTGCTATATTCATAAACTAGAACTAATAAATCCTTATTACAAACTTCTATAGACGTAATGCAAGAATAGATGTAACTTCTATTAAGAATAGCTTAAGGAAGCACACAAGGTAGACGACTACTACTACTGTACACTATTCTTGAACATCTGCGAAGTTGCAGATTGCCTGATTTACGAGGCTAGAAAGGCCTAACCTAAGAAGAGGATTACCAAGAAGGAGATACCTTACATTAACATTCACTAGAGCTTCTGTTACAATAACAGGTGCTTAATACACTACAGCTTAAAGAACGACACAGGCTACTTTTCTAAGTATAAGGGCAAGAAATAGCTAAAAAACTAGAACGCTGCTAGAGACAGGGTCTTACTGGTAAAGGCGCACCTACAACAACCCTTAAGAAAGTACAGGATACTAATAGCCTAGCAAAATAGTTGCTTATAACTGTATCTATATAAGAACAGAAGATTAAGGCGCTTGTAGATAGCGGGGCCGCACAAATAATTATTTTACCCTAAGTAGTAGAGAAACACAAGGTACTATATCAGGTTAAGGCGAACCTAGTACTAGTAGTACTAGCTAATAAGAAACCTATAACGTATAGAAACAGCATAATAAGGTTGGAAACTAAGTTAACCAAGCTATAGATAGCAGGCATAGATTGCTAAATAAACATCAACATTATGGACCTAGAAGGACTAGATATATTAATTAGTTATAACTAGCTAGACGCCTATAACCCCGCTATTAACTAGCGAATAAAGACAATACTTAGAAGAGAACCTGTGCACAAGGTTGCTAGAGTACGTAGAGAGATACGCCCGACAGATTAGAGCTTACCCTAGGACAGGAGATTCAGCAAAATCTCGCCTTATAAGATCAGGAGAATCTATAAGAAGGACCTTTAGAAAGTAGAAGTTATCTAGATAAGACGAGTCGCGACTACAAAGAAAGGACCCCTACTACTAGAGATACCAAGAGAGTATTAAACTAACAAATTTAAGAAACTCTTTAAGAAAAACGAAGCTACAGATTTAGCAGACTATTAGGATTAGAATTATAAGATTATTCTAGATAAAGGGGCTAAGCTTAGCCTAGAACTAATATACCTAATAGCGCCTAAGCACGACGCTAAGCTGCGGGATTACATCCAGAAGAATCTAAAGAAGGGATTTATCCGACCAGGATTAGGCCTAATAGCCTTACCTATCTTGTTTGTAAAAAAGCTTAATAAGAAATAGCGACTATATGTTGACTTCTAAAGGTTAAACAGCGTCACGCAGAAGAATTAATATCCCTTACTACTTATTATAAAGCTTATAGATTAACTCTAGAGAGCTAAATAGTTTACAAAATTCAACGTTTAGAAAGGATTTTACTAAATTAGGATTAAAAAGGGTTATAAATAGATAACAGCGTTTAAAACAAAGTATAGACTGTTTAAGTATACAGTTATGCCTTTTAGATTAACGAACACACTAGCAACCTTTTAATTAGTTATTAATAACGCCCTTTATAAATACCTTGGAATCTTTGTTACAGCGTACCTAGACGATGTACTAGTGTACTCTAGCGGAACGCTTAAAGAACATGTTGAGCATGTTAAGAAAGTGCTTAGGAAGCTTAGGGAATACAAGCTATACCTGCAGCCAGGGAAGTGCGAATTCTATGTTAAAGAGACAGAATTCCTAGGCTTTATTGTGTCTACAGAGGGAGTTAAGATAAACCTAAAGAAAATCTTAGCTGTATAGGAATAGCTAATTCCTAAAATAGTTAAGAATGTGCAATTCTTCTTAGAATTTGCTAACTACTACTAGAAGTTTATTAAGAATTACTTGAAGATTATAGTACCCCTCTTAGAGATCACGAAGAAAGAGATAGAATTTAAGTAGAATAAGGAATATTAAGAGGCCTTTGATTAGATTAAGCAGATATTCCTTAAGGCGCCTGTACTAGAAATGTACAACCTGAAACGAGAAATACGAGTCGAGACTGACGCGTCAGATTATGCACTAGGAGCTGTATTGTTACAGCAGTGCCTAGACAAAAAATGGAGACTAGTGTTCTACTATTTAAAGAAGTTCTCTAGAGCAGAACTTAACTACGATATTTATAATAAGAAGCTACTAGGAGTAGTTAATGCCTTTAAACAGTGGGAAGTCTACTTATTAGGACTACCACACTAGATCGAGGTTTTTACTAATTACTAGAACCTGGCAATGTTTATAATAACAAAGAAACTTAACAGACAGCAAGTCTAATAGGCTAAGATGTTAGCTTAGTTTAACTTTAAGATAACCTATTAAGCTAGAACGCTTAATAGAGCAGCAGATGCTCTAAGCAGGAAATCTAACCTACGAGAAGAAAACTATAAGGAACTACATAACGCTATATTTAAGAAAATGCCTGATAGCATACTACAGTATAACTAGCCAGAACTAGCTAGAGTGGCTAAGGTGGCTGAGCGGGTAGAGACATTATAACAGCAATAGCAGCAGAAGGCAGCTAGCTAGCAGTTTAAGCTTGATAAAAACAGCTCTAATAAACTGTTACAGGACGAACAGAAGTACTAAGATATAATTTAAGGAGACTAAACATACGTACCTTTATAAATAAGATTAAGTCTTATTAAGGAACTGCATAAGTCTAAAGAATACAGATATGTATTGCTAGAAGAAATAGTTAGACGACTAGCTAAGGTGTTTATAATACCACGCTTGCGAGCGAAGGTATAGGACGTTTTAGGCAACTGTTTAGCTTGTTACTAAAATAAGCCTAAGAGATATAAGCCCTATAGCCTGTTACAACCCCTACAGCCACTAATAAGACTATAGAGTAGCGTAACGATAGACTTCATAGTAAAGCTTCTAAAATCGCTAGAACCAGGATCTGGAAGATTATGCGACACAGTTCTAGTCATCGTATGCTGACACACGAAAGAAGCAAAGTTTGTGCCCACAGAAGAGACTATTACCGCAGAAGAATGCGCATATAAAGTTAGTAAGGCGCTAATATTAGAGCACAGGATACCTAAAGAGTTTATTACTAATTGTAATAAACTATTTACGTCTAAGTATTAGGACACATTCTTAGCGAAATTAGGTGTAAAGAAAAAGCTATTAACTAGCTTTTACTCTAAAACAGATAGCTAGATAGAAAGGACAAACTAGATACTAGAATAGTATCTAAGAATGTACGCTAACAAACTGCAAGACAACTAGATTAAACTCTTACTAACAGCATAATTAGCCTACAATAGTACCAAGTTAGCAACAACAAAGTACTTACTATACTATACAAACTACAGATATAAGCTAACTGCTTATTAAAATCTAAAGGATATAGAAAGTATTGCAGTAGGCGCAGATAACAAAGCCCGCTTAATATAAGAACTATATAAAGAATTAAGCAAAAATATTACTTACAGGAACCTTATATTAGCTAGAGTAGCAAATAGGCAAAGAATTAAGGGACTAACCTTTAAGAAGGGGGACAAAGTTTTTCTGTTATAATAGAACTTAAAAACTAAATAGCTAAGTAAGAAACTAGATAACCTCTAAGTAGAATCTTTTAAAATCCTAAAGGAAATAGGTATAGTAAACTACAAACTCTAACTGCTACTAGGCATGCGCGTCTACCCTGTCTTTCACAAGAAACTTCTAGAACCAGCACCTCTAGATGCTAAGCTAGCAATAGATATAGAGCTTAAAGACAACAAGTATAAGGTTGAAGAAATTAGAAACCTAAGGAAAGTTAGTTATTAGTAGAAATACTTAGTTAAGTAGCAAGAATGGCTAGAAAGCTAGAACACTTAGGAACTAAAAGAAAACTTAACAAACTGCAAGTTACAGGTACTTAAGTACTACTAGAGATACCTAGAGAAGCGAGGACTAAGTCTTTAAAAGAAAGAAAGTAATTAGAAAAAGGGTTAAAAGAAGCGTTAGCCTGTAACTAGCCTAAGTTAGTTAACAATCTAGGTAGCGATAGTTTAGTTGCCAGAAGGTCTGTACCTAGGGCAGAGTCCCTCTCAGCCTGCTCTTTCGCACGCTCCTAGAGATTTAAAATAGCAAGATCTTAATTAGCGAATAACTGCTCTTGCGCCTTAGCTTCTAGAAGCTCTAGCTCGCTCTAAGCTAGCTAAGCCTTTAAGCGTGCAACCTTAAGACGCTTTTCTTATTTCTTCTGCTAAACCTTCTTCTACTCTTCTTTAGAAACAAATAGGCTATACTTAGCCTTTACTAAAATACAACTAGCGCAATAACCTGTTACAGTGTTTATAAAACACTAAAGGTTCTTCTCCTTATAGCGTTTATAATAGAAAGTTATTTTAAGACCCTGCTCTTTTATACAATTAGCACGAGCACAGCGCTTAACAGTTAAACTCTAGAGTTAAGAATATTAAGAAGTTAAAACTTTAGGCATAGTTAGAAGAAGTAAGAAAAGAAAAGAAAAGAGGGTACAACACTACAGGAACACCTAAACCTCTACTACTACCGCCAGACTAGGCGTAGAAAAATAATAATCTAGAGTATTAGAACGATACGCCTGAGAGAGGGGGTAATATTATAAGATAATAAGAAGTTGTTTCTTCCTTATACAGGCTGCATAAAGAGAGACTATTAGGCAGACACAATAGAAGGATGTAAATCTAAGGCGGGGCCTAGGTTACGTAACTAACATCCTGCTAAGGCTAACTATCTAGGATAGCAGAGCTACTTAGAATAGCAAAGCTATTCTAAACATCTCTTGCACCTAGAATAGACAGGATAACAGGAATAGATTATAATAAGTATATAGAATAGACAGATTTTATTATTACTATTATTGTAGTTAACTTAAATAGTTTATCTCTTACACAGATTGTTAACTAGTTATTCTATTATTTATAGAATTAGTATTGTTTATTCTTTAGTTACAACGATAACTCTTTTCCACCTAATTATTCCATACATTACCTCACGGACTACCGCTTTAGTCTACCTCGCCTTAGTACGGATCGAGCCTAGAGAAGTATAGCCTAACCCCGTGTAACACCTACGTTAAGCTTAATAAAAAGTTATTATAGAAAAACATTTTTTAAACTTCTAAAAAACTCAAATCTTTGATAACTTTTTATATACTTTATGTTTCTTAACTTTAATTAAAGTTTTATAATATAACTACTTTTATCTTTAAGTTTATAAAATTTTATTTTTAATTTTATATAAGAATAAAAGGTTTTTTTTAGTATATTTAGTATTCTAAATAACCTTTTTTATATAAATATATATTTATATATTTTTTTCTTATCTTATAAAGCTTCTCTATCTCTTTACTTTTTATGTATAAAGTTTTTTCTAATAAGCTTTACTTAAGAAGTTATACTCTTCTAAAAAGTAGCTATTTTAGTAAGAAAAGTGGCTTATCGTCTGAACTGGCTCATCTTGCGCACGGGCACTGTACCTCCCGTCCCTCATGCCGCTATAGTGAGTTCCCTAAAGGCTAGGTAGAATCAAAACAGTGCATGCGCCTTATAGGGCTGGAGATGCAGCCCGCCCCACGAATCCCACGAATCGATCCGTAGCATCAAGCTGAACGCCAGACAAGACCCAGGAAAGGTGCGCGTGATGATACCCTGCAGCATACATGAGTTCCTTGCCTGCTCGCCTGCTGCCGTCCTACCAATTGTCACCCTAAAACCCGCGCAACGTGGACACGAATGTGCCTCCATGCCTTGTTTCTCGGGTTGACGACGCATCCTTTCGTAATAACAAACCACAGGCAAGCCTACGACAAGGTACTTGCTTATTCTAACGCGATTGGCAGTACAACGTGGGCGGACGACTCACTCCGCGACAAAAAAGTGATGCGGCTCTCCAGTAATGAGATTAAGGCGATATATGTGTCTTGCCGTTCGGTTATTGGACGTCGTTTTGGGACGATAAGCCCGGCTGGATTGACCAATCAGTGGTGCGATGCGTCTTCCACTGGTCCACATCGGTGAGCTAATGCGACACGGCTGAAGGGACGGCTGGAGGACTCCGAAGCCTAATCGTTGATGGTATACTGATCAAGAGTCCGTGTTGAAGAGGTATCAAGAGTTAGAGGAAGGTAGTACACAGTCGGAGAATTATTTTGACTGGTTAGCGAAGGCCGTTAAGAAACAGGAGGCTGAACTGCAAGAGGAGATGTTCGCCTGAACGTCGTCTGGAGCCGTGATGCTCCTCACATGGCTGGCTATGCTGAAGAAAATCAGGGTTGCGACCACACGTCAGCCCATATCGTGAGTCTTTCTACTGTGATTATGATACTGCATGCCACATGGCGGACCAGGCGTTGCTCGACTATATTAGCGACCAGCGAGACATTGAGCGTCGTCATTCAACTCTTCATCGAAGGCGTCTTCTGTGTAACACTTTCGCACTCTCTACTAGGTCGACCGTGAAACGCATGGTCGCGGTAGATTGCAGGCTTTGATGCTACTGAGTCATTCCCACTTCCTTGCCTCGCCCGATACACAGGGGAGGACAAAATGGTTGGAATGCGTCGTTCGTTTGATCAGATTTAAGCATATCAGTGTATTCCTCGTTCACCATCAACGAGTTCATGAGAGAGGTACCGTAGTTGTTATGATGAATCGTATTTGCGGATGACTACAGTAACAATAAGAAAACGTGATTTGAAGCAGCGTATTCAGCAGACACAAGCCTGTCAAAGTCGTAAAACAAAATGGAACCAAGAATAACAAGATCTGGAAAGCTTGATTCAGAAAAAGACATAAAGCCGAAACGTATAGTCGTAAGTCGTGAGAAGTGGCTGGCCCCCAAGGCGTTGCGCATCAAACACTGTCGGTATTGTTTGGGTTTTGTGTCACATCAATGTCTTGTCTCGAGTCGAAGTTCTCCTCGTTCCAGTATCCAAGGAAGAGGGGCAGATAATCAGGATGCACATAGCCGACGCTTTGCACTTTGACGTTGTATTGGATCGGATGGTGGATAGCGAAGTATATCCTGGATGCAGTACTTAGTGTTACCGCGTCTGCGTCCATGACGATAGGAATGGCAGCCTTTTTGAACACCGATTCACCATGTACCAGTCGCGGCTCCGTTCCCAAGGAATAAGCAATAGCATGCTCATTGGGTACCACCCCATGTTTGGTGGTGCCCTTGTTGCCATAAGAAAATATCGGGCTATTAAACATCAGCCATGTGTAACACTGACTAGGATAGGGGGTGTGCGTACACGGCGAAGCAGAACTCACGTTTGCGCTTAGTGACGATGAATCTTCGCACCTGGGTGAATACATATTCGTAATACTTGACTCTGGAAAGATTGGTGTTGTAGTCGGTGGGGTTCAGCCCGTTCACGGCATTAGCACCCGCAGCCTCAGTGAAAAGAACAGAAAACACCTGTGAAGCTGTAAGTGATCTATGTCTGATTCCGAATGACTGTCACGAACCTTCCCTTCCTCGAAGAACTCACTGTCCCTAACGCGGAAAGCTACAAATCGTCAGTAACGTTCAAACAGAGCAACACGCGAAGACTAACAAGGATCGAGCGTCTCATATTCGATGCTGGATTGCGGATTCGTTGGATTGTAGGTAGCGTGGATCATTCCGCCTCGTCCGTTGTATCTAGCGGGACCGGTTCTGGACGGCGTCATGGTTTGCGCCGAGTCGGTGCGGTGACGCGACCGGCCCTGAACTGAATATTGTACTTGCGGAACATTCTGTGTGGCGGGAGACCGGGCCTGAACTGCGTGTTGCACCTGCGGAACATTATGCGATGAGGGAACCCAACCAACAGGAGCATAGTCGAAAAATTCCCAACCTCGCCCTATCACCTACTGGTTAGCTCATATACGTGCGAGGACATGGCCACGGACCTTCAACATAATGCTGCCAGTAGTAACGCCCGTGCTCTGCACTCCACAGGGGGATAATGTATCTCTGAAACTCAACGTTCCACTCAGATTGTGGTTGTGCCATGCTTTGAGTGGTGCTACACAATACGTGCGCGACACAACGCTGCTAAGCTACGGATATATATGTGCGTATGGTCAAATGACTGATGGCGCAGAGCCGCATACTAGTCCAAAGTCGAATGCGACAGCGCAAGTTGTCTATCCTGACAGACATGATGCCGACCCGACTCCCCTCCTAATGGCAATATAGTGAAGGTGCAGAATGCGTTGGTGCGTGGGCCAGGCTATGACAGGCTGGCGAAAGCCATGTACCCGTGCCAAGAACAGCTTGCAGGTCAACTACCTAGCACGCTTTGGCGTCCACCACCCTGCGGGACGCTGCTTTACGCTATCGGGGACATGAGACACCACCTCTGTCACCCTGTGCCACATTTTTGCGCCCACCAGTCTGGACCGTCTGGCCAAAGCTCATCCCTTGCCAATCAGCATATGCGCCAGGGGGTCAGACAGATCACAAATGGATGATATGTTTGCTGCGGCCACTTCCTACAGTCTGCCTCACACTCAGCATACTAACGTCTGATGTCTTCCCAGGAATGCAGTGCGAACCGCAATCCACTCGTAAGTTCGAGCTGCTTGTTCCTGGTGGACATTGTTGTCCACTATGACGACGAGGATCGTTCTAACGAGCATAGCATCAGTCAATGAGTGTGCGAAGGCCAGAAGATCAACCGGGCCAGCAGATTTGCCACAACTTATATACACAACGCGTTATGTGGCTCCACCAGATGAAAATCAGGTTCATGGTTATGCTTCAAGCTCTCCAAATGCTCGAACTGTGGAGCTTCACAGCATTGGCAGTGCTTGCCAGAGCGACGCAGCTCAGCCTCGTCCGAGAATACCACCTGTAATGATATATCCTCCTCCGCCACCGCCACCGATCTCAATCGCGGAAATGAACGTTCCTCCACCTCCTCCAGTGTGCCTTCCAAACGGACCTCATTCGAGTCTAACGCCAATTGTACCGCGCAAAACATCACTGGGTAAGCTGGATAACGAGCAGCAATCGTTGCGGGATCTTCGTGACAAGTTGGTGGGTGCACGATTTTCCGTGGCTGCGAAGCGGAAAGAGCTACGTGATCTTCATATAGAAACGGGTGCGAAGGATGGTCATGCCTTCAACCTACTCCGGCAATATCTCAATGAGATAGGAGCCGACATGCCACCGAAAATTCTACATGCTCTTACTGACGCGTCTTCATTACGGGACCGACTTGGCCTCTTGGAAGTCGATTATGATGAAGCCGAAGCTAGCTACAATACATTAGAGTGGAGATACTCCCGCAGAGAAACAAGATTTGCCGAAGAGGTCCTGGATAACAAACTCGTACCAATTGATACACCTGACAGAAGTCAAAGTGCAGAAAATTTGGAAATTCTGCATCTAAGCCGTTCCATGGCACGCCCCAATTATGACAATTTCATAACCTCAGTTCTTTCAGCTTCTGGTGATGAGACAGGCGCCAGATCCATCGAGCAGCTATCCGCGTTCCTAGCCGAGCAAGATTTGGCCATCCCGCATGGTGGGAATACAAGATCACCACCAACTCGCTCGCGCTGGAGCAACCTGAGCGGTGTGAATTTGTTTCAACCTGAGAGTGTGGATGAAGTTCTCCCGACACATAATCACCTGCGCTGGGTGGAGAAAATAAGCCATATTGACGGTTGGCTGTTTGATATCATGGACATTTCGCCACTACAGCAATTGGGTCTAAAAGCAATAGAAGACTTCGGTTTTGTAAACACAAAAACATGGTGGGAGCACGCCAGATGGCTATTGTTGCAGGACTATTCTACGTATTTCCACACTGGGGATTCTACGATACTTGATCATACCATGAGCGGTCATGTTTCTGAATCTACAAAGAAAGGATTGAGCCCAGTATCATCTTTCGTCGAGTCTTGTAGTACAAACCACATGCTACTTGGTATTCAGGGATCGGGCGTACCGGATACTGCTACTTTCCCAAATAGCATAGAGTCAAGCGACTACCAAGAGACGAACAACCAAGGGCAAATACCCCACAAGCTACCCACCCATGCACGGAAAGAGGCCATAAGCTCACCATCCTCATCGCAATTGTCAAGACGCCATACATCACACAGAAGCATCGCCACAAACAGTGGTGGTAGTTCGCACCATCACCACTACTATCACAGTTATGCT
This sequence comes from Alternaria brassicae, assembly GCA_004936725.1. Classification (NCBI taxonomy): domain Eukaryota; kingdom Fungi; phylum Ascomycota; class Dothideomycetes; order Pleosporales; family Pleosporaceae; genus Alternaria; species Alternaria brassicae. The sequence goes on from CM016512.1 coordinate 1,731,345, forward strand.
CGTTCGCTATCATTAAGCAATATACCAATCTGCGTCGAGGGCGCCGGGAGAGAGCAAATGAGCAGAAATACAGTAGAAGCGGCTCTACGCCAGAGAATCGGGCCCCAGAGATCACAGAGGCGTAGTTGTTTACGAAAACGACATACTTTGCCTGCATTCAGGAGAAGAGAGCTTGTGGAAGTTGCAAGACTATCGGCTAGCCCTAGTAACACTACCTTTTTGCCAAAGAACCTTCCCTGGCCAATCTCAGATCCCGATAGTCAAGACGACCATAGAAGACTGTCTAGTCGCACCAGTACCGCGCGTCGTCAATGCCCGGAATCGGAACAATAGTCGTCGTCAGCAACTACAAATCTCAAGCCAGCACAGACGAAGGACCTCGTGTCAACGGCAAGTCTATGTCTTGTTATGTAGTCTACCCAGTGTTGAAGTGTGTTGCTTACTTTCTACCTGTTTATCACATTCCTATTCCTAAGTTTATTCGAGCCATTTATACTTTCCATACGATACTGTGTACAATTTACAGGGGGGACTCTGGCGTAGCACATCGCGATGACCTGAGATCATCAGGTCCATCGCTTTTGACATCAACTTTCAGTACAGGTCTCTGTTGTCATGGAGTATCATCAAATTCCTGTCTGATAGAGGTTATCTTTTCGTGTGCTTTGGAGTTGGGTTTAGATATCGGGAGTCCCTTTTATATCTTACTCGGCGTTGCTTCGACTTCTAGTCTGTATCTGTAAACATTTTATGCCGGTTTCAACTTTCATGTAGAGAATTCTCTCCATCGTATCCTGGTACATTGACTACCAAACGCGACAGAAACCGACCGAGAGCGACTATACAGCTGAGCGAATCATAGGACATGATTGTACAAATAAGACTCTATCTGAGGCTGCCGAACCACCAATGGCGTTCGAAAGGTGAGAGGATCGCCTCCTTACACCTGCAAGCCAATCGAGCCACTGTATCTGAACCCCAGCATCTTTCGCTCTTTCTGCGTCCACTTGCGTTTCAACACTCGATCGGAACGTGCACAGCCAATCAACGGGTGGCTGCGCTGGACACGCATATGACCAAGCTGCCGTTCAACGTGTGGAAATCATTCCCAGAGTGAGTCTTCAGCGAAGTCATCTCTACAGCAAGTTGTGCAATCACGATCGTAGCGAATCCATGGCAGACAGGGGTCTAACATGCAGCCTTTCAGTGCACTCAGCCGGGCTACCTAAGGGTGTCACATTCCTGACGAATAGTCGCGACGGATAAGCATCCGCCATGCGTCATGACTGTGGGAAGCACAGTGCCGCTTTGACAGAGCTATGCGTATGCGGCGATGACCTGCAGTCTACAGCATGCAATATCTTATCGGCTGCTCGAGAGTTGCGGTCGTATGTAGGTACCCCGCACTTGTGAGCTGTAGCCCCAGCAACTCACTTCAGCAGCCATACAATCCATGTCTTTGGAAGATAGCACACTCGGTGGTGCAGTGGAACTACTTCGTGCCATACAGACACAAAGTCTGAAGATGAGACGTTAGCCAGCTTCTGCAGGTATCGGAGATCTTACGCAAGAAGGCAATCGGGCAAGGACCTGACAGGGCGACGAGATTGTGAGCCGGGAATGAATAAACCTAATGAGCGGTACGGAGGCTGGTGATAGCAAAACCGGCCACTTGACACTTTCCCATGCTTAATCTGCCCTTCGCTCTATCATCCTGCACTCGAAACACATAGAGCTTTTATATTCAACGCAGTTGCGACGTTGAAATAGAGTTGCGTCTACCGGTAGTTTAGCGGCGAAATACGATCTTATCTAGCTATTCTCGTCGTGTAGAGGTCCTCCACTACCCAAGATTTGCCGGTGAACCTGCAATGGCGGGTCGCATCTTACTGTACTGTATTAGGGGATCAGCCGAGACTCGGCGCGGAACCAAACGTCCCGCGCTCGTACCCGACGGACGCATGCAACCCCTTTACATTACTGTTTGGGCGCTAACGTGATAGTGTTGCTTATTTTCTGGAACCGGCACTTTGTGGGGGTGAAAAAGGGATGAGGACTAAAGCGTATGACTCTTCGTTATCGTATTGCCTCAGCTGTGGGCGTGCATTGTATGTAGGGGGGCCATATCGCAGCCAAGGCTATGGCGAGCGCGCTGGACGTATCGTGCATGCGCAAGTGCGCCCGTAACTGCCTAGAAAAGTCTGAAAATAGGTAATTGTCATTCCATAAAGCCACAGACAGAGGTGAGACCGACGCAAACGGTAGCGTACCTAGTCCTATAGGTCCAACCACGACAACTATGCACACCCTGGAATAGGCGTTTCCTGCTTGACAAACCCTCTTTCCTATACCATAGTATCCAATCGTCTGCTATTGGTCAACACGACGTCGAAGCTCTGGAACATAATATTGTGGCTGACGAAGAACAACTGGGTATGGCTGGAAGGAATGTTCGTAGATGGTGCGAGCCAGGCTGAAGTCTACAAACTTCTAGCAGGGTCAAGTTCACATCTACTATGCTGCACCCCGAAGGTATGCGCAGCATTTCATCCCGTTTAAGATGTAAGCATCAACCACAATGAGTACCTCCAGGATAGGTTTTCACGTTGAGCACAGCCTCTATAGCCTCTTTGTATTCTACTCGCTCTCAAGCCTCGTATCTTATGACCTGCCTCAATCCCGGATTCGACTTGTCTGCCTATCCAATTCGAGTCACTACTTGGTCAGTGGCTATGGAAAGGAACAGTGTTTTATAGTAAAAAAAAAGGCTTTCTATTGGCGATGTAGACTTCCATCAGCGGCAGCCAGATATGTTCCAAAACATGCTTGTGCAGCGCGGGATCTTGCAACAATGACAGGTCCATTGTGAAATCAACGGGAATCTGGTGACTACATTCTCTCTCACATAGTATCTACAAAGCATCTGCTAGCCACGATCAGGAACGACCCCCTCATTCGGACGCCAAAGCAGATCCATAGAATAAACAAATAATCTATCCTGAAAAAGAGAACCAGATGGATTGAACCCGTCATGTTCAGCTTGAATACTCAAGGCGCGCTGCGCTTCTGGTAAGCTATACACCCAGTCAGTGAATAACGTGAATTCACCAAAACGGCACCGCACAGTTCGTCTGTTGTTGACTACGTCGACCACGGGATCATACCAAGCGTGGCGATGGCCCAGTTCATTCACCTGGTAAAACTGCCGGTTGAACATCTGCAGCATGTGCACATCCGACCGAAGCGCACTGATGTACTGTTCGAACGCCTCAAACTCGGTGATCAAAACATTCATCCGAGGAAGCAACTCGTGTTTGAGCGTAAGCATGAGCTGGCCCGCATCAGCGGCCGACGGAACATGTTGCGCTCGTGTGCTAAGTTCAGTCAGGCGCTTGACCATGTCCGTCAGAGGAGCAAAGATGTCTTCGTAGCTGCTGTTGAGAAAAGCCTTTTCAAGGTTGCCGTAACTATCTGCGCCCTGCCCCGTGTTATATTCCCAGCCAATGCGGGCTGGGCACTCGGTCTTGTGAAAGGCGATACCTATATCTCTATAGCAGTCTTCGAGGTTGTTGCACAACCGTAGAAGACGATCAGTGCGCCCGATGACGTCTTCAATGCAGGCGCGGGTCTTTTTCGTGGCCTCCTCTACTAGATCCGGATGGATGGAGGTACAATGCTGACACATGGTGGCTTTTTCCGTTCAATCTCTCTCTCTCTATGGTGCCGGTGTGTTCAACCAGACTGGATAATTCAAGAAGTTGTATTGTGCTAGAGGAAGCAAGAGGGTTTCTGCATCAATGCAACTTATAATTGTACGACAGTGAGCGTTATGCAGATTCATCGACTGCAATATACAAGTCGCCGACATTGTGGACCTACTTGCCTCCATACGTCGCGTTACAGTAGCATCTCCCCTAATACCATCGGGAATGTCCGATGCAACACAGACAAGGTTTTCTGTATAATACTTTGACCGCAGGTCTGAACAGGATTCATAAGACTTCACATAGTTCTGCTTGCTACTTGAGTCTATGTAGCCTCATTCATGACTTCAAACCTACGCTGTAGGGTACAACACCAGCGAGCCCCGTCTCATCCATCAGCCAACACACTCCAGTATGCGTCCTCAACAACGCCCTCATCTCCCAATACAGCATCGACAAAACCCTCTGTGTACTCAGACTTTGATTTTACCGTGCCATACTCAATCTCCACGAAGGTTTGTATCCACATACGAAACAAGCCTCCTTCACGACTGTGCTTGGCGGCCAGATTGTCGCTTCCATCAAGCTCGGAGCGGCTAATGAGGTTCGCAACCTGTTCCTCAACCCATACTAATGCAACCTCCAAGACACCCATTGGCTTTGCTAACTGAGATAGCACGACTTCGGATCCAGACTCCAACACACAAAGCCGGTCAATATCCCTTGGTGCAGTCTCATTCGCCTTGAGCTTCCTCAATATTCCATTGGCAGCATTGAAGATTTCGTTCCACGGGCGGAAAAACGGCTGCTGAGAACGCGGTCGATCCATCTCGAAAACTTGACTGAGACGAGCCAAGATGACCTTCTCAATCTTGGGGTTATGAGCAAGAGTTGAGGAATGTCGCAGCGCATATGGAGTCTTGTGATAAGCGACCCCAGCAATTCTAAAACGGCGCTCAAACTTGTCCAGCTTGCTGAGCCAGGAGAGCGCCCTCGATCCCGACCAATCTAGCCAGTCTTCATACACTCTATGAGTAGCCGAACGAGCTGTGTTTACGTCTTCCAATTGCCAGTCGTAGGGCAGGCGCTCTATCCATGCTCCCATGTGGTTCTTCTGCTCTGGTGATAAGTACTGGCCGTATGCCTGTCTTGATGCAAGATCCGTAGCGTACTTGTTCGCAATCTTGGCGCGACCCAGTTCATCCGTCTCTTCACATGTCTCCATCCTTTTGGTTGATGCTAAGCTCTTGATACGGTTGGTGTATATGTATCCTTATGGGAGTCTCAATTCCAACGTGTTTGCAAAGGTTGAGCGGGCTGAATGCAAGACGACAGCTATGTGGTACATGCAAGGTGCAGCAGCAAGTATCAGGTAGTCGTTTGTTGTTGTTGTTGTTATCATGAAAGAGCATCTGGCCGTTTGCGTGTTATGGTGTGTGCGTGACACATTCGTAGTGAATGCAACTCTACTCATGACGGCGTGTCCACACGAACAATGTGGGACGAGACGTATCATTTTATCTTGATTACGGATGTATTCTGTACTGTCAGTATTTGTGAAAGGTAGCGAGTATCTATAACGTCACCTGCTCAATGAGGTAAGATACAAGGCGCACATGGTAGCCTTCTCGGGAGTGGTACTCACCGCGGGCTCACACACGGCCTTGAATGCCCAACTTACACTCTTCATAGGAGGATTTTCCTATATTATAGTCACTAGACTTGAAGTTTGGAACGTCGGTGGTCTTTCCACCCCTATCGCTATAACGATGTACAAACGGGCGATGAACATCATCAACGCGCCACTACAGCTCCAAGGTCTCTACAGTCAAGAATCCGGCAGTCGGTAAGGAGAAGGAAATATCAAAACCCAGGCTGTAGAATAAGGAACAAGATGAATAGGAGCCCAGAGAAACGCATCAAGATAGGTGCAGATGCGACGACAGCCAGCAGTGCCGAGATGGCGCATGAGCTCTCCGGTAATCTCAGTGACGTGGCGTGAGGTGAGGTCATTCTCTGTTCCAAATTTGCTTCCATTAGTCCACCAGAGCGAAAGGTCGGCAAATTTGATTCAAAACAACAACTTCGATCTGGTATCAGGCAACGAGCCTGTGTAAGCATCTGCGCAAAGTGTGAGGGTGAAGTCGCAGCATCCAACTGAGTTGGCAAGATTTATCTCTACAAGGACAGGACAGGACGAATGACATAAGCGCTACATGGCGACGCGTTGGCATGTGACAGGCACGTTGGACCTCATGACATGCACCCTGCTAGACGATTGTCAGAAGTCAGGAATCAAGCCGTAGAATACTTACAACAAGCATGCAAAACTTTATTAATCATCAACTATGTACCCAGAGCCAAACTATGTACCCTGCCATCATCTCCCCAGTCCACCCGTCATCCAAAGTCTATGAACAAGCATATACAGAAGCATAAAGAATAACACTCATCCCGTCGTAAGTCCATCACCAATCCCACAGACTTGGCATCAAGAATATGCGCTCACTGGCCGCCAACAGCGATAGTGAACAGCCGAGGGCTACCATCGAATATCGTGCCCGCAACATCCTGACCGCCGTCCGGAACCACGTCATCGTACGGGAAAGCATACCCACGTCCATCCTTCCTGAACCTGGTGCACGATACGCGAGTAGTGGTTAGTCGTCTGGTCCTTGTAGTACTGGCCCGGGTTGCTGCCGTTTGGGAATTGGTTGCTGGGTGTGTTCAACAAGATGCTGCGGTTGAAGGCAGCAGCGAGGCGGGGGATGACTGCATTGCGCGCTGCATTCGATCCGGTTGCGAATGGGCCAGTGCTGCAGGTGAAGATGTCCCTAGCTGAGGGGGCAGCAAAGTTTCCTGCTTGGCCTAGTTGGAGCTCGTTGCCTTGGATACGGCCCTTGAGGTTGCCGGCTGCGGCTTGCGTGTTGATGGTCATGTCTTCGTTGCGGTACTTGTTCCATACTGCCTGGATGTAGCCGTCCCAGTAGTTGCCCCATGCATTCGCGTCTCCGACGAGAAGGTTGTTCGGACTCAGCACTCGCAAGGGTTGTCCGTTGGCTTCGTAGATGAGCTTATCCCAAGGTCGACCATCGCGCTGGGCTTGCGCGCGCAGCTCTTCTATGACTCTCCGCATGCCGTCGGCTCCCATGCCAGGCACCGTTTGAGTCTTGCCCTGGGTGTTGGTCAAGCTGAGCGCAACGGGAATGCTGACAAAGTCGACATAGCTGATGTTTGCAAACAGCTGCGCGTCGTTGTAAGTGAACTCGCAGAAAGACCAGTTGATGTTGAAGTTGGGGTCGCTGGGGTTGGTCACACTGGGCTCCACGACTGCAGGACCAGGGTTGAGAAGGAAAGTAAGCTTTGCGCCAATGCTAAACCAAATACGACCGCCGGCAATCTTTGGGATCCGGACGTTGACAGTGTTGCCGGGAGCTCCAAGTGGAATGGCGACATCGGCCTGGAGTGGTTGCTGAATATGCTTGGGTGCTGTTGGGTAGTAGATGGACTGGCCGTCTGCTTGCACAAAGAGGGGGGTGTTGTTCCGCTCCAGAGCAAGGCCGGTAATGTATGCATATACGGTTCCAGAGTTGGACTTGTTCTGCAGTGCCAGCTCGAGAGTGCCGGGCGCGGCTTTAGCTAGTACTTGTTGCTGTTCGGCGTTGGCTTGCGGAGCGGCTGCACGTTTCTCCTTCTCGGTGTTGGCGTTAGCGGTAGCGGGTGGGCGCCGGCTCATTCTCTCTTGCCGCGGTTTTGGAAACTCTGGCGACGCTTGTCGACGAAGCTCTTGAAGGCTTTCATGGTAATGTGCGTAACGAGCAGGTTTGCGAACAATATAAGTGTAACAGGATCTGGAGTAAAAGTGAAGGGCCGTTGCGAGTATTAAGCCAATGCTGTAGATTGGAACAACAGCGAGTACGTCACACAAGATATATCTTCGACCTGTTCTAGTCAATACACCCAAAGGCGTCAAATGTTCTAAATTTCAAGGCGTGAATGCAGGGTCCAGCTGATGTCACACATGCGACGGATGTCCAGGCTGGCCCATGCACGTGCAAGCCGGTTAGCAATGGCCCGAGTCGCCCAACTCTGCAAGCGTCAACAAATCTACGTTTACAACCAATCACACATTTCCATGCCGCACCACCATTTCGCGGCCCGTGTCGGACTAGCACACATTTCCAAACCACGCGTGGCGCCCTCGTGGCTTCTGGAACTGACACCTGGAATGCGGGGTGCAGTGTAGGTGGTAACTTGGGACTCGTATTGGACGGCGTCAGATTTGCGGGTTAACGTCAGAAAGGAAGGTATTAATGAGCGGTAAGCAGAAGTACGTGATGGTTCGCGACTGCATGAATGATGCGAAGAAGCTTGTCCTTTCTACATTGCATCCCCCTTCGAGATGCACCTCATATTGAAAAGTATCTGAATGTATCGACCCGTCTACGCCGATTTGCCCCAAAGGTACTTGTAAGCTTGTAGAGCTTTACAGCACTTGAAGCTCTGATACAGGCTGGAAAAGAACCAGCTCCTTTGTACAAGGAATACAACGTCAGCAGTCAGGCTTTACATGCTTGGGCAATGGCCTCGAGACGTGCCCACGAGCGTGCCAATGCATCATCTGCGATGCCAACAGTGCAGTCGCGCGAGCCGACGTCCTGCAGCGCTACAAGGGGTCGTGAACATTCTCGCATGACCGCTTGTGTCATAATGTTGACGTGCCAGGGATGAGGTTCAGAATGGCGTACCACCGCTATAAGCCATGCTAGCAGTGTAGTTGTTGTAGCTTTCGTCCCCAAAGATACTCCCAGCCATATCGAAAAACTGTCCCATGTCGAAGTCGGCACTCCTCATCAATGCGAACGGGTCACCTTGAGCCTCGTTCTCGGCAGGCATATTGACGCTGAAGTCTTCCATGTAGTGGGCGCTCGCCAAGTTGCCGTATTGGTCGCCTGAATGGTGGGATGAATGCACTCTTGGCGCGCCAGTAATAGGACACGAGCTTTCGCTAGCACTGTGCTCGATTGAGTTGCTGGGTGTAATCACTGACGGTGTCTGGCTAGGCCGCTCCGGTCGAGTCTTGCGAATATACCAATTCTTCGTCAGTTCATTGATCATTCGCATAGCGTGCCAGAAGTCAGGGTGGGGTCGCTTCGTCTTGTCGAACGTTGATAGAGTCTGCATCCGATAGCAAAGCGACTCGAGGCAGAGATCTAAGCGGACCCTGTCCTGGGCGGCCTGAGTATCCCAGCCAATGGCTGCATGCTGTTCAGTAGGGATGCATAGTTTCGAGACGGTCATGATCACCGCTGGTAAGCGCATCCATTCCGAGAACGATATCAGATGATACTCGTGAGCGGGAAACGATAGGAGTGTATCCAGAAAGAGCTTGCCTGCCTCAAGAGCTGAGAGCAAGCTATTGATCTGTGATGAGCGCACCGACGCCGGCAACTCCGAGTGTGACGGGCGAAGCGCTACACTGTGTAGTTGCATCCTGGCGTACGCGAACGAGAGTTCGAGCAGTCTTTGCGAAGCGACGCCGTTACTCTCTCTATTCCACGTATTGAGTTGCACGTCTATGAATCGAACATGCATCAATGCTCGCCCGTCGGACAGGGGTAGCTGCGAAGCATCAGCTGTGAATAACGCATCTTGTACTTGGTCATCAATCTGTCGTAAGGAAATCAAAAGGCTGATGGTCTCGTCGGTTTCGTACTCTCGATCCTGCTTCAAGCCCTGCGCCCATTCTGTCATGACAGGGGTGTGCTTTAACAGATTTGGCTTCTGTAAACCTGCCGCGACCCTATTTCAGGTCAGCATGTAGCAGCAGAGCTTATTGACAAGACAACCCACATGGAAGAGAGATAATAACAACCCAAGAAAGCGCGATGTCTCTCGCGTTGCTCCCCAGGCTGTAATGGCGGAGGTTTGGGTCGTTGCGGCATTGGGAAGCCGATAGGCTGGAAGTCTTGGTGGAGACCAATGTCAAGAGCCAGTCCTATCACAACATTGTGCAAAAAGAAGATCTGCTGTGTTTTGTGGCTAAAAACAAAGTGATACCTTGATCGGTTAGTACATTATCGTGGACTGTAGGCGCGGACATACCATGACAAGTAGACCAGTACGCTTTGGACTAGACCCAACGTCCGCCGGGGTTGGACGATGGTCCGGTGAGCAAGTTCTGTGCGAAAGATGCTGTCAAGCTGCATCTGGCGTGTGTGATCTTTCCATGACGATACCAGAAGAATGGCCAGCAAGAGCATAGGTCTGTGCTCATGCAACTGTTTACCTGTGATCTGCGGTGGTAGCATCACGAAAGGAAATGTTGCCGACATATTTCGAAAGTTATCTAGCAGCACATCCGCTTCGCCTGATATGAGTAGTTGCTTGACGACGTCGTGTTCGATGGGAGCTTCGGGGCATTTTGAGGATCTAAAGAAGCCCTCATGAGCCTGTGGAGCATCTTCACGGTCACTGAACCTGTGTATGCTGCGGATATCCTCGAGATACTGTCGGTCGACTTCAGCACTGTCTGATGCGTCCTCTGAACTTCTCTCAAATTGCATCGAGTTGGGCTCGAAAGATGGCGTCGGCATCCAGCTTCCCGGCGCAACGTTGATTGCTCCCCGATTGCGCCAAGCGTCCGCTCTCGTCTCTCCAGGGGTTGATTGCGATGCACTTGTAGAGTCGGTTGGAGCTTCATTGTCAGCAGCCACGTGGACGAGTTTAGCTACAAGACCGTCGATCTTCTGTTCGACCTGCGCAATTCGACTGCCAACATGATAAGTCAAGACCCAAGACTGTTTGCAGACCACGACTTACGAGGGCGCACGCAGCTTCCTCGCCCTTCGTGGCGCTTCAGCCCAAGCACATTCCTTGCCGGCAGAAAAACATCTTGCATTTGGTTAGCATCTTCAAAGCAAGAAGGTCGTGCGGAGCAATGGTTGAGCGTGGGAGATACTGATTGGATGGCACGTACCTTTGGCATAGTCCGAACTGGGCGCTCGGCAAACATCGCGTCTTTAGATTACGACATCGCTGGCAAGCCTGCGTAGTTCGCGATGAACCTGCTCGCGCAGCGGAGGGTTGTTCAGTGTCTTCCATCCGATGCGATGGCGCAGGATCGATGCGGATGCGAAAGGAAGGCAAGTGTCAGACCGAGCCCGGGACGGGACCAACTTTAACATCCGGCCGAAGGTTCGCGCCATGGTTTAGCGCTAAGCTCCTCGAAGTCGACTGATTAGACTAAACATGGAGATCAGCCAACCCGGAAGAGCCGGTACAAACGCGAGCTGGTCCGGTAGCTTTCTACTGGCCGCATCTCTCGACTCCCAGCGGCTGGTTTCTGCCACATTAGACCTGATTTAGGCAAGCGGTGATTGGAACGGCAATCTTAAGAACCCAAGTCGCAACACTACGCTTCTCTGCTTTGGACTATTGCGCGGTATCTTTGTTAGTAGGTGTATAGAAAGTACACAAGAAAGGTGGTTGTTAGGTGGGGATGGGTACCTCGGTCAGGATGCCGGACCAGGGGTACACCGGGGGCGGGCTAACTATTATACCGAGCTGCTTACCCTTCATCGGACCGAAAGCCATGCAAGGGACACTTTAATCGCAGCAGATTCCGCGAAACAAGTCAGGTTGGACACTTGCTTCATGAAACGTGAAACCGTCGCATTTCAAAGATTCGAGCAACCTCCCTCCCAGCTAGGCTTTCATCCGACCCTCCTGAACCTTGATAGCACACAACAGCTCCATCACTGTTCACCTAGACATGCTGCCCTTCTGGATCCCTTTCAAATTGGCTCATCGCATGGGCCCTGGAAAATGCCCGATTGAGCACCTTCATATCGTCGCTTATCGTTTCGTTGAGCTGCGCTTTGCTGTCGCGAGTCGCTAGTCTATACATCAGCTGTCAAGGGCTGTGTCAAATGTTTTGTTTTTGGTCCAAAAGCAAGCAAGTTCAACCCTGCAGTAACAGCAGCAATGGCGAGGCAATGTGGCTGCAACTAGGAGCAGAAGGACTGATTGGCTTTGGAAGTATATTGGGAAAACGCGCTTCTGCAAAGTCGTGAAGGCTGTTCTAGGAGGGGTTTGATAGGCCACCTTTGTCATTACGAAGCTTTGATACAACTCGGTCCCAAGCAGTGTAGAGTAGGCCAGAAGACGGACAGGTGGGAGGATGGCCATGGAAAGGCCAGACAAGGATTGCATAGCCGCGTCTATGTATTTGGTGTTGGAGGAACACTGAAAGCGCACCAAAAGGCTGCTGAGGAAACCAACGACCTGGCGGCATCAGCAAAATGTTTAACATGTGCTGCCGCAGAGTCAGTTCAGTGGAGTTGCTTGTCGTGCCATGCGACATTGGTATAGTGACTTGAATGATGTTTTGTGAAGCGCGTTCTGACCATGACGCGATGGGTGTATGGCCTCGGGCTGCATTACCGCGAGGTGCCTGACGGTTAACGAGGCACCCCCGCAACTTCTTTCCCATCCATTCCAACTCCACGACGATCTACAACCATCACCCGGCTTCTGGAATTTCTTCCGCGCATCACGAGCACTTGTAGAACTGCTTCAGGAAAAGCGGAAATGCAATGTACATAGTAGTAGCCCAAATGTGGAGGATCTATGTCTTCCATTCCGCCGGCTTCATGGCTGGGCGTGGATAGCTGTCACACTGCCAACGCAGTACATATGGACCAGTTCAAGCTCACATTCTAAGACTATATTCACACTCGCGCAGGCAATCGCAAACATTCACCATGCGCGTGACACTCTTCTCTCTCCTTCCTCTCGCTCTCGCAGCACCGGCGGCCATCTACAAGCAAGCCGAGAAGCCCATATATTGGCTGCTAGCCGGCGACTCAACCACAGCAACCAACGGCGGGTGGGGCGACGCTTTTCTCTCCAAGACTGTCGCAAGCGGCTCATCGGGGCACAACTACGGGCACAGCGGCGCAACAACGCGATCCTTCCGTGCCGGCGGCGATTGGGCCAGCGTCACCAAAGACATTGAGACATACAAGAAGGACTACAGCGTCTACGTGACCATTCAGGTGCGACAATGCACGAAAGAAAAGTTGCAGCATGTGGCTAACACCACGGCAGTTTGGGCACAATGACCAGAAACCCACGTCAGGAGTCTCCCTAACAGACTACCGCAACAACCTCGCAACCTTTGCTTTCGAAGCCAAACAGGCAGGCGCCACACCCATCCTCGTTACTTCCCTTACGCGCCGCACATTCGACAAAACAACAAACCGTGTCATCGAGAACCTGTCCAATGAAACCGCAATCACACTAGACGTAGCCCAATCCAACGACTTGCACGTCATTGATCTCAACAAAGCGTCAACCGCCTATGTGAACGCGATCGGCCAGAAGGGAGCGGATACCTATAACTGGGGCGAGAATGGCACAACAGGGGCTGACCGGACACATCTGAACCCATGGGGCGAGGTGGTATTTGCGCGCATGATGAGTGACTTGATAGTGGCCAAGTATAGCCATGAGTTTGCCAAGTACACGGTGGGAAATGCGACGTTGAGTGCGCTGATCAAAGAGGGCAAGGTAGCTTAGGCCATGACTGTTTGAGGCGGAACGAGTAGAATTACAAAGAGATATCTAGACCGGTCTGAGAAGACGGCGCTCAACGCGCACAATCTCGCGAGCAAACACCAGTGCAAAGAAACCACGCAATACTCAAATATGAGCTATAACTCATCCATACCCCGCTCCGTCGTACCCACCGCTAGCCCACCTCCTTTCTTGCACCTCGCCCTGACCGTGCGGATTGCTGAATGTGCTTGTACTCGAGTTGGGCGTATCCCACGGTGCATGTTGACGACTAGTGTTTGTGTACTGGCTGCTCTGAACCGAGGCCAGAGACGAAGCAGCACTCTGATGAGAATAGGGTACATAGGATTGCTGCAGTGGCCATGGCGGTGGCGGTGACGGTGGCGGTGGCGATGTGTGAGGTGAACACTGTTGTTGCTGTGGTGGCTGCGAGGGCCCTTGATACATCCACTGCTGCGGTTGACTGAACTGCTGTGATTTTTGGTGTGGCAGTGGTGGAGGTGGTGCATACGAGTGAGCAAGAGGTCCAGCGTAGTTGCCCTGCAGAGCCATTGGAAGAGACCTGTGTTGAAGCGGTAGAGATCCAACCTGATAACCAGGCGTAGCATAGTCGTGCTCCGATATAGATCGATCTAGGGGCGGCATATAACTGGATTGTCGCTGTTGATGGTACCGGCCGAGCGCTTCCAGATTGGCGATTGACTTGCGGTTGACAGCTTTACTCTGTCTTTTGAGTGCGTGGTCCGCGCTTCCTTTGCTCAAAGGCGTGCCATTGGGTCGGGGTACGCTAGGTATCGAGCCGGCTGAGTCGTGCCTTTTTGATGCCATGGACGAGGCCGAGTGTTGCCGTTGTCGATCCTGCGTGGGCGATCGCATGCGCTCGGGCGATGATGGTGGAGACTGCACTTTGGCTTGAGCAAACAATGAGGCTGGGTATGCAGCATACGATGAACCTGAAGGTGGCGAGATTGAGTTATTAGTATGAGGTGTAGCCTCCACGCTGCCTGACCTGAGGTGGAAAGGCAAACTCCAAGGCTGGCCGTAGGATGGTTCAAACTCCATCGAATCGCCATCTACGCTAGAGCGAACGTGGTCCGTTATCGAGGGTAAAGGTGGTACCGGAGGACGGCGGTGTATCCCAATGCTAAGACTTGTTGGAATCTCTCGACGTTTCACGGTTCTGAAACGCTTCACAGTCGGGTTGCGCTTGCAGCGATCCTGTGCCTCTTTCAACAGCTTCCGTATCTTCGCCTCTTCAGATAGTTCTTCTTCCAGTTCCAGGTCAGTGACGCTGCCTTCGTCCGTCTGTCCCGCCACGGAGACGTCATCACCCTCCCATTCGTCATCCTCATCAGCTTCTTTCTCTTCCTCGTCAGAATCTTCATCTTCGTCTTCGCTATCATCCTCCAAGTCTGAGTTGTAACCTTCTTCTTCTGGGGCATCGAGTACTTCGGTCGCTAATCCTCGAGTCGGATGTCGGGCGTAGACGTTGGCACCAGCTTTTAGTAAAGCGTCAACGCAGGCTGATTGACGATAAGCGCAGGCTTCAACGAGAGCTTCATCCAGTAGGTGGTCCGGAGGTTTCATTGCAAGGAATCTCTCCAGGATGGTCTTGTTGCCTCTGATGGAAGCCGCGGTGATGGCACTTCGACAGATTCCGCCTTGAACCCGAAAGTCTGCTCCGGCATCTAGTAGCTTGACAACCACATCCATGCGGTTGAAGTAAGAAGCAGCTACGAGAGCAGTGTGGTATTTGCCCGCGTGGTGGTTAACAAGTTCGATGGCTCGGTCGAGTATCTCGTCAATGATGGGCGTATCGGCCTTCATTGCTGCTGTTTGAAGAGCGTCTCCATACTTCCCTCCCTTTGCATGCACATCAGCCCCATGTTCTATGAGTAACCTCATGACATCCAGGTCGTTTCCATGAACTGCAGCAGCCACAGTTGAGCCGAGAAGACCCCCTAGCGCTGAGGCATTGGCACCGTTGTCGAGCAAGCGCTGAACGACTGGTAGAACACCAGACTGGGCTGCGGCTAAGATGGGGAATCCGTGTAAGCCACCGCTGGCATTTACATCAGCGTGATGCTTAATCAGCAGCTTGACAATCTTCTCAAATCCACCGGTAGCAGCCGCGGAAAGCGCGCCGCCAAACTTTCCATTGGCTGGCCGGACGTTGACTGCTGCACCATGCTGCAACAACTCCTGGGCGATGTTGAAAGACCCAGCAGCACAAGCGGCCTGTAGAGCTGTACCATACTCGCCAGATAGAGGCTCGGTAATGGTGATATCGGCACCAGCTTTCAACAAAACCCGGACACTCTCCATATCTTCTGCCCATGCAGCGGCTTGTAGCGGTGTTCCGTATGGACCCCCGACGGCGTTAACGTTCGCTCCAGCTTCGAGTAGAACTTCACAACAGTCCTCGTCGCCTTCAGCACTGGCAACAGATTAGTATTTCTCACGTAACAGGGGTGGTTGGACTTACGCTGCAGCATGAAGTGCGGTGCCGTATCTCTCACTTGAGATGTGTACGTCGGCATCATGGCTGATAAGAAACTTCAATCCGTCCATATCGCATGCATCGGCGCAATTGATCAAGGCTGTTGTGCCTCTAGCGCAAGCTGCATTGATGTCCGCAACGTTCTTCAAGACCAGCTCCAGATCTTCTGTAAGCAAAGTGGACGCCGCCAGTGATATCACTGGCCAATTGTCATCTCCTCCGCGTACGTTAACATGGGCGCCATGTTCAAGCAGAATCCCAGTCGCGGTGCTATCGCCTTGTTCAACCGCGGCAATGATGGCATACGAGAAGTGCCCGCCGAATGCATTGACATCGGCTCCTTTCTTGATAAGAAGACGAACAGTCTCTTCATCACCAGTGTGGACAGCAGCTTGCAGTTCGTTGCCATAATAGCCAATAGGCTCAGTGTTGAGTTGGGCCCCATTATCAAGCAGCAATTTGACATTATCAGCATTGCCAAACCATGCAGCTGCTTGAAGACATGTGCCATAATCTCCACCACGTTTGTTCAAGTTTGCCCCTTTGGCGAGGAGAGCTTTCATAATGTCCGTTGTACCATCATACGCGCTGGCGGCTAGTGCAAACCCGTAGGTAGGTCCTTCCGTATCCGGATCGGCACCAAAGTCTAGAAGTAGCTTCACCGTATCGACATGCTCATTGTCGGTGGCCTGGTACAGCGCTTCGTCTAGTTGCGCTTGATCAATTCCCTTTGAATAGAGTAACTTGAGTACTTCCGTGCGACCGTAGAACGCTGCCAAAGAAAAAGCTCTCTGATACCTAATCGTACATGCCGAAAGCTCTGATTCCTTGTCCAGAATGGCTTTGACGATGGGGGCGTAGCCCCGTTGCGCTGCGGCTTGCAGTGCCTGTTCTAGCACGAGAACCCGATCTTCTTTCTCGAGTAGAACTTGGAAAACTTCCAGATGATTGTATGTAGCAGCCGCACTTAAGAAGCTTCCATATGTCTTCATTGGGCGGCTGGGATTCCATGATTGCGATAGCAGGTGCCGAACGACTTCGGCATGTCCACGGCGGGCGGCGGCACCAAGCGCAGATCCGTAGAAATAATCCTCATTAGGATCGATGTCGGCGCCTCTTTCGATCAGAATGCGAACAGCTTCGGTATTGCCGGAAAAAAGCGGCAATGTTTAGCGCTCGTCGACCAGGCCCACCAATAACGTTGACGTCTGCGTTACGGTCCAGCAAAAGCTTCGCGATGCGGGTTTGAAGATTACCAGCAGCCGCATAGAGGGCCGTTCCTTGATCGGAAGACGTCGCGTCAATGTCGGCATCGCGGTCGAGTAACGTGCTGACAATATCGTAGTGGCCGTTGCGGGATGCAGCATGGAGCGCAGTAGGGTTGGCACTGTCGCTTGAGAAATCAACGTCGGCGCCTGCTCCAAGCAATGCATTGACAATTTCATCGCAGCCACCTTCGCATGCGTAGTACAGAGGTTGGAACCCTAACGAGTCTTGTGCATGAATGTCAGATGTTCCCTTGTGATTCAAAATGTGGTCGACCAAGGCAGGAAATTCGAGGATCACTGCGACGTGGAGTGGTGATGTGTCCTTCTGGTCTGTCATGTTATGCACGTCCTCTATGGTCTTCCACCACCTTTGGCGGGTGTCAGAACCTTGCTGCCAAAACGAGTGGTCAAAGTCGATCTCGTCGAGAACGTCTGGCGGGGCTCTTCGCATGTTCCATCCAATATCGAACAGGATATCGCAGATCAACATCTAGAAGACCTTCTTCTTCGTCCTCTTCCACATCAAAAGACGAATCGTCATCTTCGGCCGTCTCATCGTCTTCGTTCTCTTTGCTGTGTTGGCTCGCGCCATCCTGTACTGATTCGCTGTCGACTTCGGCTGCGTCTGGCACTTCCTCTTCTTCGTCATCGGGCTCTTCCACTGGCTCTTCTTCCTCATCTTCATGCTGTGAGGCCTCTTGGTGTTTGATGGCTTGATAGATGTACTCCAACGATCGCAAGGCGATAATACCGTGCTGCACGTCGTCGAGGTCTAAAGACAGGTCGTTCTTTGCATACTTCCGGAGATGTTCTTGTGCAGAGATGTCGATCCACTCAACGGTGCTATTGTCTAGGTCCCAATCATTGCCTCTCAACGTAAAGAAAGCACCACAGCGTACTATGTAAGCTTTGAGTTGTTCTAGATCATCACGATCTCCAAAAGGCAGTCCAGCCATAATAGCCAGCTCACGCATCGTCGGTGCTACGTACGCCAAAACCCTGCAACGCAATATCTCTTTCGTATATTCATGACCCTCGGCTTGCGGGTTCAAGACACGCTTCCGCACATGTTCGAACATATCCGTCAAACCATACGGGAACGACTCTAGCAATTTCCGGATTTCTGCGTGTTGGGTACGCCCGGAGCTCCAAGCATTCTTGACTTCCTGGATAACTAGACTGACATAGATCCAGTTGTCTTCTGCTCGCGAGTAGATGTGGCGCTTCACAAAATAGGCCAAAGATGACGGAAGCGCAAGTTCGTCGACGCTGACAGATATATGCGCTTTGAGATCATCACTGACCTGCGCCGAGTTCTCGGCATCACTCAAATTGATCTCTAACGATCTCGGTCTCAAACACCTTTCGATGTTCGGACGGCCGCTACGATTAAGTAGTAGCCACTTGATGAGTTGAGACTCTTCTCCATCGAGTGTCGCAGCCTCGGTGTCTAGCGTCTCTGTCATGTACTGCAGGAATTGTTCCAATGATTCCTCTGCGAGTTGCTCAACTCCATACACTACAACGAAGACACTAGTGCGAGACAAATCCCGCGCCATCTTGTGTAGTGCCACCCATAATGCAGGCACCTTGAGTATCTCCTCGATGTCGAAGTTTTGCTTTCCAGCATCTTTGCTGCTACGAGAATCCGAGAGTAGATGTCGCGCAAGATCCTGGTCAAGATTGATCATCTGGCGAACAGCCATCTGAAGCATGCCTTTTAGCGATCTTCTCATTGTGTCGCCTTGGTCGCAAAAGAACGATATGATCATGGTGTTTTTGTCGCGAAGCTGCCCGAGGTAATCGAGAGCAGAAGCAGCGATTGCGCCTTGGCCTGTACCAGCTTTTCCGTGGATCCAGAGAATAGGATGTACAATCGAGCTCTCCCAGGTCTGGAAACTGTCGATTTCTAGCACGGATGACAGCTTCGTGCCCTTTGCTCCTTTGTAGGTACCCTTTACGGCGGCTTCCACGTCGGCAAAGCCTTTGCTTAGAACATCCATCATGCTGTGGTATGTGCGATCATCAACCTGAGCCTGTCTAAGCATATTTTGACGCGTTTTGATGATGCTATCCGCCTTATTAGCCGTCTCACGGATCTCGTCAGAGACGGAAGTGAAGTTTCCATCCTTTGGCCCCGTGTACTTGTTGAGCTGAAAATGGTCCGACATGAGAGAGATGCTGTCGAATGACTCGATCGTTGCAGAAGACTGGTCAACAATACGCTCTTTGCTCTTCAACCATTTGATTCCTTTGACAAGATAGTTGACCAGATCACTATCGTTCTCCTCCCAGAAGCAAAGGAGTCGAAATTGGGCCTCTCTTGCCATGAATGAGAACTCGGTGAGAAGACTACGCAAGATCTCCGAATCCTTTTCTAAAACCTTGAGCAGGCTCGATGGCGTGCCCCAGCCGGCGACTTCGGCCATAGATGCTAGTACCATTGCCTTGGATTGGCTTGACGTGCCGTGAAAAGGTGTACCGAGGAAGAAACACCCTGCGATCCAGGGATATACATTGGGGAAGTCTTCTTGACGTGACCTTGACATGAGTAGCGCTTTCTCGAGGATGATGCCACCCAGACAATGTGAGACGAAGATGATGGGCGTCTTGATCTCGTTCTTTGGTGTTTTAGCAGGTAGTCATCACGATGATATGATCACTTACTCTAGACCGGTCAAGTCTATGTAGCAGTTTACTTGCGACATTATCGATGCGTTCATCAACTGATCCTTTCCCGAACCACTGCGACTGGTATTGGAAGACACTGATCTTGGCATGTGGTATCTTTTTTGGAAGCATGTTGGCATCGCGTAGCCAGTGCACTTTGTCCTTCTTCCATGTATATTCGGGATCTGCTCCTAGGCCCGGAATGGCGATGATCCTCAAAGTTCTTAGTTCTCATCTCCCGTACTCAGTCTGTGACCACCTACTCGACTTTAATCGAGAAATTTGACGTTGCCTGCTCATCGCTGGGATAGAGGACGCTTAGTCCGGGGTTAAAGGACTGCGCTCGTTAACGGATAGGAGACTGGACGTGAACATGGCACTGACCTGCGCGTCGAATTTCGAATGTTGGACCTTCGTGGCCGAAGCCATCGTGGATCGTGGTTGTGCAACAAAATCGCGCAGCAAACTGATGGTTGATGGCTATTGCGTATGTAGGAACCATGTCAAAAAGAATGCCTTCGGGGTCCCTGACTGTGGAGCATTGCGCTCCCGCGCGTGGCTTTGCCCCCTGCATCTAGGCTTCACTGGCGACGTTGGGGGCCGAATATGCTGGGGGCCAAATTACTAAAAACAGTAAGAGGAGGCAAGTGTGTCAGCAATGGCGCGCAGCCCCTTGGCCACAACCGTGTTGGTGGCCAAATATCGAGCGCTTGGGACTGTTGGTGATGGGGCGGAACCGGGGTCGAGACGCGCGAATCTGCCTAGGCGACGAATTCAGGTTTTCATCTCGCTGTCGCCGTCCCTGTCCGCGACGCAGATGTAGTTTCCGTGATGGTTGACTGCTGCGAGGTCAGTGGCCGCCTCAGAAACTTCTGTCAGCACACTAATATTGTATAGCAGACGATGAAGTACCCAGTGCCTTTCCGGACCGCGCTGTTACAGACAGACAACTCGGACGATGGCCTGGAATCGAAAGTTCCACTGCTGCCAGCAACATTCCGGAGGAACTACAAAATCGAGTCCGTCGGCAACAACATCGGGGCATTTCTGGACATCGAGTTGAACGTCCGACGCCTAAACGAGGTTCACGAATGGCTTTGGCTTGTGGGATTACCAAGTGCACCGCGGCCTCTTCATTACCAAGTAGTGAAGAAACGAGAGATCGTGGTAACGGAGCAGTTGGACCTGCATCTTGTCTGGTCATCGGCGTCTTCAACCTCGATCCTTCTCAAACCGCTGCCTCGCTTCCTCCTTTGCCCAAACTTCTGGATTACGGAGATTTGCCCACGTCGGCATCTGTACGAGACGGCACTGGGATTTTTGCTGTCGTATGTCGCGCTCATCGAAAGAGAAGTCGACTACAATTTGGCCATCTACCACGGCCTCATCCCTAAAGAAGTTACTTGGGCTGGGTGGCTGGCACTCGTTGACGAGGTGGTTTGCGCCTCTGTTCAGGCGCACACGATCGATGCATCGGCTGCATCATCTGTAGACTTGCTGGAAGCGCGTCCAGGGGTCAACCAACGCTTCAACTACGGGGAACTGCGCCTCGGGCGGCTGAACTGGATCTATCGCTTGGCCATGGGCGAGTTCCGCGGGTATCTCAGCGGCTGCACGACGTACGGAGCCTTCATGCGTGACAACATCAATAGCCTCATCACGCTTTTCGCATACACCACTATCGTGCTCTCCGCGATGCAGGTCGGGCTTGCGACGGAGCCTCTTGCAAATGACTACTCTTTCGGCATGGCGTCATATGTCTTCTCCATCTTTTCCATCCTGGCTCCACTGGCATGCATCGTCGCTATACTAGCCGTTATAGCCATGATGTTTATCATCAATCTGGCGCGTACGCTGAGGGTTCGGAGGCAGAAGAGGCGTCAAGGTGTCAAAGTATGAGGGGGTCAATTCGGAGTGGATGGGCGAAAAGGCTGAACGCGACACCCCCCGGGCTTCGGGGCTGCAGTGACACGCTCCGGGCCGATAGCCAGAAACTCCCCACCAAACCTCACCACACCTCATCACTTACCAACACTGCCACCCGATATCCTGTAGCAGTCAGCTTGTGGTCACTCTTCGATCATTGATGATATCTAGATCAAGCGCTGACTGCGTGCAAAAATGATAGAACAGGGACCTCAGATGGCGCATACAGATCGCGATATCATCTCAAAAGCACTTCGGTGTCAGGCATATCATCAACAAGCTTTTACGTCGTCAGTGGGTACAATGAACGGAATGGGTTGCCAACGGTGCTTTTGAGGTTACACGCTCGTATCTCCATGGTTCATGTCCATTTACCTGGATTGTTGTGAAATCCACGAGATCCAGACTTGCTAAGTCTGGCAAACCACGTGTCTTCCCTTGCTCGTTCTCACGGCTAGCCATTTGACTATACGCACATCCGCTGTGATGGTCTGTGTTCAGGTGTGTTCTTAGAGCATCATTACTTTGGAAACGTGTGGCATAGCGACGTAAACTCTTAGACCCTGGACAAGGTGTTCTCTCTAGTACCTTCGGTCATTATGTTGGAGGTTATTTCTGACAATGGCACATATATTTTTGCCCGTGATCAATATAAGTTCGCATCTGCCCTAATTGCCAGGTGAGACACGCAGTAACCTTGTTCTTGACATCTCGCCAGTTCGGCTTCATACGTTCAAGTGTGCGATTCCCGACCACGAGGCGCACTCCAGAGAATGTTGCCGTGAATAGCCAAAGGGCTAGAGAGACCTCACCATGTATGAACCAGAGCGCTGAGTCTACTATCGGTTTCGCTGCAGCAGTCACCATGTTTCTTTGCTTCAAGAACCTCGAAAAGCCTAGAGACCTACCTTTTCGCGAGAAACTCTTAAACTTGGACCTCAACGGCGCAATCTTGCTCTCCGGATGTTTGTCGTGCTTCGTTCTGGTCATGCAATGGATTGGCGTCATGCCTTGGACTAGTGCTTGTGCCCTCGGTAGCTTTGTAGGGTTTGCAAGCCTAATCATCTGCTTCGCAATCAACGAATATTCTTTGGGTGCCTGCTCCATGGTACAAGTCCACCTATTCAAGAACAGATTGGTTTTCGCCAACTTGCTTTATGCTTTCTTTCTTGCTGGCGCCTTCTTTCCACTCATGTATACACTGCCAATTCGGCTTCAACCTGTCAACAACAACACGGCTTCACAGAGTGGTGTCCGACTCATCCCGCTTGTTATGGGCGTCTCGGTCTTCACCACGATATCGAATGGGCTTTTCACTTTTCAGCGCCACTTCAAGCCCTGCTTTTTACTTGGCGCTATCTTCGCCGTTGCTGGTAACACGAAGATACACTCCCCGGATGCCAACACACCAACTAAATACTGGGTTGGTTTCGAACTCTTGGTAGCCATGTGAGTCGGCCTCACGCTTCAGATCCCGATAATTGCTAATCAAGCTCGAGTGTCCGCTGGCGATCTGGGCGCTGCGATATCCATGTCGCTCTTCATGGAGAACTGTGGTACCGTTTTATTTGTTGCGTTGGTTGAAGCAGCGTTCACAGACGGGCAACTTTCAAGTCTTGTCCGCAATTTGTCACAAGTGGATACGACAGTGGTATTAGATGCCGGCGCAACGTAGATCCGTTCTTTCTTCTAGGGCAACGAGCTGGAACAGATGTTGGATGGATATTTGGATGGCTGTAAGACAAGTCATGTCGTTCCCGTGGCTTGTGGCGCGATGGCTGCAGCGACCAGCTTGTCGAACGCGGGGCCGGCAGCCATAAAAGAGTTGAAGAGTAGTATCAGAAAGAGCTATGGTTGATGGTTGTGCAGGTGGATTAGTAAACGAGGCTTCAATATCTTGGATGATGTTTCAACATATGAACAGGGCTCCACGCTCGCACCATAACTAGACACATGTGCACTACTCGTACGAGTTACTCCAGTACGAAGAAGCCTGGTTTTGATAAGTTGTAAGCTAGCTAGCCATACTGCACCTTAGAGGTACACGTAACTTGTACGTTATAAGTTTAATAGATAAGTAATAGTGTATAGCTTTAGAGTGGACTTGAGCTAGGTAGTGTTTCAGGGGTACAACCCAGAAAATGCAAGCTCCTTCGTAGCTTATTACCATTACTTTATGCTGCTCAAAGCTCAATATTACGAGCTTAGATGACACCGACAATCGCACCGTGCTGGTGTACTGCCGTGCATTGATCGCTCACGAAAAGTGCCTGGGGAAACTGTATTCCCAGAATTTCTGGTCAATGATCAGGGCATTGGAAGGAAACACGTGTTACGCGCGTCGGGAGAGTGTCGCATCGTTGCCTGGTGACTTCGTTCGCGATTCGTTCGGGTCGGATGAGAGATGCGCGTGGATGAAGGCGCGTGACGTAGCATAAGATACTAACCAAGTTCGGTCGTAGCTGCCGTCACGAGCCAGGGCCGTGCGCGAGACGACGACTCAGCCATCGACGCGCTTATCATAACCGTCCCGTCTCTCGCCTTGTCACATCTCCTACAATGTCCACACAGCATGCCATCAAACAAATCGCCTCTTAATCATCGGAGCAGGCCTTCTAGCACTCTATTCGCCTTTGGCATCCTCGCGCAGGTCGCGTTGCTTGCCTGTATCTTCTGGACTTATACGAGCTATGGTAACTCCCGTGAGCCAACCACCTTAGCGGAAGCAGCAGTTGAGACAACAACGAGACCAAACGGCTTCACCCTGCGCCACCTTTTGGACCATGGCGCTGGTCAAGCAGGACCGCGCGCACGCAGATTCGATGTGACGCCGGAGCGATTTGCGGTTGCTGATGTCGATACCCACATCGGACCCTTCATTATCAAGACAGCACCAGTGAAGATAGAACGACCTGCTTTGAGTGGCTACGATGCACAGATTCCCATATCGCCCATGTGGGTCGCCGAAGATGTACCGGGCCCGGATGTTACGGACAAGAGCACGGTAATCAGCTTCGCGAACATGTCCGAGGACGCTTACAAGGTCGGCCGTGATGACACTGGATGGATGGATGTTGACGGACGTTACAATTCATCGATTCCTTTTGGTTGGGATGACAGTGGCATCCGAGGTCATGTATTCAGCGATGACACAAACTCTACCATCATTCTGGCGGTGAAGGGAACGACTGTAGCCGTGTTTGAAGGCGATGGCACTTCCGTTCACGACAAAGAAAACGACAATCTATACGGGTCTTGCTGTTGCGGGCAAGGCGGCACATATCTCTGGCGCAAAGTGTGCGACTGTCAAACTGGCACCTACAGCTGTGATGAGCAGTGTGTTAAAGCCGAGTTGCGGAAGCCGAACAGATACTATGCTGCGACTGTCGAGCTGTATCAGGAGGTGCTCAAACTCTACCCGGATGCGAACATTATGACGACTGGACACAGTTTGGGAGGCGTCTTGGCTTCTTTGATCGGATTGCAGCACGGTATTCCTTCGGTGACGTTCGAAGCCTACCCGCAGGCCTTGGCAGCTAAGCGCTTGGGTTTGCCAGCTGCTGGCGACGTGGCTCCACTCAGGAAGAATACGGGCGGCTTTCACTTTGGACATACCGCTGACCCTGTATACATGGGCACCTGTAACGGCGCGACGAGCTTTTGCTCTATTGGCGGATACGCTTTCGAGACGCTTTGCCACACTGGAAAGAGATGTGCTTATGATGTGGTGAAGGATTGGGGATGGAGACAAAACACACAAACCCATAGTCTTAGGTACGCCATCGACAACGTGTACATGAAGTACGACGAGGCAGCGACATGTCAAGAAGAGGACGTTGGGTGCGTCGATTGTTATCTATGGAAGTTTGAGAATGGCACGCATACTACACCGACAACCAGCTCAACAACCGCAACAAGTACGACATCCTCGAGGACGCGGACTGAGACGTGCAAGACGCCTGGATGGTGGGGATGCCGTGATGAGACTACTACGATGGTATCGACCACTTCATCCAGCTCATCAAGTACTGCAACCAGTACAAGTACTTGTCATACTGTAAGTTTATTAGTCACGCGGCTATGCATACACCGCTAACCTTTAAAGCCCGGATGGTTTGGTTGTAAAGATAAAACAACAGCTAGCACAACTACTACTACTTCAGTGGAGCCAACAAGTACCTGTAGCTCGAAAGGCTGGTTCGGCAGGTGTAACGACGATGTGCCTGCGACGACTACACCAGCAATGCAAGGTCATGCTTATTGGCGGACAGTAGCAACCGCGACGCAGACGGCGCCATAAGTTGATCAAAGTCCTGCACGTTTTGTGCGGGTGGCAGTTAGTTCCATTCAATTGTATCTTCGTAAGAGTAACAAAACAATCAAAGTTTTCAAACTCACCATCATGCACGCGTTGCTGCCGACACTTGTTTGGACCATTACCGCTGTCGTGATTCCGGGTATTGCAAGATCATGCGACGCACTCGACTTAATGGGAAGCCTCCGGTCGCACGAGTCCTCTGTCTTTACATGCCGGCACTAGCTGCAACCAAATGATGCGATGTCGGTGCCCGGGAATTGGGCACGAGGAGATGTGTTTGAGGCAAGGGGCCTATAGTGAATTGTGAAGTATGTAGCCGACGGCTACTGTAGGTGTACAGCTGCAATGCCTCGTAGCTTCAAGGCAAACCTTTTGATTGTATACGTCATTCGTATGCCATCACCTGAGCAATCACGACAATACTGCATGGGCGCAGCATAGTCGTTCCACTCATAGATTCACACTGGCTAGCGGATGATGGACGCGTCTAGTGATGATGATACTGCCAGCCACATCACTCGAATGAGCGTGTGCGATGACGTTTGTACCTCGGTTTAGAGACATGCCAAGCCCACTAACAGCCGAAGTTCGCATCCATCCGACAGCGTCGGAACATCTCAATCGACATGAGACAGATGTCCCGTCAAACGGTCGGACAATCAAACACGTTCCGTCACTAAGTGCCGCAGCGCGCTTTGGCTGCTACATGTCCGCACCCAATCAATACTACGTTGCTCCTCGACATGTCTACACCATTGGATCAACTACCGCGTCCGGAGAAACGGCGTCGACTTGAGCGCGTCGCTGCGGCCTGCGATCTTTGCAAGAAGAGAAAGGTCAAATGCGACGGCGAACAACCATGCGCCTATTGCACGCGAAAGGATCGAGCGGCTACTTGCATATTCAATGGTCATCATGTCCGCCCTTCTACGCATTCTGCCGGTCACACTCCTACTCACGGTGTTCGTTCCGACGATGTCCACCGTCCTCACGCTCGTTCTACAGGCCATACACCAAATAACCGCGATTGCGACGAACAGGACAATGTTCTGCGGCAAAGGAATAGTCGTGAAGTTGCCGGTGATGGAGCATCATTCTCCCCAACATTGAGTAGAGACGATCAGCAAGGAGACACAGTGGTGCCCCTTGAGGGCCGCATCCTTCGTGACGCGCAGGGAAAGTCCATCTTTATTGGCGATTGCGCCCCGCTCTCCTTTCTACAGACAGTCAGGCACCTAGTCACATCTGAGGTGGATCCAAGAGCCACTGTCCAAGCCACTCGCGATCCCATCATTGAGATTGCGCGCCCCGAAACAGCGGATCAACATCCATGTCCCCCAGTTGATGTGGATCAAGTTGACGCGTTAGTCGATGAATATATTGCTGCAAGTAGTGGTCTCGTTCAGCTGTTCCAGAGGGAGGATCTTGCTCCTGAACTGAAAGCCTGGGCAAGTAGCAGAACATCGAGCTCAGACGACGCTGCAGCTGCAGTCTTTTACCTTGTTCTAGCAATTGGTGCACAAGAAAGATTTGAAGACAAGGCGGAAGCCTGGTTCAAAACTGCTCGGGATGTGCTTCTGAAGCATATGTGCAGTAGCATGAATGTCTCTACGGTCCAAGGCTTCGCGCTCGTAGCGATCTTCATGCTCCGAGCATCTCAGCCGAATGGGGCCTACCTGTATTTCTGTATGCAATCGGGAAGACAGAATGACAATGTACGAGTCGCTAACACCTTCCAGCTTTGGCTGCACGTGCCGCATATGCAATCGGCATACACCGAACCGAAGTAAACGCTTCCTTTGGCGAGACCATCAAGCTGGTGCGGGACCGAATCTGGAAAAGCATCCGCGTTACTGATCAACTGATAAGGTGAGAGGCGATCATGTTCAGTCGCATGATAGTCTACTGACCCGGTCTAGGTATGCACACTGCCTCGTGATCCCTCGCCCCAACGCCGTGAATATCTCGCGAGATACTAACAATCTTGCGTTGAGATCTTCGCTAACTACTCTGCCTCGTCATCTAGTAATGCTTTAGGCCGACCTCCATCCACATCTGATGTTGACTGCACCGTCAAGTACAATGCTTTTGAGGAGGACATGGAAGCCGATAATGTCAGTGTACTAGATGCAAGCGTACAGATCTTCATGATCATCGAACGCGTTGTCGTCGAGGTGTACTCTCGCAAACGTATATCTTTACGTATCGCTGATTATGTCTCGCGCCAACTGAAAAACTGGGCATCCAAATGGCTACAGAGACTATCGGGTCTTACTGCTAGACGTCATTCTCGCGAAGCAGTGGTGGGCGCTTGCTCTACACTTTGCTCTTACTACTATGGCATAATGCTACTTACACGACCCTTTCTCATCTACGAGTTATATGAGTATATGGGGGCACCACTGAAGAGCGGGGGCACACAAGCTGACCACCAAGAAAAGCGCAAGTACGCAGATGCTGCACTTGATGCAGCTTCAACACTGGTGGACACTCTACTCACTGTTATTCGTACGAACCATTTGCCTCGCAGGATGCCGCTGATTGTGTAATCCACACCCTCTTCTGAAATAACCGGAGCTAACTAGTACCAGGTCTTGGCTTTTCACAGCTACACTCGTCCTTGCGGTTGGTGTTCTTGGAGACTCGGGGCTCATGTTAGCGGATAGCTGCAAGGATGCGATTACTTGCATGGATCACTTTGGTCAAGTCGACCCTCATGCCCGACAATATTCGCAAGTCGCCCAATCGCTATTCAAGATCACGACCGCACATGCTAAGAAGAGAGAGTTGCATTTGCGACGGAAACGGAAACAAGCCTCGTCTGAGTTATTTGGTTTATTGTCTTCTGAACCTACTGGCCTTCAGTCTCAGACGGATGAATGCGAGGCACAGCTCGGCCCTGGGTCTCTGGTGTCTCGAGACTCTATTCAGCGCAATGTCTCCTCTACAGCGCCACTCGACTGGACTATATACGATGCCGACTTCTTCGCCCTGCCATGGCCGAGCGAGAACGATCAAGGTCTCCAGGATTTCCTCCAACCAGGCACTCACAACCTCGATGGCGTATCTGTGGCTGATATACCCCTGTTTCCTATACACGATCAACAGACCGGTAGCGACTTCTTCCTATAGGTCCTGAATGGACGCCTTGGCACCATGGATGTTGTTCTTCTGGATCTCTTCCAACACGTTTCAACGTACGACTTTTGTTTCGGTGGTCTCGTCTCTCGAAGTTCGCAGGAATGGTATCAGTGTGGTACCTCCTGTACCAACCAATTCTTGCGTCTTTGGCTTCTTGGTGGCCAGTTCGGTTGATGCGGACGCGATATCCCTTCTCTTGGGGCCAGTCGTTGGCTTTCCCATCCTGCTCGGTATGATAATGTATCTGGTCACCAGAGCAATATGCTTGTCGCGGAAACTGCTGAGTGACGTGACTGCTTCGTTGAACGCTGTCAGAAGTTCAGTGTTGTCTCCATGGCTGTTCACATAGCTTCGGATATTTGCAATCGCTTGGACGTCGTCAAGGAAGCGAGCATGGGGTCCGGGCATGTATCCACGCATCTCCGCATGGAAGCCGCCACTCCTGGAATGGTCTACGGAGAGGACAGCATCGAAAAACTGTAGCAACGAAGACTGGCCGTTGGACCCACCCCGATACGCGCGCCATGTACCTTTTCCGTTACCTTCGTCATAGAATACACCGTTGGGTAGACCGGCAGTGGCCATGTTCATGCTTCCTGCTAGGAATGGTCGGATAGTATGATAAAACATTTGCGGGTCGCATCGCTCGTCCATACGTTCCAAAAGCTGACCGATGCTCTGCATTCCTTGTCGGAAGTATTGCAGGGCGTGTACGACTGTTGCGACGTCATCGGTCTCGACTGCTTCGATTGCACCAAGCATAGCCTCGATCAATGGACCTGCCCTTGCCTCCATGGCATTTGATATAATGAAGAACCACGACTCATCGTCACTACCGGTCGCTGTGTGTAGTGCCACCATGTTCTCCGGTTGTGTCAAATCAGCTTCTTCCTTGCGTGGTGTCCAGTTCCACAAGTTTAGAGCAGCGTACGTGGCTACCGGATGTACCTCAAGGTACTCGGCAGTCTGCAGGAACGGTACAGTAATGGCTGGGGGTAGTCGCTGCACTGCTGGTTAGAGCTTCAGGTCTCGACAGTACTGCGAGTTGATGCCAGCATACCTCTGATGGCTCAGGACCAGCCCATATGTAGCCTTGAGCTATGACGGCGAGCAATGAATGGGCTCTCTGCCATTCTGCTTCACTAGAAAGACGCGATGTGTCTAGAACCGGCAACCCATCGACCCATTGCCGTATTTGCTGTGTCTCGATGAGTTGTGGGATTTGCCTAATGGTCTTTTCCCATGGTTTGTAGTAGGTGTGCGGTAAGCGAGTCAGTGGTGACTCGGCAGGTAAGAAGCCGTTCTTTGAGATGCCATAATAAGGGAGTGCGGCGGATGAAGGGAGAACGGGAATTTTATGAGGACTCATTGCGGAAAGAGCAGCGACAGTAATGCTGCACAAGGAATATCGGAGAGATACTTCCTCCCTGGAAGCGGCGAACTCTTGTTTTATTGCGCTGAAGAGAAAGGCCCACGGTCCCGTTCGGATGGTCGTCGGAACCCGGAACGACGGATGGGATGTCGGGACACTGTCCGAAATCCCAATTGAGAAGGTGCAAGCTTAGTCTGCTGCAAGCCTCAACAGCTCTTGCTTCGAGACGTAATTGACAGACCGCGATGCATATATAGTCTGACGCCTTGTACTCAAATCTCTACTCGAATTTGTACATAGTTTTACAACCCGGTTCTCGGCATCCTTCAAGACAAACACTCTTATCAACAATATACCATCATGGACGCAACCGCCGCGATCGGACAGTTACGCCAAGGGCAAAAGCCACAGTGGCCAGCAAATGCCGAATCATCAGACTTTGCGCACTCCCTCGACCAGAGTGCAGACATTCCCAAGACATTCCGACCAGAATTCATTGTTCCCAGCAAAGCACAACTGAAGCGGAAAACCCTGAACGATGACGCACAAACCGCCAACCCAGCATCAACACCTGACGACGAGGCCATCTACTTCTGCGGCAACTCGTTGGGTCTGCAACCAAAAGCTGTTGGCGAACACTTGAATGCATATCTAAAAACATGGGGATCCATCGCTGTTGGCGGCCATTTTACCGCCCTCGAGGACTCGCCGCTCACACCCTACCAAGACATGGCAGCTGGATGCTCAAAGAAGATGGCTGATATCGTTGGCGCATCACCTTCAGAAATCGTTGCCATGAACACACTGACCATCAACTTGCACCTGATGATGGCTGCATTCTACAAACCAACGGACAAGAAGCACAAGATCATGTGCGAGTGGCGACCTTTCCCCAGTGACTGGTATGCGATCGAATCGCAAATAGAATGGCATGGTCTTGACCCGAAAAAGTCCATGCTGTTGGTCGAACCGGACGATGGATACATCATGACGACGAAAAACATTCTCAGACTCATTGACGAGAACGTGGATGAGCTGGCTCTGATCATGCTGCCTGGCATCCAGTACTACAGCGGTCAACTACTCGACATTCCCACGATTACCGCACATGCAAGGAAGCACAACATCACCATCGGATGGGACCTGGCACACGCTGCGGGTAATGCCGAGCTGAAGCTCCACGACTGGGATGTCGACTTTGCCTGCTGGTGCACATACAAGTACATGAACGCTGGTGCCGGTTCCATCGCAGGTGTTTTCATCCACGAGAAGCACGGCAACAACGACCACTACAAGGGACTCAAGGGCTGGTACGGCCACGACAAGTCATCCCGGTTCCTCATGGACAACAAGTTCGTCCCTACACCCGGCGCGCAAGGCTTCCAATGTTCAAACCCATCAATTGTCGATCTCGCATGCTTAGCTGGCTCGCTCAGCGTTTTCGACAAGACATCCATGGCTGACCTTCGATCGCGATCTCTGCTGTTGACGGCGTATGCTGAGCACCTGCTCTCTCAGATCGCCGCACGCAATATCAGGGATGGCGCTTTCCCCTTCCAAGTCATCACACCGACAGATTCTCGTTTCCGCGGCGCACAGCTCAGTGTTCTACTACCAGAAGATGTCTTTGATGGAGCGAGTGCGGCACTAGTAGAGAATGGTGTTGTCTGCGACAAGAGGAAACCTGGTATCATTCGTGTAGCGCCTGTTCCGATGTACAACACCTTCAGTGATGTGTGGAGGTTCATGCAGATCTTTGAGGAGGCGATACGAGGCAAGGGGCAAGGGCAGGCTCAGGAGCAGCAGCAGTCGCAAGGGACGCCGGCGATTGAGGCGAGGCTGTAGTGTAATGAGAATTAGTTTGGTTATATGCCTCCGCAGGTTTCGAAGTTAATTCATATGAGCATTTGCTTATCAATACCCAAATCTGGCCATTACACCCCTCTTTGAGCAGTAATGTTAGACGTCGACGACTTCGACTTTGTAGATCAATGGGCTTTGGCATATCATCGATATTGCCATTGGGCTGAGGCTCTCTTGTACGTTCACGTACGTTTGCTCAATGACTGCCAGGGGGTCCTTTCATTTCACTGGTCTCTCATAAGCGCCACAAGCATCCTGCACTTGTATCGTATTCCACTACATTCTGTCTGCGACCCTCATTCACCTTGACCGTACCCATGACTATACTGTGCGGAAAAAAACGCCGCACAGACAGCAGAGCTACAGACCATAGACCAACCACTCAGTATACCAATACTCCATCGTTTGCCCCTCCCTCACCACCACAACCAGGACCACCAACAAAAATGGCAGGCGTAGCACAAAAACAAGCTCTAGCCTCGCTCAAAGGGTACGTCTAATTCCCATCCCGAAATCAAATATCTTCCATGGCGATACAGCCCTTTTGCGCCATGCAGCGTTAAATACTGACTGCAGTTCCCAGCTTCCTCGCATCGGGCGCGTATTCCGATCTCACCATCACCTGCGGCAGTGATACGTACAAGGCGCACAAGGTCATTGTGTGCGAGCGCGCTGCGTTCTTCGCTCGCTCGCTCAGGTTTGGCGGGAAGGTGAGTGGAGTGTTTGGAGGGATTGGGGCACCACCGGCTGAGACTGACCGACGGCGTATACAAGGAATCTGAGAGCGGGATTATCAATCTTCCAGAGGACGAATCGGTTATCGTCAAGCTCTTGATTCAGTACCTGTACGAAGCTGAGTATGAGCCGTTGCTGCCAGATGAGGGGTCTTGGTCGGCTGAGCGCTCGGTGGAGATCGACGAGGATCGCCCCGAGTATGATCCGCATGGATATGCTTACAGCTACAAGTTCCCCCACACATGCAGCAATCCCCAAAGGTCCTGCAACAAGCCTCGCATCTGTCCACATCATACGTGCAAAAATGGCGTAGTCTGTGGATCAGGACCCTATGCTTACGATTGTTCCAACTTCAACTGCGAAGAATGCAACCCTTCAACCCCTCCACTACCTCCACTCACCGGCCCATCCGCCCAACTCCTCCTCCACGCCAAAATGTACGAGGTCGCCGACAAATACGACGTACTAGGACTCAAGGACTTGGTTGTCGAGAAGTTTCTCAGGGCATGCGAGCATTTCTGGGACACGGACGATTTCTCCATCGCGGCCCACCATGCCTTCTCCACCACCCCCGATCACGACAAGGGCCTGCGGGATATCGTCAGTGCTACCATCAGCGCACACATGGGCTTGATAAAGAAGCCTGAAGTCAAGGTGCTATTGACTGAGTTCAACGGTCTTGCTTTGGGCATTTTAGAAGTGAAGATTATAGAGAATGGTTGGTAGAAGGGGGAAGTAGAGGGCTTCGCTTGACACTCGTTGACGCTAAAGGAGCAGAAGAGCGTAGCACGCGAGCATGGAAGGTCAGTTGGGGAGAGAGCAATATTGGATGAGTGCACATCTGGAAACGAGAATGTGGAGGATTCGAGAGACTGTATGTATACCAACGCGCCATCCAATGCAACGCCATCTCCAGAAGCCCCAAACCATGCCCATGCCGTATTTCCAAACTCATCTTCTCGTGTATACAAATCATGCCATGATCTACCCTAACTAAAGCTCATTCATAACATGTCCCAACCTACTGCAACCTCACCTCACCCTCCTCCCTCTTAATCCCAAACTTACTCAGCCTGATCCTCGGCACAACACCGACCAGCACGAGCACACTAGCAACAATAACAGCCCAATGCTGAATATGCGCCAGGTTCAAATTATATGTCGTCCACGTCGCGGCGCAGATGGTGGCAAGCCCCAGGACCGCAATAACATAACCTGACATCCTGTGGTACTTGTACACACTCTTCGCGTTGTCCACGCCACCATACAGCTGCGGGACATAGTACTGCGTGAAACCAACAATGGCCTGAATGTAAACGAGTATGTAAAACGCAAGGCCGAGACGCGCGTGCGCAGACTCGAAGTGTTCGTGGCCCGGTCCGGCTTTGTTCATCTCGATAATGATGAGTCCGGCTGTTAGGGCCGATGCGCCCACGACGTGGAAGAGGAAGTGAGCAAGGGTGCCGGAGCGCTTCTGTTCAGGCGTATGCGTGGGTTGGAGGACGAGGGCAGCCTGGATAGCGAGGAGGAAGCCGGCCTAACGGGCTATCAATGATACGGTTGTCGGGAAGGGGTGACTAGAGTAGTGTTGTGGCTTACGGAGTTGAGGAGCTGTGCGGTCAGCGGATGTCTGAGGCCGGGAGAGGGAGTGGCTTACTGGATGTGCGGAGAAGAAGATGAGTTTGTTGGAGAAGATGGCTCCCCAGATTATGGCTGCTAGCTGTTCGCACGTTAGTACGTGCTGTGTTCATGGCGTCGTGAATGTGCCTACGATCCATATGCCTGCTTGCGCAATGGGAGCGGTGCCTGCAACTCTGTTAGCATCTCTTTCTTCGAACAAAGTCTCTGCGCAGCTTAATAGCCCGTACCGATCCACAGGTTGTGATAGAGCGCCTGTCCATGTGTTTGGCTAGCATCTCCTCTTCTGCCTAGAAGAGGTTCTTCTTCGCTCTGGCCGCGCGCCGCAGCGGCATTTGGTGGTATTCCAGTCGCAGAAGCCATGCTGGATATATGTAGATCAAGGTGTGATGCTACTGTACAAAGAGTCTGACCTGAAAGAGCGATGGAAAAGAAGACACAGCGTCAGTCCGCGACGGATGGCAGAGGGGTGCTTCGGACTTTGCGCAATGAGGAAGCTCAGGCCGTCCATGACGACAATACGGACCCCTGTACATCTCCGCCAATTAGCGCCATGGGAATGTCAGACACACCAGAGCCCAGCCAATGAACGTCGGGATGACAAACGGCGGAGCAAGTGGCCATGTTTGCATCGTGGCCATGGTCGTGGGTTTGGGGGGGGGGGGGTGGGGAGAGCGTTTCTTGACGCGGGGGTGCATGTTTAGCATATATGCATCTTGGTCGCGTGGGAATACATGGTCGCGCTACCGGAACCATTCGAAGTCGTCAGTAGATGCCGAGCTGACACTGTTAATGTTAAAATATATTCTCATCTCCGTCACATCGTCTCTATCGTACAGGTTCGCCCTCATCCGTAGGGCTGCATTCGCCTCATCATCATCTCTGCCCATACCCCGGTGTGTATCAAGTGCCTATTGGTATCCCCCCTCTTTCTATCCCAGGGCAGAAATTGCCGTCATAATACCGCCCAACCGACTATGCCGAGGGGTATGATTGTCCACCAGCTGCGCTCCCAAGTAACAATACGCCTTCAAATGCTCATATATTCACTCGAAACCATTCCGTCCATTAACCAATCCAAATGCAGAACCAAACTAAGGATATAGATGCGAATAACATTCCGACAAAAGCGCACCTCTAGTGCGTTGGTGGTAAAACGTGGACAACTGTCATGTCCCATGTACCTGGTAGCACGTTTCGTGTCTCCCCAACTGCGCCGTTCGCTGATGCAGATACGAGAGCAAAACCATGTATCATATCTTGATACAATATGTGTGCGTGTACGTGAAAGTCAAGGTAGCCCCTCTCACTTCTTCTTCATGAGGGCAGGCTGTTTCGACGGGTCGACCGGATCCAGGAACTTGGTCATGGCAATAGAGAGTTCCTTGAATTCTACAGGCTTCGTCACATACGAGTTGAAGCCCGCTTCGATGCACTTTGCGTATACATCACCCAGGACATTGGCCGAGAGTGCAATGATTGGGTGGCGACGGTAGCCATGCTTCTTTTCCCATCGCCGGATCTCTTTGCACGCCTGGTACCCATCTTTGTTGGGCATGTGTAGATCACACTGAATAACGTTAGCATGTGACAGAAGAGAACAACGTTGCTACTCACAAGAACGATTGAGTAGTAGCCAGGTGGCTTGGAAAAAATAGTTTCGGTAGCTTGAACACCATCCTGTACTGTCTCTGTTTCAATCTCGATTCGGGCAAGGAACTTCAAAATCACCTACAACCAGTTAGTATGAGCAAATGTGCTACGTCCATGCATGATGCCTACCGTTTGGTTGATCTTGTTGTCTTCGACCAGCAAGACTTTGTGATTTTTGCCACCTACCCGGCGCTTGAGTTCTTCAAAGACGAGTTTTTGGCTGACCACAACCTGCTGCGCGCTGTCTTGGTTGCGGTCAGTACTCGACTCACGCTCCTTCTGCGGGTCGAATATGATAGCAAACTTTGACGGTTTGAGCGGCCGGTAGACAAACTGCAAGCGTCGATCCAGATGAAGCTGCTCATAATCGTATACTGGTGCTTCCTTGATGAGCTCTTTCTTTTGCGACGGATCCGAAACTACGACGACAGATGTGTTACTGTACGCCATGGAACTGAAGATCTGATCCACGATGGCGTGTACTTCGGCAGTGGCGTGTAACACAAGTACAACATGGGTGAATAGCACCGGATTGTCGCCACCCATCATCTTCTGCGCCTCAATCACACTGGCCTGACCCGTTACTTGGTGGGGTATCCCCTGGGGAAGGGTATTCTTGATATGTCGAATCGTGGCCTCCCTACTATGTTCCAGTGGACAAACTACCAAGATAGAATACATGGGAGGTTGCAAGGCGCTGCCAAGGGGCGAAAGACTTCGGTGTGGTGAGGGTGCGCGAAGAGTCTTGTCCGACTCAATAGAGGACGAAGAATCGGCCTTGGAAGCCTGTAGGTCACTGTCGGATCGCTTGGGAGGCAGAGCTAGTTTGATATCCGGGTCTGGAGCGGGGTTGGTTTCCTGCAAGTAAGAAGACGCAGACGACCTTTCCGAGCGCAGGCTTGACTGCCCAGTAAGTGCTGCACTTGTCAAAGAATGATCCGAGCTCCCAGACGAGAGAGAGGGCGAGTCACGCGAACGCTCAGAAGCTGACAAGCTGGGCGCCGGAGATCTGGCAGATTCGCTCCTCTCCGATGACACGCTTGATACACGCTTTATCTGTGCCTGCCCTGGATTCTGCGATTGAACGAACTTCTGGAGAGCCGAGGGTTGAAGCGGGAGCGAAGGTACTGGTGGCATCGAGAGTGGAGTCTCCAAGGCTGGTGTTCCTGGAGTAGACACTTGGGGCTTAGGATAGTCCTCCGCAGTTGGGAGCCCAAATTTGATTGTGAAGAAGAACGTTGAGCCCTTGCCTGGCGCACTTCGCGCATCCATCCTACCCCCATGTAATTCGACGAATTGCATCGAGATAGCCAGGCCGAGACCTGTTCCGCCATGTTGCCTGGTACTGCTGGCATCAATCTGACTGAATCGCTTGAAAAGATATTTAGCCTCGGCGTCGGTGAAGCCTTGGCCGGTGTCTACAACCTCGAATCGAATCATTGTTTCGTTGTCCCGTAGAAGGCGAGAACGATCAGGTGGTTGCAGCTTGCATCGGATAAAGATCTCTCCCTGCTCAGTGAATTTGATCGCATTGCCAACCACATTGAGAAGCACTTGTCGGATACGGAACTTGTCACCCTTGACCTCTGCTGGTACTCCTTCATCCACAAGATAGTTGAGTTCAAGGCCTTTCTGTATAGCCAAGCCCATGTTCAAGTCGTTGACTTCCTCCAGAAGCGACGGCAGATGAAGCCATTCCATGGACAGCTTAATCATTCCGGCTTCGACCTTTGACAAATCAAGGATGTCGTTGATGAGATTCAGCAGACTGTCAGTACTGGCTTTGATAATGTTGACGTGCTCTAGCTGTTCCGAGTTGAGCGTGCTATCCAGCAAAAAGTTGACCATGCCGGAGATACCATTGAGGGGCGTCCGGATCTCGTGAGACATGTTGCTCAAGAACTTGGACTTTGCGTCCATTGTCTCCTTCAATGTTTGCTCGAGCAACTTGTGGTCGTTAATGTCTGTAGCTGTGCCATACCAAGTCTCTTCGTCACGATCTTCGGAGAGTGACTTCTCTAACAGGATCCTGACCAGATGCCATCTGTATTCTCCGTCTTTGTTGCGCAGTCTAACTTCGGTAGAGTAAGATGCTCTCCCATGTGCGTCCTTGGCGACTCTCAATATACCGGTGCTCGCTAGTTTCGACAACTTGGCCTGGGGCATGTCCATGCGATCGACTGTTGACCCACCAGGACTGGTGATAGTTCTCTCCGTCTCCGATGAGGCATCGGACGAGGAGTCGGTTCGCCCATGGTCTGCTGGCATCGAAGTAGGAACATTGGCGACTCCATCTTCATCCAACTCTGGAAGCTTACACTTGATGACATCATCAGGGTGTACGTGCTCTAAAAAGCCATTACCCAGGGCCTGCATTTCACTCTGGCCAGAAAACGAAATCCATTGGGAGTTGCAGAACGTCAAGCCCCTCCGATCTGAAACAACAAAAACGATCTGCGGACTGGAATTCGCTAGCGCGCGGTATTTGGCCTCCGAAGCAGCCGTCTCCTGTTGCCGGGCTGAATTTAACTCAGCAGTATGCTGTTCGTGGAAGTCCATGTTGGTCCCAATCCAATGAACAATCTGTTGACGCTTATTCTTGAGTGGAGCCACACGAACGTAAAACCATCGGTAGCAGTGGTCGAACCTTTGCAGTCTGACTTTCTTCTGCAATTGTTGCCCAGTACGCAGAGATTTGCTCCACTCTTCTAGGTACGAGGCGCGATCCTCTGGGTGGATCGAATCCCATGGGTCTTGCAATACCTGACGTTGGTCCTGGCCTCGGTATATTAGGAATTTAGAGTTTACCCAAGTGATGGCACCGGTATTTGGGGCGGCGGTAAATATCTGGACCGGCAATGAATCGGTAATGGTTCTGAGTAGGCTCTCGGAAGGAGGTGGCATGTCGGACGACTCGGTGATCGACGGTCTCCTTACGTGTCCATACTGACCTTGGGGCGGCTTTCCACCTGGTGTTGTCGCTGCTGGCAGAGATTGGAATGACGAGCTAAAGTCCGCACCGTAAGAGTGCAGGACCGAGTGTCCACGGTTGGGGGCGCCTTGCAGTTGTGCGCGGCGCGTGCTCGATGACTCGTCTGCTTTGTCGTTGCGGCCCTTGACAGCATCCTCGTTGACTTGTTCTGCTGCAGGAACCACAGTCACTCGTTTTGAAGGACGCTTGTCGGGTTTCCGTGCTGCTTGGTCGTGCGGAGTTGACGTCGGCGGGTTCAGTGTCTTGCCGTATTGTTTCCTAGCATCAAAGTAACTCTCAACCGCTTCACTACCTGCGAGTTGGCCAGGCGTGCCACCCATGGAATGTTTACTAGAGAATCCGATCGAGGAAGTATCCCAACCTGGGGTTCCAGCGATAGAACCACCGGGACTATGCTTAGATCGACCAGAGTAGTCGGAAGGGCTAGTAACACTACCTGCTGCTGAGTTGGTGATGTCCTCAAGGTCAAGGTGGAGCAAATCATCGAGACTATCCGAATCTGACGGCATACTGATACCCCCTGAGGTGCCGGCTGTCATGCGGCGTTGTCGAATGGATGCAACTTGAGTTTGAGCGTTTGTGAACTGCCAAGCATTGGAGAACGAGGTAGCCAGATGTGGACCGAGATGTTTTAGTGAGTTGGTCAGGTTACGTGGATATGGCACGATAGGCGACAGTATCGAAAGGATCGCAATGGGAGCTTTTCGAACAAACCCTTCTTTATTCAGCGTCGACATGGACTGGTCCGATTGCCGTCGCGTCATGGCCGGCGTCTGAGATGGTGTGGAGGTAGCTGGCGACGCCATTACTTGTGAGAGGATGGGATGTACCAGTGGTATGTGTGTGACGGTGCTGGCTTTGTCGACGCCGATGGCTTCAACTATACCATATTGTGTGTAGTCTTGCGGCGAGCGTGACGGGTTGAAAGTCTCCTCATCGACGTTGCCCGTGATGAAGAAAGGGTTCGCGTCGGCATCGTTTTGAATAGCTGGTGATGGGGCAGGTGACTGTGCCCATGGTGAGCTCGGGTACTGTTCGTACTCCTCATAACGTTGCGGGAAGCGGGGATCATTGGCAGCCAGGTTAGCTCGGCCGCGAGCGGCAGCTGTTTTTTGGGCGTCGTGCGCAGCAGCACTGCTCTGTGTGGCAGAAGGCTTGGGCTGATCCTGCTTGTCCTTGTCCAGTTCTTCTTTGGAGCAATGCGAAGTTGAATAGTCTCTGGTCAGAGTTACCAAACGACCTCTTTCTAAAACGCGATTGACACCTGTGTTGTCGATGAGTGCATCTGGTTCATGATCAAGAGCTCGAAGAACTTGGTACACGGCACTGGGCGGTGAGGGTTCTCCCACACTAGAGAACTCTGGGTCGCTGAAAGTAGGGCCGCCTGTTGGGGTTGAGCCAGCAAATGTAGGAGAGGCGCCGTCAAACGAAGCTTGGGAAACCTGTCTTAGTGGGTGCTCTGGTCTTGCCGACATATGGGGTGCATGGCTCGCCGCCCGCATTGGACCTCTTGGCCGGCTAGGTGTTGGTGTTGGGGTATCTGGCGACGTGTTCGGCTTCTGGCGTTCGTGGCCTGCGAAAGAATGATGCGAAAACAGCTTCGGTCTGCGTTCAGGGATCATGGTGGCTGGTGGCATATCTGCATGTTCGTTTTCACGCGAGCCTAGCTGCTCTTCAGACGGAAAGTGACTCTGTGAGTCTGTCGCTTCGTGATAAGTAGCTGCGTGGGGACTTCCGTCGGTGGCCGCCGCAGTGAAGCTGGTCTTCTGTCCCCATGGCACATTCTCAATATCTGATGCATCCGCTGGCACTGCCAAGGTGGCTCTTTCTGCTCCGTAGTGGTCGCGCATGATGGAGGTCACAGCGGTCCACCAAGCAGGCAGACCGGGCTCGGCACCCAGGCGCAGTACGATGTCGTAGAGATTGGGGCTAGGGAATCGCGGGTCCTCGGCGTCCGGGCTCTGGTAATGTCTCCCTCCCGGGGCAAAGGGTGTACTCGATGCAGCGGGGGTACTGCTCTCGGAGGCGATGCGCTCTGATGGGGTTGCATATTCTCGCGGTTGCCCCGCAGCGACAGTGGGCGACAGGCTGGTGAAGGGCATGTGGAATGCCGCAGCCCATCTCGGTGTGTTGGGGACAGAAGGGAAGGGATACGACGGGGTCCGGACGGCATGGGTGGCGGGCGTGGGTGGCATGCTGCCACGAATGGTCCTCGCAGACTCGGTAGACTCGGAAGATGTGGTGAGGGATGAGGGTAGCGGGTTTGGGCTTGGGGTGGGGCTGCTGAAGGCTCCCTCGAGGGTTGGCGAGATACCCGGCATGGGCTCTTCCTTGATGGGCGATATGCGACGAGAGCCCAGGGCGGCAACAGAGGCACTATTCGGGGGACCGCGCAGGCGGGCGCGCTGCTGTTGCTGCTGCAGCATCTTCAGCTGCAGGCCGCGCAGTCTCTCCACTTCCATCTCGTCGGGCGAGGCCTTGCTCAGTGGCGCATCGTCTCCACCCTGCTCGCCCGCACCACTCTCGTCCCTCTCGTCGCCCGGCTGGCTCTCTGGCTCGCTCATTTCGGTATCCGTGGCTCCATGGTCGCTGCGCTCGCTCACGGGGCGGGTCCGGGGCGACGAGTGTGAGGAGTGCGACTGGTATGGC
Source organism: Alternaria brassicae (assembly GCA_004936725.1). Lineage (NCBI taxonomy): Eukaryota > Fungi > Ascomycota > Dothideomycetes > Pleosporales > Pleosporaceae > Alternaria > Alternaria brassicae. Next base: position 1,773,353 of record CM016512.1, read on the forward strand.
TTCGCGTCGCTGGCGGGCAGTCTCTGCAGTGGCGGGCGTGCGGTGGGTGGCGTCGCAGTCTTCTCTCTCTGGGAACTAGGAGAGGTGGAGGGGGCCTTGGTCATTATTGCATTCCCCCGTCTCCCACGTGAAGCGCAAGTGGTGTCGTGATGGGGTCGAGGTAGTAGGGAGCATAGATGGGATGGTGAGCTATGACGTCGCCGAGTGTGCTCCTGGCAAGGCTGGCAAGGCTGGCAAGGGTGAAGGGTGCAAGAGGCCTCAGCACCATGGACAAGTCAACAACAACACGACCCAAGGACCACCTGTGGTACTGAGGCTGTCTGGCAGCGTGCTCGTCAAGGCCGAATCCGCCCGGGGCGCAAAAGACGAGCTGGGAGTGCTTAGTGAACAAGACGCAGGTGGTGGGCTCATGCCAGGATCAGGAGCAGGATAGCCTTGCGCCCAAGGACTCTAACACACACACACGCCCACATGCACTTACAGAAAGGACGAGGGGGCACTCTGAGACGCGTTGGACAAAAGCAGTTTGGATGGATCGTGGATCGCGTAAATGATGGGTATTGGCGCGGGAAGCCGTCTTGCTCCTTTCTCATCACAGCCTTCCGCTTAGACGAAATTGATTGTTGGCAGAGAGCCGCCTTCGCTATGATGGAATCTTGGCGCCCGACGTCATCAGGGACTGCTAGCCGCGCCTCCGGGTGCCTAAGCCAGTGCTGACAAGGCCCAATCACGACGACGACCACAGTGACCACACCATAACGTCGTCAATCGCACAAGACACACACGGTGGTCTTGACAAATCCAATTATCCCACCATCGGGCCCCGGCCGCCTCTTGACGCGTTCCAGAACTGAAGCTTTGGCAGTGGCTGCTAATGAACGGGATGCCACGTTGTCCCAATTGGATGGGCTGGGCTTCCCTGTAACGCTAGAGAGACCACCACGTGACTACCTCCCATACACTCCCAATTCGGGCTAGCGCCCAGCTCTTCCTTGCGCCAGCCTCGACAACTGCCTATACTACGTGCAAAGAGCCTCACTAGCAATGCTGCGCTCGCTCGCTCGATTGACGTGTTGAATACGCTATCCCGCAAATTTGGCTTTTCTGTCACCTCTCGGTCCGAATGCACGCCAGCCTACAAGTAGCCGCTATGGAACCACTTGTGGTGCCATTATGCCCAAGGGCGGACCACCCGCCTGGTTCCAGAGGTCTACACTAGGAAGCCTCAGCGGCTCTGGCGCTTCTCACATCCCACCACCTGTCAGGCACCGCAGCGCTGTCGTCCAAGATAACTTACAGAATGCCGAGACCTGCCATGCGAGACAAGATGCGATCCAAAACTCTAACAAACTCTAAATGTCAGCTGGACTGCGGGTACCTGACTCCCGGGCGAACACCACACGTACCCACTATCATCGTGCCTGCCCAACGCTCGGCACATGTGCCTCGATATCAGCCAGATCACCTTCCCGATGGTGATCATTATAACACGATCCTGCTACGTCCCCGAGTTACCGCGATGTCTTCCCGAGCTCCGGAAACACAATCCCCGCCAATCAACATCAAACGACTCCAGCCAGGGTACCGTGCAGCGGTTATCACGAACAAATATAGATCTACAGACAATCGCAGTGTCAACACGCCACAGCCGCCGTAGTCGAATCAGGTCCATCTCTCAGGGAACGACTGGTCCGCGGGCTTCTCTGCATCTGTAACAACCACGAAACGCAATCGCCGATCGGATTGCGCATCTTCGCCACTACGATGAGGATTGTAAGAACAGCACCAACGTTGGCAGGCAAGGTATTGCAGCTCAAGTCACTAGCATATCAGTTCATCTCCATTTTGGACCAAGACAAACTACTGTCCAGAGGCCAGAGCGAGAGTGATCGTTGACACGTCTGTTGCAAAGCCTCCTACAACCTCAAATCTAGCAAGTCGTCGACACAACATCGCTCCTCTGGAATCCACTAACCACGTGACCTGGAACTTCATCGGTCTAAGCATTTCCAGTCAGTGATGAGCAATGTCGTGGTAATACCGACGGAAAACGCCGACGAAGCTCTTGCCATATACATTGTTATAAGTAGAGCTCAAGTATCGATGGAGTAAGTAGAGCCTTGAGTGTTTGAGACCTAGAACCACTTGTTCTGCCTGTGCAGTGTAGTATTCTTTGTGTCGTTCCGTCACTTGAAAGTGGTTTTAAACATCGATTCGTCGGGAATGGCTACATGCTGTGCCTCTCGACACGAGGAAATGCCTGACTGGAGAAGAGTAAACTGCAGGGCGTAACACTGTACAATCTATCACCAGCAAAAAGGCGTAAAATGATGTCATAAACCGCATCACAGGCTTGTCACAGCCCTTCCAACCACACTACTACCCCACAACGCGGCCCGCCTGATCTTCCACCTTCCTACATCCGGCCACATCTGCCTACGGCGCCCTTTACGTGCGTTGTTCTCAAAGATTATATCATTGATGTTGTTGCTTCGAAAATTCCAGGAGATACGTTGCCCAAATTACCTCGGCTCCGCACAAGATGACTGCCAATCTTGACACGCGTCGCATTCGATCTTCCACGCCCGCTGAGCTTCGGGACTACTACAGTCAAGCATTGAACGATACACCAACTGGAGAAATCACAACGCAGCTTCTTGAAGCTGTCGAGAGGCTCAATACCCCCAATTACCTTCGCGCCATGGCTCGGTGTAGCAAAGTCACCTTCCGTAATCCGCGAAGCGCTTAGCCAAGATGTTTCAGTACTAATCCGCAAGTTCGCAATCAAGCAGCTTCGTAAGGCACTTCGTTCTTCACGATGGAGAGAGATGTGGGAGGGTGTTGGTGGCGTTGCTGGTCTGCTTGACATCTTTGCCGACCTCTCGGTGCTCGAGGTCAGGTCAGCATGCATGGCAATTGGCAGCTGCGGTAGAGGAGCTGATCTGGTTGAGAAAAGAGAGCTTTTTACCCAATTCTTCAGAGCACTGCACCCTGATCAATTCCCTGATGCGCCGCAAAAAACCAAAGACAGGCGTGCACTCGGACGGTTCTACGCGCACCTCATTCCCGCGTGCTCGACAGACATGGTGAGCGAGGCTATTGCGAGCGGCTTCAAAGGGGCATGGAAAGATGCACGGGGCAAGCATCTCCTCAAATACTATCCGGACCATATGCAAGAAGAGCTCCTCCAGTCACTCGGCGCGGAGCAGTCATCCACCGTCGACGTTTCACTGTTTCAAGGTCTATTGCATCACTGTCCTCCGACCAAGTCAACTGGAACAGGCCTCTCAGGGTCTATGGATTTCTCTTTAAGAGTTCTTGAGACTCTGAGCAATTCAACGTGCCATGTAGTAGAGGATGAAATTTTTATCGATCAACTCGTCAATCCCCTTTTGAAACGCGCTACCAGGAACCACACAGACTGGAACATTACAAAAAGAATCGTCGACCTCACAATGCGATATCTTGAGACTCATCCAAGCACGGGATGCCACATTACGAACTTTCAGGGCGACTTCCTCCAGCAAGTTGCCTTTTGTTGGTCACAACAACCAAGTATGTTCGAGCAACCACTGCGGAGGCTATGTTCTCATCCAGTATTTGGCACAACTAGCAAGACCGAACTTGGACATTGGGATGACGTCCTCACTGGAACCCCCGCAAAACGAGCCTACCCACTCTTACGAATTTGTTACCAAGCGTCTACCTCACTTGATCTGGATAGCGATGAAGATCTTGCGAGGATCGAGGGCTCGATCCATTACAGCCTTTTTTCCTATCTCTCTCCTGAGGACTCACTCCTACTATTCACTCGTTTGCGAAGAGCAAGAGGAGATACAGATCTGATCCATACAGGTCACAGTGATTCCATCTTTGACCTACCATCGACCTTTAAAGGTTCTAGTGGTGACCCGAATGTTGTTTACATCTGGCTGCTGAACTTGAACAACAAGGGGGAAGAGGCCAGGACAGTGGCCAAGGACTTCATAGATACGCGCAAGAAGAAGGCTGCCACGGCATCTCAATCGGAACAACGCGCTTTCTTCGCCAAGTCGGTGCTTTTTGCTACCATAGCCACCGGATCACTTCAGATGCTACGGTACACGTTGGAGTGGGCCAAACGTTTCTTGCGAGATCTGTTTGTGGTTCGTGAAATCTACGCCCCAGTGTATCCTGATGAGGCAATACGTCTACTCTCAGGAATTCCCGAATCAATCAATGAGACCTTAAGCCTAACGGGGCTACACCAGCGGGTATCCGCAGCAAATTCGATTCTCCAAGGCATGTTTGATACAGCCTGCGAAGCCCTAAAGGAGCCGTCATTCTCTGTTTACGACTGGAACGGCGTCTTCGAACTATTCTATCAGGTCATCAAACTGCGAATCGATCTCACACAAATGGTCAAAAAGCAGCTAAATGCTTCTGACCAGGAGTTATTGACCTATCTTTGGGCCGATACGATCCCAATGATCATTACGATCGAGGAAAAGGCGCAGAAAGACGGTTACGAAAGACTGGAAGCAAATCTCTTCCGCGGCATCGTTGCCTATAACAAATCCTTCACCTGTGAGCTAGAGTGCTGCGATGTATCAACGTATGCATTCCTTGATTCCCTCGCTCGTGCGAGAGATGAACTCTGGTGTAGAATGCGCCCGTTGAACCATCCTGCTACAGTCGCACTTCCCCATCCTTTCCCGCGAGGACTTCCGCTCCAATATCTTACCGCGCCGTGGATTTTGAACGTGGAGAATCTGAGTAGCATTGCGCCTTACCTTGCATCACGTACCCGACGCACCGTATTTCCTGATGCAGAGACTGCTCTTCAGCCAGTACCAACGGACAAGGATACTCAACTGGCCATCGGAATGTTCGTGGACAGCTACCAACATGCTTTACAGCTTTATATACCCAAGAATCATGATAGTATCGAGAGACAACCCCGTATCAAGAAAGCGTGGGAGTATGCGATCGGTCCTTTGAGTTCCAAGAGGATGGCAGAAGATGAAGCAGTACGCTTCTGGAGCGATAAGAAACCACGGCGCATGAAAGAGTGGCCGCCCGAGGGTGCGATGAGCACTGTCAAGAAGCCTTGGCCAGTGCTACCCGAGGACGACGGTTCTGGTGAGCCGTGCGAATGGAATCCCTTCATGTCGAGACCAGACTTCCCCATGCGAGAGCTTGGTGAGCTTACCTACATGGATTTCTCCGTGGACATATCTGGAAACTCAACCTCCAGGCCTCCCGTAAGTCTCCCCGTCGTATCATCAGCTAGAGTTCCTGCCTACAGAGAGGACCCCCGACATATTTGGAGTAAAACACGCGATATGGGTGAAGCCGGCGTCTTGTCGGCCTTGTTGTATCTGGATGCGAAATATGTCAGCGATGATCGTCTGCTAGCTACCCCATTTCCCTCAGCAACAGACACGCGTTATCCTTCTCTGTTCTTGGATGACGACTTTCTCACTGCGGAAGAGCCCAACCAGTACACAGCTGCCAGGGACATGAGTGGTCACCTCGACACAATACCTCCTCCGTTGCTAGCACAGTCCTCACGAAACCTCAACAAGGCCCTCGATAACTTCGACGCAGATTCGGAAACCGGCACCAACGCGAATCCGCACGAGGTTGCCATGGAGCTCGTTGCGCGACTGGGCGAGAGCGATAGACCTGCTTTAGCCATGCAGTCAGTCGTTCGAACGGTGCTAGATAGACCAGAGTCCAGCTCGTGGCATCGGAAACTCCTCAAACCTAGTTTCCTCCGACGGCTTCCGGCAACGCAGGCGAAAGCTTGCGTTGAGGCTTTTACCGACGGACTCGTTGGTATGCTTCGAATCAAGGGAGCGGGCAAGAAGAACTCGGGTAACCAAGTTGTTGGGTCGACTGAAACTTCCGCATCACATATCATACCCATACTCTCAGGTACTTCCTCACTAATGGAAAATACTGTAAAACAACAGGACTCACTTGCATCGACTGACAAGCCGCATGTAAAAGTTACCACGCGCAAGATGCTAGCTCAAGTTTTCCAAAATTTGGACTTGATTGGGATGGATTATGCTCTTTCTGTACTACAGACACTGTCCAGCATAGACACACATGTTGACGTTCGACTCAACGTCATCAAGAGTCTTCTGGCCATACGTGACTCTGGCTCTCGGGAGCAATCTCGCCAAGTGCTCACTCTCTTAGAGTCGTTTGTACCGCTAGCGGGAGCCTTGGATGAGAGACAACCGCTGAATGAGGCCCGCTGGGTGCAACGCGAGCAGGACCTTGAACTTCCCGAGCTGCAGTCAGGCATTTCGGGCACTGCGAGTTCAGATTCGCCGATTCTAGCCGCGCTGGTTGGATACCTCCGTCATGGAAAGACGGCGAGGTGCGAGATACAGTCTTATGTTGATCGAATCATGATGCCGGTACTGCAGAACCTCAGGGATCAGACGGCGAGATGGGTAGCATTGTTCCTTCGCAAATACGGGTTCGAGGACACTTTGGTTGGGGACTTTAACATCCCATCTATCCCGCGAGATCCATCCGTGAACAGGACGTTACTTTCCATGGAGAGCGGAAGAATGAGTTACATTCCGCGTACTGTACTGAAAGAATACGTAACGTACATGTCTTTCAGGGCCGCACTACCAGCGCCCATGCGAGCTATGAATGAACGGCTCACTGCAGACCCTGCACTGCGCTCACTTCCCGAAGTCGAAACATGGATGCGACTATATGGGCAAACGCTCGAAGTCGAGGGCGACGGCATCGGGGTCTTCGACATTGTGGGGCTTCTAGATCAGGCTATGGATTCTTCTGACGATGCGACGGCCATTACGCCAAAACTCATTCAGGAGCAATTCCTCAAACTGTTCACTACATTCCTTTGGAACGATACGCCAACATACTCCAAACTCACAAAGGGCATGTGCAAGAGACTGCTCGATGGCCATTACCTCGGAAAGACGTGGTGGATACCACACGGCAAACCGATATTGGAGGCAATGGTGTCCTATGTGAATACTTTGCGCACGCGAGAATGGGAACGCGATCCCGCCCGAAAGCCTCCAGTGTTACCCGACACGTTCTCCTGGCGTCTTCTCCTGCTTGATTATCCGTGGCCGGCCCGCGACGAAGAGGGAGCAGCGCGCGAAGAGAAATGCAAAGTTTTCGCGGGCCAACTGGTCGGTGTCATCGACCAGATGGGAAGTTTGCCAGTCGACCACATGCACCTTGATCAGCTGTCTACCTACGTCGCCATTGATATCGTGTCTTCTATGGGAAGCCAAAGTGAAGAAAAACAATTTGGCCGGTCGATACATGTTTATGACAAGCACGATTTGTTACAAGATGCGCTCATGAACAACCGCGTCTTGACCGCGATTTATATAGGCGACATCAGTAAGACCAGACTCAGCTGGCTGACGGCACCGGAGTTATTGAGGGTCGAAGTTGCCGCAATGTTGATAAAGCTTGTAGGCGATCGGTTGTGGAAGGACAGAGCTATCGTAAATGAAGCAATTAGGGCCCGGTTGAAGGGAATGATAGAAACATGGAAGGCATGTGAAAATGAGGGCGTTCGGAGAAGAGGGTGGGAGATTGAACAGGACTGTCTGAAGTAATCTTGCGTAGAGAACGGAACATGGCAACAGCGACGTCTGTAATTAGCCGGCTGAATTTTACGTCATTTCGGATCTTGCGAACAGCACCCAACAAAGTGCGATGATGAGACCTCTGGCAACCGTCCAAGTCGCCATGGTGAAAAGCTTTGCATCACTGTGGTTTCCTTGGCCGCAGCTTTCCGACCACCAGCCAATTCTAGCACTTTACCTAGCATCAATATTCCTCATCACTATCGTTCCATTCTTCTTCTGCAGCTGGCGTCGGATCGCCATCTGCATGTTCCCATTGATTCTCAGCCTGTGTCTTAGATCACCAGGCTACAGATTCGGCGACCCCTCTGCCGATTATTACAGCAGCTCTTTCTTCATTGCAATTCCCCTGCATACATCGGAAGCTCCAGCCGCAATTGCAATAGGGACGGAGAAACCTTGGATGATGTGGCATGGACATGGCGTAAGGTGCTCCGAGCGTGTTCACTCATCGTTCCATCCCATCGTGGTATTGGTTGGAACTGGCAGGTCAAGAGCGTCCCTGACAATCCGTACAGGTCCTTTTCTGAATGGGCGTTTGTGAGGATGTCAGAATTGACCTTTTCATCTAGTCTTCACTTGACCTGTGACTTCTGCCACCACCATACAATGTAAGTGACTCGCTAACGCAAGACGTTTTTGTAGACGGTCCCGCAGCTCACAATTCGCATTGTTTACTCTCAGGTCTCCATAAGGGCCGTCTCGGATTGGCACTAACCCAACTATACGTGTCTTTCGCAATCAAATGTTTATGGTGACGCGCAAAGACATGGGATCGTTTGCATTCTTCATGTCACAGCCGGTAGCTATTACCGTGGAAAGTCTTGTGCATCGAGTGTTCAGTCAGGTACGATCCCGAGGAGCCGGCCTTGACAATACTGGACCTGCATTAGCCGAGGTACGTGGGCTACATTTGGGTGGTCTTTTGGTTTTCCATTAGTCTACCAGCATACGGGAAAGGCTGTAGAAATGCAGGGATCGTTCATGATGCAATTTCAGGGGCAAACCTTTCGAGGCTGGAGTTCGTGTGGCAGATTGGACCTTTCAGTGATGGGGGGCGTGTCTCCAAACACATGAGGGTATAGAATTGCAGCTTTCGTAACTCGACCTAAAGACTGATGGCGGGATCAAAACCAAGTAGCTGTGAAGCGTCGAAGACGAAGGCTGAACCAGAGTGCGGAAAACCCCTGCGCTAGGTACCGATAGAAGCTTAGCGGCGGTCTATGCTGCCAAACGTCATCTTTCTGCGTTCACACTTCAAGTCAACACCACACATGCAATTAGGCACTTCTAGAGTCTAACTGGCGCACAAGACTCCAATTCGGGGAAATTTATATGCATCAACTTACCCCGCTCGGGAAGACTAGTAGGCTTTCCTACGCGTATGACCCGGATGGTAGGAACGGGTACGCTCCAGAGCCTCACATATCGGCTCCTCCTTGACATAGACAGCGTCGACTAGGAAGAAAACTTTTTCTCAGGGACATGCGATGATGCCACGATTTACATTGACGGTTCAGGGGGCGTCTAATCCCACCCACGTCTATGGATTCATCATCTTGAGTAACCGCGAAGCTGACAAGAATGGGGTCTATAAAGGAGCGTCTTCCTGCTCTCGGTGTTGAGCATTCTATTCGTTCTATACAATTTCTATCCTTCTCCATTCTCTCAACCACTAGTAGTCGACCAAGATGTCAGGCTGCTCGCTCGTTGCCGCAGGCTTGCCGTCCCTCATTGGGACGGCCACTCCAACCTTCAGCTACGATCATGCGAAGCATACATTTGGATCTGGCGACGACTTCGGTATCCAAATGACTTACATGTTAGGTACTTCTACTTGTTACCAAGGAACCAAGCCTACCCTCACTCCCATCATCTCCAACCCGTATCTCCTGTACACCCGTACCTGTTCGTATGTCACACAAGGAGTACCCGCAACCTACACAGGTATCTTCTGTGGCGACGCCAACCTTTACAACTGGGGCAACGTTGGTGCTTACACGCTCGACAACTACAAGTACTTCAGCCCGTACGCTGTCACTCCTGTCCCTTTTACTGCCACATTCGGCACTCAGCCTGCACCGACCACAGTCGCTACAAACACTGCTTTCGTGACCTCGACTGTTACCAACACTGCTTTTGCTTCCGTTCAGCCCGCAGTTACTACCACAGTCACTTCCGCCTCCACCACTAGCACACGTACGAGCACGACCACTGTTACGACCCCAGTCACCAGCCCTTTCACGCAGACCGTCACTTCATGCCCAACGCCTTCAAGCACTTCTCCTTCTCCAATCCGTTCGTCCTCATCCTCCAGCTCCCCTGCTCCGATCGCGTCTTCCTCGTCGAATCAGGTGTCTACTACCACCGTGATCGTCGTTTCAACAACTACGCCGTCGCCAAGCTCGACTTCCAGGCCCACTTCGGTCTCGTCTTCGTCATCGTCCGTGGCGACCACAACCGTTGTTGTCGTATCTACCGTCTCGCCGACACTGAGCTCGTCTTCGAGCCCATCTCCCATACCATCACCGAGCTCATCCTCTTCACCTTCTTCTGTCCCGTCGCCAAGCTCATCTGCTTCGCCTTCTCCTGCCCCATTGTCAAGCTCATCTGTTTCGCCATCCCCTATCCCATCGCCCTCTTCATCGTCGGTTGCTACTACCACCGTCGTGGTCGTGACTACGGCTATACCAACACCGAGCTCCACTCCGGCTTCGTCATCCTCGCCCGTGCCTTCCAGCTCGTCTGTACGCACATCTTCCAGCTCAGCCTCTTCGAGCCCTGCGTCCAGCTCCGTCACTCCTACCTCAGCTAGCCCGGCGCCCTCTGCGTCTGCTCTGTCTTGCCCTGCGAGCAATGGCGCAACCTTCAGCACGCCTCACGGAAACTTCATTGTCGAATGTTTTGTCGACCGCGCCAACAATGACATTGGCATTGCACCAAACAACCCTGCGACCTTCGAGCAATGTATCCTGGCTTGCGCAAGTAACGCTGATTGCCAGGACGTCTCTTACCTGCCCAATGGTCCTTGCTACTTGAAGAGTGGCCTTGGAGCGCCCAACTCCAATGGCAACGTCTGGGGTGCTAGAGTTGCATCTGTACCTGTATCATCATCTGCTGTGGTATCTACATCTTCCGCACGCTCTTCCTCCCCAGCAGTTGCCACCACTACGGTCGTGAATACCACAGTAGTTACTGCTAGCTCCTCTTCCAGCTCTGCTGCCAGCCCTGCCGCCAGTGTTTCGTGCCCTGACTCCAACGGTGCAACTATCACCGCCAATGGTCGGCAGTACCGTGTCGAGTGCGGTTCTGACTACGTAGGCGGAGATATTCCAGGCCCCATGAGCCCGACCTACCCAGGCTCCTATGAGAAGTGCTTGGCGGACTGTTCTTCCACTGTAGGCTGTGTTGCTGCCAGCTACGTCATTGGTGGCCCTTGTTATCTGAAAGACGCAGTCAGTGGTGCGAGGACCAACGCTAACATCATCGGTGGACGACTGGTTAGCATTATCCCGACTTCGGCTGCACCCGCTTCTTCATCTGCGGCTACCTCCTCTCGCATCGCCTCATCTTCTCCAGCGGCGGCGACAAGCTCAGCCCCAGTCACTTCAGCCACTCCGTCTCTTGGGCCCTCAACAGTCACTGTTACCACGACTATCTCCAACACGGCGTACCAGTGCGCCTGCACGCCTACTAGCGTCTTCAATGCTCCTGTCGCGAGCCCCACGGGCGCTATCACCTGCCCTGATTCTAATGGTTCAACTTTTGTGACTTCATGTGGCGCACAGTACGCCATTGAGTGCGGCGCCGATCGTTTCGGCAATGATCGTAAGTCTACCACATATACTGTTTACATATACAATAGCTAATGTAGTGTACAGTCACGAACGGCCTCGTCTATACTGCCACGTACGAGCAATGTCTCCAGGCCTGTGACACCACTCCTGGCTGCGTTAATGTCTCCTGGGTTATGGGCAACCCGGGTGCTTGCTACATGAAGGGCAGCAGCGGCGCCATTCAGAACAATATGAACATCATCGGAGGTCGCAAGATTTCTGGATGCGCGACCGTGAAGCTTCACCGCAAGCGCGTTGCGGTCGCCGCCCCTAAGAAGAAGCTCGCCAAGCGTGCCGGTTTCTTCGGCCCTGACTTCACATTTACTCAGGATCGCGTCATTGCTACTGCTACTGCAACTGTTCGGTCTACCGTCACCACGTGAGTATTGTCCGTTGTTTTCCACCATGCACTTGCTTACTAGTGACAGCACCTCGACACCAATCTCCGGTACCACTACCCAGACAGTTTTCACTACTGCGTCTACTACCGTCACCACCACCACAAGCGTGCCTTCCACCGTCTACAACATCATTAGCATTACTACATGCCCTACTGCTACCCCCACCGTCTAACCAGTGACATTCCACTCCTGATGCATGCCGACGCTGTCAACCTCTTCGACACGAACTCCAGCCCGGACTCCTGTCATGCCTGTCACCACACGTTGATCTCAATTATCGTCGCTCTTTAGCACATGTCTTTTCGCTCTTTGGTGAACGCAAAGCATGTGTCGCTATTATAGAGACAGTAGACATACATTTTAAATGAAAGTCCGTGTCTCTTTGAATCATCAATCTATTTGCTACCGTGATGTGCAATTACGTGCGCCCAAGCATCTGCCTGACATGTCTCTTATCTCGCGATAAAAGATATTCCGTCAGTGAGAAGACATATATGGGGATGCTGAACGAGGTGTAAAGATGAATATGTGGAAGTATGGTGAAGTAAAAAATAGTCGACATTTCTCCACAACGACGAGGCGGAAGGCTGCACGTGAGTCGTTTTCCAGTCTGGTTTTTCCCCTCCATTCTGTATCATCTTATGCATCTACGACACACCTTTCAGCCATTACACGTAGTTAGGGAAGCAAGGAAAGACGACCCTTGCCTTGCCTCCCGAGCATCTCTTCTTCACACTTCCCGCTTAACAGCCTGAACTCACTTCTTCACCTTCACTGGGACCTTTCCCTGAACAGCTGAAAATAGTGTTTTGGAAACGTGGTCTCTGATCGAGTAGGCATGCCCCACCTAGACATTTCCCAAACGAAGCCGAAAGACTCGTACCATCCAGCCCCATACCATCATCATCACCCATCTATCTCAGACTTGTACTCTTCTACCTCCCAGCTCCCAGCAGCATATTCATCATCTCTCATACATCGTCACAACACGTCCTTTCAACAACAACAACAACAACAACAACAACAACAAAAGTCAACAAATCAACAAATCAACACGGAAACATTTAATTTCCATATTTTTCTCATTTGTCTGCGTCGAATATGTGTAAGAGTGGGAGGAGTGAGAAAAGAAACCTCCCCCCCCCCCTCCCGCACTCTGCTAAACCTAAACCGCTGAACCGCTGACTACCAATAAGTAGATGGACAACATAAAACGCCACTGCAAGAAGAATGCAATACCCTTCCAAAAACAAAAAAGAGCGCCATTGCGTACCGTCCATGCAACATAAAATAGCGTGAAACATGATATTCTTTGCCAAATCCTGTCTCTTGTGCACGAGCCAACCGGGCGTAGGCATTTATATCCGCCGCCTGCGGTTGGCTGCGAGCACGCGAGCAGTTTCGAAAAGGGTTAAGGGCCCTGCAACGACCTCTGCGAGGGGGCGGTCGTGCGCTGCCATCGTGGGTGGCGATTTGGGGACCATTAGAGGCGAAGGATCGAGTTATGGCGGTGTCCTACACCAGATCTACGTTGAACTTCCAGGTGCCTATCTATGTTAGCAGCAGTCCAGTGAGGGTCAAGAGGCTTTCAGTGCTGCTTACAGAGCTTCAGATTCTCCGCAGTGTCATTCAGGACGATGATCCTCCGCTTTGTGCAATATGAGGTCTTATCAAGAATGTCGACCTTGAGCTCCTTGAGCTGATCGGTAGGCTTCTCAAACATCTCGCTGAGGTTCTCGACAGCCATTTCCAAATCCTTTTGGTTATCCTCGAATATCTCCGTGAGGTTGTTTCGTGCAAGGTAGTAAGCAAAGGCATAGGTCCACTTGAGTACCTGTCGACACTGTTGAAGCGCATGTGAAGCGTGGTCCAGGAACTGCACCTCAATCCACGACATGCCCGACGAGTTTTGCAGTTGTTGCATCTTCTTCTCCGTCTTCAGGTAGAGGTCCTTGTCTAGCTTCGCGGATTGTTCGTGGTTCGCAAACCGGTTGTAGTAATGCAGGTATCGTTCGAGCGACTGCCGAGACTTGGCCTGCGCATCGCGGGCTTCGGATCCGCTCTTCTCTTCAAAACGGTTGCAGTTGTACCAGCTCGTGCCGTGCTCCGACCACTTGCCCATGCACATCCAGCAAAACTCGTTGCGACACTTTCTGCATGTCATGTGATTGCACCCTCCATTCTTCTCGATGGTGGAATTGCAATTGGGGCATTCCTTTGTGTTGGCCGATATCCAATTGGCGGTCTCCGAGTCGTCCTCGCACTTTTTGACCCACTTTTTGACCAGCGCGCAAGGTGCGGGCTGGTGGTTGTTCAGAGTGCATCCAAAGCAGAAGTCGTGACCACATTCGCAGTGTACCGTGGGCACGATCTTGGTGAGATCCTTGCTCTTGACCGGGCATTCCACGGCGTATTTGCAATCGGGGGCGGGGCACCACTTGAGGTTCTCTTTGTCGTCGACGTAGGTTCGCGTGAGAAGGGTGTGGTATCTACGACGGTTAGCAGGCTTTGCGAAGGTAGAGCGGCACTGACGTACCTGTCTTGGAGATCTGCTGTAACGAGAAGGTCTAGCGATTTTGAGTCGACGATGCGAGTGCAGCCCTCTCCCGGGCAGCGTATGCGAGCAGCCTCTCCCTCGTCTTGAATCTTGGTGCCGAGGTATTGCCTGTAGCAGTCCAGGCAAAACCTATGCCCGCACTTCATAGCAAACGTCCGCAGGGTCTCGTCATCGTCGCAGCAGATGTCGCAGACGAAGCTGGGTACTGCCTCGATCTTGGGCGGGTTGGCGGTAGAGTCCTGGCCCAGTCCTGCTGTCTCCAAGACCTCGTCCGTCTTCTCCATGTATTGATCGATCAGACGTTCCTTGTTCCATCGCAGGTGGCGGAGCAGGATAGCGGCGGCTTCGGGTGGTTGGCCGAGGATGCTCGAAACTTCGTCGATCTGCTTGTCTTGCTGTGCCTGAATCTGGGCGGGATCAAAGACCTTGAAGTCCACTTCAAAAGCTTGCTTGGTGGGCTTGATGTCCTTGTCTTGAGTTTCAAAGCCAACGTCGTCTTGGTCCATGTCAAAGTCCGAGTCTATGCGACGTTAGTATGCGACTTTGTTACAAGCTGGAGGGGGGATGCGCACCCTCTTCCAGGTCCAGATCGCTGTCCTGGTCGTCAAAGTCATCGCCGCTCATAGAGCTGTTGAAGTCGTCGTCCGAGTCCATCGTGCCGGCGTCGGTTGCGGGCGTAGCCGGCAGGTCAACAGCAGGCGGGTTTGGCTTCTTGTGGGGTGGCTCCTCTGCCGGGCTGAGGTAGTTGTCTGCCTCGTCGGCCTTCCGCTTGCGAAGGGTGGTTGGAGGCGTGATGATGGAGATGTCCCGCCTGATGACGGAACGCTGGCTGGACAGGCTGCGGCGGAGGGAAGTATGTGTGTGTGTGTGTGTGTGTGTGTGCAGACGGAAGCCGAGGCGTGGCAGTACAGGTGTGGTATAGAACAAGGGTATTGGTCAGCTGAACAGAAGAGAAGGAGTCACAAGAGTTGGGCAGGCTGGCCGCCAGCAATCCATTGATGGTCCTATGCGGGCCACTTATCGGGTGGCCCTAGCGTCCTTGGGAGGCAACAGCCCAGGGGCGCCCGGAACTTGACCGCGTTCTCCACATTTCGCTGTGCCGCCTCACCTAGACGAACTTGGCTATATTGCGGAGAATAGTCGGCAAAATACCCTTTCCTGGCCTCATACTAGCATTGCTTTTCATATGGGCTTGTAACTTGGTGCTATACCCACTACTAATCATCTTCTTCACTCTCCTCCTCGCTCTCCTCTTCGCTCTCCATCTGCAGAAACTCAATCAAACTCTTCGTCTTCTCCCTCACCTTCTCCATATCCGTATTCTCTGTGCTCTTCTCATCCTCCCACCACTGAATCATGCCATCCTCCTCTATCGAGTCCACTTCGACCAGCTTAGTTGATGCGCTCAGCAAGATCGCATCGCCGTTCTCCTTGTTGCACAAGTCTGCTTGAAGCAGGAGCATAAAGTCCACCTGATCCGTCTTGCTTTCAGCGTTCTTGTCGAAGATGGAGCGGTCGATGAGCTCCTTGTGCTGTCCAAAGACTTGCCCAACTGCGTTCTTGGTAGCTTCGCCCGACTTGGTGAGTTGAGTGACGCGCTTGACGAACGAGGAAACAACGGCACGTCTGACTTGGTGATCCGAGGCGTTTGTGCTCATGCGAAGAGCCGTCAGCTCCAGCTGGATGTTTGCAGATTCGTGGCCTTCGACCAGCGAGTCGTAAATACTGGCAGATGCGTCGTGGTCAAAGTTTGCCGCGTGTTGGCTGTCGGCCGAGCCCACAGACAAGAAACTACTGGTAGCCGATCTGTCATGGCGTTCCATGCCCATCATGTCTGCTTCTGAGTCTGAGTTGATGCTGGATATTGACTCGTTTGAGAAGTTGTACACTGTTTCCATTAGCACATATATAACAGTTCACCATGCCAGACTTACTGGGCCCTCTGGTGGCGAGACCATCGACGAGCTCGTCCTCGTCATCCTCGTCCGAGTCGTAGAACTCGAAGCCGTCGCCTTTCTCGCCAACTATCGTGGGATCTGAGTCGCCCCGGACAACCTCCTCCCCTTGTTCACGTCTCCGCTTTGCTCTTGTGATTCTGCGGTCTCCTCGCACCGTCATGCCTTCGCTGATGCTGACCCCGTATGATACCAGAGCACCAGCTTCGATGGTACACCTGCGACCTATGGCCACTTCGTTCGCAATGACTGCCTTGGTGACTGTGCTGCCGTCAGCTATACTGGCGTGGTCCCAAATGTACGCGCCGTCAATTTTGACATTTCGACCAACCTGACAGTGCCTTCCGATAACACTGTTGGTGATGATGCTCTTGTCGCCTATGCTGGTGCCCCGCCCGATCACTGTCTTTGGCCCAATGATACAATCGCGCGCGAGTATGACACCCTCCTCTTTGTACGTGTGGCGCTTTTGTAACCGGTACGACTGTCCCTGAACGAGGTTGCTGTCCGGACATAGCGGGTATGCCCAGCGGGATACAATGTCCTTGCTGACCGAGTCGTATGCGTGGAGGTTTCGTACTCGGGCGGCGTAGTGATCTGAGATGATGTGGGTATGGAAAGTTTTCCCGTTAAGCTCGTAGTCTTTGAGTACACTGTGTAGGAAGCCCTTGCGAGGCGCTTGGAAGTCGAAGTTGTCGCTCCATAACGCGAGTACGTCGGGTGTACAGATGTCGATGCCGCAGTCGATCAAGTCTTGGCGTACTTCAATCTCTTGGTGGGTGGAAAGCAGCTCGGGGTCGATGGAGAGGTAGTGCGTTTGGTCTCGGTTCGGCATTTGTTCGAAATGTAAACACCTGTCTTTCTGCGGGTCAATCACGAAGACTGGACTTGTTCCCTGGGCCTTGGTCCTATGAGTCGCGCCCGCCTCGCGTAGCACCATGGTCATGATCGCGTTCTTGTCCTTTGCCCGCCTCGCTCTGTGCGCTGCGAGCGCAGACTCCAGTGGTAGATTGCTAACCACATCGCCATACACCAAGAGGAAGTCGCCCACCAACAGACCGCGGCTATCCAGGTCTCGCATCGCATCGCCAATCGAGTGTGACGTCGACTGGATGAGCTCCAGTCGCGAGAAAGGCGATGACTTGGAAGACCATCTCGAGGCTTTTATGTACTCTTCAACCTGTTCTCGGTGTGCGCCGCAGTATACAAAGACTTCCTCCACGCCTGCGTTGGCGAGAAACTCGAACGTGTATTCGATGAGCGGGGTATTCGCGAGGGGCAGAAGACACTAGCAAGTAAGTGTCAGCGTGCAGCCGGCAATGTTCGGGGGATGCGTACTCTTGGGTGCTCGAGTGTGAAGGGATTGAAGCGTGTCTCAAAGGGATCCGCGAGTATCTACAAAGTTAGCTCCGCCCGCGCACAAGTGCATTGCGCAACATACCACGGCCTGCAGCGGCTCGTCGCGTTCCTCCTCGCCCGACTTGCCCTTGTCCTGGCCTTTTTTACCTTTCGGGGGGCATGGTTAATATTCGACAGTGTGATGCGCAAAAGGTGCAAGGCGCGGTTGAATTCTGGATCCGTGCAAGTGGTGGGTGGGGGTGGGGGTTGGGCTACAACTCCCAAAAAGCTTCCACAAACCACCATCACCGCTGAGTCACAAGCCCCCCCCCCTTTTCCCCCGGACAAGGGACTACCACCACGCAGAACCAGATCTTCGGGCCCTGTAACGTCTCAGATTTTTTTAGCGGGGTGGCTATGCGGGTAAGCCGCTGCAACAGGGCGCATGATTCTCGAACATGCTCGTGCGCGGCCTTTTGGCACGGCTATCAAGGTCTGGACCACCAGGGAGGACATTTACTCGGGAATGCTTGTTGCGACGACACTTGACATTGAAGAGACTAGGAACGCAAGCTATACGATCATGGTGCAATGTCCCACATGTCAGACTTCTTCGTCCTCGAGAAGAGAATTGATGAATTGTTTATCTAACACATAGGGTATTTTCTAGCAAATGTCCGGGCACGATGGATGACCTTGGAACGCCGAATACTCCAGAGGTCCTGGATACCCTCATAGACAGCTCCCCGAACTGACCTATCCTTGCACTTTATCTCCCCCTAGATGCAAGGGCCGACCACGGCTATCGGCTCCACCTGTCAACAGGAAGCCGGTGGCTGTACCCCTTCTTTTACAATTGTTAACATGGAAATTCCCTCTTCACCGCCTCGTTCCGCTACGCCTCAACGCGGGCGCGGTTGCATACCACCCATCTGCTGCTGCAGCTGTGGTGGGTACATTTGTTGACGCTTGGCTGGGTTGTTCAAATCATCACCTCCGGACATCTCCGAAACTTGGCGACGATGACTTGGCTGTAATTGTGCTTGTTGCTGCGGTTGCATCTGCATGTGTGGGGAGGTATTGTACCCCATACTCCCGTGCATGGGGTTCACACCGTAGGGACTCGGGTGCTGCACTGGCTGGCCGCGCATTGCCTGCGCGAAATCATCTGGGACGCTGCTACCGACCGGAGAAACGCCCGGCATTTGGTTTGGTGAGTTCCAGTTGCTGACAGTCTGGGGAGACTTGGCCGGGGAGTCCTCTTCCTTGAGGACCAATTGGCGTGCGATTTGCACGGGCTGGGGTGCTACCATAGACCCATCAGCTTGAGCTACCGGCTTTTTAAGATGAACAAGGTGTTTCTCTAGCATGTGTAAAAGGCCCTCTTTGGTGAAGGGCTTAGGAAGAACGTCGTTCATGCCTGGGAATATTAGCACTTGCCAACACGGATAGATGAGCCTGTCTTACCATGTTGGAAATACATTGAGATGTCGTCGCTTCGAATATTGGAAGTCATTGCAACAATTGGAGTGGTATCGAACTGTCGAATCAAATGGCATGCGGACACGCCGTCAAGGTTCGGCATAATGATGTCCATCAGAACCAGATCATACTTGGAGCCAGCGTTCATTTTGTTGACTGCCTCTAAACCGTCGAGCTGGATCCAGTCAGTATGACATGTAAACGGCAAAAGGAAGATGACTTACAGCACTATCAATGGAACAATGGAAAGCGTACAAGAACTTGCTTCCGATTCGACGACAGGTGGGATCGTCTTCAACAAGCAAGATCCGAGGAGGCCGGATCCATCCTGGATCTGGAATGATGTTCTTCTTCCTCGGCTCTGGGATTCTGGGCTCGCTAGGCTCGACCGCCTTGGGCGGTGCGGCATATGGAATGTTATTGATGTGTTCGCTGTACATGGGGTCGATGCCGTTGTTGGAACCGACGGGATACACAAGATTATCAATATTTTCCAGGCGCATTGAGTTGGTGGAAGTCGCAGATGGTGGGCCGCGGCTCGTTGGTCGTGCTGCTGCTCGGGCAAAGTCCGGCGGTGGTGTTGTTAATGTGCCATTCATGCGCATGGTGATTTCGTTCATCTGCTCCAGATTCCGGGGGTTCAGCATAGCATCCGCGTTCGTCTCACTGAGAAGCTTTGAAGCGTGCTGTAAAGGCGAAGCAGGGTTGTCGTCGTCAGTGGTTGAGGCAGGCTCCATAGTGCCGTTCTGCGCGTCGGCGCCATTGGGGAAGATGAGTTTGCTGTTCCTCCTCTGTGTCGCGTCGACGCCATGAAGGAAGGTCATGATCTGCTGCATAACATGCTCGTGGTTGACAACCGTCTTTTGCAGCCCAATGACTTCCTGCAGAAGCATTGAATGATGAATGCTCAGTTCACTATAGCGACTCTCAAGCGCGTGCAGCTGAGCCTGTGTGGCCATCAACTGTCCGCTAACCATATCCATCTGTTGTGAGGGTGCGAACTCTTCGGCGGCGGCTTGGTTTGGTTTTCGCGGCGCGGGAGCCTTTCGACGGATGTTGTCGAGCGCGTCTTTGTTGTTCATCTTGAAGTCGGGGTGCTTGAACTCCCAGGCCTGTCGATGCATTAGCCATCATGTTCGCAAAGGCATGCGGGAATGCCACATACTCCCGGTCCATAGGGCGACTGTCCGTTCTCTTCGTTGTTATGGCGGACTTTGTGAAAATCGTATTTGTTCAGCTGACGGACGAAACTAGCAAAGTTGCTGTGCTTGAAGTGCTTGGGGAGTATGTGCTTTGTGAACTTCTCATTCTGGCTGTCTGTTAGCGAGTGCAGCCGACTGATGGGTATACGGGGCGCATACTTCTAGAACAACGAAGCTGTCGCCATCGTTCCCCCATCGTACAACACTCTCGTCGCTCGGGTTCTCCAACATCCTAGGCCACGGTCAGCACGTTGGCATGGCGCGCATGGGCGCGTCGACCTACTTGTACAGCTTGCGCACAAAATCGCTCGAGTTGTTGGACCCTCCCCCACCGGCTTGATTGGGATCCATGATGGAGGTGAATTGACGACGGCTGTGGGCGTAGAGGCCGTCTTTGGTCAGGCGTATGGATGCGCGACGGCACCGGATAAGTGTCTTCGATGCCTGGATTCGCTAGCGGATTCGCAGTCACAGTCTTCAGCACCTGGAAGCGACTGCGATCGAAGCTAGGGCAGACGGCACGCGAGGTTCCGGCGGCGCGTTGTATGGGGTTAACGTTTTTGCTTGGCTGCAAGCGATGGGTGTTGGATGGGCGATGACGAAATTTCTCCCAAAACGGGCGCGCCTGGTTGCAGGCGGACGGAGGGCGATGGACGAGATCTGGACCTTCAAGTGTAAGAGACAGGGAGAACATGGGCACATTGGCTCGTGGCTTCTGCGCGGGCACTTGGGAGCTAAACGGGCCTAAAGCAGGTTAACATTGGGGCCTGAGAGGAATGCAGTTGGCCATGGGCTAGCGGGCGCCGTGCCGAAGGAAGACGAGGCAGGGGAATGACAGGACACGGGGCATGGGCGTGAAGACGCCTGAGTCGTGGGCCACAGCTCTACTGTGGTATACCGCGACGCCGCACACTCGACCGTGGTGCCATGCCACGCTGCTTTTTCCATCCCATAGCACCAGTTTTGATGGTTCCTTCGCCCATGGTCCTGCTGGCCCATGTCCCCACTGATTGTGCTGTTGACGATTCATCACCGGCTCGAGGCACGATCGACACAGCACCGAATAGCTCGCGCTAGTGCTGGTGTGGGTCGATAGGTTAACATGATTATCCGCAATTTGCTGGTGCAGTCACGCCTAGTCTGCAGCTTCGACAGCCAATTATGGACGCGAATATCCGAATGCACATTTGGCCATGTCGTTGAAGCTGTGAGCTTCTGCTACCGTGAAGGCTCCTATGTGGCGTCCCTTGGGGCGGCAAGTGCACACGTGCCCACTGCTGCGTACAGGGAAAGGAGCCGGTGGGTGCGCTTGCCGTCTTCCGAGAGCAATGACAGGCGCAAAACACGTCGGTACCCCCACTACCTCCCTCACAGCCTCACCACCATCAAGTGCACACGTGCTCCAACACCCACACACCCACCCGACATACACACTCGTGCTCCTGCATACACCATGTTCGCTACCGCTCGTCGTCTGCCTCTAGTGCGTCCAGTCGCCAGTCGGCGTCTATTCCACGCCTCTGCACCTGCCTTCGTCAATGTCGGAGACAAGCTACCTGACGTTGACCTCGTCGAGGGCTCCCCAGGCAACAAGGTCAACCTAGCCAAGGAGCTGACCGGCAAAGGCGTCATCATCGGTAATTATCTTCTAGTGTGTCTCGTTTATCCGACCTGGGTTTGACAACTGGCCCAGGTGTTCCGGCAGCATTCTCGCCGTCATGCTCCGAAAACCATATCCCCGGCTACATCAATTCTCCCAAGCTGAAAGATGCCGGCAAGGTATTTGTCGTCTCAGTAAACGACCCATTCGTGTATGTAGATCCTTCTCCACATTCGCCATATCCTAAACTGACCATATCTAGCATGAAAGCATGGGGCAAGATACTTGATCCTTCAGGTTCCAGCGGCGTAAGTGGCATAGTGTTTGCCGTTGAGACATCTTGGTGCTGACATGAGTAGATTCGCTTCCTGGGAGACCCCAGCCTTGGCTTCACAAAGGCACTTGATCTCTCTTTTGACGGCGCCTCCATCTTCGGAGGCGATCGTTCAAAGCGATATGCGCTCGTTGTTGAAAATGGTGCCGTCAAAGCCGCACACGTCGAGTCTGACAACACAGGCTTGAATGTCTCCGCAGCAGACAAGGTTCTGTGAAGAATCAATGACAAGCTGCGTAAGAGAGGAATCAACGCCCACTGCGACGACTACGGAATGTGCACGTAGAGTTCATGAAACCGACTACCGTCATCTTGAAAGACAGCAAAAGCCGCCTCTCCTCAGTGACATCCGTGATACAGTATATTGACATTGATGAAGCCACTCCTCTATGACATGAGCGATACAGCATATGAGCCTTGATGAAGCCACTCATAGAATTCCATGTGCCGAATTACAGCTAGCAGGTCACCATGGTGCCTTCCACTTATCCAGGCAAGTCTGGATTTTTGTAAAGTCTGTGGGATACATGGCCGCCACAAAGCTAAGAAAGGGTCCATCTCTCTATTTCATGGTAAAAGAAGAAACGAGGGATCCCTTGGGGTGTTTGGCCCGGCTCTCGAAGAGCGACCAACGCTATCCTTGATGCAGAAACTTTGCTTCTGCAAGCTTTCGACCCCTCGGAAAAGGTGAACCGACATTGATTGCCTACTGAGAGATATTGATTAGAATAACACCACGACCGCTAAACTTCACCCACACTGCGCCAACCACCAACCTATTCCTCACAATCCCTTGACACGTTCTGCATACACGGACCACTATCAAACTACCATCTACTTCTTACCAGCAAACGCGCAAGACGCGAGATCGCGCTTCTCAGCCGGAAGATGCGGACTAATGTCAAAGTCGAAGATATCCATCGGCAAACCTATCGTCGTGCAGGCGTTCGGTATGTCGACGATGCCAGCCACGTGACCTTGAACTGGGGCGCAAGACAGCAAGAGGTAGATTTGGTAATCATTGTATCCTGGAAAGTTGTTAGGTTCTGAGTGGAAGAAGAAGCAAAACATATGAAACCTAGAACCAACCCCCTTTCGCTACATAAACATGGTACTACAAACACACACTCTCTCTCGTTCTCAAACTTAAAAACTAAAGGGCCAAGGGATTGAGAATGGACAGACTGAAGCGAGCGCGGAATATGGGAAGAGTACCCAACAACGACAGCAACAACAACAACAACAACAACAACAACAACAGTAACAACAACAGCAAAAAAGGCAAAAAAATCGCAAACTCACCAAACCGTCTCAAATACTCAATAACCCTCAGACAAGTCTGCCGGTACGCAACCGTCGTTTCGAGATAATGCTGCTTTCCATGCTCATCCACGCTAAAGCCCTCGAAGTAAATGTACCGTCCGGGGCCAAACTGCGGTTCCACAGGACCCGGGATGTAGATTGGACTCTTCATGTCGAGCTGTTTGATGCCGCCCTTCATGACGCTGAACTTGATGGTGATGACGCCTGCCATTTCGATTGCGCCGCAGAAGGATATTTCGCCGTCGCCCTAAACGCGCGGGGGGGGGAACATGTGAGTCTTGGGTTTCTAGCATCACGTGTATAACTTCTTTGGGGTATTTTCAAACAAAAGAAAGGAAAGAAAGGAAAAGAAAGGAAAACGTAGAAAGACCTACCTGACTGAAATGTAAATCCCCCACACTAAACTTCGCACCCTTGACATGCACCGGCAGGAAAACTCTCGATCCCCTCGACAGATTCTTAATGTCGCAGTTGCCTCCATGTTCAGGACGGCCGGGGATAGTGCGCGCGCCTTCCCTGGCAATCTTCTCTTTCAGCGCCCCTGTTGCGGAGCCCGCATGGGCATTCTGGGGTTCGGGCGGTTTGGCCACGTCGCGGTTGAGATGGGTGTGTGTAGAGATGAGTTCGGCTTCGCGGGTATTCCAGGTTTCGAGGACTTGCGGAGAAGGTGCGCAGCCCAGGACTGTAAAGGAAGAAAGAGAGAGAAGAGGTTAGAGCGCTGTATGTTTATTTATGTTTTTTTTGCGTGTATAATGATGGGACAAGAAGGATGGATGGATGGGAATTTGCTTACTGCCAGGGTGAATCAGGCCTGCGAATCTTACTCCGGGGATGTGTCGGGAGCTACAGAAGATGCCTTCAAAATCCCAGATGGCTTTTGCACTATTGACGAAGTCAGTTCAACCGTCTCTCTCTCCCCCCCTGTGATTACCCTCCCCCTCCCCTCACACAAACTTACGCCTCAGGATAAATCTCATCCAAAAATCCACCCCCATTCTCCTTTGCAAAAACCCCCGTAAACCCCCAAGGCTGATCCTCCAACGGCTGCACATCTTGAATATCAACAACGAGGACATCTCCCGGCTCAGCAGTTTCAATGTCAAACGGCCCAGTCAGGTAATGGATCTTGGTAAGGTCGACATCGCGCACGTCGTCTGCAGAGTCGTTGTTACCGATTTGACCACCGGTCCAGTCTACGCATTCAATCTTGACGGCTTCACCCGGTTTGATGGTGCCGTATGAGGGGTTCTCGGGGTGCCAGCGGTTCTACAAGGGGCTTGTGTGAGAAAAGCTGTGTGGAGGGACCCGTGGAATTGTTGGACGTACGTGCAGGCATTCCTGCTCTGATGCTGGCTTGTCCAATGAGACTTTGGCCGCGTACCGGAGCCCTTGTTTGCCCATTTTGAATTTCTGGGGTATAATGAACAGGGAAGCGAGAAGATTGAAAGAGAGAGAGTATGCTGTGTAGCTTAGAGAACAGAGGGGACCGTCACGTATACGAACACAACAGATGCGGGGAAAGAGAGACCTCAGCCTGTCAATTGCTATCTCGGATATAAGGATGTCTGCCGAAGACAAGACCGAATCCCATGTCCACCAACTACAACTACAAGGTGGATGATAAGCTTGACGATACGCGGCTGTTACGTTACGTATCATGAGATGGAGCTGTAAGCTACCTACCACAATAGGACGCGTTGACCCCACTGCGGGGTATAGTCATTATAGTACCATCATCATACAGCGGCCAGATAGCGTGACAGCTAGATACACCTGATTGCCGACGGCGCACATACTAGCTGCGGATCATTTTCCAAGGTGCGAGTTTGCGTCTTCGTCATGTTGAGCGGCAGGTCTCGCTCGCATGGGTCTAGTCGTAGGAGTTTCCAACGCCATCGCAACCTAGCTAAACGTCTTTCGCGGTGTCTGGCGTACTTCTGATTGAAACTTGGGCTTGTGCATTGCAAGGTTGTGCTCGTCCATGTGCTGCCATGTCAGGTTCAAGAACTCGTGTTTGTTCTTCCAGCGCAATGACTCCTCTTTAAATTTCTCAGCTTCGGTCGGCGGAAGCGGCGGCTCTGTAATCTTGGTAATGAGGTATGCTGTTGATGCTTCGGCCAGGCCATAGATGAGGACGCCGACAAGGGGTATCTTAACGAAGATGTAGAAGCCTAGGCCGAAACCGAAGAGTACACCAGCTCGGTCTTTGAACCATAGTTTCTTCTGCTCTTTGTTGTATCGGACGCGTGTGAAATAGGGTTCAAGCTGTCTGGGGTCAGAGGAGTGGTATGGAGGTTTGCTGGCAAAGTACGTACCAGCTCACGCATGAGAGTTCGTGACGAGAAGTAAGCTTGCAGAAAGCTGACAAGATATCTGCGAGGGAAGAGTAATGATGCTGCGAAAATGGCCGCTGCTGGCTGCGTTCCCACCGACTTTCTGAATGTGTAGAAACTGGCAGCGGGTAGCACAAACCGTCCTACGTACGGAACATAAGACAGTGCCAAGACGGCCAAAGAAATGGCAGCCTTCCTCCCCTGCTTTGTGGTGTATATTATGACAGCCTGTTTGATTGGCTTCTTCTCCTTGTCGACTCTCGGTGCGTGACCGGGGTACTTTTCAAGGTTCGGATAGTACATGGCGCGCAGGTTGTGGGGGTCTTCGGTCTTGTGCTTCTGCACGTAGGTCTCGTCCACCCAACGGAGCGAGTCCATGAACCTGCAGACTGTTGTCAGCCAGACTCGAGTACGAGTACGGATGTTCTTACATTCGATCCAGAGTGGGTGTGACGTAGCGCATCATGGTCATGAGGAAGAACGGCACCTGCAGTACGGTATGCTCAAGAAAGTGAAGGCCGTTTACGACACTTTCGTCCATGTGGGTATGGTCCATGTTGACGAAGAGGGAGAGTATCCATAGCAGCACTCTTACGCCTTGGATCTGGGTGTGTTAGTGGCGGTGTTTGCGTGCTTGGTAGAAATGG